>JAUDQA010000002.1:3600000-4339949 GCA_030407065.1 Armillaria nabsnona
CATCACTGGGGATATGCCTGATGGACCGATGTGTGCAAAGCCAATAGATGAGGATGGAAACTATGAGACAGCTGCTGATGAGGTTTTACAAGCAGCTATGGTCAACACTGGGTGCGGTGGATTTATTCGCTCAACTAGCAGACATGCAAAAGTGAGTATCGACCTATCCCATGGACAAAGTTGTGGGACTCGCATGGCCTCTGCGACCCAAGACGATACTGGCATACCATGAGAGCCAGACTCTCGAGGATGCATGGACAGCGCTGGTGAATTCAATGTACCATTGCATGCGGGGTGCCTTCCTCTTGATGTATCCTGGAGTAGGACTTGGACACAAGAAGTGGAGACCGACGTGGGAACAGGTCATGACGGAGACTCTGCCAGGGCTCAACAATTGTAGAGGGTCTGTTCAGCATGATGACGAGATGGATGAGGACAGGTTTGGAGGGCTTTGCATCGAAAAGGGGCATGTGCATGGGTTGGATGTCCAATCGACAGACGGGGAAGATCGATGCGGAGAGTTGATTGTTGAAAGCGTGGACAGGATGCAGCACACATTCGCAATCCGCGCCACCCATCCAATCCCGATACCCGAAGACACGTACACGTTACTTGGTAGTGGTCCATGCAGGGAGTATGCCAACCCTGGCCATCCCTTATTCGCAGCTTGTGCCGGTAACGACAATTCGCACATGATAGACCGACACTATTTGGCTGTTGGACGATGACAGCCAGATGGAAGATTCAAGAAGGTGTCGGTGGTCGCGATGGATGACCAGGAACGTGGTAACAAGATGAAGTCACTGGAGGATCTGGGTATTGCTAGAGTGTCTGACAATATTCTTGTTTGATCTGACTAGGCATGGCTTCCTAATTTCTCGCCGCGGTGCTTAGTTCACATTCTAAGCCTCTTGCGATGTAACACTGGTAAAGAAGTCGACTATAGTGATGACCGAGCGTTGTCTTTCATGTCCTGCAGAGGCCCGGGACATAAGTTTCACGATATGTGTTGTCTTCTTCCCATGCCGATGCCAGGCGGGTTCCGAATCGCTTCGTTTCAAATTATCCTTCTTGCGTCCGTGAGCGATTGTCCAGTTTGTCGCAACGTCAAAGCCCCTGACAAGACTTCAGCGTTGGCACAGCACCAGACATGGTAGGGGAAACAACTTATTTAGCGCAGTCCTCGCTTTCCGTTTCCTCAATCTGGTCCTTGTTCTGGGATTAACAGACGTCTCCTAAGTCTGCCTGTTGTGCTCTATTTTGTATCTAATCTGTACCTCTTGGCCCTTCAAAGCTTCACATCGCAAGGTACGTGTCTTGGCGCCCAATGCGCATCATTTCCGTTCACGACATTGTCTCAGGTGCTCGTCATGCTGTGTACAAAAAGCCGTTATACTTTTCATTTAAGCACAATGAAAACGTTTTTTGAACCAGGGGTGGTTGAAGCGCGAGTTTTTGAATTTGTCCAAGTGGCGGTCTTTGTCTTCGTCGACGCCTTGTATATGAGCGCTTAACTTCTCTTAGTCACTTCCTCCCACACCGCAGTTCGACTATCAAGTTTATTTTATATGGATTTCCAAGGTATGGCGTCGGTCATCAGCCTCTTAATGCGAGCTGAAATTCTGTATGATCTTCCAGGAGCTCGCGTTCATCTCATGACCAGCAACATTTCTTGTAGGATTTGTGGGTCCACCGGGGAACGTAAGGAGGTTGTTCAATACAGTGGCACTATCTGATGATCTTTAGTCACAGATATTCAGCAACTACGCGCTGAGATATACTCCAAGAAGGATGCATATAGCACGAATTTCGGGGATTTACCCCCGAGAGTATACAAAAGATCTTCCTTGCACTCTTGGCCGACGACGGGTTCAACTTGAGTGACACGAGCCAAGGTCCATGGATATTCACCTACGTATGCAGCTCCTGGCGAGCTGCCACTCTCGACTATCCGTGCCTATGGTCCCATATCATTCTTGACGCTTCCTCCTTCCGCTTGTATAGCAACAATCTCGCGGTATACTTGAAACCGCACTTTCGTCGTTTCAACACCTTAAAATATCGTCGACGACATGACTCTCACTCGCTGCTCTCCACCGTTCTTATACGGACTGCCTCCCATGATCTATCAGTGAACGTAGATTACTCCATAGGGCACACCGATCCCGACGAATCATTTATGATGCGGCTACTTCTCCTGCGATTGGCGCGAAAGTCGCACCAGTGGCGAAACGTCTTGCTACGCTTACCGCGCTACATGGTGGACGACCTCTCCGTTATTTGCGGCCAGTTTCCTAAGCTCGTGAGCCTCTACCTCGCGCTATGCAATGACGCCAATGGGGGGAACCGCGATGTGATCACGGTATTCGAGATGGCACCCATGCTGGCGGTGGTTACTCTACAAGGATTTACATCCAGTACCCAGATCTCGCTCTCGTGCCAGCAGCTTGTGCATCTACACGACGACCGCAATTATGGACGTCAGGTCAATGTGGCTTTCCCATCGGTTTCATAGATCAAGGCGTGGAGCTTGAGACACGGTTTCAAGTCGGTAGATCACTTCAAGTACTACGTGAATATCATGGCAATGATCAATTTCATCTTTCGCTGCAGGACCTCTTACGAGAAGTTTACTCCAAAACAGGTTATGATTTCCGTTTAAGGATAATCTCAGACTCAGGACGCGATGGCCCCTCTTTCGCCTCTACCGCCACCCTCAATGGATCAAAAAACCATTTGCGTTGCCTGTGGGGGAAAAGGATATGTCCCTCAAAGTGTGCAATCTTTGTCTCTCCAATGCCTCATTTAGCCTGAACACTTACTTTACAGGAATCCAATGTGAAATTGCTGCCGATATCTGCGCTGTTATTTATTGCAACGAGGATCGCATGCGCCGGCTGCTTTCAGAGCACGCAGAACTAGAGAAAAGAACCGAAGAACTTCGCGCACAGCTTGCTAGCGTGTCACAACCTACGCCCGACACCCTCCTTCCCCCCGAAGTGCTCAGCGAAATATTTGGTCTTGCATTAGGGGGTGATTCTTTCAATGTGTCGGATATCAAGACCGGACCATGGGCTTTCGGCTATGTATGCAGCTCCTGGCGATTTGCCGCATGTGGTGATCCGACAATCTGGACCTCTATCCTCGTCGACAACAGTTCTGTGACTGTCGGTGCCTCTGATAAAGTTTCCATCTCATATCCTCGAAGGGACCCCGCTTCACTTTTGTCGACCGTTCTCTTCCGATCGAACCAACGCGATATGAACATCGTGTTCAACATTTCCGGAGATAAAGTCGATCTCCCTACGAAGCAAACTATCAGACGGATGTTCTAAATCCTTATGGAAGAGTCGAAGAGATGGAAGAGTGCTTCAATCTGCGTTCCTCCTGAATTGGTACCGATGCTCGATGCGGTAGAAGGAAACATCCCACGTTTGTCGAAACTACACATCGGCTTATCCAACGTAGACGGATATGTTGACCCTCACATCCCACCTGTCCCTTTACCTTTGGTTGCGGCATTCAGCGTAGCGCCAGCTTTGAAGGAGGTCTCTTTCGACAGCCTCGGCGTTGGCCAAGTTGTAGACCTTCCATGGTCTCAGATGACGTCCTTAACGGATACTTGCGAGTTTGTTCAGCCTCGGACATGTGCAAAAATTCTTTCCTTGTCTCCTCATCTCAAAACATTGCACCTCAAATATAGCGGGGAAATATACGAGTCACCCATGATAGAGGCAAACAAAATTGTCAGCGCTGAATTGCAGTCTCTCACTATCTGCTCCAGCTTATTTTTGGAAAAAGTGGAATTTCCACAATTGACACGATTGACCATCAGTCCTACGTACCTCATACTGAACATGTCTGACGCTATCATTACGATGATCGCCTCGTCACGATGCCGTCTCCAATACCTGCACATGGATCGCGCCTCTCTGGACGTCTGGTTTTTTGAAATCCTTGCTTCTACGCCAGAACTCACTGAGCTGGAACTTTGCTTTACGCGATGGAATGATTCTACGCAAAACTTTGAAGATTTTGTCCCCCGTGTGGATGCACGAACCGAAAGCGGACATTATCGTGTACGGTGTCATACCTCTTCTAGAGTCCTTGAACGTTTTAGTTCGGGGAGATAGTATGGACTGTAAGTATAGGTCTCTAGACTCTATGTTTGTAGATATGGTGGCGTCGAGATGTAAGCACGGAGCTCTGAAGTCACTGGTGTTTGAGGCCCGGACTGACAAGGTGCTGGGTTGGCTTGGACAAGATGGTACCATACAACTTAGGACGCTGAAGGACGAGGGTTTTCACATCTCTATTTGTACCACATCCAAGGACTACCCCTACCTAACCAGTCACTGGGATCCTCGATTCGTTCAGGAAGAACATCGACGTATATATGTATAAAATATAGTTTCTTTTATTTAATAACGGCCTTACTCGCTACTATTCGAACAATTAAATATTTGTGCCTGCCGTACGAGCCAAGGAAATAGGCGGGATATCCTTTGACGGTGTCGGGACTCGGCACGTCAAAATCTTGCTTCTCTCACCTCGACTCCCACCATCGCCACGCCGCATTGCATTCTGAAGGGCTTCGTTCCAAAACATTGTGGGAAATATTGGCTTTATCTCTACCTGATACAACTGACGCGTAATTCTAAAGAAAGCTGGTCAAGACGCGTTGATTTTTCATCGATGGACCGAGGAGGAGTATGCTTATCCTGCGAAGGAAAGGGCTACTTACCATCTAGTAGGATCTCTTTTCTTCTTGAGGATACTCCAAGATGCTGACGACGAGCCAGAAAGTAAAGAAACCATTGCTGCAGAGATCTGCATGCTCATTCAAAACATGAACGATCATCCCATGCGTCTTCTGCACTCAAAGCTCATGATGCTGAGCCAACGAAACGAAGGACCTCGCCAAAATCCTGCTTCCTCGTCATCTCTCCTAGATACGGCGCCTAACTACCGCCTTCCATCTGAAGTGCTGAGCGAAATCTTTTGGATGACGTTAGATGGCAAATTTTTCAATGTGTCGCATACAAAGAAGAGTCCGTGGGCACTCAGTTACGTTTGTCGGCCATGGAGATCTGCGGCATGCGGTGATCCGAGGCTCTGGACCTCTATTCTCGTCGACGACAGGTCTGCTCACGTTCCCGCGTCCTCAACCCAATATCTGATTCCCTTGTCTGTCACGAAACCTCGCAAAGACCCTGTTTCCCTGTTATCTACCGTACTATCTCGTTTGAACCAGCGCGACGTCAGCGTAATGTTCAATATCTCCAATAAAAAGGTCAAAATCCGGACCAAGTCTACGATTATAGCGCCCTTACAGAAGGTCATGGAACATTCAGCACGATGGAAGTATATCAATATCTGTCTACCCTCTCAATTGGTCCCCATGCTCAACGCCGTGGAAGGCAACATTCCCCATCTGAACAAGCTACACTTCGCTTTGTCAGATGCCCCAGCTGTTCTTTCGCTTCCGATAACTGCTTTCAAAACGGCGCCATTTTTGAGGGTCGTCTCTTTCAGAGGAATTGGCGCTGACAAGTTCAAGGGTCTGCCATGGTCTCAGGTGACGTCCCTTACGGATGTCCAGGAGAGCGCAGGAAGCTACAGATCGTACACGGATATCCTTTCATCGGCGCCTCGTCTTCGCATTTTGATCTTCAAGTATCGTTCAGAACGTCATCTCTCGATGGACGAGGACCCCATTGTCCATGCCTGCTTGAAGTCCCTCACCGTTTGTTCCGATGTTTTCATGGAACAAGTCGAACTTCCACAATTGATACGCTTGACGGTGATAGTTCCCTTGGTGGACCACGATATAAATGGTCCTATCAATGCCCTAATCACTTCGTCCGGATGTCAGCTCCAATTTCTACATGTCGACTTTGCGATCGTAGATGCCGGTTTTTTCGAAATCCTCGACTCGACACCGGGACTCGTTCATCTGAAACTCAACTATCCTCAGTGGCGCCAGGTACATGATGAATCCTTCGACGATTTTGCGCTGCGGATGGAAGAGTGTTCCGACAGAGGGAAGCATGAAATCCTTCCGGCTCTGCGGTCGTTGGAGATCACGGTACAGAAGGACGAGGTTCGCTCCACTGTGTCTTCATTTGCCTTCATTAATTCCGACTTGGTGAACGTGGTTGTATCGAGATGGAAAGTCGGCGCATTGAGAAATTTCAGGTTTGAGGCTGATACTACGCGAGTATTAGAGGATCTTAGCCTAGAGGATGTCGCTGGGCTTAAGAAAGTGAAGAAGGAGGGACTTGGTATATCCGTTGTTACCACGTCGAACGGATTTTGTTATACTACCGGTCACTGGGATCTTCGGTTCGATCAAGAAGATCATCGTCGTGTTTACGTCTGAGCTGTATTATTTCCTTAGTTACTGACCTCGAATTTTCAAACGGAATCCTTTGCCATAGATTACTTATACCGTGTATTTACCCGCTCAAAGTGCCAGTACAATAGAACCTTGATAGAACCTCGTCTAAAATGTAACTTGAAGTGAACCATGCTGACCTCCACCCTTGGTTTCCAAGATGCCAATTAGTTCTTTCTTCGAGCTGCTATACATTTCCTGTTATGGAACGCGAGGGGTGTCCAAGACGATAGTACATCACTGGTACTAAGGCGTCATGACAATAAGCAACGATCTCAGTCTTCACTCGAATGGGTGTTAAAGACTGAATTTAGTAGTACCTGACAATAAGCAACGATCTACGTAGGTATGAGTACTGTGTCAATATGTAAAGTAATAGAAGGCGTACCTCAGTCTTCACTCGAATGGGTATTAAAGACTGAGGTGTGCAATGAAATAAAAAATAAAAAATACGGTAACGATTGCGCCATTCAATGGAAATACTCATCTATAAATAGGGACGTCCGAAAGGCCCGATGGTGGGTGTCGACTGATCCTCTCGACACGTCACTCTAAATTAAAAGTACTACGCGACACGGAACCAAATCACGTGGGGGTGGTAGGCTTCTATTTCAAATTCCAAACCATCCCTTATCTATCACCATCCACCAGTGATAATCACCTTGGAAGCGTCCAGGCGCGAGGCGCTTCTGGCTGTATCAAATTCGGATATGATCACGCCTAGGATACTGACTCACAGCTCTTAGTCGCAGCGTTTCGGGCACACTGGATCTCGGCGCTGAACGTTATCTGCATGCTTTTTTTTTGCGATACGTGTTTTACTATGTCCCCTCGTCTCGCAGCCTTCTTACTCATGTGCAGATTGTTCGACGCTATGATGAAAATAAATCTGACAAGAAATTATTGAGAAACGGAAGCGAAGTCGACGAAGAGGTCATCCGAGATTGCGCATGACAGATGACAATGATGGGGAAATATCGGATGCGTCAACCCAGGAGCGAAGGAAAAAAATAGTTATAGACGTAAGTAGTATATGTAGCCTACTGAAGAAACTGCCGAATGACTCCGGGCCGATTGCCGAAACAGTGCAGAAAATTGGCCGTCGGCGACCAGTCTTTGCTTCCTTCCCATCATGGTCGACTGTCGCCGCCGCTGCCTACGATATACTACTCCACACCTCGTCGCCTTCGAAATGTTCCGTCCTTGAGATCTGAGATTTTATGGCCTATACTCTTTTATCCTTCTGCCTTTGCACTGGCGCACAATGAGTTGTGACTTCCACCAACGAGCATCGAATCGTTCCTTGGGATGGTATCGTATTTGGGGGTACTAAGCGGCGAGAAGGTGCGTTTCTGTACTTTATGAGTACTATAGGTGATGCTGACCGTCTTGTTCTCAGTTTTAGTGACTATATGCGCTCCTAATTGGCGTAATTTCCTGTTGGATGGCAGCCTTGGCCCCCAGATTTATCGTCATTCCACACATGCCAAACGATACTTTTACCCGAACATGTGTCATCAATACTTGGCTTGAAATCGTCGCAGAGAGGTATGCTGTCGTTCGTACAGCTATTGATTATACCCTTAAGTTCTAGTGAAGGAATAATTGTAAACCATCTTGCCCATGGAACGGTTAGCGAGAGCCGAGTCCAACCGTACTTTCCAAACCTTACCCAGCCTGAGCCTGTTCACCCTTGATCATAGGACATCGTTGTCCAACGTGTTCGTATCTGTATCGTATACATAGCTTGGAATGTGTCACTGACGAATTAATCACAGGACAACCCTCCGGAATATACTACCGGGCGTGACGATAGCAGTTATCGGGGCTTCGCTATAACTAGGATCGTATGTCGGGGTGCGTTCGGAGGTACTCAATGTTACGCTGAAGCCTCATATTGGATGCGTAGGTCTCTTATCAACGATCCTCTGAAGCTCAGGTGTTCAAAATACCTTGTGGTGGATCGGTTTCAATTTCTTTCCCGCAAAAAGCTCTCATATGTCGGTACTGAGAATATAAACTTTCGGCGCAAATTGAATTTTTCTTCGACATGACCGTCTCCCTGGATAGCAAGCTTGAGCTTAGACCGGGAAGAGAAGCACAAATTTGTATGTCACCATCCAGCAATATCTTCTCTACGTTCACTGATATCTTACAAGTGCTATCGTTGCATTTTACTTTTTCATAGAAATTTCAAATTCGTAAGGAACCCGTCCCTGGCTTCGATTTATGATTCAGATTGCTTTAATCATTGACGCGTGGAACTTGAGGCGCCATAGCTATCCGAATCATTGGATGTCTGCTCAAACGTCCAAGAAAAGCAAAGTGGCGTTACGGTACCTTGTTCTTTTCGGTATCTCGCGCCAAGTAGCATTCTCGGTATATTCTCTCTATTATATCCGGGAATACAATGGTTTTGTCTCCTTCGATATTGTCTTTGAGGCAGACAGATCTGATCTCGTGTCCATCACAAGGGCGACATTGATGTGACGTTCAAAGATCAGCGCCCTTCTTTTCGTTTCTTTATCATCCCCCTTATCCACCAACGGCCACCAGCCAAGTCCTCGCATAAAACTTTTCGCCTAGCTCTTGTTATGGCAGGTCAATTTTACTTGTCTTTATTCCCTTCCGTATATTGACTCTTCTGCAGGAAATGCAGAATGACGGAAAGTTGGAAGAGACGCTCGTTGGCAACGGCAAGAAAGCCGATAATATCGTCAGTTCTCAGTTGAATGATGCTACCAAACCACTTCCTCCACCCGAAGCTGCGCTACCACGAGTATCGATTTCTTCTGCCAAGAAGCGCGTCGTTCGTTGTATCTGGCCCCGAGATCCCGAAGGACCTGCGATGGCTGCGGGCCAACTACCTCACGGTAAGGTCGCTGGGAACAACCAACGGAACTGGGGCGCTACGCTTAATGATTTCTACTGGATACAACGCATTCCTGAAGTTCCGAGCGGCTTAACCAGGATGAGCGGGAGCAGGCTGGCGGCGTGGATGAAAGAGACTGGCGAGGTCGAATATGCAAAAGAGGAGATCGAGTGGGCTGAAGCGGAGGATCAACCTCGAGAGATTTTTCCGTGTGATGTAGGGCGCCTTCTGGAGGACCGCGACCCAAGCATCTTCACCTCAAGACCGTTGGAGCACTTGGACGTGTTTTCTAGCACGGAGAGTGATGAAAAGGTAGCTTTCCTCTTTCCTTTTGGTTCTTCGTTGATTTCCCAGTACAGATTCTTTATCAAGCGAGGCACCCGGAGAACAAAGCCTATCCTTTTCAACAACGAATACCGTTTCACCTTCTACCACAGAAGCTCATCGTCCACGATGAAGGCGACACTCTTCGAGTTTCAAAAGGTGATCCCCCCTTCAGCTTATTACCACCAAAGAAAATACATGTGTACCGACTGCATCTCTCATCTCATGCGAAAGAACGTGCCCTCCGACAGCGTGCCGTTGTCCAGAAAAAGCACGCTGCCGCCAATTCTGAGGGTGGCATGCTCTTCGTCCCTTCTCCTCTTGAACCCCCCAACCCCTCTCCATCTAGCTACATGGGCCCAGATTCTAAGGCGATCTTCGCCAAATTTCCGAAAAAGCCAGAGCCACCACTTTCCACTGCAGAGGCGCACCTCTACCTTTCTTCCAAGCGCATCATTGGACGAGGACACCACTCCGCCGTGTACAGCGCTGAGTGGGAAATACCTCGTACATGGCTACCCAGTTTCGGGCCCCGGGTTTGTGAACGATGCGCCTCTCTTGCGCTTTTGGAGAAGTTGAAGAAGGACATGCCAGACGTGGAAGTGGACGAGACAGAATATGCCGGGAAACAGATCTCGACGTTTCTTAAAGAGTTGGCAAGACGATCGGCAGCGACGGGCTTCTTATACGAGGATACCAGCAAGACGAAGAGGAGCTGTGGGGGCTCGATGCGACAGATCGACATCGATGTGCAGTGGCAGGGTCCTCGGACGTACTGCAAGCACGAAACTTGCCGAAGCAACAAGACGACGTTTCGTACGCTTGTTTCAGCAAAGCTATCCATCAAACACGATGGCCATCTAAAGCAGGAAGCCAGGAATTACCAGAAGTTCCTGGCGCATTTCTTCCAGCACTGGAATGGATACAACATCGTTCCGCCGTTGCATGATCCGACTCCTATTGGGGCGGTTGTTCCGCAGTTTTATGGGTACTACGTACCAGAGAAGGGTGACGGCGATCAGGGATACCTGAGTCCAATCTTGTTGTTAGAAGATTGCGGGACGCCTATCGATGTCGAGGCGTTGGACATTGATGATAGGTTTCCATCACGTCATCTATATAACTCTAACCTTTTGCTGATGACTGTTTTGACAGGCAGGAATGTGCCTCCTTGCTCTTCCGTTTCTACAACGAAGGGTGGTTGCATGGGTCGGTATATGCGAGGAATATCGTGATGCAGCATGGAGACATCCAGGATTGGCCGGCGTACAAGAGACACTCGGATCGGAGGTTCAGGTTGATTGACTTTGGGCGGTCAGAGAAGGGGGATACGACCATTGAGTCGTGGACCGCGCAGCAATTGCTGATGGTGGGGAAGTGTGAACGTGTCGGAAAATTGAGTAAATCTACTGGGTAGGGATGTTCCTTTCTTGCTTTGCGTACTACTAAAATTTCGTTGTCCTCGCAGCTATCGCGTACGCCGGCGCTCAATGATGGGATAGGTAAGCCAATATATTGGTGTTTTTCGTTGTGTTTTTACAAGTATTTCTTGGGTAGATTTTGACAACAACGGCAGACGCAATAGCCTGCCATCATTTGTCCTAGTCAATCCAAGTCAGCAATTTGTCGCTTGCGAAATCCAAAGTCAACGCGGGTGTTTGCTTTAGACTATAGAACATGAGAGTAGCTGTAGAGCAGGCATAGGCACGCGCAATCTTACCGATCATCGGAATTACGCCACGGGGACTTAACGGAGAAATATGAATTTTTTCCATCGTTTGTTGAACTATCATCATCCCTTTACGGGTGCAGCTGCGAAGTATGGAGACGTTATTGGTACTGCTTGTCTTCTTTAGTACTTGTCCTTTCTGATGACGTTCTAGCCATTTGCACGAGAAGGATCCGTCTCAGCGCTGGCCGTTCTTGCTGCTTATGCCCAAGAAGCATGGGTATTTTCAGAGATACTACCCGTAGTATGCGACCACATTAACCACAACCCTGCTCCTTCAAACCCCGAATACCCGATCTCCGGCACATCCTTAGCTGTAGTCGTTCAATGCTTCAAAGTACTAAGTCGGGGTTTCAACAAGGAAACATGCCAAGATCCTGGTTTGGGGAGCACGGTTGCAGCTCTGTGTCCAAGAGCCTGTAAATGGCTCTTGTTTTCAATACGACACTACCTTCTAAACCCTCTTGCTGGTACCGTGATTGGCGATGATTCACTCGGAAATGACCTAATATCCGCCATAACGTCGTTCTTCTCCTTCATCTCCGAAATCCCGCCCCTCCTCTTTATCATAGTCAACCATCCTGGTTTTGCTCGTACCATAACGGAAGCGTGGCTTTTCGCATTTAAACACGACCACCCGATTAGGGCTCACGTATCACATATCATTACAACCGTCTCGAAATCCGCCGAACCAGGAGTTGAACAATGGAAGACAGAGCACCTACACACGCTCGAGACATCTCCTCTGGATGTAGTCTCTATCACCCTCGATAACATCGTCACCTCACTCCAAGAAACGCAGCGTGTTCGATGGATGTTCCTTGAGCCGAACCTCACCATGATGATCTACTGCTTCAGTATATCCACCACTCTCAGGTATCGATACCTAGCCTCAAACTCTGTCCCATGGACATGCCGTCTCATGCGACACTTCTGTTCTCATCGGGTGATGGAGCGAATGTCAATGGATCAAGGCGGCCTCGAGCTTAGACTCGGTACAGGTCTTCTCTGTCTATCTTCCGAATACCTTATGAAGACCTTCTACGAAAACTATACTTGGGTTGCCCAGGCACTCCAATGTCACCTTCTCCAGACTCTCATAAGATGCCAGCCGTTCGTAGAGCGATTTGGAGATGCCGATAACGGCCCGCATACCCTCAAGGGAACATTTACTGCTCTCATCGATAAAATCAACACGTTCCTTCTATACCGACCTGTGACACGACAGGCACGGAAAGCGCTGGATAGGATTGAATGCCTGGAAGTGTCGGGGTGGATAGACTCCATCCCAGAGAGCGATTCTCTTGGACTGGCCTGGACACAGCTCAAGAAGGCGGTCGCTTCTAGATGGAACACAAGGGATTATCACGTCTCCGAACAGGATAACTTAGAGTGTATGAATGACGAGGTATGCACCTGGATATCTTTTAAACTGGATACTGAGAAGCATTGCATTATAGTGCACCAGGATAGGGATGTATGACTCGTTGATGTGCTGCGCCGGTTGCTATTGGGTGTATTACTGCTCGAAGAAATGTCAAAAAGCTTCGTGGCCATCTCACAAGGAGGAGTGTCAGGATATACGAACCAAAAGACGAAGTAGGTATAAGTCTCTTCCGTATCTTTTTTCTTTGTTCTAAACGCCTCACAGCCGGCCAGCCCATCCCACCATCTCACAGGGATCTCGAATTTATCCGGGAAATAGTAGCAGATGACATTCAGAACCACAAGATACGCATCGACGCTTTGAAGAAACAGTTCCTAAAAAAACATCCATCTCGAAAGAAGAAGAGGTTTCCACTGCCACTTGTCTTGGAGATGAACTACAGGGATGTTTCCCTAGAGATCAGCGTGTCATCAATGGACAAATACCGGTATGAGGATTCCTGGCAGTATCTGCTTGATGAGTCTTTGCTTACTGGAGGGGCGATCGTTCATATGTCTCTCCCTTGTGGGCCGGACGACCTAGAACATCTCGATCTGGTGCATGCTGAATAGAAACTACGTACATTCTAAGCCTCCAAGGTATGTAGCAAAGAGGAATCGGGAAATCTTGAGTTTCGTTTGGAGCAGGGATTATGTACGCGCATGTATCGTAGGTTATATCTTCTATCCATTGAAAGTACCACCGCAGCTTTGTTCGGAGTTCCTTGGTTGATACCCGTCTGAACCGGTTTTCCGCCTTTGACCTTTCTACTTCTTTGATGTTGCACCGCGTTCTCCAGGTGGTCCTCCTAATTTTCATCCGCCCAACGATGATAGTCGTCAAAAGAAGAAATGGCAGCATAGACTGGAAGGTCTCAAAGATCCCGGCAGACGGATTGATCTTCGTGACGGATAGGTCGACGCGGTGCATTGACCGAAACATAGGACGTAGTGCTGACCGCCGAACCGTGTTGATAGAAACCAAGATGTCATGGATCGATTCATTAAGTCCTCTGGGATATTCAACCACATGTATTGGAGCAGGGAAAACGTTCCGTCCAACTGCGGAACAGAGAGTCTCACAAGGCGGATATCACCGAGCACAAACATTCGCTGGACATCTCTAGGTACTCCGACGGATTTATTCAAGAGTTCCTGTCCTTCGGCAAAGGGTGTGACTGGTGAGTTTTTGGGCGGTAACCGAACTCTTGGCTGGATAAACATTAAAAGGTTCGTACAAACCGTAACGCTCATCGGCGATTCTGTTCCTGATGCGTAATTAGTGCGATAGGGAGAATGAGACTCTAGAGTTCCGGGTAGGATTTTACAATCTAATCAAAGTAGGGTAATAAATCTATGCACACTCCACGTCTATGAATGATAGGCAAAAACGTTAGATACATCAAGTTGTAGGTCAGCAAAATCCTCTAGCCATTGAAAGTGACACAACGGCTCTTTACCATGGTGTATGGCTGTCAAGACCAGTTTCCCGCCCTCGGCGCCAGTTTTGATCCTTTGCTTCGCCTTCTCTAGCTCAGCTGTCCACTTGTCCTCTCTATCAACAGCTCGATACTTGTAATCATCGAAAGACCCAACGGTGACCTCAGCGAGAACTTTTGTGAAATCTAGGAACACCACACCCATAGACTGACCTCCGTGGGCTTGGGGATACTCTTCCAGAAGTTCGTCAATGAACTCTTCCTCGTTGTACAGAAATTGTTGAACCACCCAGCAGAGAAACTCGCAGTCTCTGGCAACGGCAATTTCGGGATACCCTCCTGTTACGTTACGTTAGAATGCCAACGGCGGGCAATAACAGAGAAATCAGGAGAGCGTACTTTTTTGGCGATCCCGTTGGATCGTACAGATAGAGTGGTGAGCAGTATCTTTCTTGTCCCTTTGACAAGCCCTCGAACAAAAATTAAAGCCGCAGGCCGAACATCTCAACAACCGCGCATTATCATTTTCGACGCCAAGGCAATTCTAGGGAAAGTTCAAGATAAATCTGTATGATGTATATTTAAGTTTTCCTGGTCCCGACCAGGCCTCCGCTCAAGGCTACACTTAAGTGCCGGCACCTGAGTATACCTGCTCGAGTGTAGGGGCTCGCACTTGAGCGCCCATTATGTACGGCACTTGAGTGTGTGCCCACTCAAGTCTCGACTCAAGTCAATGCTAAAAGCTCACCTCGCTCAAGTCTGGCCTTACTCAAGTGTCTGCTTAGACTATCTCACCCAGATTATGCCTTGTCTGCCAAAGTTCGCTGTGTGTTCGGTACGGGATCGACTCTCGTAGCCTTGGATGATTATGTTCACACTGCACCGAAGGACAGGCAAACTGGATCTTGACAGCTGGAAGACGGTAGGACTATTTTCGCTCCGCCCAAACGATAATAACCACCCAAAAGACCCAGTGATCTCGACGAGCAGGAAACAGTGACTTCATGAGCATGGGTGCGAAATGAAATGATTTAGCGATGAGATGGGTAGTAGTCGTCGAGAGTGGTCGTTGGGGGTGGAAGTGCAGAAAAAGAAAACAGTGGCAAAGACCCTACCAATAGACAAAGACAAAGACCTTCGCAAAATTTGATACCGGTCCGGCATCCGGTAAAACAATTAAGTGTCTCATAGCTTACCACAAGACAATCTATGTTAACAGCGAGAAGGTTCAGGAGAGCGCAGATTGCCTGGTCGAGTTCCTGGGGGTAGTGGATAGTATGGGTTCTGGCAGTGAACCATGCAAGCGATACAATCAGCCGGTTATCCAGGGCCTGAGTGATCTGAGTCCACTCCGGACCATCGATCAGTATCCCAGCTAAACAACCGAAAGAAAGGATGAGCGGCTTCGTCGCGAGATGCATTTCTTCGGAGTGCTTATCAAGATACCGCCGGGAAAATGTGATGAGTTTGCAGACCCACGGTATACTGTAGTATTTCGACCGTATCTTCACGGAGTGTTACGCGTTATGCACATCTTCATTATGATGTCACCTACCTTAATAGGCAGTCCGGCGCAAGCCGGACCGAAAATTTATTGCTACATTGAGTAATTTAAGGCACCAAAAGGGCCTGTTATGCGTTACGAAGTTCGCCGATCTTCACATAATGGACCCCCGTTACGCGTTATGTGAAGATACGGTCGAAATACTACAGTATGCCCGTGGAGTGCTGAAGTGTAGCTTAGAAGGGTATCGATGAGTCTTTTTGAATCATTTACAGGTAAACGGTAGGCGCTAACCTCATTTGGCGCTATTCGGACCACTGGACCTACAATTACATAGCATCTAACAATGCATCCGCCGAGATTGAACCACCTCATCATAAATCCGATGGAGTTGCTCCAATTGCTCGACGAGCATCCCATTTCGAATTGTCTCCCAATAAGCTACATACCACGACGTGAGCGCAGCCATTTTCGGTCCGGGGAACACTCTGAGGGGATGAAACGCCAGTCGAGATAGAATGTGATAGATGGACCAAATCACTGTTGCAGTGAGTAGAAACATGTCAGTGGAGAGATACCCATATCTCCGAGCTCCAGTTGTATAGTGAATCCTATGAGTCCCATCGTTCGCACTCAGACCCTCCATTGGTTCACAGATACGGGAGAGGCATCTAAAATAGAGGACAAAGGTCGCCTGAGTGTGCGTGCAGGGAAGTGACGTGAGGCCAGACCAATGATAGCAAATCTTTGGATTTCCCGGGAAGAGTTTCCACTGAGAATTGCATCCAGTCTTCTCCCCGACACTAACATATTTCATAAGCGTCGCAACTAGGCCTGAACTTTTGTACGTTTGAGCGTTAACGTTGAGTCACTCGGTGCGTTCAACGTTGAACAGTCGATTGAAACGGGACTATTGGTCCATTTCGTCTCTTTCTCGTTCCCATTGCAACTTTATCCAAGCGAGAAATAGAATTTCGGCACCACCTTTCATCCTACAACTCTGACAGGGAATGAGTAGTACTTGCACACGGACCGAAAACCCCGAGAGGCGCGCACCAGACGGATGATGGTAGGAGAAAAAGCCGGAAGACTGTACCGTGGCCCACGTGTCTTGCCATGACCTTCCGGCCCGCCCTAGCGGCCCTCTCATTTCTCGTTTCCCGTTTTGCATTCTGGGTCACATCGGTACTTGAACTGACGTCCAGATGAACATTTATCAAACCACGTCTCCCAAATACACCCAGCAAGGCCAAACGGTCCAGATTTGCTCTGAAAAAAATAGTTCAACCCGGCGCGCTTTGTATTTTTGTCCTGACCCGAGTTTCCTTTTTTTTGAGTTCTACTGGCTCATAGTCGATTTCTCCCAAATTTTGGACGCAGTCTCATGCTATGTCTGTCTAGAAATTATCGTACCAAGGATATGTAAGCGGGCGCACAATATATTCTTTTTCCTCCGCTTGGAAACTGACTTGTCGAGGCAGCCTCTTGTCTTATCAGTATGTCTCCATGAAAGCACTAGAAGATCTGGTGAGACATAAATCAAGCTTGTCATTTTAGACTGGTTGGCCCCTGGAGGCGAGTCGCTCGCAGCTTCATTTTTATTCATCCTTCTCGTCCTCGGTTCACAATCACTGCCCCACGTCAACCTCTGTAGAGGGGGCTCATCAAAAAAGAGAACCAAGCTTACGAAGTCGACTGGTTAGCGCGTACGCTACGACGTAAGTGGGGTTTGACTCCTAACAAGAGGATTTGTACGTGTTCTCCTTTGGTGCAGGAGTTACTTCGTGCCATGCCACTGTTCCTGGGTTCGAATCCCGGAATACCATAAAGAACTCGACAGGATAACTTTTTTGTTTGCCTGACGAAAAATACTACACGGTGAGTTCATCGTTCGGTAACGACATTTTGTTCTCTCATACCAACTGATTTCCAGTTAATTAAAAAAAATCATGCACTCAACGGCTAGTTCATCGGGGCCGAAGTTAAAGCGATATCGATACGCCCATGAAATGCAAGATACAGAAAATTTCTTGCGGTGAACCTCAGATGATAATTAGAACTGCCACGGGATCCCGAGCCGAAGCTGAGCGCTGAGGGTCTCAAACTGTGAAACTGTGAACAAGACCACTTTTGGTTGTCCTTTATCCAATAGGGGATAAGGAAAGAATGACTTACGAAGGCACTGTGGGCCGTGGGATGTGGCTGCCCTTACGACGTCCATTACTTGTCAGCCTGGTGTCAATAAGAGATGTCTGGTTTTCTGAAAACGGGGATTGTTATCATCATCGCCAGCTGCTGCGGGAATTGCACTGCAAGTCTTCCTGACCGGCCTGGACATTTCGTTTTCTTACATGACGTAAGTATGAGGTAAGGAGAAACAACCCCAGTTTGCTTGTAATTTTTTTTCCAAGCTGCTCCGACGAAAGACGGGGTACTGTCTTGCGAATCGTATGTCTAGCGAGACTTTTTTGGGGGGAAATATCAACGGTTTTCCAACGAATCAACCGCAATCGGCATTGAAGGTGACGTGGCTGCGGCACTGCAGGTTTAGGATAAAAAAGGAAATTGATCTTTGTCAGCAGCCGTCGGTCGCCGTCGGACCGACGGAGATGTTCCTCTACGTGCATCCAGTTTTCCAGTTTTCTCCACCAAACGTACCATTCCAATATGGTCCAGTTTTTACTCCGAGTCGTAGCGCGAAGAAAAAGTACTTAAAGAAACGCCTTGCAAATGTTGCAATAATAATGCCCTCCATCACTCGCACGCCATCATTATGGTCGCCACAAGGGCACCTAGGTACAACCCCAGATGAAGGACCCTGCCTTACGCAGTCAGGGATCCGTCTCTCGAGGATTGTTTCAACAGCCTTTAGCGTTGTCCAGCACGACGTCTGGGTTCCCCACGGTACGTGAATCAATATCCCTGCTGCATCGCTATATGCTGCGGTCCTCGCTCTATCGTTCGCTAGTACCTTGGCGGTGTCCTTGCGCAGTCGCCCTGGTTGATACTGATCAACGTTCGTTGCTTATCTACAGATTAGATGATCTTCCCTTACAATGAGGTGGTCCTTCGGCACGCCTAATGTCTGCTCGATTTGTGAAACATTTGCCAGAATAGGTACGAATTTCATCGTCAATGTCCAATACGTAACCTCCCAGTCGGGATACGGTCTGTTTACTCCACATTGAAACATCTGCCAAGGTCCTTCAAGGCTATACGGGACCTCCTAACTGGGCTAACCGACGTTCCGAAGATGTCTATCGCAATTTCTGAGTCATACATAAAGCACACCTTAATTTTTTTCCATCATCATTCCTTCTCATCGTCTAAAGTGACTCTAAGGCTCTACGACCATGTCCCTATTAGAACATGGTGCGCGTTTTAACAAATTGCTACTTAACGCTCGCAGCTGACTTTGTTTGATATCTACAGTACAAACTCTTGCTGCTGAAGTAGACCGGGAAGACTCTCCCTATGGATACATTCCATCGAAAGGCATTGCCCTCACATTCATTATCCTATTCGGAATATCTACCTGTAAGTATTGTCACTCCCTAGAATTCGGTATTCCGTGGTGCTAAACACTGTCTTATCAGTGACACACACGGCTCAGACCATCTATTTCCGCATGTGGTGGGCGTTCCCAACTATCATCCTCGCCGGATGCCTCGAGATCTTAGGATGGAGCGGGAGGTTTTGGTCGAGTATCTCTCCAGATCTGGGTGATCCTTTTATGATTCAGTGAGTCTATACCTTTCGCTCGTAATTCACCCTCTGATCTAACCGTTGGAATAGAATAACGGCTACAATCATCGGGCCTACACCACTTGTTGCCGCCAATTTTCTCATCCTTGGAGCTATAATTCGTATCCTGGGACCTGCGTATAGTAGATTGAGTCCAAGAGCGTGTGAGTACCTCTCTTGCGTAGCCATTCCACCTCGCTCAAGATGTTCCCTGCTTAGATTCTATAATATTCGTCAGCTGTGTGCGTACATTTCAATAGCCAAACCCTTTGGCTGTGCTTATTGACGGATCCCAGGATATTATCTCGCTGGTGATACAAGGCGGCGGCGGTGGTATCGCGTCATCCGCTTCTGACCGCAATGACCTCGAAGGTGCCAAGCTAGTGAGAACATGTTTTGTCGTCTAATGCGCTGATCTGACGGTGTTCTATAGGGCAGCAATGTCATGCTTGCCGGTATTGTCTTCCAGCTTGGTACGAACCTCCGTTCTCTTCACTTGTATCCTAACTGATCGTCTCGGTAGTGGTCATCACGTTCTACGCCATCCTCGCTTGCGAATTCCTCGTCCGCTATACGCACAACCGCCCCGTTGCAAGACTGTTTGCACGCAAGAAACGGAGCGACTCCCTGGTGACCCTCTCCTCACCCAATACCCCACGTGGATTCATGGATACGAAAATAAAAATCATGATCGTCGCGCTCGCATTCAACACCTTGTGTCTATTCATTCGGTATGCTTCATCGACTCCCATCACGTTCGTGTCAAAGCCTTATATCTATCATTTCACAGTGCAATCTACCGAACGATAGAACTCGCCGATGGATGGAACGGCAGAGTCATTCTCACCCAGGTTTACTTCAGTATGTTGCCCCGTTTTGATCAATACGTCGCTTCTTGACTGATTATTACGACTTTCAGACGTTCTCGATGGGGCCATGGTGGTCTTGGCTATCTACACGCTAAACTTTGCGCACCCTGGCGTTTTGATTGGGCGGACCATGGGAAGAAACCGCAATGCTGTAGACGCAGAGAAGAACGACAGCGCGCTTGAGCTTGGCAGATCGTAAAATATAGCTGGTTGATGAGTATTTTTTTCACGGACCCGTAGGCTTCTTCTGTAGCTTTAGTTAGACACACAGGGTGTCAATACATATTATATCAATAAATGAACCATGCAGAAACATACCATTGAAAGTAATAAAGTAACACAGTAACACATAACGACTTGTATGCCCCATGGCTGAGTTGGTTACAGCGTCCGACTGTTAAGAGCTATCGGAAGGTCGAGAGTTCGAGCCTCTCTGGGGCAGTGATCATAACTTTATGGTTTTGTCGGTGCCCTAGGCCGCCTCGCCGCGGTAAGCCACAACCTGCAAGAAACACTAAGACTGTGAGACAGGCTTCGAATTTTACAGTTCAGGCTCCAGAGTACAGACCGCTACTATTTTAATTCTGTGAGTATAGATGTTGGCGACTTAGTGCAAGGGACATTCTTCGATTACTCCAACGAGCTTGGAATATTGGAGTAGAATGAAATGCAGTCAAGACAGGGCAAGGTGCGGTGGTACACGTAGGCAACGTTCTGCATGGTAATGCCAGTAATGTTGTGTCGATAACAGAGAATTCTGTGAGGATACTGAAAACTAAATGTTCCTGGAGTAAAGATATGCAGATTTTCATCTGTTGGTAAGCAACAGAATCAGAATCAGCCATCGACTCTGGAGACAAAATATTGTGCTTCTTCAAAGAAATGAGATGAAGAACGAAGCCGAGCAAAGGGACATTTTCTGGCTTCATCAAGACGCCGCTACGGGAAAACAAGGGGAAGCCGAAGCACTCTTTTCCCTTACCGGTAAATACCTAATGTATTCTTATGCGAAATATGCTCACACCGTCGCAAAAGTGATTCGGATGGATCGATAGCTTTAATAGAACTAATAGATGGTTGATCAGACTTCCATTTTGTTGGGCACGTCGGGGACCCGGGGAACAGAGAAACCCCGATCAGGCAAGTTGATTTTCATGTGGCTGTGCGCATTGTTCCTCTTGTTTCTTTACTCTCATTGCCGGATTTTCTACAATGGTAAATGGCCTTTATGAATGGCCCTTTGTGGGTGGACGTGAGACTCTTTTGGACCGGCGAATACCCTTTTCCCTTTTGTCATCATTGATACAATCCGAGTCGAAGCACGTTGTCTTGCCACCGACAATAATGCCACCTCGCAGCGATGATCCCTATAAAGACCTCACCTGAGCGACATTCGCAGCATTCCGCATAGCCATGTCCACTCCCTTGAACAAGACGGTCGACATTTACGCCTACGAATTCCTCCCCAATCGTGAGTCCTGGGTCTGCTTTACTTATCCTCACCCTAACGACGTCTGGGCCCGTCAGGCTCTTGTCGTAAACTGCCGTTTCGCTGTGGCTACCACCACACCAGCTATCCATACCCTAGGCCCGACAGTACACGATATCAATTGACAAACTTCCACACGCTCGGGAATGTGTATCATGTGTGGTACTCGGATTCACAACCTGGGACATTCGTGGTCTTCAAGCTGGGGGACATGACATATAAGGATATCACGGAGAAAGACCTGATGAGGATCGATGCGCTGCTAGACGGCCTATATACTCGGAGATGACTGCCATCACCGAGAAAAAATGAGCGTTGCTCTTTCATTTGTCACTGATACTATCATCCTCCCGATTAATTTATGTTTCAACTCTTATCGTGCTGAAAGTGGTTGACAGCGTCCAGCCTGCCTCCCATGCCATGCCATCCACCTATAAGAGTTCCAAACGCTAGAATCAGGTATTAATGAGATGCTATTGCTATTGGTAGATGGTGTAGGAACGAAGAGTTCTTGATCGGGTGCGATCGACACTAGGCTTCGATATGATCGCAATTTGTCCCCTCGACATGATGAAAGCTGGAATGCTCCCCTGGTGCCGTGGTGAGTAAGGGAAAACCTAGGGAAGGAAATCGCCCCTAGAGTACCACTTTGAACTCGAGTTCAAATTTCTTAAACAAGACGGGCACTGCTGGTAATGGCCCAGATCCGGTACCCTGAGCATATTTTGTTATTGTGCCCTAAGGGGCATAGAATGTCGTCAATGATATCGATGAGTTTTCAGATGAATCCCGTTTATACCTTTCTACCTGCTTGGTGCTAGCTATTAGAGGGAGGGGCGAAAGCCTTGCTCATGACCGTCTACTTTTCACTTGTCGGATAGTACTGCTTTACTGAGATCATCGTTCAACTAGCGAATGTTCCAGCTGCCTTCCAGATAGTTGCGCTCCTGGACCATATTTTCGCAGTTCCTCACAGTATCAGACGTGTACAGACGCCTCAAGGCCTATATCTTTAGCGTTCCTCTGGAGTTCAGTGCAGTCACACAAGGGCCGTATTTCGGAAAACAAACGGAGTGTAGTACTGTAATGGTACAAGTAGCGATGACAACGTCGTCAAGGATACCGCGAGTCTACACACGCTTATATTCATCTTGTTGGAAGTAGGACTTATAGTACTGGCTATTGGGAAGGGGGAACATTCTCGTTCGGAATCATCTGCTTTTTGCCTGTCCTACGCTAGTAATCCACTTGTCTTCGGTGTCGGCCACAGCAACTCGTACTGGTCTGGCGCTTTCTCATCCTCCGGCTCGAGCCTCACCTGTCAGACTGTGCTACTTTCCCGGATTGTCTTTCAACCGGTGAGTGTTCCTTCTGCCGCTCCAATCGTCCCGCTCTCGACCGTATTCCTGTAGTTACAACATCGGGAGTATACAGACGCCCCAAGGCCTAAGGCTCTGGTATTGTACATCCCAGGTTTAATGTTCTCGGAACCATTACTGCTGAAATCACGCAAGATAATAAATAAGAAACGGACTGTAGTACAACAATCTATAATGATACCGATAACAATGACGAGCCGCTCACCCACCCATCCTCTGAAATTTGCGCCATGATTTGACTGGCCCAGCCGACTGGGAGGCGTCCTCCATAACCACATCTACATCCATGTCCTCCACTTTTGCCGCCTCGACCTCCGGCATATCCAAAAACCTCTTCAATGGGTCTTGCCAGAAACTCGACGCGCAGTCCACGTCCGCGATGTCAGGAAAGTTTTCCATTGGGATGAACTCTAGATCAGCATTCTCCATGGGCATTGGCGTAACACTGGTCCTAGTCGTCCTTAGCATGGCTAGGTCGGCCTCGAGAGCGGCGATGCGACGTTCTTGGTTTTTGATCTCTTCTGTGCGAGTTTTGAGGAACTGAAGGAGGTCATCATTTGGAGGAGGGGGGTGTGAAATAGAATAATCAGGAGGAGGGACGGCGTCATTGGGGGGTGTAGGATCAGGGTTTTCAGTAGGAGGAGGTGGAGCTGTCCAGACTTTTGTCTTCCTCCATTCTTCCAAATAATCCATGGCGCGCCGGCCCGAAGCGTCTGGTGACGTATCCCAGTCCCAGTCCCCGTCGCGTTCCCTGAGCCCTTCTAGCCACCTACCCAGCCCTACCCCCTCGTTGATGTCTTCCTCCAAAAGCTTGAAGCCTTTATGTCCTTTCAGAGCCCAGCGTTTCCAGTCTCCAGACTATCAGCTAATAAGGAAAAATTAAGCTGAGACGAAACACATACCAAACTTCACTGCGTCGTTAGCATATTCCACTTCCCCATACGTCTCATGAAATTCCTTCACGCTATCCGGATCAGACAAGAGGTGATACAAACGATACCTCACCAGCAACCTATCAAAAGTCTGGCATCTCCATCCCTTCACCATTCCCCGTCTCATAGCGCTCCTTGCCTCTTCCAAAAATCTATCACACATCCGGGAGATATGGAGAATCCCGGAATTAAACTGATCCCATTCCCCTGAGCCCAAAACGAGGCGAAGGGAGGTCCATTGAAAGTGAGCGGCAAAGAGGAGGGGAATACGGTACCCGCCGGGTATCACGGTCGTTGTTCCGTCTGCAGAGATGATGGTTACCCACATGTTGCGCTTTGGGGGGACGGAGAAGGAGTGCGTGATGAGGTATTCGACGATCGCGGCCTTGGACATTGTGCTGGCGTCGATGTAGTTGAGCTCAGCGGGGTTCTGCCAGTCGTGGTCAGGAGGGGATTCGACAGGAACTAGAGCGTCGGTCGGCTCGTCCTTGATGATCTTCACAGATACACGATTCCGTGTCTGGCGTGACTTTTTCGACTCGTTCGGAGCTCCCGTCATCTTTCGTGCAGTCAGAAAATCCGGGCTACAAGGTACGCCGTATGGTTACCTTTTATTAGGGAACAAACCTACTCGAACATTCTACAGTGAAATTGTATCCCTTGTTTCTCGTTGAGACCGAAACAAAAGAACCGGAGCAGTACGGAATACTGGGTAGCGACGGTGAGGAGAGGAGAGTATCCGGATATTTCCGTAAATAGCAGGTCAGTCGGCAAAAGAAAAAAGCCAGAGGAACATTACTTCCGCCACCCTTTCAGAAGAACTTACGGTATGATTTCTACCACACATATACTGGATACGAAGCTAAGAAGTAACAAAAAGATCGATCCCACGGCGTGAAGAACGCAGCCCCCTCTGCACAGCATACCAACAGAAAAGTGATTCTTTGTACAGCGTAAAGGGAAGTAGATACAACAATCACTGCGGTGAGGTTACAGGTACGACGCCTGTCGCAGTTGCCAGTGGCTCAACAAGCTCTGAGTCCGTTCCGAAATCAAGCGAAAATTACCTTACGTAAATGTAATTCGTTCAAGCTTTGCTGTTGATAACTATTCCTTCTGGGCTTATCAACCCAATATCAACAATGATAGTAAATGTAGAAAATCTTCGCACACACCAACGACCTTCAACTCAATCTCTTCCAATTACCAGCGGCGGCGGAATCAAAGCGTAACCCAATTTTAACCAAATGTCAAAAGGCCCCAATCCAAAGTCACGAGGCGTGAAAGAACAGCGGCGTAAAGTTGATAACTATTTGGTTCCTCTTCCCCTACTGCCCCTATTTTCCTGACCTGCGTCCACCTGGCAAAGCCGTTTTCTTCGACATTCGCAGACTTCGTATCTAAGACAAATTTACGGAGAGCATTTGCTACTCGTTGCCTACTTGCGGTAGAAATAATGCCGCTTTTCAATAGCGACTGAACTTTTCCAAAGCGTTATCGTCGTCTTATCCTTGCTTGTTATAACTAAGAGTCGCATTCAAAGGAGCAGTATCAAGTTTCTATTCAGGTGTCACTGTCAGATTCTTTCGGCTATTTTTCTGTGATTTGTTCCTCACTCTAGCCTCCTTTGGACAAACGCTCCATATCATACTGGTTGAATACTGCTGGTTCACAGCATCAAAAATTGGAGAGATGATCTTTATCGGTGATGCGGATTTATGTAATTGAAGAGATAATAAAAGACTCCGGTTTGGGGGGAGGGGGGAGAGGGGCAGGAAATACGTGAATCGTTCCACCATTCAGACTTTATACTTCAGGTTTTCATTCTATTCAATTCCCTGCAGATAATCCCGAGAATACCGTGGTGACGGGCACGTCAGATAATGCCGATGGGATCTATCAGTCAACTACCTCCACATTGCTGCGTGATATACACAACGTACTCACGAGATTTTCGTGATCTTTGGGATCACAATGCTTGGATCGTGCCTGTGAACTACCGACGGGACGGGGTCGACGGTGAACGCGTCATATTCCGCCATTGATTGCCTTTGCGACAGCCGTTGATCATTTCATGCTGGGCCTTGTCCCTTTGATGCAGTTTCCATATTGATATGTCACTGTAGAACTTTGATTGGCGCCAGGGAATATCTCAATGCCTCACTTCCGAGCCTTGAGTTCGCAGATACCGAGAAAGATCACTCTTACCGTCAGAGTGATGAAGTCGCGCCTCGCGTTCGCTGCAACGACGTAGGTCTGTCGATGGTCTATTTGGTAGTTCACGAAGCGACCATGTTAACACGGATTGGATATTTTCTGTTCTGTAAAGTTCGCATGTTCGTGGTGACTAAATTCTGATAGCTGATGATACTGCCTTTCTCGAGGCGTAGGAAGATACGGAGGTAAAATCCCCCCGTCGTCAGGTTGTGACCGCAATTAATCCTTACGTTGACCTACAGTTAATATGACCTGGACAGGCTCCAGAGTTTTTGTGCCGCTCCGATTGCCGTCATAACGGATTGGGATGTCATATGGACTTGATACTCAATGAATCTGTCAGTTCATTTGATAGCTGCGCTACCTTCCAAGCGCATTCCGGTGATTGAACGATCCTTGTCCTCAGTCCAGTCCTCGCACGCATGGTAACAGTCCTTTTATGTCTTCGCTAGAAGCACCTTTTGGATCAAACGTCAGGTAACCCCTTCAAACTGGTGCTCAAGGGCGATACTCTCCCAGGTTCTCAGTGATCACCGATCATTCCAGTGAGAATTACCTACCTCTGAAGTAGTCATCGCTCTTTCCTTCACTACACATCTGTCTCATATTTCTTCTCTAAGATGCTCCCGTGGTAAAACTCTGAACGTATACGTCGAATAACCGATGCCACGGTCTGCTCCCATCACGCGCAGCGGATTCTTCGTGGACTTTCGCAGGACTTCATGTGGTACCGCTCCAACTACGTGATTCACAATGTATTGTGCACTGCCGTCATGTTAATTCTAGTTGCTATCGACATAGATTTTATCGCTGGGATATCTATTAAAGGAGGAAAGTGGGATTCTTTCAGCAATACTTCATTATCTCGACCAGCTGGCTGTTATGTTCTTCGCTCTCCTTGGCGTGTATGCCAGTCAACTCCATCCTATGTGACACTTTCTGACCCAAACCAATCCTGACTAGGTTTCTATCCGCGTTCTTCCTTCAAATCTTCGGTTCCCCCATCACAATCTCGAACGAACGCGTCCCTCAAGCAAACCCAGAGGGTGCGGTTGTGCTAACTCAGGATCCATTTTGTTTCTATCTTGCTTCTTTTGAGCCGCGCGTCACCCCGGGCAGGGGACGTGAACGTCGCTCAGCGGAGTGCTTGGTAGCGGGTCCCAAGCCTCCAATTTCATTCGGTATCTCAGGGTACGTTCTGGTAACTTATCATGTACCCAGCCGATAAATAACGATCTCTATAGTATATCCCACATCGACGCTTTGTGCGGAGAATTAGTTGTCCTTCACGCGACATCGTCCGATGCTCATGTTCTAAACGAAGACATTGGAATAAACGAGATCCTAGCTCGGAGTGCGAACTTCGAAGTATCGGGGGATCCCAATGATAAGGACTCACCTGAGGACGGCAAGAAGGACATCACGATACGCGCAGATCCTATAATATTGAACAAGGTCAAAAATGGCCGAAATACGACCAGCGGTGGTGTTACAATAAATGGTGGGCATGTCAGTACCGCAATCAGCGGAAATGCTAAGATAAAGGTCGGGCATGGCGGTGCCGCACTCAGTGGTAATGCTACAACCGGGGAAAACGGAACTGCGACGAGTGGAAAAGTCACAATAAACGGTGGGAGCGGCGGAACCGCAATCAGTGGTAATGCTACAACTGGGGATGACGGGAGCTCGACTAGTGGAAGTGCTACCAACGGGGGAAGCGACGGATCAGCGATCAGTGGTAATGCTAAAAGTGGAGATAATGGGAACTCGACCAGTGGAAACGCTATCAGTAGTGGAAGCGGCGGATCAGCGATCAGCGGCGATGCTACAGTAAATGGTACAAGTGCAGTCGATGGCGGACCCGTCAGTTCTGCTGCTGCTACCTCTGTGTAGGTTGAGTTCGATTCCTTCCGTTAGTACTGTACTGACCACGTTGCCCTTAGAGAAATAGCTTCAGCGACTGCATCACCAAGTATCTCAACGACCTCCTCGAGGCACCACGCAAAGGCACCGGTAATCATTGGCAGCACCATCGGATCATTAGCCCTGGTGGTGATACTAGTATCACTAGCATTCCTTTGGCGCAGGAGAAGAAGCAGGTCTAGAGAAGGTAATACCTCTGAAGATGAAGGTCTACCAACGGATTCTAGACCTGGGTCTACCAGAACGAGCACCGTATCATCATCATCGGCCTATCCGTCTCCTTTCGAGCCAATCAGGAGAGGCGGTGATTTCCCCTTGCCTTCTGGAGATGGCTTGCCTCAGACAAGAATGCTCTCGCCTTCTAGAGGTTCTTACTGGCCGCCAAGAGAGGGGAACCAAAGTCTGGAGCGCGAGAATTTAAGGAGGCCGGCGGTGGAGGTAGTGGACACTACATACGGCGCATCACCGCCACCATCATACCTATCACCCCAGTAGGAGAAGACAGGGCGCCTGAGGTGTTTGTCGACGCGGTGCCATCGACTTGGTTGGAGTGAAATGAAGAGTTACATTGGTATGATTACTCGTAAATACTTCGCGTTTCAGCTATTCGTACCCTGTTGAAATATAGTATGAAATAAAGGGCTAACGACTGTCTACGCAAACTCAATGAAGGCGTCCAGTGCCTTCTCAGGTTCATCCCAATGTATCTACCACCGAGACTATTAGAATATGCGAAAAATGGGGGAGAGGAATGCATGGCTCACGAAGTGATTTGCCCCAGGAAGGATCTTATAATCGATTGCCTTAGCACCCTCAGCTTTCTGTTCCTTCTCGTCATCTTGCACCGCCCACAATGCAGCAAGCGCGAATGCACATGTCTTATCCCCACATAATACCCATCGTTTCATAGTTGGGAACACCTTGGGGTCGAAGAACGCTTTACGATAGGTCGGCAAGAGCTGCTTGTAGCATCCAGCCAAGAAGAGCAGGTCTGTCGCAGCATCTTCTCCATGGTGCTGAATGGCCGCAGGCATTCCGTTGTAAAATGAAGGCAACCGTGAGGACGAAGCCAGCACCCAGGAGAGTTTGTCAAGATTGCGCTCGGAGAGATCCGCGTGGTCGAAGTAGGAAGTGCACCACTGTCCGAAAGCTGCTATGCGAAGGTTCTCGGGCACGCTTGGATCTCGAAGGAATGTCCAGTATTGCTCTTGGCTGGGAAACCCTAGTGTAATCGGTCCTGGTTCTACCAGATCTACTTAGAACAAGTAGGACCCGAGAAAAGCATGAGCTCACCATAGAGGATGACAGATCGCATATATCTCTCTAGTCGTTTGCAAGTATCTTCAGGTAGCGTACCAGTATTTGATATCGCCGCGGAAGCCAAGGCCGCACCAAGTGACCATCCAAGAAGTGCGACGCCACCACCGCTCGAGATCGGTGGAAGGTTGAATTTCTGTATGAACGTATCGATGAAGATGTCAACCTCATGCCCACGTGCCTCGATGAAGGCCTCTTGTTGAGCATCATCTGTGCCTGCGGCTTTCAAATCATCGAGCTCTTCCACAGAGAATGGGGTGG
Organism: Armillaria nabsnona; assembly: GCA_030407065.1. Classification (NCBI taxonomy): domain Eukaryota; kingdom Fungi; phylum Basidiomycota; class Agaricomycetes; order Agaricales; family Physalacriaceae; genus Armillaria; species Armillaria nabsnona. Next base: position 3,629,822 of record JAUDQA010000002.1, read on the forward strand.
AACCGGGGAACGGGCGTCTGTCGAGGGCCACGAATCGGACCCCCTTGCTGGGTGCAAGGTCTATCAGCTTTTGGAAGATTTCTGAGTGTGTGGCGTAAATACCTAAGAAACAGGTCTTTCAGCAAATAGAGAGCGGCGCGAACCTTTACTGAAAATCATGCCATGAATAGCAAATATAGTGATGTACGACGATTGGGTTGGAGCGCCGCTGTCGATGTAGGATAGCTCGACTTCAGTCGAGGGGTTGACTACGATGGATGCAAATGCCATGATAGCGAGATCAGCGAAATATTTGAATTTTCGGCAACATTTATCATTACGCTATACAGTGTGAGTCTTTCCCCACGCCGACGTGCGACTGGCCGGTCAAAAGGCGGAAATCATGATCTTACACTCTTCTATCATGAAGCACATGACCCTTGGCAGGCTGCTGACCACTGACCAGCCCCATTTTTTGATGGAATTGAGTCCGTCTCATGCGAATTCCGAGCGGTCACTTGGATCATGGTGCTGATATGGATGACTCTTAAGTGTAGTCGTGTTAAATTTATGGACGTTGCGGACTGAAGAGGGGCGCGGTTGAATGTATATTAATTCAAGTTATCGACATCAGACTAGAAAGGTGTAATATAGAAGGTTGGACATTATGATAAGAGAGACAGACAGAAACATTCCACCTTCAACATCATACTTGTCACACTATAAGCCCGGCAGTTAGGGAGGGACAGATTTAGCCTGCCCGATGCATTTCAATGCATGTTCGCTTAGAATAAGGACAGTCGTGTCCTGTATCGTCCAGGTCCTTTGAGAAATAGTAAATATGTTGCCGCCATTCCAACGCGTAGGCAGCCAGAAATGAAATGGACGAAAGCGAGCAAGAAATTCAAAGCGGTTATTCCAGTTGGTCAAGAAAAACGTTCACGGGAATTGCCGGACGCCGCGGTTGATGCCGCGGCAGACAATTATCCCTGAAGGCCGAGTCCAAGGGCGGTACTCTCGAGACTCGCACTCAATTCGATCCCTCAAATTCCCAAGGATAAAACGGAAACCCCTTCTATTAACTAATAACCCTGCCACAAGTCCTCGGGCTTGCCGCAGCGTGCCACTGAGAATGCCAGCCATTCATAATCGTGAACGAAATCATCGTGAGTCGAGTCAAAATTTCTTAGTAACCCGGATTTTCTCCATCTATACGTCTCTGGGAATTTGACGTTGGGTATTTTAAAATGATCTAATTTGCATAGCACCACACAGGTCTGGCGAGTTATCTTCCGGTTCATTTCTGAGTGCATTTTGGAGCTATCTTCAAGTAATCTTCAAGCTGATTTCATTCCACGAATGTCAAGACAATCAGCTAAGGCTTGCATCTAACCGAGACCGCTTGGCTGCTCTACGGTCATCGACACTTCATCTCTTTCATTCGGAATAAACGAACGAGCACTTGAAAGCGTAAAGTACAAATAGATAGCACGATCCAACCATACGTATACGTGTAGGATAGAGTATAAATAGTACAAACACGGAAACAAAAAAAAAAAACGAAGGAGCACTGAGCACCGCTTGCTTGCCAATGATGGTTGAAGAACATTGCTTAATGTGACAGGATTGAATGTCAGGACCATGAGCTTAGCCGTCTGCCAACTCTATCTTCCTACTCGCTGAATTGATGACAAGAATACCTGGTGCGACTTATCGTTGCGAGACACTCAGATCTATGCTTTGTACATAACATGAAACCAAAATTCCCTCTTCTAATTGATAAGCTAACTCTGAAGCAGATATACTGTCAATCCATGATTTAAGCAACAAGACTTTGACTACGGCAAGAGAACGCTTTGTAGTTATGGTTCCTAGCTACCTATGAGTCGTGCACTGATGATCAGATAGGACACTAACTTGGAATACGAAAAAAAATGATACGATTAAAGGGTTGATTTTGAAACGCTGATGGTCACCGACTCTACGAGTCATAATCTTCTTCGGTCTTTGACTGAACTAAGCCAAATACATATCGTCATTTGGGTATTTCAGTAGGTGTCCCTTGACTCTCTAAACCATCTGCGACTTTTGGTGCATGAATAGACCATCCCTTCCGAATCCATCGGTGAAGAATCAGGATTATGAGTACGAATAGTGCAGTTCCCAATAAAATCTCATATTGAATATTGGTACACCGAGCGCCGTTGCTCATGTCACTGGACCGATCGAACCATGACCGTTTGCTATTGTAAAGTGGTCAGCGATCTTCCGAATCTGTTGTAGTGAAGGAAAACACATACACGGGGGGCGGAAGGTCGCCGTGGACCACGCTAGGGAAAGAAATTTCAGGTGTACTGGGCGAGTTTCCCATCCTAACTTGTTCAAATAATAGAAGAGCTTTACAGAAAATAATCAGTGAGAGTATGAATGATAGAAGATGACATACCTTCGCTGAAGCGCGTAGGAAAGGAGTGGATAATGACATTGAAAGGTCGTTTGCATAACTTTTATATCATATCAGGTTCGGCGGACTTCAAAATACTGAATAAACGTACCTGACTAGACTTGAGAACTTGCCATCTTTGATTGATCCGATTCTGTAGCCATGTTATCAAACTTTGACGGCGACGCTTGATCAATGCTTGATGAGCTTTGGGGTTATTAAATATCAATACCTCGCGTTGAGAAGGTTTGCTCTAATTATGGACCAGCTTCACGCAGGCCTAATAGCCCTGATTTGGCCTTGGCTACCAGTGGTCCCGATCAGAGGGAAAGATTACCTATTAGCGTGGGCCTGATACGTGCATACGACGAGCGACGTATTGGTGGTGACACGGAACTTACGAAATGTACCCACGTGGTGGCTGTGCATTCAAAAGCGGCAATTTGGGCCGGCTTACTAATTTAAACATTTTCACTATATTTTCCTAGGTTCACGGAAGAGTCCTCTAATTTCATGAAGTTCCGTCGTGCTCTATCGCAGAGATCTTACGAGTCATAGCGTCGACGCCGACGCCAAGCAATGGAAGCGGCTATGAGGAGCAACATCCCTGCCAAACCCCATGCACTGATCATGAAAGGTCTGTCTCCGGATGAGTAACAGTCGTCTCTCAGACCGAATCTGGCTTACGATGTGATATCATATTCGTCTGTCGTCCTTTTCCTGCATGAATGTTAACTATTTCGAAGATGCTAGAACCACAGGCACCAACCTCACAGAGGAGCCAGAACTCTCTTCTGAGCAAGACGTCGTTTCGCCGCAGAAACCTATGAGGTGGCCAACACCAGGTCCGACGGAATATGGTCCAGATTTGCTTGGTCTGTATCGCATTCTAATGTTGCCGTGACGATATTCAGAAAATTAAATGGATATCCGCTAATGAACTAGCTACTCGCCTCACGGATCACACGAGAATGAAGGTTAAACACCGTAAATTGACAATGAGATGGGAGAGCTGTGATAGTGCGAGGGGTTACTACATTGCAACACCTACCACGTACCACGCGTTTATAGGAAAGTTTGGTGGGGCTTTTCTCTTTGCCGATCGAACCTATGAATTGCTGTACTTGACTTAAACGGAGCATTGTATAGCGGATACCCATCAATCCAAGGATAGGCGTAGTTGCGGGTCTTGGGAAAATCATTGGTGTCCAAAGCTTGAAGACACAGTCGGAAAGCAGGTCATAATTCCTTGGTAGACGCATACAGAATGAAATATTCCTATAGGGAAGCAAGTACGCTTTCTTTCAATCGGTGAGTATCCAAGAATCAATGCGGACAGTCTACATATACTACGAGATGGACTTAGGATCAACGGGACAGAGCGAGTTGGCACCTCTCTGGGTTCACCCCGAGTAGGCGACCATCGACATGATCTGTTTGGGAGGATGGCTACGAGGAAGCCATGTCCCAGCAAACATAAGTAGCATGAATCTAAGGGCATCTTCAAATATGAACGTAGCAAGTGAAAAACATAAGTTACCAATGCTACAAACAGGCTAGCATCGATTTCTTGATCAAAAAATTTCGCGATTTTTTTTAGTTCACGGGCTGTCCAGGCACTGTCTGGGATTTGCCTGATTTTCGAGGATACTGCCTAGTGCTGCGCGCGCGCGCCGATTCGGACCAACAAAAATTCATGAAATGTTTTGATCCCGGAAATCAGGGCCAACCTTTTTGGCAAGTGCTGTAGCCGGGACGTTAACTGGTACGAAATACCGGGAGATATCACTCCAGGCAGTCAAAAAGGAAGAGTATCTCTCGCAGTAGAGTGCTAGTAGAGCAATGTCCGTGGAACTAGGAATGCGACAAATGGTGATTTGTCAGTCATGATGGAAGGGTCCGAAGGGATGCCGTTTCAAGTTTAACCGCGGCAACGAACCCAGCTGATTCAATTTTTTCCCGCGCCCATCGTTACAAATAGCCAATACCCAACACGAACCACTGAACCACATGCACCTTTCCCATAGCTCCGAGGGTCGCTGTCTCTCACTTGCGTCGCTTGAATAGGCCCTACGGCTTGCCAACGATAATGTTGCTGACTACAAATCCACAAACGATTTCTCCAGGAACCCGAATTTTCTCCAAACATACTACTTGCACGAGACTCGGACCTGTTCTTCTTGCGATGATCTGCATAATGTATCAGCGTCTGTGTGCCTGTTGAACGAAACTACAGTGGTGCCTCGGTGATTCGTGAGTTCTTTTGGGGGTCTTCTGGCGTGCCGCTTATCTTGCCATTCATTCAGAATAGCTGTATTGTTCCTCATCCAGGTCCATGCTGCTCGACCTTTGAGACCTTTCACACACAAGCCCCGGCTTTTCGTTTTGTGCATGCCGATCAAATATTTGTAGGAGCGATGGGCGTGAGTTCCTAGCGCTTCAGTCGGGGAGCTGGAACCCGTATGTGAATTGGTACCCTGATGATAGATATAGCGTTGTGTACATCAGAAGGAAGACCAAGTCCGTGGCAGGTAGCAAGTATATGGTTGAGCCCTTTTCTCTCCTGCCAATAGTCGATTTGCAGTTTTTTCAACCAAAACAAGACGTCCCTGCGAGTACTTGATTCCCACCGAAATTGTTTGGACTAGCGTTTATACCCACGATGCCAATTTGGCTCTGATCGAAGCAACATGTTCCATTCCTCTGCAATGTACTGTACTGATATCAACATTCACTCCGGCCGCAAAAAAAAAACATCTAAAAACCACGATCATCGTGCTGCAGGTTTTGGGCGCCGTGGTGAGTCAAGCTCTCCGAATTTATCTTTTTGCTTAGCTGTGTACCTTCTAGATGATCGCATACCGCACAAATGTCTCTAGCGTGAACAACACCAAACTTAATTCATTTGAAATGTGGTCTGGCGCTTCCTTGCAATTCAACGAAGGAGTGGGCTCTCTAGTGCCTCGTTATCCACCAAGCTGGGACGTATGCTCTAGAGAAGGACGACTTGAGCATGGTGCCATGTTTCTCATGTTTCCAGTATTAACGGATCTGCGAAGGTGCCTAGCCAGAATCATGGACACGATGTTCTGAGGCACTCAATATAAAGTGTGTGAAGCTCCTATCCGAGTCTCGGTACTCATATGCGCCTTGAGCAAGTATAAAGTGAGTAGAAATCATCGTCTTTCTCTTCAGGTCGACATGGCATTCTCCCTCTTGTCTCTGTTCACCATTACTCTCCTTTCCACCAGCACTCGCGGTCAGCGTCAGGGAACCATTGGTCCTACGGGTGACCTCGTCATTTCCAATGGAAATGTCGCTCCCGATGGCTTCGAACGCGTCGCTGCATTGGCGAACTCGCAGATTGATGGATCACTCATTACAGCAAACAAGGTTGGTGTCTCAATTTCCCGAGTACGACGTGTTTTATCAACATTCTGTTAGGGAGACATAATCCAAATCAACGTCGTCAACAACCTTTCCGACGCCTCGATTTTGCAGAGCACGACTATTGTATGTGTCCGTTTCGCTAGATGCTTCTCACGTCTCATGCTTCTCCATCAGCATTGGCACGGTCTCTTCCAGAAGGGTACCGGGTGGGCCGACGGGCCCGCATTTGTGAATCAATGTCCAATAGCAAAGGGAGATTCATTCCTATACACGTTTGATACTACGGACCAGGCAGGAACATTCTGGTACCACTCTCATTTGTGTAGGTTTTCCTTTTCCCTGGATCACTCGTTTCTCTGCTGATGTTTATCAATGTAGCGACTCAATACTGTGACGGACTGCGAGGCCCTCTTATCATCTACGACCCCAATGATCCGCATGCTGACTTGTATGATGTCGATGATGGTACGTTTTATCAAACCTCCGTTGGTGACTGTATCCCGACTCTGCTGCAGATAGTACAAGTATCTTGACATTGTCGGACTGGTATCACACACCTGCGAAGCAACTAGGATTCCCGTAACGTCTCTTTAATATCCATTCAAGCGTAGCTCTGACTGTCAACGAATAGTCAGCCAGATTCTATACTCATCAATGGACTGGGACGGTAAGCAAGCATCTAAGTCTATGTTAGTACAGTAATAACCGGTGGGATAGATGGAGCCTTGGGGACCTTACACAAGAATTAGCCGTTGTAAAGGTTACACAAGGAACACGGTGGGTTTCCTTTGTACATCTAATGGTGCCGCACTCATGGGAACTGCAGGTACCGCATCAGAATGCTAAACGTCGGGTGTGACGCCGCGTATACAGTCTCCATTGAGAACCATTTGATGTGACTACCACCCCTGACTCTATTGTTGGTTCTTTTATTCACCGGCGATGTGCAGGACGATTATCGAAGTTGATGGTGTGAACCACGTCCCGTACACCGTGGACGAAATACAGATTTTCGCCGGTATGTTTTCCACCGTCTTTGTCGTCGACACACAACAACTGACGCCGATAAGGTCAACGATACTCCTTTGTCGTCCGTTCCTCTTTCTTTCCCAAAGATTGATAGAGTCGCTGAAGTAAATTTCTAGTTAAATGCAAACCAGGAAGTCGGCAACTACTGTACGACTAGACTTTTCCCTACATTCAAAAAACACAATCACTGACTTGGACATTTTAAAGGGATCCGTGCCAATCCCAGCGTTGGAACTCTGGGTTTCGATGGCGGTATTAATTCAGCGATCCTACGATATGACGGCGCCGATAACGTGGAACCAACCACGAGTACTTTCACGAGCGTGTTGCAGATGAATCAAACCGAGTTAGTGGTATGTCCTTATAGTATCACTGTCCGTTCCCATTCCTTCTACTGAATAACCGCCGACAGCCTCTCGAGAACCCTGGAGCTGTGAGTTCAATCCGTTCTGACTGATATTCCCTTTCAACGTGGGCTGAATCTCATATAGCCCGGAACACCCGAAATCGGCGGCGTCGACTACGCGCTCAACCTGGCATTTGCTTTTGTGAGTTTCCATCTCTTCATCTCCTATTTCTATCATACTGAATGGTTTTTCAGACGACAGCCGGCACATTCACAGTCAACGGCGCCCATTTTGTCCCCCCGACAACCCCCGTTCTTCTACAGATTTTGAGTGGTGCTCAGAGCGCGAGTGACCTTCTCCCCCAAGGCTCGGTCTTCCCATTGCCCTCGAATTCAACTATCGAAATTTCAATGCCAGGCGGTATCGTAGGTGGAGGGGTCAGTTCACTTGTTATCGCACCAATAATACTTCTTCTGATGCAACTTTGAATGCTTCTTCTAGCATCCGTTCCATTTACACGGCGTAAGTCTTCAATAAAACGTTCTTCGCTCCTTGTTCTCAAGAATGTCCTACGATTAGCACACGTTCGACGTCGTCCGCAGCGCTGGTAGCACCGTGTACAATTACGAGAATCCTGTGAGGCGGGATGTCGTCAACATCGGTGTCACAGGCGACAATGTTACCATCCGGTTCACAACTGATAACCCAGGACCTTGGTTCCTACACTGGTCGGTATTTTTCTACCGGTTCAGGTTGATGATGTGCTAACGTCTCTCTATAGCCATATTGATTGGCATTTGGAGGCGTGCGTGTGATTTTGCTCCCTTCTTGTTCAAATTGTTAACCCTCTCCGGCAGCGGACTTGCCGTAATTTTTGCAGAGGCTACGGAGAACTGGAACAGCACGATAGATCCAACTGGTATTGCTGATTCTGCTTCGTCTTGGACGTTACGCTTACATTCTCGCAGATCAATGGGATCAACTCTGCTCCATATACGATAGCACGCCTTCGGCGGACCTTTAAATGGATAGATAATATGTAGGATGTTCCTACCTCCCAGCGGCAAACTACCCATTTTCGAAAGCCAATACTACGTTATGGTTATACCACTCCGTTCTCTCGTATTATTTATTTCATATATGCCTCTAGATCTTGACAAACAATATTATATTTGACACCATCTCTCTGTTCCGGCTGGCAATCCGCGATACGCGGATTCCTGCCATTATCAGCCTCGGTCACAGACTTGACCTGAGATGGATCCGTAGCCTCGGTGGAAGGTCAGTGATTTACCACCTTCACCAGAGAGACGGGGCCGACCAAATCATGATGTGATCGAAAATGCCGTTGAATGTATCATTGATCAAGAAGATCTCGAAGCCATACGGTACCGCACGATGTCGGTAACGAAGCCGATATACAAATGATTATTCGAGATCAACGAAGGAGGCACATAATCTATCAGGCCTGAAATCCAGTCTCAGCCATTGACCCGATTTACTTTTTGGACTGGGGCCTCTCGTGGTGACCACTCAATCTCTCCTCGGTAGACGAGTCTACCAGATCTAGTCATCGTTTCCGGGACGACTGGGTAGTAGAGAAAGATGGTTGATCTGGCAGTTTCAGTTGGCATAGAGGAAGATGATCGACGGCATATACCAGGACGAGGTTCAACCTCTCGGCTTCACCCGCTCCACTTGGTCGATAAATGATTGACATTGATAGCGAGGTTCATCGTAGATCGGCGTCAGGCTGATGTGACGGACCGAGCAACGTGCAACCGTTCATAGCCCCGTGTTTTCCGGGGCAGTGGGTGAAATGGGAGTTAAGTTACCCACGAAAATTGTATAATTAAAGCGATATATCAATTGGTCTGTCCAAAATAAAATCAAAACTACATGTTACTATAACTATCTGTTAGATAGATGCGACCACAGGACCAAAGGGAAACACACCATCTTCCACAGAGAAATTCTTTTGATCTAACCTTTCAGGGGGGTCTTCGAAGCCACGGTATCATCGTCACCTCGAGCCCAACGAAATAATTTTGATGCTGCTCGGCTGATGCGTGGCGAATATGCCGGCGGTGGATCGTTCAGTGGCCGATCGTTCCGTGAGGTCCTGGGTTGCCTTTTATCATCAAGATCATTGAGGAAGGCGCGCGAAGGGGCTCGGCTCCGACGCTTGCGATATCGCCATATGAGGAGTATTGTTGTAATTAGAGCGAGAAGAAAGGCTCCGCAAACGACTCCAGCTATGATTGCGGCTTTATGAGGGTTCGACGATGTAGCTGATGTAGCTGATGCGCTAGCTGTTAATGAGCTACTAACTGCTGAAAAGACCGTTCTATCAGAATCCATCAGATGCAATGACATCGAAGTTTAATATCAGCCTACGCAGAGGAAGTCGGTGAGGAAAAGTCTGCATCAGCAGTGGAAGATGCCCTGAGAGGCAAGATTCAGTGGTCTTGACTGATAGCGAAGCGCAAGAGTACTAACAAGATGCCATCTGTCGGACCGTCGTCTACCTGAAAGGGTTCACTTTGAGCAAACGTGACATTGTCGTTTCTGATGAATATTATCCGTGAGACTACGGTCTGCTGGTCTCAGCAAATGAACACTGACGCTTGGGTAGGACTGGCTTTTGTGGCTTCGATGAAAAATACGCTGCAGAAACCGTCGTTCATCGGTTATACGATGGATAGTTCTCAAGGACGCACCCTTCAGATTCGAAGACAACGGATATATCGCAAGTCGCAGTAACATTCTCCACCTGCTGTGAGAATAAAGTGACGTTGGAATCTGGCGAGAGTATTTTCTTAACGGCAATGAAGAAATGAGACGGATCGTCCAAGCTCCAAGTCAGAAGTACTGAAGTACTGGCATTGACTAGAGGGTGAGGCTGGGTCGGAACTGTAATAACGAGAGACAGAACTGGCAGGATACACGTGAGTAGCGATCTATTGAAGGTAAGTCAGACCATCGATGGACACTGGGATATCAGTATATGACCTACACATAGAGCAGAAGGAGAATCATGAGAGCCAGCCGTCAAGTTCACAGACCAAAGACTGGGGATTATATAGATAGGACGAAATGATTGAAGATGCTCACAGCCCTCCGAAACGTCAGATGTCCGATGAGCATCACAAAACGAGACAGTTCGCGTTATGCTGATCTTTGCGTTAGAGAACTTATTTGTAATGCCGTCGAAAACGTATATGTGGTTAGTGCGTGGAGAATGAGCTTCGGTGTAAGATCGCTGGGAAACTTGGGGGAAAGAAATCGGGTAATAAATGGCAACAGTCTCTGGATGTGAGCCTGGGCATTGTACCAACATTGTACATAGCGGTACCAATGTTTAATTAAGCGCGGCTGGCTATGCGAGCAAGATCGATTGATTTTGTTTCGAGGGGCTGCTTGATGAAAATCATCAAAACGCCGTGATACTGTCCCGTGTAATGATGATAAATGATGGCAGTCTGGCAGCTTGAAAGCTTTAAGTGGCAGCTGCTTCCGTAAAAGCTGACGTAAGTCAAAACGTGACCATAGCGCGACGCGTTTCTATTTGAATTTCAAAGTGGAGTCCGCCGTCGTTTCCTAACCTTCATTGCTTCGTCCTGGACCCGTCCAAGTTCGGCCCTGGTCAACCAGTCGACTTTCCACTACAGAACCCTATTACTATGGAGAGCATCAGCGTGGTATGTTCCCTTCACAGTCTTATAACTTGCCGTCTGACAATTCAGAAGGCTCCAATCAACGACCTACTATCTGACGACATTTTTATCTTGATTTTTGCTAGCGTCGCAGCAGTAGAAACCAAGCATCCAGCGGTGTGCACCATTTTGCAGATGTCCTCCGTCTGCCGACGATGGAGAACCGTCGCTCTTTCTTTTCCTGAGCTGTGGTCCAATGTCGACATATGTCTACGGATGGGCAGGTGGCACCAGGGATTTTGGCCACCCGGCACACTTGCTGCAGCTGACTACACGCAATGGCCACTCGCCTCCAACATGGGTCTGCTGAATCTCCAGCTGCACCGTGCAGGGAACTATAAGCTCTCCATCACGATGCACGGCGACTATTACTATATGGGCCGTGATACCCGGTTTCCGTCCATAGATCTCATACGTATGAGAATTCCGCAATGGGGGAGCTTGGACTTACTCGCCTCGAGATTTTGTTCTCAAGCCATCCACCGTCTCATCAGTGATACCTCATCATTTGAAAGTCTTGGCAGTCTCAGTATCGGGCACACGTACCTTGAGCATTTCTACAAACTTGGAGCAACGGGACCGACAATGCCCTTGCTACGCACCTTCTACACGCGACTCAATGAAGCCGGCATAAGTGTCCATCCCCCGCTAAAGATGCCCCGACATCTCGGTGCATGGAGCACAAACGTCGAAACCGTTATTTGCGAAAACGCCCTCTGCTGGTTCCCCCTCTTCAAAAGCGCTCGAAATCTAATCATCACCACCACAATGAAACGGAAAGAAGATAACGCCGAACCAATGCTCTGTTTGTCCCAGATGCCAGGGGTGCACCAAATCAGCAATATCACCAGTTTGACCTTTGACATAAATGTCGATACGCACGACATTCGTTGGTTTGGGGAGCGTTTCCGCTTTCCCAACCTCCTTCATCTCAAGATTTCGTATCACAAAAACGGGACATACGGACACGCTCGCGACGCAGCCGAAACGGTCTACATGCGCTATCCTTTCTGCGCCTCATTCATAGAAAATCTCCTGCAGTTCTCCCCTTCCTTATCTTCACTCACTCTCGATAAAATCCCTATGCGAATAACCCAGGTCCTGGCGGTCCTGGCACCGCTTACGAGCCTTACGAGGCTTGTCATCCATGAACCTGTACCGTGTCTCAATGGGATACCTATTGATCCACTGTTCGCGCCGTACTACCCCATCTCAGGTCGGCTCATCGGGGCATTGACCAACGACGCGTACTTACTGCCCCGTCTGAAGTCGTTAGAACTCGTGTGGCGGCACAAAGTGAATGAGTGTGCCCTGCTCGAGATGCTCGAGTGTCGCCGTCAAATGAATCTAGAGGACGTGTCTTTGGGGACTAGATATCCTGAACCAGAGATAACGGAAGAAACGCGGGCTAGCTTGAAGAAGTTCCAGGAAATAGGGCTTCGTGTTCAAGTGCTTAAATTTGAAAGTGACGCAAATGATTTTGTGGTGCGAGCGCGCCCGTTTGTGCGCAAACCTGATGCTGAGTCGGTATGAATGGGATGTATATATCTTTTTTGTTGATATAGACTGTGCTTGAAAGGTTGAATTAGATCTTGTAACCGATACATATCACAATTAAATAATGCTTTTAATGATAGATATGCATAGGAGACATACTGATTTTAGACCTCATAACCAGGAAGAGGCCATATAGCTTCGAATCGCATTCAAATGCAACAAAGTATCACAAGATCTTTCCTTTCCGAGCCTTCCGACACTGGTATTTGTATCCTGCATCCCATATCATCTTCTGACACTCCCGCGAGCACCAGCTCCAAGCATCGCGAGCATTTCCGCAGTTTCGCCTAAAGCGGCTTTGTGCAACACTACAATTGAAATACAAAGTCAATTCAAGATTCAGTAGTCTTGACTGACAGCGAAGCGTAAGAGTACTAACGAGATGTCATCTGTCGGACCTTCGTCTACCTGAAAGGGTTCACTTTGAGCAACTTGACGTTGAGTTTTCTGATGAATAGTCTGTTAGGCAAAGGTCTGCTAGTCTCAGGGAATTGCCACTGACGCTTGGGTAGGACTGGCTTTTATGGCTTCGATGAAAGTTTTTCTGCAGAAACGGTCATTTGCTGGTTATACGTTGGATAGTTCTCAAAGACACGCCATGCAGATTGGAAGACAAGGGATACATTGCGAGTCGCAGCGTAATTATCCACCGGCTATATAAACGAAGTGACATTGGTATTCGGCGAGAATATTGCTGAACGGCAAGGAAGAAACGGGACGGGACATCAAGGCTCCAATTCAGAAGTACCGAAGTACTGGAATTGACTTGGGGGTGATACTGGGTCGGAACTATAATGACGAGAGAGAAAACTGGCAGAATACACGTGAATAGCGATCTATGGAAGAAGTCAGGTGATCAACGGACACAGAGATATTAGGATTAGCCTACGCATAGAGTAGAAGGAGAATCATGAGAGCCGGTCATTTCCACAGACCAAAGACTGGGGATTATATAGACGGACAGGACGAAATGATTGCAGATGCTCACAGCCTCAACATCAGATGTCTGATGAGCATCACAAAATGAGACAGTTCGCGTGATACTGATGAATGTGTTAGAGAACTCATTCGCAACGATGGAGCCTCGTATCGAGAACGTATAAGCGGTCAATGAGGTAGGAGTTTGTGTAATATCACTGGGAAACTTCGGGAAAGCACTATTTGGGTAATAAATGGCAAATCTCTGGATGCGAGCCTGGGAATTGTACATAGCGGTACCAATGTTTAATTAAGTACCGCTGGCTATGCGAGCACAATCGATTGATCTTCTTTCGAGGGGGCCGCTTGATGAAAATCATGAAAACGCTGCGATAGCGTAATGGCAATCACGGTCCGAGTCTGAGAGCTCGGTGCTGACGTAAAAGCTGATGTAAGTGAAACGTGACCATAGCGCGACGCGTTCTATTTGAATTTCAAAGTAGCGTCGTTTATTACTAACCTTCATTGCTTCGCCCTGGACCCGTCCAAGCTCGGCCCTGGTCAACCAGTCGACTCTCTACTACAGGACACTCATAATATATAGAAAATGGACGAGGTACGTTTCCTTGACACTTTGATAACCTCCCACCTGACGATTTAGGAGGCTCCAATCAACAGCCTACTGTCTGACGACATTTTTATCTTAATTTTTGCTGGCGTCGCAGCAGCGGAGACCAAATGTTCAGCGCTATACACCATTCTGCAGATGTCCTTCGTTTGTCGACGATGGAGATCCGTCGCTCTTTCCTTTCCTGAGCTGTGGTCCAATGTCGACATATGCCTAGAGGCTAGGCTCAAGCGGCACCAGGTGTCTGTTTCAGCCGACTATAGGCGGCGGCGGCTCACCTCCAAAATGAGTCTACTGAAGCTCCAGCTGCACCGTGCAGGGGGTTATAAACTCTCCGTCACGATGCATGGCGACTGCTTCATAGACCGCGATGCCCTGCGATGCATAAATCTCATACATACGAGAGTTCGGCGATGGTGGAGCTTGAATTTATTCTCCGCGGACTTGTGCCCGCGATATGTCCACGGTCTCATTGGCAGTACCCCATCATTTGATTGCCTCGAAGTTCTCTGTGTCGGGCACACGCTCCTTGAACATTTCTACAAACTTGGGGAAACAGAGCCAACAATGCCCTTGCTACGCACCTTCTACGCGCAGCTCAATGAAGCCGACATAAATTTCCGACCCTCGCTAAAGATGCCCCAACATCTCGGTGCATGGAGCACGAACGTCGAAACCATTATCTGCGAAAATGCCCTCTGCTGGTTCCCCCTCTTCAAAAACGCTCGAAATTTAATCATCATCGCCACAATGAAACGGAAAGGAGACAACGCCGAACCAATGTCCTGTTCGTCCCAGATGCCAGGGGTGTACCAAATCGGCAACATCACCAGTTTGACCTTTGACATAAATGTCACTACACACAACATTCGTTGGTTTGGGGAGCGTTTCCACTTTCCTAATCTCCTTCATCTCAAGATACTATATCACAAAGACGGGACATACGGACCCGTGGGCGACGCAGCCGAACTGGTCTACATGCGCTATCCTTTCTGCGCCTCATTCATAGAAAATCTCCTGCAGTTCTCCCCTTCCTTATCTTCACTCACTCTCGATAAAATCCCTATGCGAATAACCCAGGTCCTGGCGGTCTTGGCACCGCTTACGAACCTTACGAGGCTTGTCATCCATGAACCTATACCGTGTCTCAATGGGATACCTATCGATCCGCTGTTTGCACCATATTACCCCATCTCAAACAGGTTCATCGAGGCTCTGTCAAAGGATGCATACCTACTACCTCGCCTGAAGTCATTGGAACTCGTGTGGCGGCACAGCGTGGATGAGCGTGTCCTGCTCGACATGATCGAGTGTCGTCAAATGAATTTGGAGGAGGTTTCCTTGGGGACCAGCTATCCTGCACCAGAGATAACGGAAGAAACACGGGCTAGCTTGATGAAATTCCAGGAAATAGGGCTTCGTGTCCAGATTGTTATGGATATCGGGCCTTTACCGGTCGCACATGAGTCTACATATGCCTGCTCTCGGGCTTCTCGGTCTTGACCTTGGTTTACTCTTACTTTCTCCCTTCTTCGTACAGATACTAGAATAACAATGACTCAATACCTTACTAGTTTTATATAAGTATTGTACTCTCCCTTGTATGGGAATTTTCAATCTAATTTTACACCTCTTCGACGTCCACTTAACTGTGGTCTAAGCATATCTGTTAGGTTACGCCTAGCGCTTGTTAGCACCCTCATCGGATCCCTCTCGGTGGTTAGAACTTTTGCTCTCGAACATCCTCCCTCACGACTTGGGTTTTACTCGAGTATTCGTTTACTCTGATTCTTAACACAGATGCTTAAAAATGAAAGTGATGCAAATGATTTTGCGGTACGAGCGCGTCCGTCTTGCCCTTCTGATGCATCAATATGACGAGGATTGTATACATCTTTTTTGTTGATATACTATGCTTGATATAGTTCTTGTACCCGATGCATGTCACAGGATAGGGTCGGGCAGATTATAATGCGGTTAATGATAGATACGCGTAGAAAATACACTGATTTTAGAACCAACCACCAGCAAGAAGCCATATAGCTTCACATCGCACTCAGATGCAACAAAGTATCATAAAATCTCTCCTTTCCGACACTGGTACTTATGTCCTGCATCCCATATCATCTTATGACAGTCCTGCGAGCACACCACCAGCTCCAAGCATCGCGAGCATTTCCGCAGTTTCGCCTTGCGCGGCTTTGTGCAGCACTACAATCGAAAGACAAATTCGGTTATAATCCCAAAGCAAGAATCAGCAGAACAGACCTTGGGATTCATACACTTTTCAAGGATATCCCTATCACCAATGATAGTATCTTTCATCTTTCCCCAAGCCTCCCAAGCCTTGTCACGTTGTTTTACCAGATCATCCTGTAACGACGGATGGAGCGTATGATCCAGAGGCAGATCTTCCCGCACGTCTAACCTTCCGCGGATAATCTCATTCATCGCCCTCCTCGCCAACACCGGCTTCTTCTCCCCATACTCAGCAAGCATCTCCAAAATGCCCATCAGCGGTGCGAAGCAGTCTGCCAGATTGATCGCTCGGACGACGGACAGTAAGAGACGGTGTCGGAGCGCCACTTCGAGGAGCTCCACCCTGGTGTCGGGAGGCAGAAGGAACGTGTGGATGAGCTCGAGGGACGAGCAGAAGGGACTGAGCTCAGCGAACATACACGAGGTTCGCAGGGGGACGGGAGTCCGAGGGGAGGTCATCACAGCGAGCGCGCGACAAATCCACACCAGCATATTTTGCTCAAGGAGGTGCTCCCTGAACTCGTCGTCGGACCTACACAGCCTGGTGATGAGCATGACGTTCGAGCTGTACGTATCGGGTGGCGAAGGCTGGGTGGCACCCCGGGGGTACGCGTTGACGTATTCCACAATATTCCGGAGGATGTGAGATACCGTATCAAGGGGCGCCTCCTGCACGGTATCAGTGAAGATGGCGTTGAGCGCGGGGTCCTGGATGTAATGGTCCAGCGTAACAAGGGAGGTTATAGCGAGCCGCCGGGGCAGAGGCGTGTAGTTGAACGTCACCCATGCATCGAAAATACGCGGAACGAGCCGTTTCGCCAAAGGTGACGATGAGACGAATGCTGTCGTCTGTGAATACGCGGTGCAATGGCAAAGAAGCGTCACCGCAGCGTCCACAGCGTCAGAGCGGAATTCGAGCTCGTCGTGGGACGTCTTGTGGTTCAGTGGGGTGTCGCCAAGAAGTGCTTCGAGGAAGAAAGTGGACCACTCCATGATCCATTGCATGCCCTTGCGCGATTGTATCATTTCCAGAATGGAAAGGTGGCATTTGATACAATGGTCATCCATAAAAGTGCACATCGCCCGGATACAGAGAGAGGCAATGATATTCTCGGGGACCAAGACATCGCCGTGGTTGTGGTTGGGAGGCTTCAGATGATACATGTAACGTTTGATGATGGGTTCGACGGTAGAGAGCGTCGAATGTTCGATATTGAGCAAAGGTCGAGCAGCGAACGGGATGCGATCTAGGAATTCTTGAGACGTCCAGTCGATGTAAGACTGTGAAAAGGATCAGCTTTCATATACAACATAGCGGGGTGGTACGCACCAGGAAAAACATGATTTGACTGAAGTGAACCTTGGAATAAGGGAGATGAAGGTGGAGGATGCGTAACAATGATGTCGAACCCTATATATGCTGGATCCTGAACAAAGAGCACTCTGAGCTGTGCCCCGAGGCCCAAGCCCCAACAAAGACCAAGTTGCTATCTGGACAAAACAGCGGTGGCACATCTGCATATATGCGAGAAAAAGACACGAAACTGTAGGACATAGTCCGCGTTATAATGCCAAGCGGCCGCACTGCGCTGCCACTCGGCCTGGGGCTTCGGCGCTGAAAAGTCAAGAATCCCTGCGAAAGCAATAGGCCCGCCTGAGGCGAAACTCATTTGGGCTGCTGTTGCACCACTTTTCCCAGCCAAAACGTACCATATAGCATCCGAAGCTAGGCGTCTTCACACTATGGGCGCATATGGATCCCAACTTCCATGGTAGCAAGATGATTTGTCAGCATTTATTGCTGATAGGGGGTATCGTTCATAGGAATGGATATCTATTCGGTATCAAGGCGTCGCTTCATAAATAGCGCCGGATGCACGAGATTCCATAGAACCATCGCCGCCACCATCATTGCGGCATCCATCGCAACTACAAGTAATCATCAGCCAATGTGTACAGAAACGGGGACCGGAAGACCCACCGACAAACCGCTCTGTGACCATGTATCTCCCAAATATTCCATAGCTAAGCTCAAGGGTCCTGTATATCGTGCTAGGAAGATAGGTTAATACTCGGGCTAGCACCATTTTCACGAATGGCTCCTCACCGAACAAAGATACATGACATATCCAAAGTCAGGGCCACGCTCAACACAAGGACCTTCTTGTCCCATGGTGCACGGGGAATAATTGTTCCTTGAGAGCTTTCCATTGCTTCACTACTGGGCGAGTCGAGGGAATGTTGAATAAAGAAGAATCCGGAGAAAACAAAATACGAGACAATAGCGGCTAATAGGAATGCTCAGCAGTGAAGGTAGATGGGTAGTAAGATGGGCAGACCAAGGTGAACGGCGACACCAGCCAAAATGACATTGACATCCTATTATCTTTCTATCAGCATGGCTGGCCTGTGCAGTGAAACGGACGCGTGCTACCGTGTTGACCTGGTCCAAATCCAGGCGAGGAACGGCCCCTAGTGCGATACCAAGACCAACTATCATTAGGATAGCCGCAACCACTATCTACGATTCGAGTCAAAAGGCCGAATGGTACTGTAAAGGCCAGAATACTCACAAACAAGGCAAAAATGATTAGGTCTGATGAAGTATGAGCCAAGCAATACACGGAGAAGAAACAAGATGTAGCTCACAGTATCGAGGCTTGAGGGGGCTGTACCATGGACCCAATCGCTGAACAATCCGAACGAAGATCACAATGTTTGCAGTGAAAAGGAAAATTGGCGCAATCATGAGACAAAAGTACCTAAGCAAAGCTGATCAGAAAAGTCAACGCGAATAAGACGGACGGACGGACGCACTGCACTTCAAAGGATCGCAAAAGAAAAACATCGCTATTTGACCATAATCGACAACTCCATCCGACAATCTCAGCAACACCGCACATAAAAATGGTAGGAAAGACCCATGCTTGGCGAAAAGCTACTGCTTGGCAGAAATGAAGAGCTGGAAACGAGATCAGTATCAGAGAAGAGAAAGAGCAGAGTGCCCTTACCGGTTGATATTGAGAAAAAGACCAAGAAGACGATACAGGCCGTACGCTCGGGGACGTAACCATAAAGGCTGATGGGTAGGCGGGAAATTAAAGCGGCGGAATCCATGGCCTAGGAAAACAAGAGCTGGAAAGGCGGTAATCTCTCATGGTTTTTATAGGACAGGCCGATCCTAGCTTGGCCAGCCGAATAATGAAGCAGATTGGGGTTGACACGAGGTATGTCTTTTTTTTGAGAAAATTCTCCGAGAGAGAAGGACGGGTGCGAGGAGGCATGTGCTGCAATCTGAAGGTAAGAATAGTACGGCATAGTAGAAACATTTATGCGTACAAAATGCCGGCCATCATCCATATCGTGCCGTTTTGCCTTTGCTGTTCGCGTCATTCAAGAATAGTCCGTGATGCATTGATCACCGAGAATAGACTGGCAGCGGGAACCGTACTCGTCGTCATCGTTGAAGCTGCACGCTACACAATTGAGGGCTTCTCAGTATACTCGAGGACATCGGGAATAAATCACGACCAACGTACCGTTCCTTGAACCATTCAGCTTGCCAGCAATGGTCACAAAAGGTCTGCCGGAGCCAGAAAATTCGGAGCGCAGGTGGACGTCGGAAATGATTGGGGTGCTGCCGGCATCGTCAAAGGAATCAAACAATTTGAGAACGACGCTGATGTTGCATGGACAGTGGAGTAGGATGGTGACGATACAGAAGCAAGAAGCGATCACGTTGAATTTCAGTTCGCCCGAAAATTGGAGAGATAATTTGGTCCCGAAGCCGAAGATGCCGCGGCACCCGCTCAACAGCTTCCGAGTTCGTTGCCCCTTGCGCGTATTTGTGCAATGCTCACACCGTACCAGCCTGATTATTCCGGGAAGGATTAATCTCGAGCGGTCCAAGCTGCAATCGAAAAAAATAACCGGCAGGAAGAAAGCGGAATCTCTGGGCAGGACTCGAACCTGTCTAATCAAACGTTTATACCGTTATACTACGACCAGAGTAGCGGGGATTCAGGTTAATTACTCAGAGCGAAGCTCAAATTCAACTAACCAAACTCTTCCCGCAACTATGCAGAAATTAAGAAACATCGTGTAATAGAATAAGCAGCGCGCTGTCCTTCCTCCGAGTCTCTGCATCTACAGCAACGTGGTTTCTTCCCATGGTGCAACCAACCAAGAACCCGAGGTGTGCAAAGCTCAACGTGTAAATAGCCAACACCACCATCTCCCATCCAATACATCTGAGAATCATGAGAATCAGTCAAGAATCGACGCGTAGATCAACACGACGCGACATACCGAAGTAAACCTCCGTAAAAAAGATCCTTCCTTTCAATCCACCAGCAAGCTCAATGATCGTGCGGTAGATCGCGCTGCGAAATGGTGGGCATAATCTTTCGATAGTACCAACGGTATGAGAGGTAACGAAGCATACCGAATCAAGAGACGCAACGTACTGAACGCCGCCGCGAAGACCATTGCCTTTATTTTCCTATGCATAACTCCGCGTTCAGCATCGGGTGACGAGAGCGCAACCATGGAGTCGTTTGATGCTTTGCTCGCCGGCATGTAGAAACTCATCGCTCGCCGGGAGCGGGAGCAGAACCTTGGATCTCTACGACGGTGTATTCGGTGCCGATCAGCATCAATCATCATCGGCGATTTCCATGCTACCAGGTCACTCGTGCCATGCTTTCAAGATATCGATGCATTTGAAAAGGCTGCCTCTTCCCGTGTTGGAACAATTCATGATGATTATCTTATCCAAAGGCACCGTACTGTAGAGAAGGATTTATCTATTAGAATAGCGGTTCGCGGGGTGTACAGCAAGGGATATATGGTGCTCTAGTACACTACTTAAGGGGATATAGCTAATGCGAATAAGCGAAGATCTAAACTACACTGTGTGAATGATGATATGCCGTATATGTAAAGGATGAAAACATTCCATGATCCGCAAGTCTGTTCCGAAAGCAATGAATAATGATACAGCAGGTGATACGAGGCAATGAAAGAGAAGGGTGAGCGACACGCCGAGCGTGCGTCGTGATGGTTATTCGTACTGGGAAAAGCATCAGTGTGCAAAAGCAAATACGAGGAGAGTGCCCGTACATCATTCGATAGATAATACTATCGTTGGAGCACACACGGCTTCCAGAAACTCGGGTTCATAAATGGCTATCGATAAATCGCATCAACACCGGCGAACACACACAAGACACAAATGAAGCAAAACTCACGCCATTGGCGCCATTGCTAAAATCTACAAAACAATCAGAACAACCGGTCATATACAAATCAAGCAGACAGACGTACGCGGAGCAAGACACAGATACGCAGCAATCATCTGTCGGCCATTCTCGACATACGTAACAAGGCATATCTCGCCTGCTTGCCAGGAACATCCAGGTCCCCAGGGTCGTTGTGGCAATCGCGGAGGGAAAGGCATAAGGAAAACGTACAAGCCCCGGCCCATCCATTTTAAGTATAACCTTTCACGCCCGAGTCAGAACAAGTCATAAATGTATTCGACAGCCCAACACAGGAAGCTCAGGAATAGCGGCTGCGAGTAAGCAGAGTAGACAGCATTCGAGTCATACGGAGAAGAAGGCAGTGTACGACTGCTGTTTAACACCTCTGAGTCATACGTAGAGGTAGCTGAAGCGCCTATACTAAACGTGTCATCGTCCGATATCATCATTGCTGTCGTACTAAGAATGACTCACCAATGCACCGAGGCAAAGCGCCACCCGGAACCACCATTGTACGACGAGCTCGCAGCACAAGCCTGTCGGGAAGAAATACTGCGAGACGAGGGGGCATAGTCAAACACGTATCGCAAAAAAAAAAAGCCTGCGGATAACGCTCAAATGCCCAAATCCGTGGGCCCGAAACGCTGCAGCCAAGAGCTGTAAGCCAGGATCATAAGCGCGATCATATCTGATTTTGGTAAAACCGGTAGCGCCTCGAGCTTGAACGCTTCTAAGGCAATAATTGTCACTGGTCGATGGGTGATGGATAAGGGTTGGGTTGGAATTTGAAATAGAACATCGGCATTTGTCGCCACGCCCACGTGATTCGGTCCCGCGTCGCGTAATTTAGAGTGACTCCTACCAGTGAGCCAATATCGCTCTGGAGACCCGTCGCGCTTACCAAGAGCAGTAGTTGCTGGCAGCAAAACTAATGTTATTTTTTCATTTTGGAAACCAAGGATGGAGATCAGTATAGTTCACTTTGAGTTGCATTTTAGACGAGGTTCTATAATTGTACTGGCATTCATAAGTAGTCTATCATAAAGAATTCCGTATAAAAAAGTGAGATCAGTAGCAACAGAAATACTACAGTTCAGAGGTAAACACGACGATGATCTTCCTGATCGAACCGAAGATCCCAGTGACCAGTAGTATAAGAAATCCCCTTCGACATGGTAACAACTGATATACCAGGTCCCTCCTCCTTCACCTTCTTAAGTCCAGCGACATCCTCTAGGCTAAGATCCTCTAGTATTCGCGTAGTATCAGCCTCAAACCTGAATAACTTCAATGCGCCGGCGTTCCATCTCGATACGACCATGTTGACCAAGTCAGAATCCATAAAACCAAACGGAGACGTAGCAGTACCATCCTCGTCTTCAGACGTCGCTGTATAATCCTCATCTTTCTGTATCTTGATCTCCAGCGCCTGCAGAGCCGGAAGGATTTCATGCTCCCCGCTGTCCGAACACTCTGCCATACGCAGGGCGAGATCGTCGAATTCTTCAGTATCTTCATGGTACTACTGTGGATAGTTAAGTTTCAGATGAACAAGTCCTGGTGTAGAGTCGAGGATGTCGAAAAAAATAGTATCTATGATCGCAAAGTCGACATGGAGAAATTGGAGCGAATCTCCGGACGAGGCGATTAGGGCGTTGATGCAATGGTTGATATCGTCGTCTAGCGACGGAGGCGTCACCGTCAAGTTCGTCAATTGTGGAAGTTCTACTTGTGCCATGAAAAGGTCGGAAGAAACGGTGAGGGACTTCAAGCCAGTATGGACAATGTTTTCCTCGAAGTCCGGCGAGAGGTCGTTTTCAGAACGGTACTTGAAGATCAACGTGTGAAGATGAGGGGCTGATGAGGGGATACCCGTGTACGTTCTGTAGCCTCCTGCGCTTTCCCGAACGTCCGTTAGGGACGTCACCTGAGACCATGGTAGACCCTTGAAGTTGGCAGCACCAATTCCTTCGAAAGAGACCTCCTTCAAAGCTGGCGCCGCTTTGAAAGCGGTTATCGAAGGCACGGGGACGGCTGAGGCATCAGATACAGCGACGTGTAGCTTCTTGAGACGAGGGACGTTGCCTTCCACGGCGTTGAGTTTGTGAACCAATTGAGAGGGCGTATAGATACTGGTGTCCTTCCATCGCGCTGAATGCTCCATGACCTTCTGTAGGAGTGCTATAGCCGTGGACTTGGTCTGGATGTCTACCCTGTTGTTGGAGATATTGAACACCACATTGAGGTCGCGCTGATTCGAACGGGATAATACGGTAGATAACAAGGAAGCAGGATCTTTCCGAGGTTTGGTGTTAAACAAGAGGGTCGGACATTGGCTTGTCGAGTACGTAGGGACGTAAACAGAGCTATCGTCGATGAGGATAGAAGTCCAGAGCGTCGGATCACCACATACAGCGAATCGCCACGAGCTACATACATGGCTGAAAGCCCATGGTCCGGTCTTGATATCTGACACATTGAAAAAATCACCCCCTATTGCAAGGCCGAATATTTCGCTGAGCACTTCGGTGGGAAGGAGGGTGCCAGGCGTAGGTTGTGACACGCTAGCAAGCAGTTCGCGAAGTTCTTCGGTTATTTTCTCTAGTTCTGCGTGTTCTGAAAGCAGCCTGAGCATGCGATCCTCGTTGCAATGAATAGCAGCAGATATATCAGCCGCAATTTCACTTTGGGTTTCTGGAATGTAAGGGTTCAGACAAAACGAGGCATTGGAGAGACAAAGGATTACACACCACGTTGAAGGAAATATCCTTTTTCCCCACAGGCGACGCAAACGGTCCTTTGGTCCATCAATGGTGGTAGTAGAGGCGAAAGAGGAGCCATCGCGTGCTTAGTCTGATATCGTCCTTAAACAGAAATCACCGTGAACTTCTATTGTAAGAGGTCGTGCAGCGAACTGGCAGTGAAAGACAAAATTCATCATTGTAATGCTATTCACGTAGTACAGGTCATCTACCGCGTCCAGACTTGAAGCCGTGGCTCAAGTTCCACACCTTGATCTACGAAATTGATAGGAAAGCCACGTTGATCTCGTGTCCATAATTGCGGTCGTCGTCGAAATGCACAAGCTGATGACACGGGAGTGAGATATGGGTAGTGAATGCAAACCCTTGTAGAGTAACGGCCGTCAGCAACGGCGCCATCTCAAATATCGTGATCACATCGCGATTCCCCGCATTGGCGTCATTGCATAGTGCGAGGTGGAGGCTCACTAGCTTCGAAAACTGGCCGCAAACAACGGAGAGGTCGTCCGCCATGTAGCGTGGTAAATGGAGCAAGACGTTTCTCCACTGATGCGACTTTTGCGCTAATCGCAGGAGAAGCACCCGCATCATAAACGATTGGTCGGGATCGGTGTTCCCTGTAGAGTAATCGACGTGCAATGACAGATCGTGGGAGTCAACTCGTGAGAGAACGGTGGAGAGCAGCGAGAGAGGGTCATGTCGTCGACGATATTTCAACGCGTTGGAACGACGAAAGTGTGGTTTCAAGTACACCGCGGGATGGTTGCTATACAAGCGGAAAGAGGAAGTGTCGAGAATGATATGGGACCATAGGCACGGATAGTCGAGGGCAGCAGCTCGCCACGAGCTGCATACGTAGGTGAATATCCATGGACTTTGGCTCGTGTCACTCAAGTTGAACCCGTTGTCGTCCAAGAGTGCGAGGAGTATCTTTTGTAGTACTCTTGGGGGTAAATCCCCGAAACCCGTGCAATATGTGTCCTTCTCAGAGTATCTCTCAGCGCGTAGTCGCTGCATATCTGTGACTAAAGATCATCAGATAAGTAGTGCCACTGCATTGAACAATCTCCTTACGTTCTCCGGTGGACCCACAGATCCTACAAGAAATGTTGCTGGTCATGAGATGAACACGAGCCCCTGGAAGATCATACAGAATTTCAGCTCACATAAAGAGGCTGATGACCGACGCCATACCTTGGAAATCCATATAAAATAAACCTGATACGTCGAACTGTGGTGTGGGAAAAAGTGACTATAAGAAAAGCTAAGCGCTCATATATAAGGCGTCGACAAAGACAAAGACCGCCACTTCGACAAATTTCAAAAACTCGCTCTTCAACCGGCCCAGGCTCGAAAAGGCGTTTTCATTGTGCTTAAATGAAAAGTATAAAGGCTTTTTGTACACAGCGCGACGAGCACCTGAGACAATGTCGTGAACGAAAATGATGCGCACTGGGCGTCCGGATACGTGCCTTGCGATGTGCCAAAAGGCTATTAGGGAGTACGGATTGAATACAAGGTAGACCGCCGCAGGCAGGCGCCTATTACTCCCAGAACAAGATCCAAGTAGTCCAAGACTGAGGAAACGGGAAGCAAAGTCTGCCGTAAACAAGTTCATAGAGGAGGAATCCCTCCTGCGTTGACGCTTTGATGTCGCGAAACGAAGCGGGAGCCGTGGAGAGCCTCCGGCTGGAAGCGGCATGACTCGAAGAAGATGGCAAACACCAACACATATCACGAAGATTTCAACCTTGATTGTTCCTTGCCTAGTAGCCTGCAGTGCCGCCTACAGAAAACGCAATACTTACAACGCTCGGTCATTGTTCACGAGAACTCGCGTGGAGATCAAGTGTGACTTGATCTCGCTAGGCGTCTAGATTCGTCCTATCCCTAATTTTTCACCTCCGCAACCTCTGCGGGTAAAGAAGGCATTGACTGCTTTTACGTTGAACGTTCAATGGACAGCACAACCTGGACGCAGAATGTTATGGGTAGGTGTTACATCGCACGAGGCTTAAGATGTCCATTACCCTTTAAGATTTAACCGTGTTGATTCTTATAAGTCGCCTGAATAATACCGCAGACTGTGATCCTCTTGCCTTTATCATATCCTGGGCCCACGGAGCACACCTGTTTTGTCCATGACACCGCCGCTTCCCCCATTTTAACCGATCAGCACTCCTTGTGCTAACTTTGGCGCTCGTCAATCATTAATCAACCGCGGTCAAAACTCAAAGTGCGAACATAGGCTATTTTCAGCCTCCCATCCTTAACATACCATATCTTCACAAGTTCGAGTCTGTCCCCAGAGGTGTTCTGAACGTGTTTTGTTGTGTTCATCACTAGCAGCGCTATCATTGGAGTTCTCTACGATTTTGTTGTAGAAGAGACTAATCTACGAGTAAGAAAGCAGAAAACTTGTATACTTCGTAGGTAGTCTTAATAGAATGTGTTCAACTTTACCTAGGAGGGAAAGTCTGAGTGTAGATTGAGCTGATCAACCGCGCAGGTTCAGCGAATGCTTAAGATCACTCAAGTGTTGTGATGCGTAAAGCAAGATAAATACCAAGGTGTTTAAAACATGATAAGGCAGCGTTTATTGCGAGCGCAGCGAGTAGAATTGGCTAACGTGTGAGAGACCAGTCCGGTGCGGAGTGCCAAACAAGTGCAAATGTTACGGTCCCCGATAACTTTTTTTGCCATCGTCCTCGTCGTTTTGTTGGGTCGTATCTCTTTCATTTCTTATCGTGTCACTTTGAGGCTTGGCAGTGTTGTTTTTGTGCGTATAAAGAATGTCTATGAAGCTTCTCAACCAGTGAAACTGAGTATGTCGTCGTCTTTTTGCTTCCTTGCTGGCGCCGCTCTCGGCTCGTTCATCGGGATTTACCGGAGGCACCGCCTGTCCAGTCCTTCTGTGTGAACTATCATCTATGTGCTTGCCTGCGCTCGCAAAATGTGGATACTCCCACAGTCCATATTATACTAGTCTAACTACTGCGGACTCAGAGGCCTCCGTTGTCTTCTAGTAAGTACTGTGCGACTCATAGTGAGTCGCGCAACTGCGGATTGATGTAGGCAAAAATAGAAACTATTAATAGGCATAAAGTTGTGAGCGTCGTAAGAAAGAAGAGAAAGCATATGTATGTAGACGAAAAAGGAAGGATAATGCGAAGGAAGACCGTAGAGTGCAGGAGAGAATATCATAACAGATTTCGAAAATTTAAGGCTGTACAGAAATGAAAATGACATGACGATCCTTCTGAACAATTGATATCTAAGTCTGGTTCTCCACACCACTGAATATTGGGACCTAGATGGCTATCCCTGGAAGTCATGGGTAGTCAATCAAGCACGTAAGGCTCCCCATCGGTCCACAGATCCTTCAGCCTGGATGTTCCTTCGCGCTCTTCCAACACAACCACCGACACTTTCTGAAATCTCTTATCTTGCAGTTGTCGTCCAATGGCCCAACATTGTCGCGACATTCTGCCCAAGTTGAGGTTTTCTTCCCATGAAGTACTTCCAAGTAACATGTATGTGTCTTCGGGTATCAGGATTTGATGGGTGACGTGGATTGTGAATGTGTGCTGCATTCCGTCTGCACCTTCAACAACCAGCTCTCCACACCAATCCTCCCCTTCTGCAAATCCCACATCCAATCCACGAACATGCCCCTTTTCAATGCAAGGCCCATCAAACGTATCCTCATCTGTGTCGGGATCATAATTCACCCAGCCTACTTCGCCGATGTAATCCACTGGCAGAGGCTCCATCAAGATCTGCTCCCACGTTGGTCTCCATTTCTTGTATCCAAGTCCTACCCCAGGATACACCAAGAGGAAGGATATACGCATCCAAGTAGACATTGCACTTACCAGCGCCGTCCATGCATCCTCGAAGGACTCGTTCTCTTTGTATGCCGGCATCCTCTGGTGCGCCAGAGAAAATTTGAGTCCCGCGACTTTGTCCACGGGATTGGCTGACACTCGGTTTCGCATGTCTGCCAGTCGATTAAATAGTGAATGCGAAAAGATTGTGGCGGCATGGCTCTGGTCCACCCGTAGCTGCTTGTGAAGCCTTGTCAGCAGCTCAGTCTCATAGTTTCCATCCTCGTCTATTTGCTTAGCATGCAGTGGTCCATCAGGTGTATCCCCGGCAATGATCCTCCCATTGTTTCCGGCCTCCTGGAGTGTCCACGCACGTCTAAACCAACACCGATCGCTGTCCAAGTCACCCTCCTTCATGCTCAAAGGCAGCCCTAAGCCACTCAGGTAGATCACCACCATCTCATTCATATACACTCGCCCGATTGTGGGCACGTCCAGCTTCCACTCATCCACACGCAGATCCTCCTTTGCCCCGCCTTTCTGTCTCAAACAGAGAACATCCAGCCATATGTACCGCAGTCCCAGATTCAGCATCTCGATCCGGATGAGGTCGAGATTAGCATCCTTCGGGATGGCCACGGGCCACTCCTTCTCATTGATAGGTGTCCATACATCCACACGATCTTGATTATCCACCCATGCATGTGATATTGGCTGCCAGCGGAGCCATGGCTCGCCGGGAATATTGACAGTCCACCATGGCACCACCCGGTTGCTGTACAGGTCCCAAACACGTCGAGGTGGCAAATCGGGGTGGACAATCAAGTTACCGTCCAGTGCTCTTTTTCGCATCTCGTCATCTGCCTCTTCCCATCTGCAGAGTTCATCTCGGATGTTGCTCCAGTTATCAGTGTACCATATCCGGCGAAGACGGCCATATGCAGTTCCAAAGTCGTAGTTCTTCTCAACGAAGTCACCGAGAATGGAGGGGAGAGATGGAGTGTCAAGGGTATATGACGTTCCGAGGGTCGCGTTTAGTCCATCTAAGACCCCCGGAATGCCGAGGGTGGCACAGGGAGTGTCGGCGAGCGAGGATGGTATAACGGGAGCCGGACTGGTGTAGGACCTTTGCAGCGGAACTTCTATGGACGATTCCGCCTGGCCGATCTCAGTAAAGGCAGATATGGTGACTACAGGAAACATAATGCCTTGGGAACGATGTGTCAAGTTGCCATTGTCATCGAGGGCAGATATGGTGTATACAGGAAATACGATGCCCTGGAAGCATGTTATGAAGCTGGATTGTGTACTTGCGCACTAACTTACCTTCGGTGGCCAAGGGTGAGGAGTCAAAGACTCCGTAGCCGTAGCATCACAACCGCCCGAAGTATCATCAGAATCACTAGACGATTGCTCGTCCACAGAACTATCCGAAGGTTGCTCTAGTTTCAGATCATCGAACCATTTGTCTCTGAGGGTGCAATCTCGTGGCACTAATCGGAAGCGAAGTGGGGAGATGGATCCTTCGTCATCTTGAGGACCGGAGAAACTTAGGCTCTACGGACATGCTGAGTACTCGAAAGGAGAGAGATCGTGTGTACATACTGTTTTGTGAGCGTACATAGATACCTTCAAGGAGGGTGTAGAAAGCAGAGGTGAAGCACAGCCAATTGGACTACAAGCCACTGCTGTATGGGATATTTGCGTACGCAACGTGACAGATGGCACATGAACCAGCGACGGTCCGGGCGCTATGAACACCCCTCTGGTTCCAGCGGAGATCGCCTCAATGTATGTACAAGCGAAATCTCATGCCGCTGTCGGGCTTGAGAACGAATACTCCAGCTTGTACTCTCGTAAATCCATCGACGTTGCAAGAAATGTCAAGCCATTCCCAGCTCAAAGTCTCGAAATTTGTAATTTGAGTCGTCCCTCTTTATCTGAACTGACTTCAAAAGAAATCAATGATTTGATGTACATGAGCACATGTGAATCGAGATATTGAGGTCAGTCATCGTTTAGGCAGTGTCGTTTAGATTCTCGTGGGAATTTGCTTATGTGTATGCTTGTTTCCATGGGATTTCATTGCATTTTTTCGTACCAGTTAACCCCATGTATCTATGAGAAACAATCAACTTTTGTAAAAGAGAAAGAGGGAAAGATCACATACAGATTGATATCTCTACGAGCTCGAGGTCGGTGCCAACCGCATCGTATACGGTTACTACGGCAGTAGACCGTAATGTAACGGGGCCTCGATGATACGCTACGGTTTTAACCTGTATCCCGTATCGGTCGTAGGATGTATGATGATCTAGGGCAGGTGAGTTTTATTAGTTAAAACGATACATTTGCATCAATCTAACTCATCAAGCACCAAAAATGACAGCAAATTTGGCCTACCCGTACGATACCTGTTAGTCTGACAGGGGTCCGGCGGGTTCACAGGGTCCTGGACCAGACCGCGGCCAGACTAGTGCCGTACATCCAGACCACGGGTACGGACTCGTGTATGGGCATCCCTACGATAGACTGATACCTGGGTAAGCTCATCCGAGATGATCGTGTTGCAAAGTGAATAATGAATTCATCGGCAACAGATTTCGTTTTAAAGATAAGACCAAATGGACGTGCTAATACCTGCGAGTGTTTTACAAACAAGCAGTAGGAAATGAGGAATAGATGCACCTGTACATATTTCTTTCTGGTACGTCCCCGTCATCCCTGGCTGCGATGTCAAGTGCAGACTCCGTTTGCCTTGAACTACATCACATACCGGCATCGTGGCTGAGGGCTGTTACTTCACCCTCATCCGGGGTGAGAGTCGCTTGATTCATCCCATGGTGTGAATGAGGATAGGATGAGACGCCCCGTGATGTACGGAAGAAGATGCTATGCGAAAAGAAGTCAGCTGAGGGAAGAGATGTGTCGAAAGGCACGTACTCAGACGGATGTTCCTCATCAAGATCTTAGTTCCCAGCGCTTGCTCGTATCTCCTTCTGTATAGTGTGGCGACCCACAGCAGCATGGACAAAACGATCCTTGATTGTAAAACTTGTCTCCTACGCCCGGGCATCAACACTTCAAATCAAGAAAGATCTTTCTTGAACGCTTCAGCAAAGATAGAGCTTGCACATTGTCAGTGAACATAGAGAAGATATCGCTGAATGGTCACATACAAATTTCCGTTACTCCGGATTCGAGCTCAAGCTTTCTACCCAAATAGACAGACCTATCAAAGAGAACGTCAGCATGTGCTTCGCCCGAAAGCCTAGGTTGTCAGTACCAGACGTGAGAGCATTTGCGGAAAAACATTGAAACCGGAAATTCACATCAACGAGAGACTTTGAATACCTGGGCTTGAGAGAATCGTTGATAGGGGAATTACGCCGAGAAGATGAAGTTTAGTGTAACATTGAGTACTTCTGAGAACGCACCACGCCATATGGTCCTAGCTTTTCGGCTTATAGCCAAGCCCTGCTATCTGCTATCATCCGGCCTAATGTATTCCGGGGGATTTTCCTGCAATTAATCGTCAGTAGCATATTCCAAGCGACGCATACGAACAGATACGAACACTCTAGACTACGATGATTTGCGATAAACAGCAATGGCGAGGTGGGGAAGGTGTGGACAGTACCATTGAACTCGGCTCTGGCCGTCCGTTCCATGAGTAGGTTTACACAGTTATTCCTGCTGCACTATCAAATTTCAAGAGCGTATCACTAGAAGGGTTGACAATTAGCGGTGCATGATCGTGACTGAACGGTAGCATACCTCTCTGGCGGCGACGTCCTGGCAAGCTTCGATGACGCGTGATCGGGTAAAGTGTCGTTCATGCAGTTGACGGTAACTCTGGGGGTTGACTCCCAGACTGCCATTTAACGCGAAGTCATGCCGATTAGGAGCGCATATAGTCACTGCTAAAACAGAGAACAAGACGGTTAGCTTTACCAGTAGCGCTCATAAAAATTACAGAGACATGCTCGTTGGTGGAAGACACGACTCATTGTGCGAGCCAGTTCAAAGGCAGAATAATAAGAGAGTATGAGCCTTAAGATCTCAAGGATTGATGAAGGCGACAAGGTCTCGAGTAGTATATCGTGGCGACGGTCAACCGTGGTGGGAAGGATAGTGCGTTCGGAAGGAGCCATCATGTATGTTAGAGCAGAAGGAAGAGTGAATGTCAGTCGACGCCTGATAACGGGAACCTCGAGCAGATCTCGAGGTTAGGATACGCGCACTTTAGACTGTGGTACGAGATACTGTGTCATGGTGGCGGAAATTGAACGTGTGTGTAAATTGCTCTTAGATCGATCTGGGGGACATTGCAGCACATCGTTGGCTAGAATACTATTTAAGGCCGAAATGTGCCGAGTCGATTACGTCTACCGCCTTGGGCGTCTCGTACTCCCGGATTTTCTTGTCAACGGCTGGAAGAAGTGACATCCAGTCGTTGTATAACGAGAGAGCCGGTTGGCCCGATAGAACCCTATCTGTTCTCTTTCGCATAGCATCGCCAATCTCAGTAGAAACAGAAAGGACCGCTGATGAGGGAGAGATAAATCACCGCCAGCCACGTTTCGGTCTACAGGACATTCCGCACTTCCTTGTATTCATAAATGGGCTTCGTCGGTCGAATATCTTGGGGCTAGATGAGATTATTAAATTCCCAGAACCGGATGAGTACGTACCTTCATTCCACATATATTCAACGCCTTGAACTATCCGCAATGAAGGCCGTCGAAGATGGTTTTCTAAAGTATGATGACCTCAGTATATTATCATCGAGGTTGAACATAAAAACAAAGCTTACCGTCTATTTCTTGGGTATTCCGGCATCCAAGAGCCGCAAGCCTTGGATTCGCCAAGCAGACTTTGAAGACGGTGTCTCCGTACACCAGATCCAATGAACGTGCAAAAATAATATCGTGCGATAGTTTGATGCAAACGAGCCGAAATGGATATGTTGGAATGTGGTGACAGGGCAGGATGAACTATCGTGGGAGGTTACTCAGCCAAAGAGCCATATCAACGCGGTGATAGGAGACTGGCAGAGTTGTCGTTATCGGGTCTCTGTGAAATTTGGGAGAGGGAAGGTGGAGTATTTTGCGAGAATCCTTCCGCGAGCTGTCGTACGGCAAACGGACAAGTAGAATAGACATAGTGGGTGTGGATGCCTAAGGTATTCCTGGATCTTGATGCGCTGTTACCTTCGTGGGCGTTACTGGCTCTCGCCCTCGGAGAATACCCATCGCCGGTGGGAGCAGAGTTGTGCAGCAGCTACAGTTCAGTGCAATACAACGCTGAATGGAAATAGACAGAGCAGAGAAAAATGAACGTACCTGATACCTTCCCTCAACGATCCCTACCATGATCGTCACGCATGAACACACCCAGAGGTCATACAGAGGCTGCTTTACAGCGGCGCCTAAAGTCGTTGTCCAATCGTTAGCCGCTGAGCTGGCTGTAGTGAAGACCAAGTCAACCGTTATTAACATGTTCCTCTGGGAACTAATCAGTATTGCACTTCTAGCAGCATATGAGTATATTCACCGTACAAAATGCTACGGAAGAGCCTCTTCGTACAAAGGATTGCCTAAATATGCCCTTCCTTCATTAGCAGTTCATTGACTAGGACTAGGGTTGAATCGGCGAGAGTCATTGTTGAGTACAGCCATTCAAGGGGGATCAGTCACAGTGCGACAAATTGCAACAGATGCCGATTCATAAGGCATTGGATATCGAAAGCGTGAGGCGAGTTGAAGGTACATGTAAGGCGAACGGCAAACTGGACGAAGGCAAAGACGAACAATGACGTAAGACACGCCAGTCACTCTTCGGCCCGAACTCCTTCAACACCGCCACGCCATGCCAACTTTGCGACTCGCTTCTCTATCGCGCCCGTTTACGCGTTCTTCACGCGTTTCTGTGGATCAATTCTCTCTGTCATGACAATGGTACTTGCTCACGCTCCCAAATCCCACAACCGGATTCTCGAAACTAGCTGGATGGTCACAAAGGGGACGTGCAACAGAGTCGGAAACGGCATAAGGAACCCTTATAAACTCGCATTCTGCAGGACATCATTGATTCACTGGCTGCTCAACGTACACCTCCAGGAAATTTCTTTGCTCCTGCCAGCCGCTGATATGTGACAAGCTAATAGAATGATCACTCTCTCAAGACTCAAGGACAAGTCCTCGAACCGTGCAGTATCCTTTCACGAGGCTGGTGGGATCCATTCGTTCTGCTCCACGGACGCCTCCGCTCTCACAGAAACGTGAAGTCATGCGGATCCCTCGCGCTGTCAGTGTTAGAGACACGTAAATCATTTTCATGCATTAGCGGCTGAATGTAGGTCCGACCAAGAGGCCAGCATAGTGAGCCATGACACGAATAAAGACAGAGTGAGACACCTCATGATGTATGGAAGAAGAGGATCTGATGCGAAAAAGAAGTTAATTGAGGGAAGAGAAGTATCGGAAGGCACGTACTCAGGCGGACGTTCCTCATCAAGATCTTCCCAGCGACTGCTCGTACCTCCTTCCTTGTAGCATGGCGAGCAACTGCAGCGGGGGAAAAACCAATCTTGGTTTTGATTGTAAAACCGGTTTCACACGCCCGGGTGTCTGTAAGAATTGACAAATTAATACTTTAGTCCAAGAAGAATGAACTAGGACTCAGACCTCTGCGTAGCTTTCTCCGTACCATGACAATGCACAACCGGGAAACGGTTTCCCTCCTACACGTCTCAAACTGAAACTGACCTCACTCATTCGTATACCCTGCGAAGGAAATACCGAATCTTCAAGAGCACGATCATCCTAATCGATAGCATTGTATGCCGGGGACGCCCGAGAGTGTGCATGCGAACCGAATCCTGAACATATAGGTCAGGTAACGCCGGCCCTGAGGTATGTCCAAAGACTACGTGAAGGGTGCACGGACCTAGTACTCATTGTCAGCCTAGTGATTCTGGCTGAATATGCGCAAAGCGCCAAGTCAGATGGCCACAATCAAGGGGTCCATGCATAGGATTCGTTTTCTCCAAGGTTCGTTCCGGGATCATTGTTATTTACATAAATTCCACCAGGCATCGCGTTCAGTGAATTGCAATAATGCACGGCGGTAAGTCGTGTGCAAGAAGCGAAGCGAGTTTGCAAAAGTCGCGGCATGCCGGAAGCGTCACGGGGAGGAGACAGTACGTAAAAGGAAACATCTTCCTCTTCCTTCCTCATAGGTCAAGAGGGGACAACGCAGATTGTTCATTGGATCCAAGTTCTGATTCAATGTCTGGTAACAAGGAAACACCGTAGTTTTCTCTGTATTGTCAAGTCGTGTTGTTCAAATCTGTACTTTGCTGTGAGTGAACATTGTCACTGAACAAAGGACTGAAGTTCATTGGAAGCGTTGCAGTATGATCAGGTTCCATAATGACAGGGAAATTTCTTCGTTCCACATCGTTTTATGATCCTTGTCTGACTTTGAGATGTGGTTATCTATGATTGATTCGTCTTCTCTGTCTATATAAGCCCGGGACTTCAGCTTGTGACGTTATAGAGGACTCGACGTCAACATTCTAGCTCTTGGCACCTATTCTACCACCTACGTAACGTTGCGAAATTTGTTTATTCTGAAGAAAAATGTTCTCTTGGCTCGAGAAACAGAAACCATCGATGACAATCATTGGGGTATGGAAATTAACGGCATGTCTTTCGAAAGGCCTTGGTCACGAGCTCAGCTGGTCAAGATACGGATCAAAACCGATGAAGAGAATTGTTCTACCGCT
This sequence comes from Armillaria nabsnona, assembly GCA_030407065.1. Lineage (NCBI taxonomy): Eukaryota > Fungi > Basidiomycota > Agaricomycetes > Agaricales > Physalacriaceae > Armillaria > Armillaria nabsnona. Next base: position 3,665,730 of record JAUDQA010000002.1, read on the forward strand.
AGGTCATGCCGCTTCTTGATGACATACTGCCATCTCAGCGGTCAAGAGGTCAGCTTTCTAGTCTTTCTCGTCCCGTGTAGAACACTAAATCCGACTGCACCAGCGCCGAAAAGTCCTAGTGCGAAATGAGAGGTCTATGGAGACTTCATACTACCAGAACCTTCAATAACGGAAGTTTGGTATGTTAAAAATCAGACCGCAGCTTTCAAATTGGCTGTGTCACGCTCGTAAAGGCTAAATGATTAACACAGCCAATGCAGACTCCGCTGTAATCATTGTTATTCTTAATTGATCATCTCATCAGAGTTCTTCAGGCCGTAAGTCTACCGACACCCCACGAAGACTGTGCCCGCAGTAGTGAACCTTCTGTACTGTTGACATCCTACGCAATGGTAACTGTAACCCGGACTCACTTTGCATCGTTCTGGGATGCTCATCTGACTTCGAGGCGGTGGGGATCGGTACCTTGGAATCATTTCGGCCTCTCTGCGACTATATAATCCCAAACATTTTGTTTGTGAGCTGGTGATATGGCTTTCATGATCCCTGTGCTCTTATATGTGTAGGTAATTCTGACCCAGTGTCTCTTGGTTGCCTTACTAAATTTTATTAGATCGCTATTCACGCATATCATGGCAGTGTCCTCTCTCGTTATTACAGTTCCGACTCAGTCTCACCCCCGAGTCAATGACAGTACTTCAGTACTTCTGACTTGGAGCTCGGATGACTTGGACCCGTCTCATTTCTTCATTGCCGTTCGAATAATGTTCTCGCCGGATTATAATATGACTTCATTCATACAGCCGGTGGAGAATTTCACTGCAACTTGCAATGTATCCGTCGTTTTCCGATACGCAGGGTGCGTTCTTGTGCACTATCCGTCGTATAACCCACAAATGGCTGTTTCTGCAGCAAAACGTTCATTGAAGCCATAAAAGCCAGTCCAACACAAGCGTTGAGTGGTCGTTCCCTGAGACTAGCGGGCAGTAATCTCACCAGTATCCCTCAGAGACAGCAATGTCACGTTTGCTTCAACTGATCCCTTTCAAGTAGACGAAGCGCCTAGCACCGAGTAAGTACTTTTTGTACTTCGGTCTAAGTCGACATTATCAAACCTTGTATTCCAGCACATTCTCCGGAGTGTCTACTGGGGGAATCTTTCCGTAAGCTGCCAGGCGTCTTCCCAATTACACTTGATGATCTTTACCGGAGCTTCTTATTCAATTAGGTCCACTTCTTCAGACTCGGGGTCTGCTCCTGTGGTCTCTACGTAAGCCGGCGAACTTCGACCCAATTACTTACATCTGATGGACTCTGGTAGAACGGTTTCTTCAATGATCTCTCCGGTCTCAAGGTCTGCTACGGTGACCACCGCGTAAGCTGGTGAACATCGACCTAATTATATCTGATGTATTCTGATAGGCCGGTCCCCCCAACAGCTACTACAACAATTGCCTCATCACCATCAAAACATAACTATACAGCTGCGATGATAGCTGTCATTTGCAGCACCATTCTTCTTGTTCTAATTGCTGCGTCCGTTTTTATATGGCGACACCGCAAACCCCAGAACATCCCGCGCCTGGGCGCCTTCCCCACCAGCTTCGATGATGAAAGGCAACGCACTCCGTCTATGCGCCCCTTCCTCAACAACCTTGGTGGCGATGAAAGGGAACGTACAACCTCACCAAGTGACGACTTACTCGATGTTCCACCGCCGCCATATTCGTGACATTCATTAGCGAATGATTCCTGTCAATGGGAAACCTGAGGTTATGATGACCCTAAAAAATAGAACACCCTGCGGCCAGAGCTTTAGAATAGAAAAGACTTCTTCGGGAAAGAAGAATCCGTCACCTTTTGATTCTCCACTTGTGATTGATTTCGGCGTGTCCTGTTTGTGTATCAATTCAGCTATCTTTGTGTGCCGTCGTAAAGACGAGGCTGTATAGTTTGCGGTGATGTTCTGCCCAAGGGTTGGATAACTAACATCCTGACGATACAGGAAATCTTGACCATTATCGCACGACAGCGCTTCAGACGAAGAAAAAAAAAACATCTAGCTTAGATTTGTCGCCATTATCAAGGTTCGTGCTGAGGATTAAAGGATTCGCTTCCTCTGGAAAGACTTTGGTAGTCTAATTGGTCTAAGCCAAAGGCTGGGCCGGAGATCGAGGTAGAGCCGACAGCGTGCGCTTGGTTCATCCTATGGCGCGAATTAGTACAGGATGAGATGCCTCATGATGTATAGAAGAACAGGGTCTGCGGAAAGGAAATCAGTCGAGGGAAGAGAAGTATCGCAAGGCACGTACTCAGGCGGATGTTCCTCATCAAGATCTTTGTTTCCCGCGACTGCTCTTACCTCCTTCTTTGCAGCGTGTCGGCCCACTGTAGGAGGGAAAGAACGATCTTGATTATAAAACCTATCAGGTATCTGTAAGAGATCAACGAATCAATACTTTAAACCAAGAAGAAAGAAGCAGGACTCGCAGACCTCTGCATAGCTTGCTCCGTACCATCAATCAAGCGACGATTTCCTTCCTACACGCACAAATTATCTCGGACTGATTTCGCTCATTCGTATACCCTGCGAAGGAAAAATACCGAGATCATGAATTTTCAAGAGCATGATCATCCTAATCGATACGCAAAGATCTCGGGAAGATCTTGTACCATGGGCAGCCGACTTTCAAGATAGACAGGTATATCTTCTGCACTTGCTTGCTATTTTATAAGTGATGTTACCGCAACCTGATGGAGCCATGACACTCACAGAAGCGACTTAGGAACGATATCTGTCGCCTTATCGTTAGTAAATTAAAACAGCATCGTATAGCGGGGACGTCCGAGCTTGTACACGCGACCCGAATCCTGACGATGGAGATTACATATCGCCCGCCCCTCAGACATGTCCAAAGGTACGGTGGAAGGTGCACGGACCTAGTACTCATTGCCAGAGTGATTCTGGCTGAAGATGTGCCAAGCGCCAAGTCAGATGGCCACAATCAAGGGTCCATGCATAGGATTCGTTTTCTCGAAGGCTCGTTCCGAGATCATCGTTATTTGAATTCCGCCGGACGTTGCGTTCAGTGACTTGCAATGACGCACGGCGGTAAGTCATGGGCAAGAAGTGAAGCGAGTGTGTAACAACTGGCGGAGCCGGGGCAAGCCGGAGACGGCACGGGGAGAAGATAAGACATAAAAGGAAATCAGTCAAAAATCCGTCCTTGCCGCACATCAAAGACCTTCAGGCTGTCAGTGTATCACTGTATGCGACTCTCATCGGGATGCTCCCTGGAAACAACGTCGATCGATCTTCCATTCATAGCCGTGCTTGATCAAGGTTCCCCTCCTGTGAGTAGGGATTCTCATTACCTGGCAGCGGGACCTCGACCGGTTATAATGTATATTCATAACGACAATTTACGGTGACAATAGTACAAGTCCACTGACATATTTAGAAAACTATGTTTGCAATAGCGAGCTTTCCATCGGCATCTCTACTGCTGATATATCATATCTTACGCAATGGCCAACGTAGCCTGCACTCACTCTGCATCGTTTCACAATGTTCATCTGATAACGAGGCTGTGAGCTGCTGCATTCACATCAGCCTATTTGTCTATATAACCGTAGTCTTTCGTCTATGAGCTTACCGGCTGGCTCTCATGATCCCCATCATTCTGTTCTATGGGTAGGTCCAATACAGATACCTCAGTGACTATTGAATACCTGACTTGCATCCAATAGAACGCTATTCACGTATATGCTGCCAGTTCCCTCTCTCGTTATAACAGTTCCAACTCAGCCTCACCCCCGGGTCAATGACAGCACTTCAGTACTTCTGACTTGGAGCCCGGATGACCCGTCTCATTTCTTCATTGCCGTTGAGAGAATATTATCGCCAAATTCCAACCTCACTTCATCCATACAACCGGTGGATAATTTCACTGTGACTCGCAATGTAACCCTTGTCTTCCAATCTGTAGGGTGCGTCCTTGAGAACTATCCATCGTATAACCGATAAACGACCGTTTCTGCAGCAAAACCTTCATCGAAGCCGTAGAAGCCAGTCCTACCCAAACGTCAGTGATCTTTCCCTGAGACTAGCCGACTGTAGTCTCACAGATCATGTCCATCAGAAACGTCAATGTCACGTTTGCTTCAAGTGAACCATTTCAGGTAGACGAAGGACAGGCAAATGGTATCTCGTTAGTACTCTTGCGCTTTGCTATCAGTTAAAACCACTGAATCTTGCCCCTCAGGGCGTCTCCCACTACTAAATCAGACTCTGCCTCAGCGACCTCGCCGTAGGTTGATACTAAATTCGATGTGATTGGATCTGATGGATTCTGATAGAACGGTCCCTTCGACATCCACTGCAGCAACTGCCTCATCATCGTCAAAACATGATCGCTCAGCTGCTGTCGTAGCTGCTGTCCTCAGCGGCGTCATTCTTCTGGTTCTAACTGCAGCATCTGTTTCCATATGGCGATACCGCAAGCGTCGCAACATTGCGCGCCAGGGCACCTTCTCTACAGACTTCGATGATGAAGGGCAGCCCATCCCATCCATACCCGCCTTCCTGAACAACCTTGATGAAAGGGAACATAGAACCTCGCCGACCTCACTAAGCGATCACTCATTTGATGTACCTCCGCCGCCGTATTCATCATTCATTAGGGAATGATTCTTATAATTAGGAGCCTCGATGTTACGATGATGCAAGTTTGAAAACGTGCTGAGGTTTTAGAAAACAAAATGGCGATTGCGGGTATCATTATAGAAGTGTCAATCTCCGATTTCCGCAAGATTATGCACGAAGATGGTAGCATCGTGGTATACCGTATGGTCCCATAACCAAAGGAAACGTCTTTCCACCAAGTCAAGGCAGACTCGCAGATTCAGTTCGCCTTATTTGATCATTGGGCTCCTTCAGCTCGTATTCAATTTTCATCGGGAAGTTCAAGCTGTGCTTGATTAAACTTTCGCTTCATTGCTCATCTCACAGAGTCTTGAAGGCTGTAAGCCATGCTTACAACACATGCTAACGCATGCTGATCACAGATCTCGATCCCGCGACACGATCGTCGACGGACCTATATCTCACCGGAGGTACATCTCATTGCATGTAGATGTAGGCGTTGTGGCGCCACTTTCTCCTACAGTCGACTCTGTAATAACCCATACCCCTCCGTTCCCACTCGGCGCTATGGGTTATGAGGGAGTATGGGTTTAAAGAGAGGAATTTGAGGGGAATATGCACTTCGGTAGACGAACAAACCTATGGCTTATGGGGTGGTATGGCCTTATAGAGGTATGGGTTATTACAGAGTCGACTGTATATATATTGTACCTATACGTAGACACCTTCCTTCTTCTCTCCCACTGTCATCACCTCCCTGCACATCGCCCTGACATTTCCGCCCCCTTTGCCTCTCTTTTCCCCCTCTTACGTACCGTAGTCACCAATTGGAGTTTGTTCCCGTTCGTTTTCGTATGTCTTCGTGAGTCCCTCTCAGTGTTGGCCGCTCTCGGAAGAGAGCTGCCTTTCAAAGGCCACGGCTAGATATCCGTATCATTCTCAACGACAATTGCTTTTGTAGGCTGCAAGACTGTACCAATTCAATACAGGCCCATCAACGATCAAATTTTCTCGATGGTAACAGCGGCGGACTGAATGGAACCCTATTATCCGTCCTACGTGAGGAGCGAGTCGAACGGTAAGATGGTCGACGGGAACCGTGAGATGTAGTTTCCGTCGGTCCAGCTACTGATTCCCTCTGGCTCTCTTCGACGGGGACTCTGATCTCTACTCTCTCTCGTTCAGTCTCTTCTTCGTCCACATTCACAGAAGATCTGGACATCCTTCCAAGGGACTCTAGGTTGGAGCGATAAGACTCAGGGTACGACGACGTGTTTGTGGTGGTGGAGCCGTCTAGTATGGGGTCCATAAAACCGTCGTCCTGCGCATCATTGGTACGGACCTTGTGGCGGCGCAATTTCCGTCTCTGCCAGAGGACAAAGAGCGAAATGACAACGCCAACAAAAGCCAGCGATCCGAGAGTACTTCCGATGATTATTGCAGGCCTGGAATTGGCATGACTTGACGGGGAATCAGCACTTTGTATAGGTAAGTTCTACCGACACCGTGAAATCGACATTGGCGTGAACTCACGGATCGCTTGCTGAGGTAGAATTTTTCGAAGAATTGGACTGTGGCCTAGAAAGGATACTTATTACGGTTATCTGTGTTATAAAATACAAGCGCACTGACGATTCCGCGCGTACTTGAAACTCATTACTCTGCCACAAGGAAGCATTCTGCGCTTGAAGTCTAGTCGAAATAATTCAGATTCCTAGTGCCTTTTCCTGAGGGTGCCCACTGACGTTTCAGCGGTGTCAAGTGATACGGCTTCGATGTAGGTGATGCTACAGAAACAAACTTTAATGGTACTATGGAGGGATCTCGAAGACTCACCCTGTCATGTTGAAGACAACATATATTCGGCGTGTTTCGGTAAAGTTCTCCATTGTCTGTAAGGATGAGACGAGGCTGCCACTCGGAGTGGTTGTCCGAACATTGAGGGAGAACCGTTCAGGATCATTTGTGAACCAAGTCAGTACCACCGGGGTACTCTCTTTGAGTCTGGGCAGGGGTTTCAGCACCGTAATGTTGAGGGAGGAAGCCAGAGAGATAGAGAGAAATATCCATCTAGTAAATTTTATTCAAGTAACGAATGGGCATGACCGTTGGACTTGACTTACGCAGACAGAAGCCAGCGATTCATGGCAGTTAGGTGGCAACGATTCCCTATAAGATCCAGGGACTTTATAGGTGGATATGGCTCGCTTGAATCACGGGATGTTCAAGAAGCGAACGCCGAAGTATCGAAATATCCGAATCCTGGACGATTATCAGAGGGGTTCTATGGAGATGCACCGACTTTCAATCTCCATCAAAAGAACAAGACTCAACATGAAATGATAGAGGGCAGGGAGAAGTACATCTGCGTGTTGCCGCCTATGTGTTGCCATTGCCATGGGTGCTGAGCTGATCCGCCTGAGTCTATGGACGAGCATTGGTATTATTACGATGAAGCTGTTTGTGATTATTATGGCCGGACGAGGCACAATTAGAGTGATGCGTGGATACGAGTCGTGAGCGCTTGAGCCTCCGAGTCAAGCTAAATTCAGGGAGCGCGGCAGTACCGGCCAGTGCGATACAGGAAGGTGAGGGCAAATACACAGCTCGGGGGCGACTATCTGTGGATAGTCAAAATAAAATCAAAATCCGATATTTTGCACTTTGATTCTATTTTGACTCGTCCAAAATAGTCGCCGCCCAGCTGTGATACCAGCAAACACTACATGGACTCAATTGTCCTTGCAATGTCTGACGCGTCAGCGCCGCTTCTACTGCCCACATCCTACATAGCCACAAGAATGGGGCAAAAGATCTGTCTATTCTGAAGAAGAATGTACTGGTGTTATACTGCTGTTTCAAGAAGCGGAGGCCATCATTGAAGGCGAGCTGCCATGGTACGAAACTTTTCTGACGTGTCGTTGGATGGACTTGCACTTTGACCTCAGGTCCGACTTCTCTCATACTCGATATCTCTTATCTTGCCGTTCTCAAGATGATTCTCTCGGACAATGCCAACTATGCGTAGAAAGGGTAGTGCTGGTGATTTCATCGTAGGTCGCTGAATGCCTCGTTCGTTTCAGCAGTCATGGTGTATGTATGTTTGTTTTCTCTTCCCTTTGGACTCATGCTTACTCACTTTCTGTAAGGAGAGCCATATGCCTAACGGAGCCGTTCGAGAATTAGAGTTAACGGTTCATCTTCGACAGGTCTTGATCGTGAACCCGGCTGACTGAGCAATGAATCAAAAATAGTGAAGTAAATAGTGCGTGCCTTACATCATGCTGACAGTCATCTTGATGATATCTCGGGAGGCTCTGTGTGTTACCGCCTACTTCCCAGGTGAATTATAGAGGATCCAACGTCAACATTTCAGCTCCTGGCACCCGTTCTACCAACCACGTAAAGTTGCGTATTTTGACTGTACTCGGGCTTCTCGGTCTTAATGGTGACTCGCTCGTATCTTCTGTTACTTTCTCTACTTTTCTTACAGATACTAGAATACATTAGAACATTGAAGAATAATAATGACTCGAACAATTCCTAGTATATAATACTGTACATACCATTGTATGAAAATCTTATCCAATCTATTACTTTCAGTACCCTCACACTGCGTGAACCCTCAGCTATGCCTAGCGCTTGCTGAACAAGCCATTGGATATGCCTAGCGCTTTCCAATACAAATCCGAAGGTTACGCTTAGCGCTTGCCTTCACCTACGGCCCGTAATAGCTTCGCGCTTACAGGCTTCTGTATCGGATTTCCCCTCGGTAATAGCTCCGCGCTTACCGGCTGCGTCTTACAGTAATTGCTTCGCACTTACTGATCTCATTAACCTCGCAAACCGGATCACTCAGGTCTCCTCACGAACCCTTGCCGGAATATTTTCTATTCCCTAACGACATACATCATTTCTAATTAATCCTACCTCGATTTGATCATCGCTCCTTGCCTCGTGCTCGCATATCCGATTTCGGCAGAATCCTAACAAGCAGTCAAGGTAACGCGAACTCATTCAGCATCGTTTTACAATGCTCATCTGATATCGGGGCTGTGGACATCTTCAATCATTTCGGCCTATCTGTCTATAATATGTCAAACCTTTAGTTTGTCACCTTGCAGGCTGGCCTCCCATGATCCCCGTTCTCCTATACCCGTAGGTATAGTTTCGATCTGTCCCTTCATTACCTGACCCAGTTTTTTTTAGATTGTTATGCTCGTATATCCTCCCAGTCCCTTCTCTCTCCATTACAGTTCCGACCCAGCCTCACCCCCTAGTCAATGCCAGTACTTTAGTACTTCTGACTTGGAGCTCGGACGATCCGTCTCATTTCTTCGTTGCCGTTCAGAAGGTATTCTCGTCGGATTCCAACGTCACTTCATTCATACAGCCGGTGGAGAATTTCATTGCGACTCGCAGTGTATCCCTTTTCTTCCAATCTGCAGGGTGCGTCCTTAAGAACTATCCATCGTATAACTGATGAACGACCTTTTCTGCAGCAAATCTTTCATCGAAGCTACAGAAGCCAGTCCTACCCAAGCGTCAGTGGTCATTCTCTGAGACTAGTATACCGTAGTCTCACAGACAATAACCATCAGAAACATCAATGTCGCTTTTGCTCAAAGTGAACCCTTTCAGGTAGGCGAAGGTCCGACAAGTGTCATCTCGTTAGTACTCTTGCGCTTCCCTCAGTCAAGACCACTGAATCTTGCCTCTCAGGGAATATTTCACTCGTGATGCAGACTTTTCCTTACAGACCTCCTCTGCGTAGGTTGATATTAAACTTCGATAACATTGCATCTGATGGAGTCTGATAGAACGGTCTCTTCAATAGCTAGCATATCAACAACTAGCACATCGACGGCTAGCGCATCAGCTACACCGTCGAACCATGATCCCAAAATCGCAGTCATAGCTGGAGTCGTTTGTGGAGCGTTCTTCCTCGCTCTAATTACAACGATCCTCATGTGGCGATGTCGCAGGCGCCGGGAACCCCCGCCCGAAGATGCCTTCCCCACCAATCTTGAAAATGACAGGCAGCATATTATATGGCCTTACCTCAAGCGGATGAGCATCCCACCCCTGCGCGCCTTCTTCCATGATGAAAGCGAGTATATCAATCACTATCCTGATGTTCCACCTCCGCCCTATTCGCCGCTCGTGACTAGCGAATAATTCCTCGTATTAGGAGCCTCGAGGTTGCGATGATCTATACCTCGCTGGAGCTGGAATACACAGAATTTCTTTTGGAAAGAAGAACTTGCAGCCTTTAAATTCTTTGTCACTTAGATACATAAGGATAGTTTCAGTCATATCGTAATTGATTTTCGGCGCGTCCTGTTTGTATATCACTTTAGCTATCTTTGCGAGTCGTGAAACAGATGATACTTTGTAAGAAGTTGTTTGCGGTGATATGTTGTCCGAGCGTTGGATAACTAACACCTTGACGATACACATCTTACCGCCTGGCAGGTTCCGGAAGCCTTGACCGTTGTCGCATCGACTCTGCATGATGGCGCTTCAGACGAAAAATCTAGTGTAGATTTATTGCCGTTATCAAGGATTGTGCTGAGAGGATTCGCTTCCTCCGAAAGACCCGGTATGAAAGTGAAGATGGCTACTCATTCCTGCAAAATTGAGAAACTGCTTGCAGGTCGAAGTCAAGGGTCGGGCCGGAGAGCGAGGTAGAACAAATACCAACAAACATAGAACCTCATCCTTCCTTCCTCCTACCACCGTGCCACGTCTATCCTGCCCGCGACGAGAATAGGCCTAGTACTCTGTACGATCTACAGCATCGTCCTTACTCAAGCACTATATGCTATTAGCTCGATACTCGGAGGTCATCACGAACCGTTCTCTCTTCCGGACGGCACCAACAAAGGATTGGGACTACCCAGGTCGCCGAGTTACTCGTTTATTCAGTGATGCCATGACGGAAACGTGTGTTTGGTTTTTCTTGCCCCGGAATCACGTTTATTAACTTGGGCTATAGGGCCAGCCGCTGACCTCGTGGAACCGTTCAAGAGTCAGAGCTGATCGGGGTAGGCCGTCGCCATGTACTCAGCGAGGTGAGAAACGGTTCGACAACGAAAGAATAAAGAATGTACGCCTTTTACTCCTGGGTCTGTGTCCGCATCCTAACGATATCTCAGCAGGCTATGTGTGTTACTATCTGTTTATAGACGCTCGTCGAAATTTGCTGCAGTGCATCTTCGCTTTGTACAGGTATAGGACCTCGGATGACTGGACAGGATACCGTCGGGTCAATGGAGAGGTGAGTTTTCATTGTCCTTCTATCCTAAACCACGCTAACGGAACGCAGTCTGTCACTTACGTATATCCGTATTCGACCCTGGAAGCTGTATTGTACGAGCGATCAAAACATTGTCTTATCGTCATCGTTCATCGTAAAGACTTGCCGACATAACGCGACAGTAATTATGCGTGTCGCTACAATATTCGCAAGCTTCGATTCGTTAAAGAACGTACTGAATCCAACAGCAGCTACGGTCTCTGACTTGTTTGTGTCTTCATACCCAGCCAACCGTTAGCCGGCGCGAAGAACGGGAAGAAAACGACAGCCCATCACAGAGATGTGTATGCAACGGCTAGGAGTGAGTATTCAGCCACCTGAGCGAGGCTGAGCCCCGCCGAAGTTTGTTGCTATGGTTAATGCCGCGGCAATGACTCCGTTTTCGCATCTCACTCGTCGACCTACCCGCATTCTCCTCGTGTTTTTGACGCCCAGCCACAGTTTGGATGTGTGGGCGTAATGGCTCCGTTATGAGTTGCTCGAATCCTATAGGTATATACTCCTTTTTGCGCCAACGAGCAAATGAATATCATATCCCAAGCTGGTTCAAGGAGGTAAAGTTGCCAACCTTTGTCCTAGGAAACGGCTTTGATGTTGACTTGATTTTGCCAGGATATAACTGCTGCTCTCCCGCCATGATATGCTCTAACCATGCCTTTCTTAGCTCTGGGGCGCACTCCGTCATGGCATGTATTCTACTGCACCCGGCGTTTAGCACAAGTACAACTCTACGGCATCCCTCATTAACCAGGCTCCGCGTTCTCTCGATATAGTATATAAGAATGCCCATAGAGGATTCGGAGATCTCGGAATCGTTCAAATATACTTATGTCGGCCGACCTACCCACCGCGGCCAGGGGAGTTCAACTCGACGACAAAGTTTTCTTGATGGACCACCTAGCTGGAGATTTGTCCGTTGTCGACGGTAGAAAGACTTTTGACCTCTCCAATAGTCCGGACCGTAAGCAAGATTCGATGACGTCACACAGTCAAAAGACCCAGCCTGATTGCCCTCTCACCATCCAATAGCATTTCGCTGTGGGTACAGACTCCCATCAAGCGCATGACATGTTATGGGCGCTCTAACGTTCAATAATCCCTCACGATATCATGACATCTAGCACTCTCATAGTCAACGCTTCGACCGGCGTCGAGCTGTCCTACATCGACAGTGGCGCACCAGCCCAAGCGTCGTATATCACTATCTTTGCAATCCATGGTATAATCTTTACTAAAGGTTAATGTCGTCGTATTCTCTCCTTGCGCCACCACTTACGCCACATTTCCAGAGATTTTCCAGCGAGTGGTAGACCTCGCTCCATCCAAGGGCGTCCGCTTTGTCGCGCTCAATAGGCGTCATTTCCCTGGTACAACTCTACTCTCCCCGGAGGAACTCGTTATTACTCAAACCGGAGGTACCAGCGATTCTCAGCGAGAAGCACTGGTCGAGGCTCGAGGGCACGAGATTGCTCTCTTCATCGATACCTTCGTACAGAAATTCAACCTCCCGTCCATCTCGAGCGGTGGTGGGGTCGCTCTTCTCGGATGGTCTCTCGGTGCGACCTTTGCGTCCATCGTGATCTCCAGCATCGATACCCTTCCAGTGGACGTCCGTCGTCGTCTGAGCGATTACATGCGTTCATTGATTCTCTATGGTGCGCCTTTGCTTTGTTGATGGATTACTCAGGCTCAATGAGAATTGCAGAACCCCCTCCAATTGTACTTGGGTTACCTGCCCCTAAGCAGAACTGGTCGTTCCTCGTCGACACCACAATGCCTGAGAACCTTCGTCTACCGGCATTCGGGCAGTGGTGCGCGTCCTATTTTGACCATGCCGACATCATTGGGCGCGACCTCGACAAGCTGTCCTGGGTTTTAGCATCCCCCAATCGTACCCCTACATTCTTCAATGGCTTGCCTATGTCGATTCAGCGCTACGGGGAGGATGCAGCCACGGACCTGCCGTTTTTGTTCTTCTTTTCGAAACAGATCCTGGCAGCGTATCGTAATGCTTTCTTTGACTCAGCGGTGTTCCCGAGTATGAAGAGAGCGTTCGTGTACGGAGACAGGACGTGTGCTCTTTGCATCGCTGGTTTGTGGGCGGTGCAGGACGATGAGAAGGAACTGAGGACTGCGGATGCGAAGGCGGTTAAGTATAGGGTTATCCCGGGGGCTAATCATTTTGTATGTATCTGTCTGTCATCTCAAATCATGTGCTTATGTTGCTATTATAGGTTCATTGGGATGACCCAGAAAAGGCGCTGGATGCATTCATCGCCATGGCATAGATTGCGATGGGAAAGCTGTTCTATTTATAACGATACATGTGTACTATGAAACCCACAATGTCAACAACATGAATACCGAATGCGATGAAGACAGGCAGAGTTCAATGAACGAAAACGATGGCGTGTTCTCGCCGTCCTTGGTTCGTTGACTGCGAAAGTCAACAAGAGGAACATCGCTATTTCCAAGATGGTACGTTTTGAATGTCTCCAGAGGAATTCCTCTAAGTGGATGATTATCTGATACTTTCGGCCTGCCCATCATATGTTCTGAGACCCCAGTGAACGGTTGTTTACGTTCCAGATACCTAATAATTGTAATGGTACAACTTCGGATCGCCTTATTCTTTCGTCATTCTCCTCAGAAGTTGCGGGTGTCGATATCTGTTTTCTTCCGTATTGACGAGGAACAATTGCTTCACAGGATAGCAAGCTACTACCAACCGGACGTGCATCAATGTTGGTCCGTTATTCACATTTCTTTCCACGTTCTCAGGTCTTATACCCTTGCAGTTTCGGCGTAGACGAATAGATACACCAAAGAAGTCAGGGAATGTTCCTGTTGGTCCCATCTTTGGAGTTGGCCCTTCTGGTGGCCACATGATTATGAATCGAAGGAAAAGGGACATGATGTAAGTCTATCTGGCCGCTTTTTTCGATCGCCTCTGATATATCAGAGCAGAAAACAGACGTTCGTGACCTACTTTGATAGTAGATCTAGGTTAGTTTCGCGTACGCAAATTCAATTGACAATTTGATAACTCGAGCCCTGCTAGCGAGTCGCAGTCGTCTGCAGAGGCTATATTGAGAATGATGATCACTTGGGGAGTCGCGACAGTTTGTCTTGCGTTGATCCTCCTCTTGATTTCTGCAGCGCTTGCCATCTATTGGGCGGCGAAAAGAAGGCGTAGTGCTGAACGTCTCGTTGGCAGGGAAAGGCGGGCCTGCTTTTATGAACGAAATGCACTTCATATTCCAGGCGCTGCTGCAGGAAAGGAACAGAAGCCGCCTTATTGTTCTGGAATGCCTCCTGTATAATTACGGCCAAAAAAGCGCGTTGTCAATGAACTAGGTGGAAGTGAAAACTGGCATCTTCTCGCCGTCTTGGTTCGTTGACTGGGAAAGTCAACATGAGGAACGTCGCTATTCCCAAGATGGTATGTTTTGAATGCCTCCAGAGGAACTCCTCTAAGTGGCTGGTCATCCAATACTCGTGGTCTGCCCATCATATGTTCTGAGACAACAGCGAATGGATGTTTACGTTCCAGATACCTGATAATCACAATGATCCAACTTCAGAGGCCTTGAATACTTCTGTTGTCCTTGCCAGAAGTTGCGAGCGTCGATATCCGGTTTCCCCGGTATTGACGACGAGAAATGGCCGCTTCACAGGATTCCAAATGGTTTTGCATTAGGCCACTACCAACCAGGTCTGGCCTTTCTCCGAGGCTCAGCTCCTAGACAGTGGCTCGAATCAACTAAGATACTAGACGATGCTATAGAGGTACCGTCTTGACTCTTTGCGATCATCTTCTACAGTCTCATCCTGAAACCACATAATTACTAGCAACGGAATATCCAAAGACAGGAGTCGTTGGCTTCGGGCTACGTATCATCTCCATTGAGGAGATCAGGACAGCGCTAGCTGAGACGATCGTTCGACTTTGTTCATTACAACATGAAACTATGATAACCAGAAAAGGAACTCCTGGTAGCCCGTACCATCGGGCATCAGACTCAGTCGCAACCGAGAGCTTATAAACGCCATCGATAACGTATATTTGCGTTCAAGCAGTCCATCTTTCTACACAGGTCTCTAGGTGCGTGAAAGTGCTATTGCCTCTCATTATAACATGACCATAAAAGTCTGAACGAAAATTACAGGCCTCTGAGGCTATTACTTGTACTTATCGACTTCAAATGGGAAATCAGCATAGCACACCTCCAACAGACGATCCACCATATAGCAAAGGGGGCCTTCCACATGGCATAGCATGGAATCCAGGGATACCATACTGCTCTTCAGACGAAGCATCTGAATGCGTAAGGTTTGTGAATTACTTTCCTGAAGTGCACAGACAAATTAAATAACATACTCGTGCAGAAAACGAATGCCGTTCGAAAACAATGAGGCGTGAGTGATATGCTTTGAACAAAAGGTGTCGGTGAACTACGTTGCTCACCTAGATGTAATAGCTGGTGGGATTCTACACTTGTGATTGCGTGGGTTACATTAGGGTTACTTCTCTTGGTTGCATTCATACGCTGGCATCGTCTTCGCCGCAAGGTTGCGAACATTGACTCGACTCCTGTAAATCGTCCTGTAATTGGTTATTAGCTGTAGTCTCTATCAGGTTGGAATATAATATTACCTTACCATTACAGTCGGCTTAAATCTATTGAATACCCGCAATCACAACGTGGATTTGGCAGGGCATCGATAAGACTCTTGCTTGAGTAATAGCTCCCAAGAGGTTTGCTCGGTGCTAAGTCACAGCGAGCAAGAGAGACCCTGGGGCGTTATATCGCCCACGGTGCTGCCTACCCGGGGTTTGGAAATCCTATTCAAGATATGCCTCTTTGATGTTCATGTGTCAGAAGCATATTCTTCTCTGACTGACAATCTCTGGAGATAATATGGCGGGAAACAATAATAGCTTATCGAGTCGTCGAAGACTTGCTATTGGCTTAGCTTCATCTTTCTGATTAAATGCGTATAAATCATGCGGTATAGGATTCTTCTACATACCCATGTCTAACTGACTTGCTCTTATTACAGGGTCCTGGGTCATACAAAGGCTAGCCAAGACGCGGCGACCCCGCGCTGCACTTTATATCATATTGCATTATAAAGAACGGTCACATCAGGACGATTCGTAAGTCCAGTGAATAGGTCTAATAGGAAAACATAAATACTCGAATGCCGTGATAAAGATGATATCCGTCAATAGTGCAACGTCAAGCACTTTCCATTGCAGGCTTCCCACAGGATCTCAACGAAGGCATGGAATCTTCACCGTCCTGACAGACGAGGCCACTTTCCCGCTTGCTTACAATGAATCGGCTCAGAGTAGAGCTGGGGTCCCTTGTCGAATGGATTATCACCTGACTGCCAGAGTTTGAATTCGAGCTCGCTGTGACGCGTCCAACGAGGAGCGTAGGGGCGATAACCTACCATGGCATAGAATGGTCAGTTTCCCGACAGAAGAAGACGCCCTTGCAACAAAGTCTCACCTTGACATATGCCGTGATGATATCGGCGTAAAAGCTGGATTCGAGATTCCTTGCGACTAGGGCCAGGTATACGATCAGCGTCAGTGAATACATCGCTGATGATTCGATCACTATTTCGACAATCTTTCCGTATGAGCTAACTCCTGATGCCAGGCGAACAATGCGGTGCACGATTAAGAGTGTACAGAGGAGGTTCGTGGTGAGCGTCAGCGAGAGATAGATCAATGCACAATCGATATCTGCTGCGAAGACTCCGCTGTTTCCAATATCACTGGTATTGATGAAAATGTTGCGGATCTGCGTGGACTTTGAGACTGCAATCGTTAATCAAAGAACTCGTAGCGATAGCGAGGATGAACTTACTTGTCCCGACTATGGCACAAAGACCTGGTATAAAGATAATTCGCCTTCGGCGTCCCCACAACACCCAGCAACGCCATATCTAAGGACAGTGAGCTTTTGGGAGATCGACACGACTGTAAAAGAAGGCATACAATAGTAACGTCGACAATAAATGTGCTCATACCGCCACTAATACCGATCACGAGTTGGGAAGTTCTCCGCGTCGGAGTGATAGCTTGGAGCGCAAAGAAGACGGTCAAGAAGTTGTCTCCGTTCTGGATGAATGCACGCTGTTCGAACACCCAACCAAACCCAAAAGCAACTGTTGTGAGAACGTATAGAATGATGATAACCGTTATGAAGAATGCATTGCCGGATTTCTTGGGTGAAGAAACTGGATGAGATGTTAAATCAGTGTATAGGTAAACCGAGGAGGACGGGCGAACATATAGTCCAAAGAGTGATTGCTACGATAACAGTATACAGGCCTACGGCGATATGAGGTTGAAAGAAGGAGACGAGGAAGGAATAAAGGGCTAACCCTGTAGTAACGATTGCAAGATGTGCGGTTGAAATTCAAGTCAAGAGTGTCAAATATGACATTTCTCTCATACTGAGAAAGGTCGGTCGGGGGGGATTCCATATTATTTGTCGAGTGGGAAAGTCGAGAGTTTCTTGATATATGGAACGCATTTCTGTGGATCAAGAAAAGGACAGGGATCCCTGTAATCACCGCACACGTCTCTACCGGTGTTCCTAGTACTATAGAATATCACAAAAAATCAATGTTAAATCGAGGCCAAGGCTGTGTGCTTCCATTACCCTGCGGTGCAGACTACGTGATGTATATGAGTGTCTCCATACTGATTTGGTCGAAGAGAAATGTACCTTTTGACCAGGAATGATGCCTTCTAAATCCACCGGAAAGGAGGTGAAACCTCACAACTACCTTGATAGTCCCATGGATCTTGACGAGTTATTATGATCCAGGTCTCTGCGGTAGTTCTTGTATGGTGAACTATTAAAGCTGATTCAGTCTTCCTGTTCCGCGAATGAATAGAAAGATTGCCGGTAACTGAAAGATCATCATCTTTGTTACGACATGACGCGGTCCTTTATTGTTTCAGCCGAGTCGAGTAATCTCACAAAATCGTAATCAAAAGCGTAACTACCACGCCCGAACCCCAGGACTCGGCTTGCGTCTCCATAGCCAGGGACCCAGAGTCAAACGATAATGGTCTCCCGCTTTCTTGTCCTATTTGACTTAGCAAAGAGCCGCGGTCCCTCAGGCTTGTCAACCTAGTTATTGTTTGAAGTCGAGCTGTCTGAAGCGCGTCCACGAGCATGCATGGCGTCGCTGAAACTGAGCCCGATTTGGCTGAAAAATAAGAGGATGATCTTCTTTAGTAGAACAATTTAGTCAGTTCAGGCTGGCATGTTCGATTAAGCGCAACAATTAGCCACAACGCCTTGGACAAAGATGTGAGTAAGACTAATCCCCCCCCTGGGGACAATGCACCTTGCGATAGGTTTATAGAGCTCGAAGTTTTGAGACGCTGAGTAGATGCCAGATATCCCGCGACCAGCAGGTTTACGAAGTACATGTTCATTACTCCCGCAGGAAACTTACACCAGATAATTCCCTATATTTTTTTGCCGCTTTGATGGTTCAGATTTCAGGATGGATGCGCTTGAGCGTCTGGAAGCGCCTTGGTATTATGATATGGCTGCCGGACGAGGAACGATTGAAACGTGGATCAGAGCCCGGCAAAGCCGGCTAGAGAAGGAGAAGGCAAATACCAACAAATATCACGACCCTTCTTTCCGTCCTTCCTTCCTTCTACATCCTGTAGACTCAGCATACTCAACGTCAACTCTCAGCGCTTCCTCTACTGTGACTGCGTACCTACGATTATGCGACGAGTGTCTTCGAAGACCCCCATCCGGACGATAGCCATCACATCTGGCAAGGATATCGATGATTTCGTTCTGGGTCGTTCGATGACTCCTCGTTTGTGACGGTGAGGCTACGACTACGCTACGGGGTAAAGGTGCGTTTGGTTTTTCTTCCCTTGGATTCGTGTGTGTTGACTTGGGCTATATGGCCAGTCGCCTACCGGTAACTTGTGGACCCAGATGAGCGAAGGACGGTGCAAGCGTGACGAAAAAAGAGTAAAATCGTTACGCCTTCTACAGCTGCGTCTATGGCTGCATCCAAGCAGACTATATGCGCTATCATCTCCTCCCCAGGCCATTCCGTCGAATTTGTTGCGGTGCATCTTGTCTTTGGTCAGCCACATTTCCAGAGTTTTTCCAGCGAGTGATAGACCTCGCTCCATCCAAGGGCGTCCGCTTTGTCGCGCTCAATAGGCGTCATTTCCTGGTACAACGCCACTTTTCCCGGAGGAACTCATTATCACTCACACCGGAGGTACCGACGAGTCTCAGCGAGAAGGACTGGTCGATGCCCGAGGGCATGAGATTGCCCTCTTCGTCGATACCTTCATATTGAAGTTCAACCTCCCATCCATCTCGAGCGGTGGCAGTGTCGCACTTGTCGGATGGTCTCTCGGTGCGACCTTTGCCCCCATCGTGATCTCCAGCGTTGATAGCCTTCCAGAGGACGTCCGTCGTCATCTGAGCGAGTACATGCGTTCATTGATTCTCTATGGTGCGCTCTGGCATTTTTGAAAGATTACTCAAAACTCAATGATAACGCAGAATCTGCCCCGATTGCACTTCGGTTACCTATACCTAAACAGAATTGGACGCTCCTCGTCGACACCGCGGTGCCAGAGAATCTTTGTCTACCGGGGTTCGGCCAGTGGTGCACGTGACCATGCCGACATCGTTGGACAAGACCTCGACAAGCTGTCGTGGGTTTTAGCATCCCCCAGTCGTACCCCTACGTTCTTCCATGGCTTGCCTCTGTCGATTCAGCGCTACGGGGAAGATGCAGCCACGGACCTGCCATTTTTTTTCTTCTTCTCGAAGCAAATTCTGACAGCGTATCGTAAGGCTTTCTTTGACGCAGGGGTGTTCCCGAGCATGAAGCGAGCGCTCGTCTGCGGAGACAGGATGTGCACTTTTGGTATTGTCGGTGTGTGGGCAGTGCAGGACGGTGAGAAGGTGCTAAGGACTGCGGATGCGAGGGCGGTTAAGTACAGGATTATCCCGGGGGCTAATCATTTTGTACGCATCTGTCCATGATCTTACATCACGAGCTTATGGTGCTTCTATTAGGTACACTGGGATGATCCGGAAAAGGCGCTAGATGTGTTCATTGCCATGGCATAGACTGCTGTGGGAAAACTGTTATTTTTAATGATAGAGGTGTACTAGGGAATCTGAAACGTCAACAACACGAATATCGAAGGCAATGAAGACATGCATAGTTCAATGATTCTTCGTCGGTCAGTGGAAACGATGGTATCTTCACATCGCCTTGATACGTAGACTGGCAAACGCAACAAGAGGAACATCACTGTACATTTTGATAGCTCCAGAGGAACTCCTCTAAGTGGCTGACTATCCGATACTCCTGGCCTGCCCATCATATGTTCTGAGACGGCAGCGAATAGTTTATGGTTCCAGACACCTGATGATGCAAGGAAAGGGCCTTATACTCTTTCCTCATTCTTAGAAGGTGCAAGCGCCGATATCCACTCTCTTCGGTATTTATTACATTGACCCGTTGCGTCGCTGGCTTCCAAACAGCTTTGCGTTAAGCCACTACTGCCCATATCTGGCTTTCCTGGACGCGGGTTTGTCCCCGTTCATTTCCTGCCTACGTTCTCCGTCCTTACTTCTTGACCGCATAGACTTTTAGATACGTAAATGACGTCAAGAAACCATCGTATCCCCCCAACATTTGGAATTGGTCACGCTGTCGCGCACATGGACCATCCAAACATAATGTCGGTTTATCTCAGTGCTTCCACAATAGACTCTGATATATTGTAACAGAAAGCGGACGTTCGTGGCTTACTTTGATAGCAGATCGAGGTTAGTTTCGCGTATGGTAATTCAATTGACAATCTGATAACCCGAGCGCTGCTAGCGAGTCGCAGTCGTCTGCAGAGGCTATATTGAGAATGATGATCGCCTGGGGAATCGCGACGGTTTGTGTTGCATTGATCCTCCTCTTGATTTCTGCAGCACTTGTCGTCTATTGGGCGACGAGAAGAAGGCGCAGTGGTGCTTCCGCACCTTCTCATCGTTTCGTTCCTGGTAGGGAAAGGCGAACTGGCTTTTATGAACAAAATACCCTTCATATCACAGGGGCTGCCGCGGGAAAGGAACAGAAACCGTCTTATTGTTCTGGAACGCTTCCTGTATAGTTACCGTCAAAAACGCGTTGGCAATGAAATAGTATCTTGTTGGAAGGAGCCAGTGCCCTATCAGGCTTCTATTGGAAGCGAAATAGTCAAAGGCGTTAGCCTTTGGCAGTTGCGTTCATGAACCAACCATCAGTTTCGCAATATGATCAAATGAGTACGGATTTGTGAGCCCCTCTCCTAGTCCCACTGATAATAGCTCTTCTAAATGGCGCTCAAAGTTCAGATGGCAGTCGAGATAAGATATGTCTTGAACCTCAAGCACAACGCCTAAAGTACTATAAGCGTCTTGGCAAGTACCATACGGTTACCTGGTATTCGAAACTATCCATTATCCTCATTCGGCTTGAAGAGCGTTACCAAAGTGCGTGGAGGTGTGGAATATGCTTCTCTCCATCTTCATTGTATAGCAGCAGGAACCTACGTCTCAGATCGATAGAGGTTTTCTCAAACAACTGCGGCATTACAAATGGGAAACAGGCATAGTCATAGTATGAGGGAGAAGTCTGGTGCTGAATATGGGCACAGTGCGCCGAATAGAGGATCTGTGTCCCCAGGGTCCGTACTCTCGGCACAGCCTAATTCGTAACTATCAATTCACCTCAATTCTCTGAACAGGAAGCGATCACCACTTGATGACAGCCCACCGTGTGTCCCTTTCCTTTGGAGAAAAAATAGTGCTGATGCCATATGTAGCTCGCGTATTTCGGTATTAGCTCTCGCATGGGGATTATTGGGGCTCCTCATTGTAGTAACGGTGTTTAGGGAGAGACTTCGTCGCAGCATCGCAGGATTCAAGTCCAATGCGGGCCAAGCAGGTATTTCGCCTACGGAATAACCGGAGAGCAGGACATGATCATAATCATGGAAGACATACCTCATACTTATAGTTCTGATCGAATAGACATAGATAGAAAGAGTTTGTTTCTCTACGTACGCTATGTTACATCCCGTAGACGGTCGTCCATATATATAAAGTATAATAAAGTACGGGACCATAACTGCTACGATGCTGCAATAACCTATGTCAACAGCCTCCCAACGTCGAATTCGAAATGTTGTCCATTCCACTTCATTGTGCAAAGCACCGCAGCCATTTTCTCGAACACACCAGCCTGAGCCGACCGCATTGAATATCATACAAGTTCTAAAGAAGATCTTTATCAGATTTCTAAACCAAAATGGGTTCAATTTCAGTGACGCATTCCAGGCCGCTGGATTCCCATGTATGTATACGGCTGGTGGTATCATACGCGTTGCAGTCAGTTCGACTTCAAAGGATAATCAAGTTGGCAAGAAAGCGGGAGATTGTCGTCGTTTGTCGAGACGTCGAAGACTTCATTGCCGTGTTAGAAACGTATGGGATTAAAGTTTTCAAACACTGAGTAGATGCTAGATATCCCGACACGAGCAGGTTTACGAAGTACATGTTACCCCTAGTGATAGGTTCAGGACGTTTAGAATGAGAAACTTCCTCAAATATTATGTCGCCGCTATGGTGCAACGTTCAGATCATATAGTATTATAAAGGAAGAAACTACTTTCTCCTCGCAGACTTCCAGGCTGAGATGGATGACTTGTACGTCAGAACGCGTCAGAAAACTTTTGAAAGACGCGCCAGGTACGGCAAGTCAAGAGGTATCAGTAGTTCGAAGGTCTATACCACGTATGAGTAAAATGACAAGAACAAACTCGCATATAACTACGTACACAGGCGTTTCTTGACCTGGCGACAGTGTTTTTTGTTGACTTCCTGTCGGTGGTACTTTTTCTTTGCATCTAAATACATTTTACGTCTCTTTGCCGCTTTATTCAAATACGGAACACCGGATACGTCCAACGTCGTAGAGAAAGCAAGGACGTGATGGAAGGTCGGAAGAAAGAGAACGAACATTGGAAATTCGGAACCCTGCAAAACCTTGCAAAACGCGACTAGATCACATGCTCTGACTCTCCGGCGACGATCCGGGCCGAGGCTGGGACCCCATCCACCCTGCCCTGTCTGTTCGACTCGCCAAGACTCGCTGTCGTCTGCACATTTGCGGCTGGATACCTGATGCCTCTTTTCCAAGCATTTCTTATGTTTATACTTCAAAGACCGAGTCCAAGGTTTGTTTTCACTTGGCGACAACATGTCTATTCATAATTTTCGGCTGCTTAAGAGCGTAGTTCCTACAGCACGAACAACCACAGTAAAGACGCAAAAATTGCACTACAGTAGGTCAGCTTTTGGTCCGTCAATCGACAGCCTCACGTACACCTTTTATCAGCACGAGAGGGTGCAGGAGTTGGGCTACTCTTATCATTGCTTGAACCCGCTCCGTATGCCTAATTCTTGTCAATCACCCGGCCTTATACTATGGCGGCCCCATGTCATTATCAAATACGTATATCACGAAACACCGCAACATTCCCTTGTGGAAATAAGACGCACTTCCAGGTGCACACCACCATCAGAGGGTAATTCCGAACCGATAGGCAGTTAAGCATTTTATCTTCCCGTACGTGAATTTATCAAAGTTCCACTGGTATACGCAAAGAATGCAAATGCGGCCTCCTTCACTGTTTGTTCCAAGTCGTAGTACCGATCTCACAGGCCCACGGCTTGCTTCAGTAGCAAACAATGGGCTGTGCCGATTCGAATCATTCGATTAGCGCGATGATAATCAAGTGCTACTTACTCATGGATCGTAGTCATTTAGTGCAGGGCGTTTTGTGTTGTGTTGATCCCCACCTTGATCTTTGTTGCAACTGCTTTCTGTTGGGCGATGGGAGGACATCCTTTGGTACAATTTCAGCGTTTCCTTATTGGTTGTGAAACGCGCACAATGCGGATCCAAAATACGGGTTTCATGGTTGGCACCCGATCCTCACTCCCTTGGAGCTGCGCGCCATCTCATCAAAATGGTCTGTTCAAGGTGTGGTGCCGTCCGATATCCCATACCAGAACTGTGCTCGGTAATGCTCTCACAGGCACTGAGATTCCGTTGCTATGATCCTGATGGAAGGACAACGATTGAAAACTCTGATCTTCGATACCAGATAGGAATGTAGAAGACGCAGCCTTGGTCGTCGAAACTATTTTCTCGTGATGGGTGCAACCAGCATTCTCTGTTCGTTAATTGTCAGCCTATACGTATATACCTTTCGTTCGTAGATGATCGGTACGTTTACTGACCGTGACAACGGAAGGTCAATGTCGTTGATTTCATGGGGCGTTCCTTGTGACATTTTATTGAGCTCGTAGGTGCTAATTTGGGATTTCCACCCCCAGTTTCATTGAAGAAACCTTGACAGGGCCGGAATCTCTCTCAAGTATTGCTGTCGAAAGCCCAAGTAATATAACATGCCGAGAAGGCCCGGGTAGTATAGGGTTTTCCTGAAAATTAATCACAATCTGTCATGATAATCTCGTTGGAGACAATGATAGTCCAGAGAAGAGACGACACGTGTCCCGTGTTTAGGGACATGCAAGATCTATAAGAGCCAGATGCATAACGGTATTGAGTATCTTTGTTCCAGACTTTCTTCCATACAGCCAACGTTCCCCTGGTGGGTCAGTACCATTCATTCCCCGACATTCAGAGCATGCTCATCAGATTCTGAATGCAGAGTGCTAGGCCTCTAAAACAATATCTTTGCTTATCATTAACTTCGAATGGGAGAATTAATCGATTTTCCTTCATTTGGTAGAGGGGGCATACGATTTCTTATGAAAGCAGGGCTTGCCATTTTGACGAAGGATCCGAATGCATAAGGTGTGTAAATTACTTTACTGAAGTTCACGGATGAATTCAATAATATACTCTAACAGAAAACGATGGCCGTTCGGAAATGATGTTGCGTAAGCCGTATCCGTTGAACAAGGATAATCATTATACTTATCCTCAAGCAGGGAATGGAATTCGACTCTCATGGTTGTGTGTGTTTCATTGGGACTCCTTCTCTTCATGGCCGGGTTCATGTGTGGGCGTCGTCAACGTCGCAAGACTGCAGACATCGAGTCAAAGGCGCTTCATGCAGATGTCAAGCCACCCGTGGAAGATGGGGAGAATGTAACGACTCGTCAGACTATGACTGGAGTCGTTGAGAACGTGCCGTTGGCATAGCCTGCACGAAGTACTGGTAAACATTCGTACCATACACCCATGTGCTTCCTTTCACTCGTTCTTACTTACCATGTATGAGTATACTTAGTTGCTTCCCTGTCCTTTCCCGATCGACTACATGGTCCAATCGTAGATGCTCGGATACCTTAGCGGTCTCACCCTCGCTGGACCCGACTGAGATATGTGGACCTTACTACAAACTTTATTATATTACTCGGGATCACTGGTCGCCTCGTACATAGACCTTCATATCATGAGGTATAGTCTATTCAAAACACAGTCGCTTCTCCCTCGATGCCTCGGACACAACTTCCGTGTACCCATCTCATTACGAACGATGCAGATTGCATTCCCCTGTACATATCTAATTTCACCTGGTTGCCTGAGTTACTACGGTCTGAGTTCACACGAAGGCACAGGGCTGGCCAAATTGAAGATAGAATCCCGGATAATTTCTATTACAACTAATGTTCAGGGCGATTAGTAAACGAAGTCCATAGGTCTATTTATATGAGAACACAACTACCCGAATACCATGAACATGATAACATCTATCAACACTGCAGGCTTTAAATATCAAACACTTTCCATTCCAGACTTCTCAAAGTATCCTAACGAGGAAGTGGAGTCTTCAACATCTTGATAAACGACGGTAGTCTCCTGATTTCTTGTCATGAATCGGCTCAGGACAGAGGTGCGGTCTCTGGTCGAATTAACTATCACTTGGTTGCTAGAGATTGCATTGGAACCCGCTGCGACGCGTCCGATCAGTAGCGTAGGGGCAATAACCTACCAAGACCGAAACAGTTCAGTTTCTCGTCCGAAAGAAGCCCATACAACGAGGCCTCACTTTAATATATGCCATGATAATATCCGCGTAATAGCTGGACTCCAGGTTCCTTGCAACCAGGGCCAAGTACACAATCAGTGCCAGTGAATACATGGCTGAGGATTCGATCAATATTTCGACAATCCTCCCGTATGAGCTCACTCCCGACGCCAGGCGAACAATGCGGTACACGATTAAGAGTGTACACAGAAGAGTTGTGGCGAGCGTCAGGGAGATATAGATCAGTGCCCAGTTGATATCTGCTGCGAAGCCACCGGTGCTACCGATATCACTGGTCGTATTGATGAAAACGCTGCGGATCTGCATGGACTTTGCGACTGCAATCATCAATCAAAGAGCAAATAGCAACAGTGAGGAGGAACTTACTCGTCCCCGCTATAGCACAGAGGCTTGGTATGAGGACAATCAGCCATCGGCGTCCCCAGAAGACCCAGTAACGCCATATCTGGGAACAATGAGCCTTGGAGAGATAGACACCGCTGAAAGGAAAAGCATACGGTAGTAATATCGACAATAAATGTGCTGACACCGCCGTTAATGCCTCCCAAGAGTTGGGACGCCGTCCACCATGGTCCAATGGCATCCAGTGCAACAAAGACGGTGAAGAAGTTGTCCCCATTCTGGATGAATGCACGCTGCCGGTACGCGCAATCGAACCCGAAAGTGATTGTCGTAAGGACGTATAGAGTAATGACAACGGCTAGCAGGAACACCTTTCCGGATTTTTTAGATGAAGAAACTGGAAAAAGATATTACATTAGTGTATGGGACCTTTGAGGAGGACAGGCAGACGTGTAGTCCAAAGAGTAATTGCTACGATAAGTGTGTAAAGGCCTATGGTCATATGAGATTGATGGAAGGCAGACGAGGAAGGAATAATAAGTTCACCTTGGAGTAACGATTCCAAGATGGTACTGTTGAAATTTAGGTCAAGACTCTCAAATATGAGATCTTTTTCATACTGAGGAAGGTCGGCTGGGGAAGACTCCATGTTATCTGTCCGGCAGGAAAGTCGATGCTTGCCTAATATATGAAGGGGAATCTATGTGGAGTATTTTGGATCACGAAAAGGACAGGTGTCCTTAGAGTCGCTAGGTGCGTTTCATTTGTAGCACAGTGTTCCTTATTAGATTAAATGGCACGAAAATAAACGCCTAGCTGTGTGTTTCCAACACCCTGCGATACCAACTGCGTGATAAATATGGGTGCCGTAATACTGATTCGGTTGAAGAGAAATGCACCCACCGACGAGGGATGATACCTTCTCAATCCACCGAGAAGGAGGCGTAGCCCAGAATGTTTATTAGTCCGGCATTATGATACAACTCGCGTTATATATATATCACATCCTAGAGACGATCGTCAAGCGAATCAGATATGGATGAGGATGCGTCTCATTTTCCGAGGGTCGTGATTTAGCTTTTCCATGTTTAGAAAGGAATTACTTTCAGTTGAGTAGAGTTTGAGTAGAGTGCGCTCTCAAAATCACAGTCGAAAGCCTAACCACCGAGTCCCCTCTCAATCAGGAACAGCGGCTCGGCTTGCATCTCATAGCCAAGGAAGACAAGATTGACCCAGAGACCATATATGGCAGCCCGACCTCCTTGTCAGAGTATCAGAGATGGCCATGCAGAGAATGCAGGACCACATCGATGAACGATTTCATCAAGATCCAGGATACCCTCCTCGTCCGGAAGAAAAAGAGAAGAAAAAGTATTCCGGGCCTACATTCGAGTAGATGAAGGCACTCGAGATGCATTTAGATGTTTCTCCAGTCGCAAAGGAAGATTTCATCTTTTCATGAGCAGCCCGCGATATATTTTCCTGCAGCCCATCATATAGTCGGACATGGGTGTACAGGATCAAGGACACTCCCCCACAACCACCATCACGAATTGCTCGCCTCTTTGATTCTACACTTCTAAGGCCCTACTGGGATCCTGCTCACACTACAACGGCTCTATCTATCTACTAGCTCTGGATAGACGCCTGGGGGAACAGATAAAACCCAAAATTGTCTCCAAATTATTAAAACGAGTTCCGCGCATGAGGCCCGCTTGCAAAATCGCAGCGAAGATGCCCACGACACTCCTGTGTCTTGAGAATTGTATGGATAGTTGGACGAGTCCCATGAGGATAGTCGCGACGAGTCCCATTCTCTCTGATCATCAGACTTCCCCCACAACAAAAAATTTCGGTGGGTGTGTTGGAACTGTACAGGTCCCTCGGGAACTGCCGATCCAGAAACGATTCGTCGTCTCGTGAAGACGAGAAATATGGCGATCCCATAAGAACACTCACAATCAATTTGATTGAATTCCCGTGGCGTTGATGGCCAGAGTACTGATGATTCGTCAAGCGAGCGGAAATCCACCGTAAACACTACTTAATTGTGATTTTCCGTTATCCTCTTCGCCTAGCTTACTATTCCTGGGTGCTTCTGCTCGACGGTAGCGTGAGTGTGCTTGGCCCAGGTGCGGGACGTTAGGCCTGGGTGTCGTGCAGGTGATGGTGGTCGTGTATATCGTAGTTTGTACTCGTAGTACCGATCGCCACCACAGTGTACGTAATGCCTGGAACCGGCGTTCACTGTGTGGACATTGCCGTGTAATGCTACCTACCTACCTACCTACCTACCTACCTACCTACCTACCTACCTACCTACCTACCTATGACCTCAAGCCCGACTTCTTCTTGAATCTGGTGCTCAATGGCTCGCCCTCTCTTTCTGGTATCATGACGGTGCTCGGATCTAAACGATAAGACGATAAAATATCGATGATTTTGTTCTGGATCATTGAATGCCTCATTCGTTTCGATGAAGTTACCGGGTACAGATATGTTTGGTTTTTCTTTCGTGGGGCTCATGTTTATCGACGTCTCAGGCAGTCGTTCGGTAGGTCAAGGCTAGGCCTTGACCATAGGACTCTGCTGAGCGAGAAACCGTGCAAGTGTGGCGAATACAGAGTGAAAAATGGTACGCCTTTTACAGCTGCGTTGGCCGCATCTTAATGGCATCCAAGCAGGTTATATGCCAGGTCATATGCGTTACAGTCTCCTTCTTAGGCGCTTCTGTGAAAATTTTGTTCCCGCGCCTCTTGCCTTTGTACAGGTGTAGGACCTCGGATGGCCAGGAGAGATACCGTCGGGTAGATCTAGAGGTCAATTTTCTACATCTTTCTATCTTTAAATCACGCCAAGGGGTCGCAGTGTATCATTATCATTCGTAATTATTTCGGTGTATGATCAAGCTTGGGCAGTTATCCAATCGTTATCAGCCATCGCGCAGAATTGCCCGCAGACACTCGTCACATCGCTACAATAATATCAAAATTCGATCCTGGCATGTTACACAAGAAACAAACATTGGTGTCGATGTCTTGCTCGTACCCAAGCTAATTCAGTGCCAACCCTTTTGTTGGAAAACGGGGGATCAGTTCGTTCCCAGTATAGACGCGCGGTGTCGAGCCAATAGTATTGCGCTTGGCTGAGCTCTGCAAACGCATGAGGATGTACACTACAGTACCTACTTTTATACTAAATACTATTTTACTAGAATCTTCTATACATTTCCTACATCTTCTTCCTTAATCAGCAAGCTCGGCATGATGCCGGATTGCCATATTCCAACACCTTTGCTGCCTGAAGTAATACTGAAATGAACACTGGGGGAATGAACTGCGATCATTGGAGGTAGGGTGAGATTCGTTCATTGGGATGAGATGCCACGGGCCAGAGCTTGCCACCGCGGCGTCAACCGCGGCATGACTTTCGACATCTTCTTCGTGCTCCTTGAGCTTGAAATGATGAATGAACGGTGTCATCTCCTTTAGGCTTCAGTGAACAAAGAATATCAAAATGAATGCGGTTAAGCAAGAGCTTATTCGAGGGGCTGATCATTCAATGTGCGTATCTATCCGTCGAGTTCATCGTCTCAGTCGCCAGTGCAGCCGTACTTTTACGCTTCAGGCACGTTCTCGGAGACCACACCATCGTAGCTTCGGGTTAGACTCTTGGATACGGGAATGAGGCCAACAAACAATAGTCTCCAGCCTCTCTTTGGATGTGCAAGTATTGCCCCAGCAGCCCGACCGCACATATCGAAAGAAGAGGGACGCAATGTCAGCTTTTCTCACCCATGCTTTTCTTCAATAGCTTCTGATATATGAACGCAGGCGTTCATAGCCTGTCTGAACAGGTCAGGATCAATCTCCCATATAACGATTCAATTGACAATGTGAGCGCTACCCGTGGGTCGCAGTCGTTGATATTGATCACGGTGGGTCGCGGTGGTTTGTATTGCGTGGGTGCTCCCACATACTACCTTCATCCGTGACCAAGAAATGGC
Organism: Armillaria nabsnona; assembly: GCA_030407065.1. Taxonomy (NCBI): domain Eukaryota; kingdom Fungi; phylum Basidiomycota; class Agaricomycetes; order Agaricales; family Physalacriaceae; genus Armillaria; species Armillaria nabsnona. The sequence continues at coordinate 3,696,199 of JAUDQA010000002.1, forward strand.
ATATAATTTTTATTGTCTCCTGTTGGCATTACGTGGACGGGCAACAACCCTGATTTTTAGAGTACCTTGCAAAGTGTCTCTACACCGCGAGACTTGCAACCTTGCGTTCAAAACGGTATGAGACTTTGCGGCCACGGTGCGTGGCTTGCCAGGGCTGTAGACCCGGCCGTCCCTGATTGGGACCTGGCGCTGGCACCACCCCCACCACTTCTTGATCTCTGGAGCGATTTCTGTGATATATCATTGCAAATTAGGGCCTCCGATCCCAGTTCCATTGAAGGAGACTCGGCGGAGACGAAATCTCTCCGAGTTGCTTTGAAACAGTCTGGTAAAAGACCGGATCGCCCGGGTATACTCCTGTCCGGAAAATCACTACTCACAATCTCTCGTGATGATATCGTTGGAAACAGTGGTAGCCCGGAGAGGGGACGGCGCGTAACCGGCGCTGGGACCCATGCAAGAGCTATATAAAAGTTGTAAGCGCGACCGTTATCGAATTTCTATATCACAGCCCTTTCCAGAATCCACACAGTAAACGCTCCCAGGTACGCTAAAAAGATCAATTTTGTTCAACATTCACAGGAGTCTACATGAACGTTATTAGGTTACTGCAGCAAATTCTTGTATCAACTTTCCATGGGAAACGGTCCCAGCATTCTATTTGGCCAGCCAGCGAGCAGTAGGGCCGCGTCGAAATGTCCTCCATCTGGATGCGAAGTAAGGTTCGTGAAATATGTTGCCGAAGTGTATAGGATAATTAACATACTTCTGTGACAGAAAACGAAACCTATTCGAAAGCAACGTGGAGTAAGTCTTATCCGTCGAACAAGGTTACTCATCATGCTCAATCAGACGTAGGGAGTGGGATTCTACTCTGGTGATTGTGTGGGTCTCATTTGAGATGTTTCTTCTCATGGCCGGGTTCATATGTGGGCGTCGTCGATATCGCAAGATTGCTGACATCGAATCAAAGGCGCTTCATGTAGCTGCCAAGCCACCCGTGGAAGATGGGGAGAATATAAAGAGTCAGACCAGGATCGGAGCCGTCGAGGAGGCGCCGTTGGATTAGCCCGATTAAACAGGCACGAATTGCTGGCAGATTTGTACTGACGCATTTCCTTTCACCCGTTCTTACATATACTTACTTAACCCCCTTTCCTGATTGACTGTTTTTAATCATGCACGTTCGTAGCTTCGTAGGTGTACTTGATTTCATGGGACACAATCTATTCAATACAGTCATTCGCCTTCTCTGTGCCAAATCGGGCGTACTTACACCCTCGTCTCGTTACGAACGAGCTGAATACATTTCCCAAGACATAGATAACCGACTTGGTCGCCGAAATTACTATGGTCTGAGTCTACATGAAGGCGTAAGGTTAGCTAAATTGGCCATACAATCCCAGTCTGGACACATCATATTACAACTAATATTCTGGGTGATTAATAAACGAAGTCGATAACATAAGTACCCGAACGCGAAAGATAATTATAAAGATTTCAATGTCAAACAATTTCCCTTCCATGCTTCCCATAGGATCCCATCGAAGTCATGGAGTCTTCAGCGTCCCGACAGACGACGACAGTTTCCCACTTTCTTACTATGAATCTGCTCAGAACAGAGCTGCGGTCCCTGGTTGAATTAACTATTGCCTGACTGCCGGGGTTTGAATTAGAACCTGCTGCAACTCGTCCAATGAGTAGCGTAGGGGCAATAACCTACGAGGACATGAAAAATTCAGTTTTTCCAACGATAAAAAGGATTACACGGAAGCCTCACCTTAATATATGCCGTGATCGTATCAGTGTAATACATGGAGGAGTCCAGATTCCTTGTCACCAGTGCCAGGTACACGATCAGCGTCAGTGAATACATCGCTGAAGATTCAACCACTATTTCGACAATCTTCCCGTATGAGCTGACGCCTGACGCCAGGCGGACAATGCAGTACACAATCAAGAGTGTACAAAGAAGAGTCGTTGCCAGTGTCAGGGACAGATAGATCAAGGTCCAGTCGATAAAAGCTGCAGAGCCTCCGTTGTTGCCTGTATCGATGAAGGTGCCGCGGATCTGCATGGACTTTGCGACTACAATCATTAATGGAAGGGCACGTAGTAACAACCAGGAGAAACTTACTTATCCCGGCTATGGCACAAAGACCTGGTATAAGGACAATTAGCCATCGACGTCCCCAGAGTACCCAACAACGCCATATCTAAGAAGATTGAGCATTGAAAGATTGAAGCTGCGGTTGGAAGGGTGAACATACAACAGTAATGTCGACAATAAAAGTGCTTATACCACCACTAATGCTACTCACGAGTTGATACGCCTTCAACCAGGGTCCGACAGCTTGGAGTGCAATGAAGACGGTAAAAAAGTTGTCCCCGTTCTGGATGAATGCGCGCAGACCGTACGCCCAGCTGACCCCAAAATCGACTGTCGTGAGAATATATAGAGTAATGACAACGGTCAGCAGGAACGAATTGCCGGATTTCTTCGGTGTAGAAACTGGATGAGATATTAGATCAGTGTATTGGACGACTGAGGAGGACGGGCGAACATATAGTCCAGAGAGTTATTGCTAGATAACTGTGTAAAGGCCTATGGTCATATGAGCTCAAAAGAAGGAAGGCAAGGAAGTCATAATGGGCTAACCTTGCAATAACGATTGCAAGATGGTACGGTTGAAGTCCATGTCAAGAGTCTCAAATATGAGATCCCTGTCATCTTGAGGAAGGTCGGCGGGGGGAGATTCCATGTTATGTGTCGAGCAGCAAAGTGGACAGCCAGCCTGATATATGTAGCGGAGTCTCTCGCGTATTTCTGTGATTCCAGAAAAGGTCAGAGATCTTTGAAGTGACGACGTACATTTCATTTGTAGTACAGTCCTCCATGTTCTATCAAGAAAATCAATGCCTGGGCTGTGTGTTTCCACTACCCTGCGAAGCTGACTACGTGATAAATATGAGCCTCAATAGTGATGGTCGAGGAGAAAGATACCTTTCGACCAGGCACAACGTCTTGTAAACCCACCGAGAAGGAGGCGAAGCCCATTGTGTCTGTTAATACGGTATTAAGATAGCTGTGTTGTATATATCATATCAAGCGAATCGGATATTGGTTTGCTCTGTCTCGTTTCCCAACTCCCGAGGGCCCTCGGCCGAGATCCAGCTCTTCGACATTTAGAAAAATGAACTACTGAAGAACATTTAGAGCAGGTGAGACTCGAACAAGTGCTGTAGATAGCAAACATAAGGATAAGGCTAACAGAGATTGTGACGGGTTAAGTTGGATCGCCGGTACTACGGCCACGTGGGACAGCGCAAGAAATTAATTGCGGAATGAATGATGTCGGAGAACTGAAAGACAGTCGCTGTTGCCGACAAAAGCTGAGATAGAATAGCGGGTTCACTAGACTTTGATGCTTAATAGAACAATGATTTTGCAGATACAATCTATCAGAGTAGTAATTTAACAGCTATCTTGATATCAGCGACGCAGAGATAACGTACTTCCTTTGCACTTTCCATGCTGGATCGAGGCTCGATCCAGGATGGAAAATAGTCCCGAGTTGTTACGATCCATGGGACATGTCTTTGCGGCAGTACCAGTATAGTGTGCTAAGCACATATCTCAAAGCAGATGCGCTTCATCATCTAGAAGAGCTTTTGGTGTCATGACGAAGCTTATGATTGCCCCCGGATTGAGGCAGAACTGAAACGAAGCGTAAGCGATCAGAGTTGGATCAGAGTGCGGCAAAGCCGACCAGGGAAGGACAAGGCAAATACCAACAAATAGAGGGTCATTCCTTCCTCCTCCCCACCTTTACCCCAGCTGACTCAGTTTCCTCTACGATGCCCGCGCACCTACGATAATGGGACGAGTGTCTCGGATGACCTAAATATTCTATCTTGGAGAAGGACGCGACTTCGATTAGCGAACATTATCGAAGGCGGGCTGTGGTATGGCAATTTTGATCTTCCGTCGTGGACTTCGGTGACCTCTGGTCCAACTTCTTGAATCTGGTACTCGATGATCTTGCTGTTATTTTGACTGTGCTCTAATACGGACGATACCCAGCATTGTAGCAAGGGTATTCGCGAGTTCGTTCTGTGAGTCGTCGAATAGCTCCTCATTTATTTCGATGCTAAACGGCAAAGGTGTGTTCTGTTTTATTCTCTCGGACTCGTGTTTATCGACTTCTCATGCAGCCGTTCGGCAGACCTTGACCGCAGGACTCTGCTGAGCGAGGACCGGTGCAAGTGGACGAGTAAAAAGTAAAAATTGGTGCGCCTTTTACAGTTGCGTCTATGGCCGCATAGTACTAATGGTATCCAAGTAGGTTATCTGCGTTACCGTCTCCTTCCTAGGCGATTCCGTGGAAGTTTTGTTCCCGTGCATCTTGCCTTTGTACAGGTGTAGGACCTCGGATGGCCATGAGAAACTGTCGGGTAGATCTAGAGGTCAGTTTTCTACATCCTTCTACCCCTAAATCACGCTAAAGGACCGCAGTATCTTCATTATCATTCGTGCTATACTTTGGTGTATGATCCAGCCTCGGCCGTTATTCAATCGTTATCATCCATCGTACAGAACTGCGCACGGACACTGATTGTGCGAATCATTACAATAATGTCAGTTTTCGATCCCAGCGAGAATAAACTATTACACGAAAAACAAACACTGGCGTCGACGTCTTGTTCGTACCCAGGCTTGTTCTCCAACCGGTGGCAGACTAAAGTAATATTGAAATGTCAGGAATGGGGGAAAGAACTGCTATTATTGCAGGTAGGAGTGAAATCCATTCATCCGGATGAGCTGCCGCGGCGTCAACCGCGGCATGGCTTTCGGCATCTTCTTTATTCTTCGAGCTTGTTAAACGGCGACATCCCTTTAGACGGTAATGAACAGAGGATACCTAAATGGAGGCGGTTCAGAAAGGTCATTCGTGGGGCTGATGACAACGTGCGTATCTATACGTTGAGTTTATTCTCCTCAGCTGCCAGTGCAGGTGCTTTTATGCTTCGTTCCTTCCCTAGTACGTTCTCGAAGACTACATCCTTGTAATTTCGAGTGAGACTCTACTGGAATGAGGCGAGCAAATAATAGTATCCAGCCTCTTTTTTGATATGAAGTTTTCTCCCATCACACATATCCAAGGCAGAGGGACGCAATGTCAGTTAATCTCACTTATGTTTCTCTTCGATAGCCTCTGATATATCGGTACAGCTCATGGCCTGTTTTAATAGCAGTTCAAGGTCAGTCTCCCATATGCCGATGCAATTGGCGATTTAAGGACTCATCGACCGCTAATCGCAGGTCGCAGTCGTTTATGTATGTTGAGTCGCGGTGTTATGTGTTGCGTTGATGCTCCTGTTGATCTCTGGAACGATTTATGTCTATTGGGCGATGAGAAAATATCGCAGAAGCACGTCTGTAGCCTTTCAGCCTTGCGTTCTTGACTAGCGAATGCGCGCAGGCTTATGCATGGAATGCGAAAGGATGATGCTATGCTGTCAGCGTTGCATAGGGAACCTGAAAAGAAACCCTGCCCTGCCCTCTTATTGCTATCCGACAACGTTATGAAACGCTTCCTGCTTAGCTAACAATGAACAACGCGCCGACACTCAGCTAGGTTCCCGTATTACAATGGGCCACTACCGCCGTGACAGAGCGCGACATCAATTGCGAGATCAACGCATCAGCTGTAGTTTATTCCCCATTCTCTCTCTTGGACGTAGCGAGACCGTTCTGATGTGTCTACCTTTCATGAATCATCGTACCTCGAATCGAAGGTACGCGTTTCATCATCGGCATACAAAGCTCACTACCTTGGAGACACCGTCTTTCTCATCAAAGTAGGCTATCAATTTATGATCCCATCCTATACCCAAACCGTACCTGGTAATACTATCATGGGCGGCGAGTCTTCGCCAGTGGCCACTGTCCTGATAGAAAGGGACAATGTGTGCAAATTGTGACCTCGGATGTCGGTCAGAATCTCAGAGCATTGGATATAGAAGATGAGTACAGTCTTGATTAGGCTTACATTTTAAAATTTTCGTTCGTAGATCGCTAATACCGGAACGGTCCTGAGTCTGGCTGACTTCGCGGGACGGCGCATCTTCACCGTGATATATTATTGAACTTGTAGGTCCCAATTTGGGACCTCCACCCCCAGTTGCATTGAAGAATACTCGACCGAGACGACATCTCTCCGAGCTGCTTTGAAACAGCCCGGTAAAACAACGGACGGTCCGGGTTTATCTTGCCCTGAAGGTTAGTCGGAATCTCTCGTGATGACATCGTTAGAGACAACGATAGCCCGGAGAAGGAACGACGCGGAACTAGCGCTGAGGCACATGCACGAGCGATATAAGAGTTACAAGCAACATCAGTATGTAATATTTGTGTAACAGTCCTTTCCACGCGATAAGCCTTCCACAGGTACGTTCAAGTATAAATTTCGTTCAACATCCACTGGAATCTGAATGTTATTAGGTTGCTGAAGTACATTCTTGTATCACCTTTCTATGGGAAATTATACGAGCGGTCGATTTAGCATAGGGCCGGGGATCAGTAAGGGCGTGGCGGAATGTCCTGGATGCGAAGGAAGGTTCGTGAACTATGTTGTTGAAGTCCATAAGATGTTTAAAATCCTCGGCAGAAAACGAAGCCTAATGGAAAGCAACGTGGAGTAAGTCGTATCCGTCGAACAAAGCTACTCTTTATGCTCAATTCAGACATAGAGAGTGCAATTCGACTCTGGTGATTGCGTGGGTTTCATTGGCGCTGCTTCTTCTCACGGCAGCAATCATACGTGTGCGCCGTCGATGTCGCAAGATTGCAGACATAGAATCGAGGGCGTTCCAAGGAACTGTCAAGCTACCCGTGGAAGGTGAGGAGGATGTAAAGAGTCAGACCATGTTCGAAGCCGTCGAGGACGCGCCGACGGCTTAGCCCGATTAAACAGGCATGACTTTCTGGAAGATATTCGTACCATACATTGATGTGTTTCCTTTCACTCGTTCTTATTTACCGTATATATATACACCCAGCTCTTTTCCCGATTGACTATATATTCCAACTGTAGTAGATGCTCCGACATCTCAGACATTTCACCCTCGCTGCGCCAGGCTGAGATGTGTTTACCTTGCTACTCTCTTTGTTGTTTTTAATCACGTTCGCTCGTAGCTTCATAGGTGTACTTGATCTGATGGGACATAATATATTCAGTCCACAGTTGTTCACCCTTTCTGTGCCCGGCCGAGCATACTTGCACCTTCATCTGGTCAAGAATGATGCGGAATACATTTCCCTATACATATCAAATTGAATTGGTCGTCAAAGTTACTACGGTCTGAATTCACTCGAGGCCGCAGGTTTAACCAAGTTATAGATACAGTCCCAGTCTGGATACATCATACTGGAACAAATATTCTGGGTGATTACGAAGTCGATAACATAAGTACAGGAATGCTAAGTATAATTATAAAGTTTTCAATGTCAAACAATTTCCCTTCCATGTTTCCCAAACGATCCCATCGAGGTCATGGAGTCTTCAGCGTCCCGGCGGACGACGACAGTTTCCCGCTTTCTCACTATGAATCTGCTTAGAACGGAGCTGCGGTCCCTTGTCGAATTAACTATCGCCTGACTGCCGGGGTTTGAATTAGAACCTGCTGCAACTCGTCCAATGAGTAGCGTAGGGGCGATAACCTACGAGGACATGAAAAATTCAGTTTCTCGACCGAAGGAAGAACATGCAAGGAAGCCTCACCTTAATATATGCCATGATCATATCGGCGTAATAAGCAGCTTCGAGATTCCTTGCCACCAGGGCCAGGTACACGATCAGCGTCAGTGAATACATCGCTGAAGATTCAATCACTATTTCGACAATCTTCCCGTATGAGCTGACACCTGACGCTAGGCGAACAATTCGGTACACGATCAAGAGCGTACACAGAAGAGTCGTCGCCAGGGTCAGGGATAGATAGATCAAGGCCCAGTCAATCTGGGCTGCGAAGCCTCCGGTGCTGCCAATATCACTGGTCGTATTGATGAAAGTGCTGCGGATCTGCAGGGACTTTGCGACTGCAATCATTAATCAAAGAGCACGTCGCAACAACGAGGAGAAACTTACCCGTCCCGGCTATGGCACAAAGGCCGGGGATAAGGATAATCAGCCATCGACGTCCCCAGAATACCCAGCAACGCCATATCTAAGAATTTAAAGTCAACGGGTAAGTGTTGAGAGATTGAGACGGTTGAACGGGAAGGCGTACAATAGTAATATCGACAATAAACGTACTCAGACCGCCGCTGATACCTATCACGAGTTGGGAAGCTCTCCACCAGGGACTAATAGCTTGGAGTGCAAAGAAGACGGTGAAGAAGTTGTCCCCGTTCTGGATGAATGCACGCCGCTGGTACGCCCAGTCAACCCCAAAAGCGACTGTCGTGAGAATATATAGAATAATGACAACGGTTAGCAGGAACGAATTGCCGGATTTCTTGGGTGTAGAAACTGGATGAGATATTAGATCAGTGTATCGGACGACTGGAGGATGGACGAACATGTAGTCCATAGAGTGATTGCTACGATGAGTGTGTACATGCCTACGGAGATGAGCTTAAATGAAGGGAAACGAGGAAGGAATAATGGACTAACCCTGCAATAACGATTCCAAGATCATACGGTTGAAATTCAAGTCAAGACTCTCAAATATGAGATCTCTTTCGTACTGGGAGAGGCCGGCCGGGGGCGATTCCATGTTATCTGTCGAGCAGGAAAGTCGATGGTTGATTGATATACAGAGCTGAGCCTGGGTGGCGTATTTTCTGTGAACCAGGAAAAGGACAGAGATTCCTGTAATCACCACATACGTTTCATCTGCAGTACACTGTACCTAGCTTTATAACATAGCACGAAAATCAACGTCTAGGCTGTGTGTTTCCATTACCCCGCGGCGCTGACTGCTAAAAATGAGCGCTTCAATACTGATTCGGTCGAAGAGAAATGTACCTTTCGACCAGGAACGACACCTTCTAAATCTACCGAGAAGGAGGCGAAACCCAACGACTCCCTTAGAGTGGCATTATGATGCAACCTGGATCGATACATCATGACCTATACCATCAAGCGGATCAGAGATAGATGATGCTCCAAATTCCACGGTCGACACAGCCCAGCAGTCGTTAATCCTAGCGATTCTGAATGATCTACAGGCGCTCAAAGAACACCCTCCATCGTCGAAGGACTGTTTGGTTCTGAAAGGCAAACTGATCAAGGAAAGAGTATTGCTGGTTTAACGGTGTTAGTTCGAACACGGGGCATGCATCTGTACTCTTCATCCCTAGATATGATGCAACGAGTTCGGTCCCAGTACTATGAAACTGAGGCTGTGTCCGAAAAAATTAATTAGTTAGAGAGACTCGCCTTCAGTCTCGTTTACCCGGTATCCAGGTCTTAAACGTTTAGAGAAAGGAATGACTGAACAGCAGGGTAGAGCAAGTGAGCAAAGCGCTGCAAATAGCAGTCCTAAGGAATCGGATAAGGCCGGCAGGGCTTTTCACGGTGACGGTGTAAGTTGGACCGGCACCGCCACCACGTGGGCACAATGTTTTCCTTTTACCTTCATCCTCCGACAGTCGCGACCGACGATCCGTCTGCTGATTACGAGCCGCAGAGTCCGATTCTCATATGTCCGGGCTCCTCAGTAAAAAAACATCCTGCGCAAAATGTGAGCGGGAATCATTGCAGAAATGAGGACGAATGATTTTGATGGAGACCCGGGAGATATGTCGCGTCCGACTTGCCCTGTTGGGCGCTCAGTTTCAAGAAAGTTCGACACGGGCTCAAGGAATTCTAGATCTAATGCACGCATTGATGTTTTAGTACGTTCTTTACGATGGAGGTCAAGTCCGACTATCACCGTTCATCGCCCAAGTTTTAATTAATTCCGGTCGAGCGCTTTCTGACTCGAGTTCCTGACAGGTACGCTCTTACGAAATGTCAGATTGTTTCATCGCATCTCCAGAAATTAGTATAAAATAGTAGCCCTATGCGGGTGGTACCTTCAAGTGACATTCACCTCTGAAAGTTGTTGGCTGAACTCGAGGTACGTTGTTTACTGTCATCACATATTCATAGGGTCCTCATCACATGGTAGCAGACTCTACATCTAACCACAATGGGAAACAGACCCAGTGCTGCGCCGACCTTCTCTTTCAGTAGCGTCGGCCACGAGACTACGTTCGTACTTGTCGTCTTTTAACTTCCGTTAGCTCATACAAATAATCTTAACAGTACTAGGCGAGCATTATTCGACTGGCCCGGTAATGGCAATGACTGCGCCTCAAGTACGGGTGCTCGCTTCGACATCTTATGGGGCATCACAATGCTACTCCTGGTTGTCGTTATTTTGCGGCAATGGTATTTGGACAGGAGGGCCCGTAAAGCAATAGAAGAGGTAGATCATCTGGTTGAAGACGATTTGGAGAGTCAAAAGATTGCCACCAGTAATACGCGCGGATAAGATCACGCACCACACAGCGCATTTCCTTTTTCCGCTTTCCGCTTTCCTCTGTAATTTGTATTTATTTTCATAGAGTCAAGTGCGTCTAGTAGCCATTCTGCTCGCCGCTAGGGAGCACCCGTAACGAAACATGTTTTAATCCCTCCCAGCGATGATTGAAGTCAAATTGAAGTTGATCCAAAGTTGATCACCACAGTGCACCGCCGAACATCATATCAATGTTATGAATAAATCAGTAAACTGTAAAAGATCAGGTACAAGCGTTGTCGCAGTTTGAATAGAGGCCAATCCCTATAGAGCCTTCGGACCGACTAAAAAAGCGTGCAAAGCCTCTGCCGTCGGGGCAACGTCGGATCGTCTGAAACAAGAGACCGCGTCCATAAGCGACGGCGCTCAGCGTGAAAACATATTGTCCCAAGATCATATATCCCGCGTATCCATGCGACCCAAAGACCTGCTGTAGCCTGTCGCGTGTTCTATACTGCTGAAGCAAGTGGTATACATCTATCGCTAAATGTCTTGTATCTATCTATTTCCATTTTCATTCTGGTCTGGAGGCTCGTCGTTGAAACTGGACATACAACGCGCTTTGTCTAGACCGTAAAGCACAGATTATGACGCATCATTTTGATTAAGAGTCCCAATCAGTGCCTCACTGAGTCCTTTATCGCAGGCGGCAGGTACCAACAAAAGGTTTCTCGTGTAGTGCGGCCACCATGGTGTAATCTAACAGCCAAAAAAGTAGACACTGCGCGTTTCAACTTCCCTTTTTCCCATTCTCCTACACTCGCAGGGCCTCGATACATAGGTACGATGGAATGTACCTGCTAGCTTGCATTACTCGCCAACAATTATATCTCCGAAGCATCATTTGATTGGTGATCCATCCAGGGCGCAGGCGGCTTCGGAATAAAGATACGCACGATCTCTTTCCGTTCTCTATCGGAATATGGCCCGAGCCATCACATCACAAGTTTCATCGTAACCAGGCGCTCAACATGACCAGTAACTCCCAGAAATCATGAATTCTCCAATGTCCTGACACGCTATAAAGGAACGAAAGACTTGGGACTGATATCTATAACTGTTCCCCTTCAGCTTGAAAAAGTTAGCGAAACGGTGCGTCATGCATTATGCCTACCGTTGATCTCCTTATCCTCATTTTTGTTTTGGAAGGAACAGGTTTCCTTGCCCGCATCATCTGGATTATCTGACGAAATGGGATCGGGCCAGAGTAGAGCCTACTCTTATGCTACAGCTCCGACTCGTTGGGAAAAGCTTCCTCCCAGAGGCGAAGCGGCGTCCGATTCGTCGTTAGCGTTCGTATTTCCCTTCGATGCATTTGCTTAGAGGTACTGACGGAGTTGTTATACAGAAAGAGAACAATACTCGAGTATAATCCAACGTAAGCCGCATCTTTCTGATTCATATGATGATATGTACTCATCCTCCTGTAGAATGTGGAGTTCTTCCGCAGTCGTTGCTTGCGCTTCATTTGGGTTATTTCTGTTCGTAGTCTTTCTCATTGGTCGGATTCGCTACTGCCGGCGCGAGAAGGTCACAGTGTAATCCAAGGCAGACGATGTAGAGAGAGGAAGGATAGCGATATAATAGCTATTCACCTGGCGGGACACAGGATACCACTTGGATAGATGGAATCATGGATCAGCGATTGTGTAGGAATATCCAGACAGTAACTTAATATTCAATATCTGCGACACAGAGATAATGTGCTTCCTTAGAACTTCCTTTCCACCTACCGATCTTCCCGCCTTCCATCCTGGATCTCGAAATTGAAAGTCCAACGAGTTATTACGATCCACGACTTTGCGGCAATTCCAACATAGTGGAACGTTGAGCCTGACAGTGCCCTTAATAACTGTATCTCTTGCTTCCCCGCCGTTTGACATTACATTAATTTCGCTTAAGCCTTCAAGCTTCATGTAAGTTTCATGTCCGTGATTGAAAAGTAAGATTACCGATAACCAGAAGATCGTCATCTTTGCTATTACGAGTGATCGACATAATATTGAGCAATCATCATCGTTTCAGAGCATAAGATTGAAGTCATTGCTACGGAGGTCAGCTCCTGTAGTGGCGGTCCCGACACATTATACAAGCAAAGTTCGTCCTCTGAATTTCCAAGTCGTCCACAAAATCGCATTCTACCACCACGGCCCGAGCACCTGGAATACTGGCGGCTAAAGAAAACAGTGCCATTTTGACTGTGGAAGGTTTGCATCTGAGGGTGACAAAACGGTCCAGCGGTCCAGCGCCACGTTCAAGTTGGTGCTTTGGCACCGGTCCGATCCCCCGCAACCACATGGGCTAGGTTTCGTCGTTGCTTATAGCTCCGCTTTGCACCAGCATATTCATTTGCCTAGAAAAATCTGCGATACGGTTCCAGCAATCCTGCTCCATTGACAGAGAGACGTGACAAGGAGCGCTTCTCGCTGTTATCAATGTTTGATCAATGGCTCTGTTCCCAACGTGGTACATTTTAAATGTCTCCTGAAGGACGTGTCTACAGGTCATCCTGACTTGACTTCTTGACGTACAGGACTAGTCACTAGATGATCATTCACGGCGGCTAGACACTTGATAAATGCGAAAGGCACAAAGCGAGGGTGTTTCTCACTCTTCCTTCATCCATCTCGACCGTGAGTGTCGGGATTTATTTGTCTTCGCTATTGGAGATGCCTCAAATTGGCTTCGCAAAGGTCCAAGTGACCCAATATTCGTCCACAATTAACCGCTTCCGGACTTTTCTCTGCACAGGTACTTCTAAGCTTCATTCCATACAATCTCGGTGATCTCAGCCTTACAGTTTCGGTGTAGACTCTTATATACGCGAATAAGGTGAACACACAATAGTATTTAGCTTTTCTTCGTACGGGGAAAGTTCCCGCACGCTATCGAAAGACGAGGGATGCAATGTCAGTCTATCTCACCGTTAATATGTGCAATAGCCTCTGATATAACACCCCAGAAAGGAGGCGCTCGTGGCATGCTTTAACAGCAGATCCAGTCTCCCACATGCTCGATTTGATTGACAATTACATAGGCGCAACCGTTCATATCGAGCATAGTAAGTCACGGTGTTTTGTGTTGCGTTGACACTCCTGTTGATCTCTGCAGCAACTGCTGTCTATTAGGTGACGGAAGACGTTGCAGTCGCGCTTTGAATCCAAGGTACGTGTTTCGCGGTTGGCATCCGATTTTCACTACCTTGGAGACGCCATCTGACCAAAGCGAGCTGTCGAGCCATGGCGTCATCCGGTATACCCAAACCGATCTTGAATCTCTCACAGACGGTGAGTTTTCGTCACTGTTCTGGAAGAAGGAGACAATATTTTGAAAACTCCGATCTCTGATGCCAGAATAAGCTGATAGTCTTGATTGCCACGGCCATCTTTTCGTGATGCATACTACCAACATGGTTTGTTCGTTCGTCGTCAGCCCATCGATCGATCGTTCGTAGACGACAGTATGATCACTGATACATCAATGATCAAAGTCCCGTCCCACGTAGTAGACCGTGCTCAGGCACATACAAGAACTTTCTTATAAAAGCAATAGGTATCTAACGTCTGTATTTCATTCCTTCTTTCCACACAGCAAACGTTCCCCTGGTACGTTTAAGTATCATTTTGTTTCAATATTCATACTAACGAGCCTGAATGAACATCAACAGACCGCTAAAGCGATCTCTTATATCAACTTTCAATGGGAAGTGCACCAAGCCATCTTGGATTCGGCGAAGGGGCTTCGGTCGCTGGAGGAACCGCTATTAATCCGCCTGAGACTGCGTGTTCGTCTGGAGAAGCATCCGGATGCCAAGTAAGGTTCGTGACACCCGTTACCGAAGCTCATACGATACAGGCTAATTAGCATACTCGTGTGGCAGCAAACGAATGCTATTCGAACACAATGAAACGTAAGTCGTATCCATCGAACAAGGATAATCGTCATGCTCATCCAGACATAGGGAATGCAATTCGACTCTTGTGATTGCGTTGGTTTCATTCGGGATACTTCTTCTCATGACCGTGCTCGTATATAGGCGTCGTCGGTGTCGAAAGCTTACAGACATTGAGTCGAAGGCACTTCATGCAACTATCATGTTACCCGTGGAAGATAGGAAGAATTTAGAAAAGCAGACGATGATCATGGTCGTCGAGGATGACGCGCCGTTGGCTTAGCCTGATCAAACAGGCGCGAAGTGTTGGCGGGTATCCGTGGTATGGTACCATATACCCGCGTGGTTCCTTTCACTTATTCCTACTCTCACTACTCTATTTACTATGTTATTCACACTAATTTTACATTCATTCGTACCTTCGTACTAATATTTTCATCTCATCACGTATATTCCATTCAATACACAGTCGTTTCACCCTCCCTGTGCCGTACTGACCTTCGTACTTCATCTCATTACGAAGGACGCGCAATCCATTTTGACTATACATATCTAATCTACTTGGTAGTCTGAGTCACTGCGGTCTGAGCCCACACGAAGGCGTAGGGCTAACAAAATTAAAGATACAGTCCCACTCCGGAAGATACATCTTACTACAACTAATATTCAAGACGACTAGCAAACGAACTCTATAGGTCTATTCAATATGAGAACACAACTACCAGAATGACATGAAAACGACAGCATCCATCAACAGTGTAGGTTTTCAAATTCAAACACTTTCTATTCCAGACTTCTCACAGTATCCCAACGAGGAAGTAGAATCTTCAACGTCCCGACAAACGATGTCGGTCTCCTGCTTTCTTGCCATGAATCGGCTCAGAACCGAGCTGCGGTCCCTGGTCGAATTAACTATCACTTGGCTGGTAGAGTTTGAATTCGAACTCGCTGCGACGCGTCCGATAAGGAGGGTAGGGGCGATCACCTACCATGACATAGAAAATTCAGTTTCTGGAACGAATAAATACAACAAAGGCTTACCTTAATATATGCCATGATCATGTCGGCGTAGTAACTGGACTCCAGATTCCTTGCCACCAGGGCAAGGTACACAATCAGCGTCAGTGAATACATCGCTGAAGATTCGATCACTATTTCGACAACCTTCCCATATGAGCTCACTCCTGACGCGAGACGAAAAATGCGGTACACAATCAAGAGCGTACACAGAAGAGTCGTTGCCAGCGTCAGGGAGATATAGATCAGCGTCCAATTGATATCTGCTGCAAAGCCTCCGGTGTTGCCAATATCTCTGGTCGTATTGATGAAGGTGCTGCGGATCTGCATGGACTTTGAGACTGCAATCGTTAATCAAAGAACACGTAGCGATAGCGAGGAGGAGCTTACTCGTCCCCGCTATAGCACAAAGGCCCGGTATAAGGATAATTAGCCACCGACGTCCCCAGAGTACCCAGCAACGCCATATCTAAGAGAGAGTAAAAGGGTAAGTGTTGAGAGATCGACACGGCTGGAAGGGAAGGCGTACAATAGTAATATCGACAATAAATGTATTCAACCCGCCGCTGATGCCTATCAAGAGTTGGGAAGCTCTCCACCAGGGACTAATAGCTTGGAGTGCAGAGAAGACGGTGAAGAAGTTGACCCCGTTCTCTATGAATGCCCGCCGCTGGTACGCCCAGTCAACCCCGAAAGCGACTGTCGTGAGAACGTATAGAGCAATAACAACTGTTAACAGGAAGGCATTGCTGGATTTCTTCGGTGCAGAAACTAGATGAGAGAGTGGATCAATGTATAGAACATTTGAGGAGAATGGGCGAACGTGTAGTCCATAGAGTGACTGCTACGATGAGTGTGTACAGGCCTACGGTCATATGAGCTAAAGTGAAGTGAGACGAGTAATGAATAACGGGCTAACCCTGCAATAACGATTCCAAGATCGTACGGTTGAAATTCGAGTCGAGACTCTCGAAGATGACATCCCTTTCATACTGAGTGAGGTCGTCCGGGGGAGATTCCATGTTATCTGTCGAGTGTGAAAGTCGATGGTTTCTTGATATATAGCGCGAAGCCTCCGTGGCATATTTTTGTGGATCAATAAAAGGACAGGGATCCCTGGAATAGCCGCATACGTACAGCATTCCTAGTCCTATATAATATCTGGAAAATATACGCATATGCTGCGTATTTCCATCGCGCTGTGATGCGGACTATCATCGAAAATGAGCGCTTTAATAGTGATTTGGTCCAAGATAGACGTGCCTTAGGCCCACCAAGAAGGAAGATAAACCAGCGGCTCCGTTAATATTTTATTATGATGCGACCTGTAACACATACATTACGACCTAGAGACTATCATCAAGCGATGCCGATATGAATGATGCTCCGTGGATCGCCTCGTTTCCCGAGATCCAGGCGCCTCAGACGTTTAGGCAAAGGAATCATTGAAGAACAGTTAGAACAGGTAACACTCGGATGAGCGCTAGAGATAACAAAGGTAAGGACAAGGCTAGCCGACTTTGTGACAGTTTAAACCGCTGGTGCCACCACCACGTGGCCATAGCGCTTTCATTTTACTTTTGTAGTCTGACTGACGATCCTTCCGATCGCACGGCAGCATCTGGATTCTGATTTTCCTATTTCGTCGGTCCTCTCTGGTAAAATCCTCCGCCCGAGACGTGGACAGGATTCGTGCAGAAACGAGGACCAATGGTTTTGATGGAGAACCATACCAGGTGGTATGTATCGACAGTAAGCTTATGGGTGATCAGCTTCAAGCAATGATATCTCCGAAGCATCTTCTGACTCGCGGTACATCCCGGGTGATGAACGACCGCCGAATCAAGTTATGAATGAATCTGAGATCGTTCCCCACTGAAAGCCGGGCTATGAACGGAGCCACCATATCATATTTTTTGGAACCGGAAGTGGACCGAGTACGGAGCCCAGATACTCTCAAAGCAACAACCCAACTCGCATAGGCATCGATGACGCAACAGCGCCCGGCTCGTCATTAGAATTCGTATTTTCCGGGTTCCCTTGACGCATGTCGTTTGGAAGACTGATGCAGTTTTTATACAGAAGAAGAACGATACTCCAGTATAATCCGACGTAAGCCGCATGCTTGTAAATCAGAGTTAATGCGCTCCGACCCATATTTTCGTAGAATGTCGAGTTCTTCCTCCGCCATTGCTTGGTCTTCATTCGGGTT
This sequence comes from Armillaria nabsnona, assembly GCA_030407065.1. Classification (NCBI taxonomy): domain Eukaryota; kingdom Fungi; phylum Basidiomycota; class Agaricomycetes; order Agaricales; family Physalacriaceae; genus Armillaria; species Armillaria nabsnona. The sequence continues at coordinate 3,713,892 of JAUDQA010000002.1, forward strand.
ACTTCTCCTCTTAGTCATTCTCATGCTAATTCCTCTGATTCGCTACCGCCAGCGGAAGTAACTAATAGTGGAGTTGAGGCGGATGATGTGGAGAGCGGAAGGAGAGTCTCTGTTATCTGCGAAAGTTGAGATAGAATAACCGTTCACTAGACTTGGATGCTTGATAGAATAATCAATTTCCCGAAACAATCTATCAGAGCAGCAATTTAATTATTAATATCAGCGACGCAGAGATAACATACTTCCTTTGTACTTTCCATCCTGGACCTCGATAGTCCAATGGTATTACAACCCACGTCATTGCGGAAATTCCTTGGCAATTCCAGCATAGTGGAACATTGAACGACAGCGTCCTGAAGAATTCCATCTCTCTGATTCTCATATCGCGTTATCATTGCAAACGTCGCTTCAAGCTTCAGCCTTCACGTTCACTATTTGAATAGTCAGACTCCTGATAACCGGAAGATCGTCATCTTCGTTGCGAGTGATCGACACGACGTTGAGGCCGGTAGGGTCGTCATCGTTTCGGAGTATAAGATCGAGTAGAGTCATTGCCACGTCGATCATCTCCTATATCGGCGGTCCCGACGCATTACATAAACGAAGCGCGACCCCTGAATTCTTCCTTTCCCCTCATGCCAAAATCACCCACAAAACAGCAGTCGAAAGCCAAACCACCACCACGAACCGAATCCCTCGCCCACATGGAGCAGCGGCTCAAGAGGACAATCCCTTCTTGGCTGTGGGACGCTTGCATCTCCATAGCCGAAGATGACAACACGGACCCAGACTGCATATACAGCGCCACTACGCCGTCACAGAATAAGAGGATGGGGATGAAGAGAATGCAGGATCTGGTTGATGAAGGATTCCATCAGAAGTACCCTGACCGTCCGGAGGAGGAAGATCTCAAAGTGTACTCCGAGCCCACGTCGGAGTCGATGAAGGCGCTCAAGAAGCTTTTGGACGCGTCCCCTGTCGCAAAGGGAAGATTGGATGATTTCACGGATGCAGAGAGGGAATACGTCTACTTCCACCACGACATGTTTTCCGGTAGCCAATCATGGGGTTGGACATCGGACTATGAGCAACAAATCAAAGACACTCTCGACGCGGTTAAAGAACAGCACGGGGAAAAGGAGTTAATGGTTGCTCGCTGGGCTGTCCGGGATAGGGTATGTGGCCTCCTCTGCCTTGATACCTTACTAAAGGCAGTCCACCAGTGCGCCGACTGCGTTTCGGGAATTACGGGTTATGAAGGCGTCTACAGTTATCAGTGGTCGGACGAGTCCATCAAGTGGCTCACGGATAATCCGCCGATTGAGCGGAATCCCGGAAGGAAACTCGTGAAACTTCAGTAACATACGATAGACTTCATGAACACTTGACCAAATTCCCTTGTCGTATAGCTTCGCATATCGAATGCAGGCTACGGCCTTCCCAGCGCTATATAACTCATCAGTACTTCAGTCCTGTAAATTTCGACAGTGTTCGACCTGACTGTATCGTAGAACGCATGGCTGGATACTGTAAGCGTGTGGATAAGGGTCTCAAGGTTGGTATTGGGTTGTCTCCAAAGACGATAAAAGCGATGGCACACCTGAAAGTGCCAGCCATGTTTAACAATGGATATGTAATTCAAAAGAATCCCGGCGAGAAATCTCTGTAGTATTGCAAAAGACGTACGTCAACACAAACGACAGCTTGACCGCCCGAAGGGAAGAGCAAGGTTACTCCTCCATCGTCGCACGCAACGGATGTCCTTCCGGGACAATGCCGATCCCCTCCGTCGTCCGTGCACTCCTCTGCTCAGGCAAAAGTTCATGCCGTAAATATCTACATCGTCTGTCACCGTAGTCTGCCCATGGCTAAACGAATTTCAATCAACATCTATTCACGAAGCTCAAGGCAGAAACGTACTCATCACGCAGGTGCTCGACCATACTGTCGTACCCCCGATGATACGACTCGCATGGTAGGTCCGTGCAATGCGGGCTCAAGAAGACGCCACCATCGAGCACCTTTTCCAGGATGGACCAGTCGTCGGCCCAGAAGGTATCAGCATGAACGAGCTTGACATAGTCTTCGAGCAGCGTTGTGTCTTCGTAATGTTCTATGAGAATATTTTTTACCTTGTGGAATGGCGACACATCAGTATGTGCATGGAGTAACAACGGAAACGGAAACTTACAAAGTCTCTCCACCCGTAAAGTTCAAACGTAGAAACTGGTGCCGCCCCGTTATGGGCATATTTTTTGTTAGGGCAACTGTAACACTTGAACTGATAATCCTCCATTTCATCATCCAGGTCTTCCGCGGTGGTCGTCTCGGGATCTGCACCTATAAATGCCATGAGAGCGTTTATAACCTCGTGCACACGGTCGTTGATTTCCAGACGAGTTGTATTCCACGGCACACGTACAGATGCGGTTGCGGTACGGCGGATTTCATCGTCCTTACCACGAGAACCGAACCACAAGCTGACGCAGCGGTGTCCCAGGATATCAGGGAAGAAGAGCGGTGTGATATCAGCCGGCTTGTTCTTCCGACAACGCGGGTTCAAGCTACGCAAGAAGATGGTGCAATTCTTGCAAATGAAAACATTCCGAGCGAGCTTGACCTCGGAGAATTTCTCTTTTGGCGACAAAGGAGTCCTTCCCGATGGTGAAGTCAATAACCTGCTGCGTTACGGAGGACTCCCAGGCATCGATGTGAAGGAGAATTAGCTCGGTGATCCTATGGAAATGACCTGGTGTGACTGTTTCGTTGGACGGCAGGTGGATGATCTTTCGGATTGGAGGAAGTTCGAAGAAGTCGAGAAGGGGAGGGAAGAGTGTGCTCGGAGCCAGAGTCCTGCATATGCGAAGGTAATCAATAGCGACTTTCCTCTGGCGTTGAAGCAGCTCGTGGTGTTCCCGAGCTAGGCGGTCGACCTTGACCTTTTCCATGTACTTCACGAGCTCTCCTTGTATATTCGTCCAGACTAAATAACTTCATGTCAAAACGTGCAACAAGCACACGGGAAAACAACATACTTCGATCTGTGAGAGGCCGAGTTTGTTCACAAGGCTATGCTTTGCGAGGATGTCGACACTAGGCATCGCGGCCAATTCTACTCCGTATCCCAGGCACGCGAGATTCAGTTGGATACTGGCGGGAAAATAAGGATAATACTTGACAGTCACGAAAAGAGCTCACACTTGGAGACGATTTCGTTTCAGCTTCTGTGCCTCCATGTCCTTTACGACCTGCGTCCGCGAGAGCCAGGAAGAGCATCCAGATGCACGCTACCAACAAGATCAATAAGTACCGGAACATGACACCTGATAGGGAAACACCCACCAATCGCAAATGCGCCATAGAACCTGATCTTGATTGTATGAGCGTGTTGCGCTCATGTTCGGTATTACAGGCGAGCCAAGCCTGGCATATCTCCTCACAGTCTCATACCACACAAGATTCTTCAGGACGACGCTTTCCAGCGCGCTCTAGAAAGGCATCAGCGCACCGCGCAACGCAGCGACAACTGCAGAACGCACTCAAGAGTGATATCGGAATGAGGGTCGCTACGAGCAGCGTGCCGTCATCAGTTCGAACGGATTCCGGAACACATTGAAGATCAGCAATGGAGAACGTGCTAAAATGATAGTATAAGCTGTCTTTCAAGGAATAAAGACATCGGGACACTAACTGTAATGGCATACATGCAGTGCATATACGCGCCCTTAAAAGAAGTCCCGGCGATTTCGCTGACGTCTTATAGCAAAACTACGCGAGCTTTTGAGCATGAAATTAATCCATGTGAAACCGGCATACATGGCAGATCGGGACAAAAACCAAGTTGGCCCAAGTAGGTTCGGATAGGCCGTGCAAAGGCTTCCACCAATATTTCTCCTCGCAAACTTCCAGGCTGAAATCGAAGACTTGGACAACAGAACGCGCCGGAAAGCCTTCGATAGACGCGCGAGGTGCAGCAGGTCGAGATGATCTAGTAGTTTAAAAATCTATGGCATGCATGAGCCAAAATATAGAGGCGAAATGCGCATACAACCACGTACACAGAGCATAATGTCCGGCGGCATGTCCACAAAAGCTGCCAATGTCCCCTTTAAGCGCTTCTTGACCTGGCGACCATTTTTCCCTTGACTTCCAGTCGGTGGTACGTTTCCTTTGCATCAGAGACAATTTTACGTATTTTTGCGGCGTTGTTCATCCTTAGAGCGCTGGTACGCGTGGTGCTGAGAGCAAGAATGTGATGAGAGGAAGAAAGAAGAATGAGTATTTGAAATTTGAAACCTCGCAACGCGACTAGATCACATGACTTGACACTGCCCCGGTCCGGCCCGGGACCCTTCCACCAACTCTATCCTCATAGTTGCCCAGTCTGTCCGACCCGCCATCGTCTGCACATTTTTCGTTGGCCCTTGGATACCTACCGCCTCTTTCTCCAAGCATATCTATCTGAATGGAATTACGCGATAGTTACATTTTACAATGCCAAAGCCAAGGTTTGTTTTTCACTTTGCGGCAACACGCTCAAAGCTCTGTATTGGTCATTGCCAGGTTCACAATTCATGGCTGGACGCTTAAGCGCTTAGTTCCTTCTGCTTGAGCAACCAAAGTAAAAGAGAATAACAGTGTAGTAGGCCATCTTTTGATGGATTGCCCAACAGTTTCATATACACCTTTTCTCAGCATGCGAGGATACTGGAGCTGGGCTACTCATATCACGGCTTGAACTCGCATTGCTATGTCCAATCGCTATGCTAACCGCCTAGCTTGTTGTCCACTATTTATATCACAAAACACGAAGCAACACTTCTTTCAAGTTGTGGAAACCGAACGCACTTCCAGGGGAGCGCCAACAGTAGACGGTAATAAATACTCCACATCTATAGGAACGTAAGCGCGCCACCCTCTCGTATACATCATTGAAACTTAACTCGTCCAGACAGAGAATACAAGCGCAGCCTCCTTGTCTCCAAGTCGCTGGGTCTTGATGTAACGTACTGAGGAAGCTAGCTAGTCTATTGACCACTCCCTCAGAGAGATACATGTCGATCAAACAGAAGCCTCCTCGTTGCTATCAGGATGCTGGTAACCGCTAGCTCGTGGTGCCAGCTCACCCGATGGTCTCGAAAATCTCAATGAGTATATTCACGTTGGCTTCTTACTTCAGTTTCGTTAGTATACGATAATCCGGAGGTAAGGTCTACTTGCGCTCAATAATACTTAGTATCGATCGCAGTTAAAAGCTGTGTGATGAATGCAACGACAAGAACATCTTATCAAAATGATCGCTCGCGTCACTTGCTATCATCCTCAGATGCTGTGTATCTGTCCTACCAACGAGGTGAAAGCGCTGAAACTTGAGACGTACTGAGTGACTTTCCTGATCCTTGCTTCTTCTCTAGTTTGGAACATCTATCAAATTCTTCAGAAATCTGGTATATGAAGCGACGAGCAAGCCTTCCATGCTCATATACTTCCCTCTACGATGCAGACTTCACCACCTGCACTTTCCCAGAGTGATAGGGACATCATCTTCAACGAGCTTGACCTAGCTCTGAACTGTTTGATTCTGCAAGCCTTATTGCACGGTTAGCACATCCTCTATTTCTGAATATCCCTTTCAAAAATTTCTTTGTAGGCATGTACACCGGCATCGTAGCAGTCACTTTATGGACCATATGTACGTCCACTTCCAATCCTGATCAAATCAAGTCATTTGTTAAACTCTCAATACAGTCTCTTCTCCTAGACGGTTACACAGTACATTCCTGTGTACCATCATTATCACGCTCTATGTTCTCTCGACAATAGCCTTCACAGTGAACTGGGTGTTTAAGCACCGTGCATTCATTGATTATGGAGACAGTCTTAACAGCATGTTCATAGCGCTGGTACTCATTACCCCTTGGTCGACAGCAAACAACCTCGTCAATAGTATCTCTGGTGGTATAAGCACAATTTTAATTGATGCCACCATTGTAAGTCACCTCATTCAGTCATTATATCAAGGATGACTAATGGGTAGATATGGCGTTCCTGGGTACTCTGGGATCGGGAATGGCGAGTAATCTTTGTACCAATGGTTTGTGCTGTAGCCGGGACGGGTGAGTTTTTTTCTTTGTCTGCAGACATGCTCTCATTCAGTATCTCAGTCATGAAGACTATGCAAATACTCAGTGGCCTCCGCAATTCTACAGGTATCAGTGCGATCGACAAATTTGCCACCGAAATTGACTGGCCATTGATATACATCCTGCTGACATTTGCGGTAACACTCATATGCACGCTCATGATTGTTTACCGCATCTTTCGACACGCTCCAGGGATGAGCGCTTCCCACAAAATCGTCGAGATGCTCATTGAGTCTTCGGCAATGTATACAATTTCTTTAATCATATATCTCGCATTCTTGTCGAGGGATTTGCAATCCGCATTCTATGCCGATATCATTGCTACATATGCCAAGGTGAGATTGCCTTGCATTCTCTTTCAGTCGAAGATCTGAAATCTTCCAAGGTCATCGCTCCAACATTCCTAGCCGGACGCGTTTCAGCCCATGCTAATGCGAGCTCTCATCGGCAACAGATGGTTGCTATGTGGGAGAACCATCCTCCCTTGGTCGGCTGCTTTAGGGAGGAGGTTACCGATAACCCGGATGATAGTCATCAAATGGTGTCGGGATCATCAATGGGCCAGGAAACTGTATGATCTGCGCGTCGACAGTGTTTACCAATCGAGTTAGACTAGGAATTCGATCAATTGAATCAAGATACCCCGTTAATTAATTGATGTGTCGGCTAGCTACTGACTTGTTCTTAATATACATTATAGCCCATGTACGACCGTTAAATTAGAAGCATACTAGTAGTCAGGATTCAGGAGAGCTTCATCTCGAGTTCTGAGTTCCGCTTCTATCAGATCAATTCCTTGCCAACGCCATCGATGGCCAAGAAATGAGGACTCAACTCAGTGCATTGATCATCGACTCGTACCGTCTCTCCCCATTTTAACACTGACATAGATTCCTGATGGGGGATTAGCTTCCCTACATGTGCGATCTCAGGCAGTTCCTCCTAGGGAAAGCAGATTTGCTTTGACGAACTCCCAAACTAGCAATAATCGAGTATCGAGTTCATATCTATTTCTAACTGGTGCGACATATCGCTCTAAGTATACACTGATAGGTAATTGCTTTATGAGTGAAATATTTCTACAGGAAATTTGGCATCAGACACTTTCAGTCGTGTGTATTCCATGAGAGCCTGAGAAGCTCTCATCACTGGAGTCGGAGGAGCTAGAATTCTCCCCCATCGGCCGAAAGTTAATGTCCGAGATGTTTCCAGATGTGTTCGACTCCTCATCACTAGAGATGGATGTCGACCCAGCTGCCACATGTAGCACCAGGAGTGTCGGAGAAATTGCCTGTCATATGATGAGGAAACAATCAGTCACTGAACAAATTTTAATCCAGAGAGGCCTTTACCCTAATGTATGCCGCAACAATGTCTGCGTAATTGGCAGCCATCATATTCCTCCCCACAAGTGCCAGATACACGATCAGCGTCAGTGTATAAATCATGGCAGACTCAATCAGAGCAGAAATGATGTGTCGGAAGAGTAATAACCTACGTGCGAAGCGAACGATGCGATACACAATTGAGAGTGTGCATATGAGTGTTGTGGTTAGGCTTAAGACAATATAAATGAGTGGCCAGTCAATTTCCGTTGCAAATGGTACACTCTTTCCAGTGTCGCGGAGAGTGTGAATATCACTATACAGTTGCATGGCCTTCATGACTGGGGTACTTAGTTCAGGTATATCCGAAGACAAGAACATGTGCTCACCAGTCGCAACCACGAGACACATGATTGGCATGAGGACCACTTGCCATTGGGAATCCAAGAGCACCCAACAACGCCATATCTACACCAAATCAGCTATTCTTGATTAACCAGACTAAATGAGTTAACACACAATAGTGATATCAACAAGAATTGTGCTTATGCCACCAGTGACGCCGTCGATGAAATAACATGCTCTCGACCACAGGCCGTCATCCGTCAGTGTTGTGAACACACTGTAATAATTATAGCCGTACTCAATGAACGAGCGGCACCGCACTCTCCAATCCATCACGAATGCTATCATCCTAAGAAAATAAAGGATGATGATGATGGTACGCAGGAATGTACTGTGTAACCGTTTCGTGGAGGTGACTGTATTGAGAGTTTGAAAATCTCCTAGTCTGATGAGGATTGGAGGTCGACATACATATAGTCCATAAAGTGACCGCGACAATGCCGGTGTATACACCTGCAAAGTGAAAATTTGAAAGGTATATTTCAGGAATAGAACATAATCTAACCGTGCAATAAGGATTCTAGAATTAGACGGTGCAGGTCCGCATCAAGAAATTCAAAAACGACTCTCCTATCATTTTCAGAAAGGTCAGGAGGCGGAACATGCATAGTAGGTGTAGATGGATGGTGATATATGAAGCAAGGAGGAACGTTCGTTGCTTTATATACTTGGCTTCGGCAGAAGCCAGGACAGTTCAAAGAACAGAACAGAACATTCATTACCATCGAGACCGTCACAGTGTGTATGGACACTAAGAAAAAAGAATGGCCAGAGTCCCTACCGGAACAGAGTCGATACTGAACACTCCATAGTTTGCGATATACTGCGGTACTTCTTATTAACTCCTCAGCAGATCATGATTCAAAATAAGCCATACCTTGGCAACGAATATCAGAACCCGCAGCATTTACCGAAGTTGAACGGTATTCGGCTTTGGCTTGCGACTTCGAAGATGCTTTGATGGGTGATTTAGGCTTGATGGGAAGGAATGCCTGGGGTCGTTATATCGCTGAGATACGGGAGTATGATTCATCATGATATTGAACAAAGGAAAGAGACAGTCGAAACACATCTAAACCTTCATCAATGATCGCAACGGATGTCCCATCGGAATGATATCCTCAGTCGTCCACTCAGTCGTCCGCTCAGGCGAAGGATCATCGCCACTTGAGCGTACAGATACACCTCATCTCTCACCATAGCCAATCTGTAACCAAAAGAAGGCCTATCAGCAATTCATTCACGAAAGACAAGGAAGAAACGTACCGACCACGTAGGCGCTTAACCACGTTGTCATACCTATGGCAAAGTGACTCGCATAGTCTCTTCATACAATGCGGGCTCAAGAATACTCCCCGCATCGAATACACACTCCAAGACAAACCAGTCCGGCCAGAAGGTAAGAACGTTGATGAGCTTGACGAAGTCTTCCAGCGGTTTTGTCTTTGTAATTCTCCGTGAGGACATGTTGCATCCTATAGAACGGCGGAACATGAGTATACGCAGGGAGATAGCAAATGGATACTTACAGCGTTTCACCACCCGTAAAGCTCAAATGTAAGAACTGGCGCCGCCCATCCATGCGCGTATTGCCTGTTAAGCAACTTGTAACGTTTGAAATGAGAACCTCGAGGTTCGAACCAGTAGCCGTTGGAGGATTCCGGCAGAAAGGCTATGAGAGCATTGATAGTCTCGCATACATGGGTTTCGGATTCGAGACAGGTTGTACTCAGCATGCATACGAATGTGTTTGCGAAACATGGCAGCTCACCATTTTCGCCGTGGTAAGGAAGCGACATGATCTCTGGGTAGAAGAGCGGTATGATATACACCGGTAAGCTATGCAAAAAGATGGCGCAGTCCTTGCAAGGTAGTCCCTTCCTCAAGCCTTGGAGCAGTTCAAGGTGTTCTCGAGTTAGGCAGTTGTTCTTCATTGTTTCAATGTAGCTGACTGGGTCTCCGTGAACATTGGACTGAGCTGGAGCAAGATCATGTCAAATGGTATATCGGGCGTATGGAAATCAACATACTTTAGGAGGTCGAGTTTGATTCACATGGCTACGCCCTACGAGAACATCGATACGAGGTCTTGTGGCTAATTCAGTTCCATATCACAGGTCAATTTGAATAAGCCTCCGTTGAATACTGACAGGAAAATGGGGTCCATCTTTGAATATAACAAAAGCAACTCACGCATAAGGACAATCTCTTTCAGCATCTTGATTCCTTTACCATTATCGAGTGGTGTTCGCCAGAGTCAGGAAAGGACACCCTCTGGCAATGATATCATAGGTAACTAGACGCGACATTGGCGAAGCAAAGCCCACCTCCCACCAGCACGTCATCTTGACACTGTGGTAAGAGCGTGCTCCATTCATGCTCATTACAGTAGCTAAGCGAAGCCTGACATACCTCTTCATAGCCCCGCACCAGAGCTGTTTCCACATGAGGCTTTCCAACACAGACGTCAGGGCACTGTGTTACACAAGAATACATGATGAACGTACTCAAGTATGGGAACGAGAGTCACTAGCAGCTTCACCCGTAGTCCGAGCACATTCCAGAATACGTTCAAGGTCAGTGCTTCCGAGCGCACTAAGACTATAAGATGAGTCTGACTCGCACGCGATAATGACGTTGACACTCATTGTAGTGGCGTACAGGTCGTGCATAGTACATGGCAGACTAGGACGAAGGTCAAGGCGTTCAAAAAGGGTTCAGACACACCGTGAAGAGGCTCAGGTAGTCACGCAGCATTTCTCCTTGCGGACTTCGAGGCTGAAATTGAAGACTTGAACATCGGAACGCGCCGGAAGGTCTTCGATAGAGGTGCCAGGTGCACTATGCCGAGAGAATCCTGTAGTTTCTGACCTATGCCAAGTATGAACCATAAATGAGGGGAAATTCGCATATATCCACGTACGGATACCTTCCCATGGCGTATCCGTGAGTGCTGCCAATGCCCTGACCAGGCGACGATTCGTTCGTTCAATGTTATGTTCTCTTTTCTGTCTGAGAGCATTTTACACCTCGTGGTGGCAATATTCTAGGAGCGCTGGGAGATGGGAACCGAGAGCAAGGAGTCGACATGACCGAAGAACGAACCTGCAACGCGACTAGATCACATGACTTGATCCTGTCCCAATCTGGCGCATCTGTCTCTTTCCCAACGCCTATCTACCCTCTAGTTGCTGGGGCCCGTCCAGGGTGCACGGCGTGTCTGCTAGATGACTCTTGTATAATTTCGACAGCTTGCCTGTCAAAAGAGATGGACGATTAAAATGTCTGCACCTAGAGATCAGGACATAGCCTAAAATCGAACTTATTTCGCCTACCTTGCCAGCCGACACGTGCCCGTCGCAAAATGGAAAGCTTCACGGGATCGTTTTAAAAAAAGGATAAGGCAAAGCAAAGAATACACACCCGCATATCCTGCTGAGCCGGGTTTACAGATACTTGCGGTACTCGTAACTGTGGAACACCCACACATCGTCCGATGATGCTAGTCGTTTGCGAGCTGTAGTGAGTTATGATCAAAGGCACATCGATGCGGCCAGAACTCTCCTTAACCGGAAAACTAGAAATAGCAGTTCAAAGTTCAAAGGAATCGAGCGCGAGATAAAAGAAAGACCTTGCCTAGATCCTAATTTCTCCCGGAGAATGTGCTTGATGCGCAGCTTTAGTTCCTTCAAATTATCGGGTTCCTGGGGCAGGCAAATATACTGATGAATTGTCACTGGTCAACTTAATGCATCAGGCGCCCGATTACGCTTTGAGAGACCATCCATTGAGCTCAAGGACTTGAATTGATTTTCATAGAGTAACCGGTGGATGGACAATGGCGAAATGAGGAACCAAAGGGAGAACGGCTGAAGTTGATGCGTTGATGTCCTCGAAAGGATTTCGACATCCCCTTGACTGAGAAACACAGTACGCATCAACTCAGATGAACGAGAACATACCTTGATTGAGGGCGTAGTTCCAGATGAATGGAGTTCCAGCCTGCATCATCGGCATGTATACTAGCCGGCTTCGCAAAATATCCGACTCCATGATCTTGCAATCCTTGTGTCTGTACTGTCGCCCGGTACGACGCTGATAGTGAATCCAATTGATCCGATCTACTCTGAGAGAAGAGAGACGGTGACTCAGTCCAGCAGAGGAGAGGCTCAGAATGGCATCTCCGTCCGGTGCGACCTGCAGATAAAGATGAAGATGGAACACTCTCCCTTGGGCCAGGAGAATTTTGCGTTTTTGAGTTGCACGCTTGCGTTCACTTGCGTTTATTTGCGTTTCATTTGCGTTTCATTTGCAATCATTTGCGTTTCCTATTAATGTGTTTATGACATCATCAATGCATGTTGGTACATATGAATGCAAGGGAAATATACGCACCAGACTACTTCCGATGCTTTTTTGATCCTTGAGAGTTTTCACCACTGTTCCGGATAAATTTCAGTGTCCAGTTCCGTATTTGAGACATAATAAACAATAATTTACATACCTACAACCCCCCCTCAGAAGGTCCGATGATCTGTTTGCACCACAATACTATCAGAAAATCAGTGGAAGCCCGCACACGAGTCAAATTATGTGAACGCATGCACCAATAAAGGTAACGCAAGCGTTTCAATCACAAACGCATGCGTCGACCTGATTTATGCATGCGTTTGAAAGTGAACGCATGCGTTCTAACATTTCTCGCAAGTGTTTAAGCATGAACGCAAATGGTAAAATATCTAACGCATGCAATACGAAGAGAACGCATGCGTTACAAGGTGAACGCAAATGAACGCAAATGTGACAGACCTGTCACGTTTGCATTTGGAACTAATTTAAATCGAGTTCAACTCCGGTGTCGCCAGCTTTCTACCCGTTACCGTCTCGTTTGATTAATCTGTGTACTTATTGACATACTGACTTTCTATAGACTATCATCTGCTGAGTTAGAATCACCATCCCTCAATTTGCGACGGGTACGCTTAGCCGGTGGCTGATATTCCTCGCTATCATCTGTGGGTCTTAGCTCAACCGATTCTGCTGGGATTTTGGATGCAGCCCGCCGCTTTCTCGTGCCCTTTCTCAGCAATGTAGGTCTTGGGCGTGTTCTCCTTTGCATTTGTTCCCTGGCCTCTTCCTTCTCTAGCTCGGTTCTGTGCCATTTCGCTAACTCCTCTTTATTATATTCCGGCCCTACCTGTAAAAATTCAGTCCCACTGTGCTCATTTTATTTCCTGGAAGCTTACTTCAAGTTCCGACTCATTTCCTTCACGAGTATCCTTCTCTTCCTCCGGTCCATGGCTATTCCAAGGATACCAATTATCCTGGTGCATACCGATGTCTAATCCCCATTGATGGTTGCCTGCAATTCCTGCATCTTCCGAAGTGTCAAACATTCTCTTCTCCAGTATGACGAGAGCCTCCATGTCGACATCGACCACATCGGGCTTTATTTTCCCATCTGTAGTGCGCCCAGTAAAATTAACCAATCGCTCCCACGCCTTTTCGAAGGCAAAACGATCAGCGCTCTCGCTTTCAGACATGGGAGGACACGCTTCATCCTGTAAGAACAGGTCTCGATGCCTGTATGCAATGACAAGCGTTCGTGCATGGGACATAGCGAGACCAGTAACCCAATCCAGTGGACACTCTCTGCTAATCTTCAGGATACGGCGGAAGAAGTAGTTGTTGATTCATGCAAGATCATTAAGTGTCAGGCCGCCAGTCCAATGAATGACAGGTGGTTGCTTTTTCAGTGAATTCAGCCATATTTTGACTGGTACCAGGGCGTCGTCTACCTCGTTCGGACTGTCGATGAGTTGCGCAAGGACTTTGCGATGTGGGTGAAGTGCTTTCTCAATTTCGGAATTGAAATCCAATGAGTGAGGGTTCACCAGGAACTCTCAGGATCTTCTTTCTCCCACACTTCGTGTGCACGTAGAAATTTCCCGAGCTGCACATATTGATATAAGGATTGGTCTTTGCATTGCTGTCAATGTCCTCGGATTCAGAGTCGGTTACCAGAAGCCAGGAGGCGATTTTACGCCTGAGTTTTTTCTGGAAAACACATTAGTGCGAGAGCATTAAAGAAATATCATTACAACTCACGAAAATACCCATGGAAATCTTTGTGGTGAAACGTCAAGACGAGGGCTCCCGCCACGGAATGATTTTGAGTCTAATTTGAATAAACAAGCCGGTAAATTGCATATTGAATGACATTGATGGCATGCGCGAGCAGGATGGTCTCAAAACGTGCATAAAATAATCGTGAAACCTATTTATTGAATGACTACAAGCTCGCGTATCTGTGAAAGGAATTAGAGATGGCCCAAGCGAAGCACGACCATTATTGAATGGCTTACAGTAGAGAGTATGAAAATCAGAAATAGGAGTCAAATTTGCCTTCAAAAACGTGCCCTCTACGATCGCTTCAAGCCCTGCAATGCACAGGTTTACTGAGGATACGCATCAAAGACTCGAGAGAGTCGATCATGTCACGCACGCAAATGATGTCACACTCGAAACGCAAATGCATTTGATCGAACGCAAATGCAATTTATTCAAACGCGTGCATATGAACGCAAATGCAAATGCAAACGGAAACTCGCAAGGGAACGCAAGCATGCAAGGGGAAAACGCAAAATTCTACGTGCCCCTCTCCCTTGACGGCTGAAAATATCAAGTCTGAGAAATGAATAATGAAAAGGAAGGTATCAAGTGTACTTTTTCCGCAGAAAGTTCAAGAGATAGTCTATCTGGAGGTATGGCAGGGAAGCAAAACACTCGTGGACTGTCATTGGACAACGAGGAATCCGACACATGTCACTTATACATATTTGACGCTCGCAAGGTATGTCGCTTAAAGACCATGATCACAAGCATCAATATCCACGTCATATTTCATCGTCGTCAACCAGAGCCCCGACAAACGAGAGCGATTTGTCATGACCTCCGATAAAACGACTGACACGATAAGTCGTACACTGCAGGCTCAAGAATATGCCACCATCAAGCACCGACTCTAGTACGAACCGGACGTCCGACCGGAAGGTATTCGTGTCGACGAGCTTGACGTAGTCTTTGAGCGGCTATCGTGCTCTTCGAGGATATAATTCAATTTCGTAGAATGCTGACACATCAGTAAATGCAGGGAGCAATAGAGAAAACGGAAAATTACAAGGCCTCTCCACCCGTAAAGCGCAAACATAGGACGACTCATCTGCGTACTTTTTGCTAGGGCACTTGTGTAGCATCTACATTGAGTATCCTCCATATCGTCGACGAGGTCTAGGAGCCACTGCCAAAGTGACAGGCGATGAGATCATCGACGACCTCGTACGTACAGTCGTTGGATTCTGGGCAGGCCGTACTCCGTGGTTGAAATACCATGGAGCTCGCCGTCTTGGAGTGATAGTCACGTCACAAATATGCAACCTGGTCTTGAGGCAAAACAACGGTTTCATAGCCACCGGCACGTTCTTCCGACAATGCCGGTTCAAGGTACAGTCAAAGGATCCGAGCGAAATACCCTGGAGGGACAGTTTCATCGGGCGAAAAGCGCATGGTCTTTTGAATGGGAAGGAGGTAGAAGCAGTAGAGCAATGGAGGGGAGGGCAGTTTGAGAAATCACAGCGAGCCGGGCGGACGTCCGCACTGAGAAAATTTCATGTTAATGTGTATATCCGGTGTACTGTGATATGATCTGTAAGAGACTGGATTCGTTCGCAGTATTATGCTCTGCGAGAACATCGATACAGGACACGGCAATTAATCATGCTCTGTATCCTAGGTATACAAGTTTCTGTCGTATACCGGTAAGGAGACGGGAAATAATACTTGACAATAGCAAAAGGAGCTCACCGGCACCCTTAAGATGGCCTTCTTTCTTTTTCTTGGTCTTCATGTCATTATCTATCTGTATTCGCGAGAGCCAAGCAGAATACCTTGATACGCTCTACGAAGGCCCATAAGGAACACGAAGCATGGCAATAGCGAAACAAGGACCCACCGATCGCAAGTGTACCATAGAACTTGACCTTGATTGCATGAGCATGTTGCGTTGTATTGCAGGCCAAGCCTAGCGTAACTCGTCACAGTCTCGTACCCGACAGGATTCTCGGGACGACATTTGCCAATGCTCTAGAAATTCATCAGGGCACCATGCAACGCAACGACAACTGCAGAACGCACTCGAGGGCGTTGTCGGAATGAGGGTCACTACTAGCAGCGTCCCAGCATCAGTTCAAACGTATTACGGAAGGTGCTTAAGGTCGGTCATGGAGAGCGTGCTATGGTGATTATATAGGCCGCCTTTCGGGGAACGAAACATCGGGACTGAGTGTGATGGCATACATGCAATGCATATGCATACGCTGGGAGGAAGTCCCGGTCTTTTTGCTCATGGCTGATAACGGAACTATACATGTATTGAGCAGCAAAACTCGTACAAATGAAAAAAGACATACCTGACAGAGCAGGACTAAACCAATTTGGTCCAAGCATGCTTAGATAGGCTGTGCAAAGGCTTAGAGAGTCCACCAGTATCATTCCTAGCAGACTTCCAGGCTGAAATGGACGGCTTGGACATCTGAACGCACCAGCAAGCTTTGATAGACGCGTCAAGCACAATAAATAGGTCGAAAGGATCCGGTATTTCGAAGATATATGCCATCTGTGAGAAAAATATCAAGGAAAAAAGTGCATATAATGACGTACACAAAGTATAATGTCTGGCCGCATGTCCGCGAAAGCTGCTAATGCCCCATTTAGGTGCTTCTTGACCTGGCGACCATTTTTTCCTGGACTCCTAGTCGGTGGTACTCTTTCCTTCGTACCTGAGACCATTGTACGTCTATTTGTCGCGTTATTCATCCATAGAGTTCTGGCGGATGCGTGGTACTGAGAGCAAGAATGCGATGAGACGAAGAAAGAAGAAAAGGATAGAGCATTTGAAATTTGTTACCCGCGCCAACGCGTATGGCCCGGTTCGGGCCGAGACCCCTTTTACCAATTCTTTATCAACGTCAACCCTCAGTCTGTCCGATCCACTTTCGACTCCGCATTTGTCGCTGGACACGCACCGTCTCTTTCTCCAAGCATATCGTTGAACGGAAATGCATGACGGGTAGGTTTTAAAGGCCAAAATTACGGTTTGGTCCCGACTCACGCTCAAAAGTTATGTGCAGTAGTTGCCAAATTCTTGGCTGGACACTTCGCCCATACAGCTTGAGCAGCCTCACGAAATGAATTAAAATATTATACCACATTAGTTCCTGTTATCACGTCTTTCAGTCGCTTACTCAACAGTTCCAGGATACTAGAATTGCAGCCTGCTTACATCACGGCTTTAAACCGGTCTGCTATCATGCCAAATTACTGTTAACCGACGGGCTCGTTGTCGAATAATTATGTCAGAAAACGCGAAGCAGGATTGTGGAAACCGGATACACTTCGAGGCGTCAAAAGGTAAATATTCCAAACTGATAGACACGTAAGCGTGTTACCTTCTCATACATGGAATCACTGAAATCTGACTGGTCGAGGCATACAAGTGCAGCTTCTTACCAGCTTTATCCAAGTCGCCTGCTCCTAATATGAGGTGAGCTGCAATACCGGACACTGCCTTGGAAGGATAAGTGCCGATCCAACAGAAACAGCCTTGTCGCTGTATGGATATCGACACGTACTACCCCTTGGCGTCGGTTTATTGATCGTCTCGGAAATATCAATGCCCGTGGTCCGTGGTTCATGTCGATGTCCGCCCTTTCTTACTGCGGTGCAGTTGGTGCCGTTGCTCGTTTCATTGCTTGGCCCACCTTTTTCATAACAAGGCGCGGCACTAAATAAGAATAATATTAGCACCGATCGTTATTCGCAGGTGACAGTAGCTTGATGACAAGGAAATCTTATCAAAATGATCCTCTACCACCTATCCCCGGATGCTGGATAGCTTTGCAACCAACGAGACGTACTAAGTGGCTTTACCTGATCCATTCTTCTTCTCTAGTTTGGAAATCCTATCAAATTCTTCTGATATTGGGTATATGAAGCAACAGGCATGCCTCCGTACTTATATACTTTCCTCTACGATGCAAGCCTCACTGCCTGACCTTTCCCCGGAGGATAGAAGTGTCATCTTTCACAACCTTGACCTAAATCTGAATCGTTTGATTGTGGAAGCCTTCTTGCACGGTAAGTCCATCCCATGTTCCTGCGGGGTCTCCGCTAAATGTTCCCCTTGAAGGTCTATACAGCGGTATTATAACGGTTGCTTTATGGGTGATATGTATGCCGATTATCATTCCTGACGGGATCAGACAGCTGTTAATTTCTCATTACAGGCTCTTCTCCCAAGCGGTTACGCAGTACATTCCTGTGTACGATCATCATCACGCTTTATGTTCTCTCGACGATAACATTCGGAATTAACTGGTCATCTGAGCGCCGAGGGTTCATTGACCATGGCGACAATTATTACAGTATTCTTACAACGCTGGTTGACGCTGGAACATACGATCTCATTAGCAGTGTCGCCAGCGGAATAAGCACATTTCTTGTTGATATCACGATTGTATGTCCTCTCATTTAGTGGCCCCAACGAACAGGAACTGAAGAGTTATAGATCTGGCGTTGTTGGATCCTCTGGGAACGCCAATGGAGAGTGATTTTCGTACCAATTGTCTGTGCAATAGGCAGTACAGGTGAGTCTCTGTTCTTGGTCGTAGGATATATCATTCAACGGTTATTTTACTAGTCATGAAAAGCATGCAAATATTCAGTGCTTTCCACAATGCTACCAATGATATCAGCGCGCAATTCGCAGTAGATGTCAACTGGTCATTGATCTATGTCGTGTTGATGCTAGCGACAACATTCATGTGCACATTCTTGATTGTTTACCGTATCGCTCGGCATACTCCAAGGATGAGCGCTGCCCGCAAAATCATCAAGATGCTTATCGAGTCATCGGCAATTTATTCTATTTCCCTGATCATCTATCTCGGATTGGTGTCGCAGAATTCGGACTCCGGCTACTACGCAGATGTTATTGCTGCTTATATCAGGGTGAGCTTACATTAAACTTTCATTGATTCGAGGATCTGAAGCCTCCCGAGGCCATCGCCCCCACTCTCCTAGCCGGACGTGTTTCAGCCCATGCTAATGCGAGCTCTCGTCGCCGACAGATGGTTGCTATGTGGGAGTCCCATCCTCCCTTGGTCGGCTGTTTCAGTGAAGCGGGAATCAATCAACACAGCCATTGTCGGGATGATGGATGTCAGACGGTGTCAGGATCTTTGAAAGGTAAGGAAAATGTATGAACTAGGCGCTGACAGTGTTACCGATTGCATTGTACTCGGGATTCAGTGGACTATTTTGCATCAATCAAGATACCCCGTTGATGAACCAACACATCGGATAGTTAGAGAACGATGAATGATATTTCCTGATTATAGCCTATAACCAATGTACAGCTTAAAAGGTTGCGCCTGGGGTTCGGGAGAGCTTTAAACATGGATTCTGATCATTCTTCTCTTGAAAATATCTTAAATGACCAAAATGATGCTGGTAAAGTGCATCGTACCTCGAAATGCAGTCACAACACTCCGTCCTGGACTTCAATTCTAACGCTGACGTGGATTCTAGACAAGGGATGATTTTCCCTACTAGATCTCAGGTTGGCATCTCCGAGTTCCACAGACAGCGACTGTTGGATCGATGGCTCTTATAGCTCTTATAATGACTAGTAATCAAACAGGTGCCCCTTGATCTCGTGACGTGAGCCAATAGAACGAACATTTGATAGGACCCCTGATTATCCCTACAGAGGTTGGTACAGGAATTTTGGCCTTTTTGATGACTTGTCCGGACTTTTTGGTGACCGCGGAGGCTGAAATTTGTCCGGATTTCTCGTCCAACCTCAGGCTGAAAAGGTTTTGTCCGGACTTTCGATCTGACCTGTCAAATTTTGGCCTAAATATGGCCAAAAATGTCTTTTTTCGCCCCAAATCCAAACTGATTGTGCTCTCATTGTCCGCCTCGTCACGCGAATGCCATTGTACACTTTTCAGCTTGTTCTGAATGGGCGACATGGGTCATGGTCTTGTGGCGGTGGCAGACAATAATTAGTCCTTTGTCCGGACTGCTGCACCAACCTCTCTACCGTGCATCGCCATTTCCGGATGAATTGTTCCTGCATATATCGTCCGGACCCTCCTTTGTCCGGACTTATGTGCCGACATTTTGTACTTTGGGGGCCAAATTTGTCCGGACTTTTCAACCAACCTCAGTAGGGATAATCAGGGGTCCTCATTTGATCCTGTCCCGATCCGGGTCAGGGCGGGCCGCACTGTCTGTGTCTCGTTCCGAACGTCGACTATCTACCCTCAGTCTTCCCTCAGTCAGCCAAACTGTCATCTGCACGTTTATCGCTACATACCTGTCCTCATGGGTGCCACGTTCATCCATATTAAAATCCATATGATTCGGTTATAGAAGACCAAAACCAATACCCATTTTTATGACCGTGGTCTTGTGTCCTGGACATATGTGACGTATCTACTTTTAAATGGTGCTATACTTATATCGTTCCAGGTATATATTTAATAGGCAATTTTCCAAGAGTGAAAGGACTCGATCCGAAGTCATACACTTTCGGTTGTGCGTGTTCCATGAGACCCTGAGATGCTCTGGTCACTGGGGCTGTCAGAGCTAGTACTTTCTCCCATCGGCCCAAAGTTAATGTCCGATAAAACTCTGGAATCAGTCGACTCTGGGTCACCAGAACTGGATTTCGACATCGCTGCAACGCGTAGCACGAGGAGCGTTGGTGCGACAACCTTTCATGATGAGGAAACATTTAGCCACTAGCTGAAAGTTAATACAGAAATCGGTTGACCTTCGCATATGCCGCAATAGCATCTCCATAGTAGGCAGCATCAACATCCCTCACTGCCAGTGCTATGTACACGATCAGTGACATCGTGTATATTGCTGAGGACTCGATCAGAGCAGAAATGACACTTCGGAATAAGAATATCCTCTGCGCGAGGCAGACAATGCGATATAAAATCAAAGTTGTGCACATGAGAGTTGTGGCGAGCATCATCGAGATGTAGATCAACGACCAATCTGTAGCTGATATGAAGTGTGGGATCTTTTGAATATCATGGGTAGGATCGCTGACAACACTGTAGACCTGCATTATCTTCATGACTGATATAATCAATAAACGGCATATCCAAAAAAGAACAGAGAATCACCCGTTCCAGCCACAGCACAAATTATTGGTACGGAAACGACTCGCCATTGGCGATCCCAGAGGATCCAACAACGCCATATCTACCGGATGTCAATTTTTTCCCCACTGAGTTGGCTAAATATGACATACAAACATAACATCGACCAGAACTGTGCTTATACCGCCAGTGATACCATCAACAATGTAGTTTGCTCTGGTCCACGGGCCACCGTCCATCACTTCGAACACGCTGTAATAATTGTCGCCAGACTCAATGAATGCGTGGTACCCCAACACCCAGTACATCGCAAATGATACTGTCAAAAGAACGTAAAGTGTAATGATGATAGCACCCAGAAATTTACTCCGTAAACGCTTGAGAGAAGAGACTGTGTTAAGAGTTGAACGAATATCCTGATTTAGCCAGGGTTGATAGTCGACATACACATAGTCCATAAAGTCATTGCTACAATGCCAGTGTATAAACCTTCAAAGTGAATGCTTAGCAGAGATGCTTCAGGAATAGGGGATGGTCTTACCATGCAACAGGGCTTCCAGAATGATACAGCTCAGTCGCACGTCAAGCTGGTCAAAAATGATACGCCTATCATCTTGGGAAAGGATAGGTGGTGAGGCCTGCATCGTAGAGAGAAGTAGATGAGTAAGGAGGCACACTCGTTACTTCATATAAGTACCATTTTCACCGCCTCAGATTCTGATCAGGTGAGTGGACAAAGATAGTACCAGCAAATTCCGCAACTAAGATCGCCAAGCATATGGCACCAGGCTGTAAATGGTGAAAGCAACATTGGTTCAGTACTAGAACTGAAGTACTAACAGTGGACACCCGAGAAGTTCTGATCCATAATGGGTATCTTATCGCTTCCCGATAGATGGTCATTCGAAGAAAGCCATACCTGGACTTGAATGAGATACCAGAGAAGCACAGAAAGTATCGACACATGATCAACTTTACGACGAAAATTTTCAAGGCAACCATTGTAGAAGACAATGATGGATAAGATGATAGCCTGAGCACCTAGAGAGCCGGACGTCACTTAGATTGAACCTGATTCAGATGGACATCGCCTCTGCCGGAACTCACTTCATTCAGAGCACTAAAAATACTAGGAAGTTCAAATAAGTCAAGCGCGAGACAGAAGACAGGACTTAGTAGATCCTAAATTTGCCGATGGAGAAGGAATTTGATGTCCAGCCGCGGTTTACCCGGTTTCTGAAGTTCCTAGTAAGGTTAGGTAATTTAGGGTGAATATATCGACGAATCGTAACTGGTTGATTTTGATGCAACAGGGACCTGAGATTATTTTATCAAAGAGTTGCTGGACAATTCATGCACAAAAGCGAAACGAGGAACCAAACAGAGAACGACTGAAGTTGGTCTGCCGTAACAGCACATTGAGTTCCCAGAAAAGATCTTAGACGTCAATTCACGGAAAGTCGCTAGTCAGTAGCTTGAATGAACCAGAACAGTTTTCGACTAGGGGCAACAGATGAACCATCACAATGAAGTACTAGCCCGCATCCGCAACGTGCGTGGTTGGCTTCAATATGAGGTAGTAGACTCCTCTCCCTAAACAGTTAAAAGCCAAGTCTGAGAGAGAAATAACTAAAAGGAAGGCAGTAAGACGTACTCTTTCCGCAGGAAATTCAAGAGGTTCTATCTGGGGGGCCAGTGAGAAGCTAAAAGGCTTGGATGTCGTTACGTTACAATTTAGTCCCGTATTCAGCCGCAGTACCCAATCGGAACCCGGCCGGTCGATTCCTCCCGGTGCTTGCACGGTGCATTTTTGCACCTCACATTCAAAGCCTCCTTTGCTGGAATAGCCCTCTGAGCCGAGGATCTATATCTCTTCTTTTTCTTTCCGGACGCGCTGACGAGCATCCTTTGACGACTTCCCACCTTCGTGTCCTCCTCAAACAACTTCGTCGACTGGTCAAACCACTGATACCATAATATCCCTGGTACCCGAAACACACTGTACGCTCTGATGAACCTACTTACATCGCTGAGAAAAAAAATCTGAACTACAAGAAGAGACATACCCTACCCCGAGCCGACGAACGAGCAACCTCCAATCCACCTTATCCATGCTCCTTTCGAACCAAATCAAGGGCAGCCTTCCTGGACTCGCACGTCACGTTCCTGCCGCCAAGCCAATATTCCCTCATGAGAGATCGGGTCGACATGGAAAGATATGTATCTCCACTCTTCCAGCGTGAGCTGCGCAGTCCGAGCGGTATCGAGTACCTTCATTGACACGGATTCGGAGTACAGCTCTATCTCTTCCTTCTCTGGGCGCCGATGGTAGTCCAATTGAAATTCTTGCACCAGTCTGCATTCCCTTCAATTCCTACGCTTTCAAAGTCCTACCATCGTTCTCCGTCTTGTCGTAGCACGCATCCCAGAGATAAGAAGGTATGACAAGCCTTTCTTGCTGATACATGGTCAAAGCCTTGTATCGACGCATGCCCTCTTTGAGATCGGGGCACTCATTGATCAGCCCGTTCTTCTTGCAACACACGCCATAGTCTTCAGGGACTTCACAGGTCGTTTGACCGCAGTATTCACCGAAGTTGAACGGTATTCGGCATCAGCTTGCGTCTTCGAAAATATTTTGATCGATGATGTAGGCATGATGAAGCTGGATGACCATATTTGAATCGTTTGCTATATGACTGAGAAACTACAGGAGTGCGATTTATCTTGATATTGAAGACAGAGAGATCCGAAATATATCCATACCTCCATTGATACTCTCACAACGGACGTCCCTTCAGGATGATATCCTCCGTTGTCCACTCACTCGTCTTCTCAGGCGAAGGATCAAGCCCACCTGAGCATAGAGATACATGTCGTCTCTCACCATAGCCAATATGTGGACTGAACGAAGGTCTATCAGCATATATTCATAAAATACCAAGGAAGAAACGTACCCGCCACGGGTGCTTAACCACGTCGTTATACCTACGACAAAGTGACTCTCATAGCCGCTTCATAAAATGCGGCTCAAGAATATTCCCCCTATCGAATACCCCCTCCAAGACAAACCAGTCCGACCAGAAGGTAAGAACACCGACGAGCTTGACGTAGTCTTTGAGCGGCTTCGTCTTCGTAATTCTCTATGAGGACATGTTGCACCTTATAGAATGACGGCGCACGAGGGGCACGTAGAATTTTGCGAGCGACCCTTGCGAGCTTGCGTTCCCTTGCGAGCCTCGATTTGCATTTGCGTTTGCGAGTGTGACATCATTTGCGAGCGTGACATGATCGAGTCCAGTTTAAGTCTGCCGACTCAGCTTGCCAATCCAGATGTTCGAAAGTGTTCCAGACACAGGTACAGCCACGATCGTGAGCAATATTTTCCTTCACCTCTCACTGTGCTGAAAATTTTGTGAAATTTCTACTTCTGCTGCGCCGAAAACCGGTCTTCGTTCTGATTTATTGACCATACCATCACAAACAAACAAAGATAGTAGTAGTATACGTGCTCCTACCTTTCTTCTCTCGTTGATATATCCTCAAGCGCAAAGGTATTGTCCAATCCAAGGTAAGTCAGCCCTCCCTTTGGCCTTATCCCAACTCATCATTCCCTTCCTATAGATTGACATCTTCATCTCCTGCCTTCGCAAAGAATATGTGGCCAAAAGGCCTGTCAACCTCTATACAGCCTTCAACTTCCTGACGATAAACATCACTGCCGCTTTCTGCTACTCCCATTCATTTGACATTGGTTCCACACCCTCTCCTCTCCAGACTTCTCGCATTCAGTTCTTCAGCCGAAGAAATTTCTATCAGATCAAGTACATAGAATTGCGTGCTCTTTTCTGATCCCATTCACGACAGCCATTACAGACTGGTAATTTACTCATTGTCAGAACGAATAAACCGGGGTCACCATGTTTCCCATCGACTTCTTCCAGCTCGTGTAAAACCCACAGATCTACTCTAAATTTATGTCTGAATTAATCGATCGACCCGGCGTCAACCTGGAACAGCCCTCGGATAAGTATCTAATTCCCTTCTTGAAGGACCCCGTCCGCGTCTTGGTACCAAGTCAGTTACATGTCGCACTTCTGACAGTGATGGTTGTTTCAAGCCTGGTATGGTGCTCACTGTCTATCCTCTTTATGGACATCCTTCAGAAACTCGACTTCAAGAACCATAAGATGAAGTGGATACCGCGGTACCTTCTGTTGCACTGGCTGACCATAGTCTTTGCAAATGGTTCTGACCTTGTAGACTGCCAGTAGATTCTATAAAAGGATGTCAGTATGGTTTTACGGAGGAAATATAAGTCCATGAGCCAACCATGAGTAATACCATGGATAAATAAGTGCATAGATAACTAAGACAAGATTGTGACGGGTAGATAAAGTAGTGATGCAGGCGTTGAACTTGATTTAAACGAATGTCAAATTGGTGTCAAATGCAAACGTGACAGACCTGTCACACTTGCGTTCATTTGCGAGCTTGGTTAAACACTTGCGAGCAATACTAGAACGCTAGCGAGCAATGCTAGAACGCTAGCGAACCATGTTAGAACGCTAGCGAGCAATTCTGGAACGCTTGCGAGCCATGTTAGAATGCTTGCGTTAGCTTGATCGGTGCGTGCGGTCATATGATTAGACTTGCATTCGGACTTTCACTGATATTGTGATGGTAGTATGCTATCAACAGACTTCTGGACCATCCCTGGGGACCTCACAGGTAGGTAATTTACTGTCTAACATGTCTTAAACTGTTTACTTGACGTTATTATCTATCCGGAACAGTGTTTAAACCTCGTAAGGATCGAGGAAGTTTTGAGGTAGTCTAGTCAGTCAATTTAGCTCGCATTCATGAGTAATAACACGCATTGATGACATCATAAACGCATTGATATGAACGCAAGTGATCGCAAGTGAAACGCAAATGAACGCAAGCTCGCAAGGATCGCTCGCAAAATTCTCCTGGCCCGCGCACGAGTATATGCAGGGAGACAAGAAATGAATACTTACAGTGTTTCACCACCCGTAAAGCTCAAATATAGGAACTGACGTCGCCCATGCGCATATTGCTTGATAGGCAACTTGTAACATTTGAACTGAGAACTCGAGGTTCCCGCCAGAAGCCACCACGGGATTTCAGCAGAAAAAGGTTATGAGAGTGTTGACAGCCTCGCGTATATGGTCATTGGATTTGAGACAGGTTCTACTCAGCATGCGCAGTTCGTCATTCTCGGCGTGATAGTCAGGCCCCAAGCTGAAGCAAGGAAGCGACATGACCTCTGAGTGGAAGAGTAGTATTATATACACCGGTTTGTTCTTCCGACGACGTCGGTTCAAGCTGCGAGAAAAGATGGCGTAGTCCTTGCAAGGTAGTCAACAGCGACCTTCCTCTGGCTTGGAAGCAGCTCAAGGTGTTCTCGAGTTAGGCAGTCGTTCTTCAATGTTTCGATGTAACTGACAGGGTATCTCTGAAGATTAGATCGAGTTGGAGCAAGATCATGTTAAATGGTATATCGGGCGTATGGAAATCAACGTACTTTAAGAGGTCGAATTTGATCCACTAGGCTACACTGTACGAGAACATCGATACGAGGCCTTGCGGCTACTTTTGTTCCATGTCCCAGATCAAATTGAATACGTCTCCGCCAGATACTGACGGAAAAATGAGGACTATCTTTGAATATAAGAAAAGCAACTCACGCATGAAGACGATCTCCTTTCAGTTTCTTGATCCCTTTGCCCCTATCGAGTTGCATTCGCCAGAGCCAGGAACGGACACCCTCTGGCAACAATATCACAAGTAACTAGACGCGACCCTGGCGAAGCAAAGCTCACCTCCCGCAAACATGCCATCTTGACGGCGTGGTAAGAGCGTACCCCATATATGCTCATTCCCGTAGACAAGCGAAGCTTGACATTTCACTTCATCGTTCCGCTCCAGACCTGTTTCCGCATGAGAGTTTCAAGCACGCTTTAGAGAATTTTCAGGGCACTGCGGAACACAACGAATGAAGAACATACTCAAATATCCGAAGCAGAGTCACTACTGGCATCGTACCCGTAGTCCGAGTACATTCCAGAACACGTTCAAGGTCAGCGATTCCGAGGGTACTACAACTATAAGATGAGTCTGACTCTCACATGATGATGATGTTGAGACTCACTCAGAGTCACTGTGGTGGCATACAGGTCGTGCATATACGAGTCTCAGCCATAAGCTCCGGTATTCTGTATAATGTCCTATAGCAGAACTGTACATTTGGTGAGCAGCAAAACGCAATCAAATGGCAACGACGTACATGGCCGACCGGGACGAAGTCCAAGTTAGTCCAGGCAGGCTCAGATACACAGTGGCGAGGCTCGGGGATCTATAACATGCATGAGCCCAGATACCAGGAGACAGGTGCACATACCTACATACATGGATTATAATGTCCAGCTGCCGCATATCCATGAAGCCGCCAATGCTCTCCCTTCACGTTTCTGGGCCAGGCGATGATTCGTTCGTCTACATTATCTTTGCTGTATGAGAGCGTTTTACGCCTCATGGTTGCGGTATTCATAGATTCATTGAGAGCCCTGGTAAACACTTGGAACTGAGAGCAAGGACGCGATGGAAGGGAAGACAGGAACGAACGTTTGAAGTTTGACACCCTCGCGACTAGATCACATGATATAATTCTGTCCAATTCGGGCCGAGACCTCTTTCACCAATTCTTTTCCGAACACGTTTGTCGCTGGATACCTACTGTCGCTTTCTTCAAGTATCTATATAAACGGAAATACTGGGTAGTTGAAAAGGCCGAAACCGCGGTTTTGTCGCGATTCGCGAAACACGTTCAATGTTATGCAGTGGTTAGCGGCTGGACACTTCGTCCATACAGCTTGAGCAACCTCAGTAAATGAAATAAAAATTATAACATATTAGGTCCTGCCATTGCATCTTTCAGTCGATTTCTCAACAGTTTCAGGATCATAGAGCTGCGCTGCTCATATCACCGCTTGAACGCATCCTGCTATAGTGCCCAATCGCTGTTAACCGACCTCCTCGTTATCTAATAATTATATCACAAAATACGACACAACATTTATTTGTGGAGACCGGATACACTTATGGCCTGAGGCGAACGCCAACTTCAGAGGGTAATATTCCAAACCGACAGACACGTAAGCGCGTTACCTTCTTGTACATGGAATCATTGAAATCTGACCCGTCGAGGCGAGAATACATGTGCAGCTTCCTATGTTATTTGATCCAAGTCACCTGCTCCTAATATGAAGTGAGCTGCAATACTGGCCACTGCCTTAGAAGGATAAGTGTCGATCAAACAGAAACACCCTCGTGGTTGTATGGATATCGGCAAGTACTCTCTCGTGCCAGCACCAATTTATTGATGGTCTCGAAATTTCAAGTATCTGCGATTCATGTCAACGTACGAACTATCTTACTGCAGTGCAGTTGGTGCTGTTGCTCGTTCGATTGCTTGGCCCACCTATTTATGACACTGAACCGGGGCTCTCAATAGTATTAGGACCAATTGCGACTCGCAGGTAGCTGCATGATGACAACGGAATCTTATCAAAACGATGGCTCTGACCCTTATTCTTAGATGCTGCGTCGCTTTACCACCGAGGTGAGACCATTGAGACGTACATGTACTGAGTAGTTTTCCTGATACTCCCCCGTTCTCTGGCTGGGATCGTTTATCGAATTCCTCAGTTTTCTCGAGTATATGAAGCAACGAGCAAGCCGTCCATGCCTATATACTTCTCTCTACGATGCAGGCGTCACCGCCTGTCCTGTCCCAGGATGAGAGGGACGACATAGTTGACGAGATTAACCTGAGTCTGAACCGCATGATTCTGCGAGCATTGTTGCATGGTGAGGCCATCTCCTATTCCTCGAATATGTCTTTCAATATCCAATTTTCAGGTCTATACACTGGCATCGTAGCGATCACCTTGTGGACTGTCTTGAACACATTCATACCTTCAGTGAAGTCATCACGCAGTCTCTTCTCCCAAGCGGTTACGTAGCAAATTCCTGTGTATCATCATCATCACGCTTCATATTCTCTCGACGATGGGGCTCGGGTTTGAGCACCGGGGTCTCATTGAAAATGGTGACAACTATTATAGCATTTATGCAGCACTGGATGATGACGGCCCGCGGTGGAGAGCATACTATCTCATCGACGGTATCACTGGTGGAATAAGCACAGTTCTTGTGGATATCACTATTGTATGCCCTCTGATTTAGTCTGATCAACCAACAGTAACTGACGAGTCGTAGATATGGCATTGTTGGACCCTCTGGGATGGGCACGTAGAATTTTGCGTTTAACCCTTGCACGCTTGCGTTCCCTTGCGAGTTTCCGTTTGCATTTGCATTTGCGTTCATATGCATGCGTTTGAATAAATTGCATTTGCGTTCGATCAAATGCATTTGCGTTTCTGAGTGTGACATCATTTGCGTGCGTGACACGATCGACTCTCTCTCGTCTTGGATGCCTTTCCTGAGTCTGAAAGTGTACTACACCTGTGTATTATGTGTTGTAAATCCAGCTCAGCTCTTGTACTAATGTGTTTGCCAGAAAGAAATCAGGTGTAAAATTGCCTCCTGGCTTCTAGTAACCGACTCCGAATCCAAGGACATCGACAGCGAAGTTTGTGAGGAGAACCAGTCCACTGCTCCTGGCCCAATGGATGCAACTCTGACTGTGAGAAATCACCTCGGAGGAATGTGTCCTATCTATAATCTTGACAACACACCCAAGACCCAGGCATTGCTGAGAAAGGGTACGAGAAACTTGAAGCGCCGGACTGTTTCCGAACTCCCGGAGGAATCTGTCGAGTTAAGACCCACTGATTATAGTGAGGAATACCACTGACCAGCCACCAGCTAAGCGCACCCGTCGCAAATTGAGGGAGGGTGATTCTAACACTTTTGCAGAGTAACTACGAGTACATGAGTTAACATTCAGTAATACCAGGCCGGAATAAGTGTGCAGATAAGTAACACGAGACCGTGATGAGTAAAAACGCTAGTGAAACCGGAGTTGAACTTGAGTTGATCCAGTGTCAAACGCAAACGTGACAGGTGTGTCACATTTGCGTTCATTTGCGTTCACTTGGTAACGCATGCGTTCTCTTTGCATCGCATGCGTGGGATGTTTTACCATTCGCGTTCTTACTTAAACACTTGCGAGAAATGTCTGAACGCATGCGTTCTTGATTGAAATGTTTGCGTTACTTTGATTGGTGCATGCATTCATATAATTCGACTTTTGTAACTTCTGTTCGGGCTTCCACTGATTTTTTGATGGACGTATGGTATATAAATACCATCGGACCATCCACAGGCGCCTCGTGGGTAGGTATTTTACTGTCTTTCAGGTCTCAATCAATTGACTTGTCACTGTAATCTATCTGGAACAGCGTTGAAACCTCCTAAAGATTAAGAATGCCTTTGACGTAGTCTGGTACATAAATTTCGCTCGCATTTATAGGTAATGACACGCAGTAATGATGTCATAAATATATTGATAGGAACGCAAATAATTGTACACAAAACGCAAATGAACGCAAATGAACGCAAGCACGCAAATCACAAACGCAAAATTCTCCTGGCCCCTCTGGGATCGCAAATGGCAAGTGGTTTCCATGCCGATTCTCTGTGCTATAGGTGGAACAGGTGAAGTGTTTTCTTTCTCTTTGGATATACCATTCAATGGGCATTTTAGTAATAAAAGTAATGCAAATGTTCAGTGATATTCGCATTCTTACCGACTCCCCCGAGGCAGGACAATTCGCACCAGTAATTGACTGGTCGTTGATCTACGTCATTTTAATGCTCGCCACAACCCTCATATGCACGCTCTTGATTATTTACCGCATCGTTCGGGAGGCTCGAGAGATGAGCGCATCCCGCAAAATTATCGAGATGCTGATCCAGTCGTCTGCAATATATTCACTCTCCTTAATCATCTATCTTGCGCTGGTGTCGAGAAATTTGGAGGCTAGTTTCTATGCGGATACTTTTGTTGCTTATGTCAAGGTGAGTTTATGTCGTATTTGCCTTTGGTTCAAGATCTGAGACTTCCCCAAGGCCATCGCCCCAACACTCCTAGTCGGGCGCGTCTTATCCCATGCTAATGCGAGCTCTCGTCGTCAACAGATGATTGCTCTGAGGGAGAACCATCCTCCCTTAGTCGGCTGTTTTAGGGAGGAGGATGCAAATAACAGCTAAGTATGCCATACTCCAGGTGATGGCCATCAAACGGTGTTGGGATCTACAATGGGCAAGGAAACTGTATGATCTCCCATTTGGCAGTGTTACCCATTGCATTTTACTCGGGATTTGGCAGATATTTTCGGGCGAATCAAGATACCACGTTAATGAACTGATGCATATGACAGACGATGCAATCGTGTTCCGAATGAGATACTATAGCCAATGTACAACCGTTAACTTGACAGGTTACTCGTGGTTTCGTGTGAATCAAGATACCCCGTGTGGGTAATACAATGCGTTGGATCCCAATTAGTAGTCGCACTGTCCCCCCAGTTTGACGTTGAAGTAGTATCAAGATGAGAGATCATTTTCCCAAATTCAGCATCATTACGCTGTTAAATTTCAAAGAGTCTTTGTGAGATAGCAATTGGCGCCGCCAAATTGATTGAAGCGCTTTATGGCTCTAATCAAGCAAATGCAGCTGGAAAATAATCTATACGCCTTTGAAGTCTCATTTATCTCCAGCGGCCTAGAGATGATGTCAAGATTAAACCACTCTCCCTCGACGGCTAGTCTAAAAATGGAAGAACCAAAAGTCAGCCAAGGTGTACAAGAGTTAGTCTATCCGGGGGTCAGGCACGGCTTCACCATACCCTCATACCGAGAAGACGTCTTGCACGGCAGGTCCCTGCACGCTCAAGGGCACGCCAGCCATTGAGCAAAGACTCTAGGATGAACCAGTCGTTCAACCGGAAGGTATCAGTGTCGATGAGCTTGACATAGTCTTTGAGCGGCGTCATGTCTTAGTAGCGCTCTACGAAGATATGTTTTACCTTATAGAGTGAAGGATGGTACATTAGCATATGCAGGGAACGACGGAGGAAACAGAAATTACGAAATCTTTCTATCCGTAAAGCGCAAACTTAGGACCCATCTCCCTCCCTCATGTGCGTCCTTTTCGCTAGAGTGGGACACTGGAAGGACTATCCTCCATGTCGTCATCCAGATCTAGGAGTCGCTGGTAACATAGGCAATGAGATCTTTGATGTCCTTCATATGCACGGTCGTTGATTCCGTGCGGCTCGTATTCCATGGTTGCGATACCCAGGAGTTTGCCGTGTTAGAGCGATAGTATGGACCACGGTCTTGAGGCAAAAGACTGGCTTGATAGGTACTGGCACCTTCTTCAGGCGTCGACAGTTTAGGCTGCAGAAAACAATAGATGAAGGTTTCTGAGCGAAATGACCCGGCGCGATTGTTTCAATGGACGACAAGCAGATTATCTTTAGACTGGGGAGAAGAAGTCGCACATTGGAGGGAAAGGCGTGCTCGGAGCTTGGGCTTTGCGAATTTCCTCCAAGTTGGAAGATTCAAGTAGCGTTTCCGAGCTAGGAGGTTGAACTTCGGCTGTTCCACGTACATCACAAGCTCACCTTTTATATTTTTCCAGACTGAGATAAAGTCATGTTAACGCGTATATCCGGTGCATGGAAAAATAGCGTACTGCAATCTGTAAGACGCTGGGTTTGATTTACAGGGCTATGCTTGCGAGAACGTCGATACAGGGCATGGAGGTCTATTCTGCTTCGTATCCAAGTTTCTGTTGGATACCGGTGGGAAAATGAGGATAATAATTGACAACAGCGGAAAGAGCGCACACTTGAAGACGACCTCGTTTCAGCTTCTTGTTCTCCGCGTCCTGATCGATTTGCCTTTACGAGAGCAAGGATGAGCACTCGGATATATGCCACTAACAAGATCAATAAGTAGCGAGGCACGACAACAGAAAAGCAAAGCCCCGATTGCAAGCACGCCAGAACTTGATCATGATTGTACAAGTGTGTTGCGCCCATGGTCGGTACTGCAGGCAAGTAAGCCCGGTATATCCCATCGTAGTCTCATGCCAGACAGGATTCTCCAGGACGAGGCTTTCCAGCCCTCCCTAGAAAGTCGTCATGATACCGCAATGCAATGACAACTGCAGAACACACCCAAGAGCGATAACGGAATAAAAAGCACTACGATCAGGCGTCTCTTCATTGGTTCGAAGGATTCCGGAACACATTCAAGTTCAATAATGGTTGTCGTGCTAAGACGATAGTGTGACTGGCTTTCGAGTAATGAAGACCTCGCGACTAGCTGTAGTGGTATACGCCCAGTGCATATGCGCGCCCTGATAAGAAGTGTCGGCGGTTTAGTTGATGTCTTATAGCAAAACTGTGGTTTTATGTTGAGCAGAGAATTGTACGCAAATGAAAGAGACATACATAGCAGACAAGGATAAGAACCAAGTATGCACAAGCGGGCCCGGGTATGTCGTGAAAAGCTTCAGGGAGTTATCCAATATTTATCCTTGCAGTTTTAGACATCAGAACGCGCCGGAAGCCTTCGATGGATGCGTCAGGTGGAGAGGTGGGAACCAAGCGAGGTAAAATCCGCGTGTATCCACAAAACCGTTGAGCCGGGCATCAATCCGTTTCTCTAATGGACGGTACATTTTCTTTGTAGCGTGAGAGCGATTTATACCTCTGGGCTGTCCGTCGTGCCATTCGAAAGACTCATATTCTCCTCATGGACTCCCCGGGTGAGAACTTCGTTCCCCGGAGGAAGTAGTCCTCTTTAATGTCGATTGAGCGACATCTGTAATGATCTTTGGAATGATGACATGGAGTCGTTACCTGGTGGTCGAGGGGTTCAATGTTCATCCAGAGAGCGCTGGCCGACACTTAGAACTGAGAGCACGAAGTGGAAGGGACGACAAGAACATTTGAAATTTTGAATCCAGCAGCGCGACTGGGATCACATGACTTTGTCCTGTCACGATTCAGGCTGATTTAATACTCGTTTTTTTTGACCATGGAAGTTCTGCTGATGACCAGGTTTGGATGGCTAGAACTCTCAGTCGCTGCTGTTGAATTGCCAATAGTCCTTTGAACGCCTTTTTCAGCTTACAAGGACACTCGTATCACGGCTTAAACTCGCTCTATTATACCCAATCTTTCAGAACTGACCTAGCTCTTTTTCCTATACTTATCGTGACACCGGGCATCGGCAATGGTCCAAACTACTATGCGTGTATTCACATGTCCTTCTCGTGGGCGAAGCTTGTTCAGGAAAAGAATACAGGTGTGGACCCTTAGCAGACACGATAGACTAGCGGCTGTCTGGTTTTAATCACCTTCGCTCGAGGGTATCGAGAAGCCTTGTTGCTATGTTAATCATAGACGATTGTTTCAAGGAATGGCGGCTCAGTTGATGTTCCCAGAAGTTCGTGCGTCCAACCTATGCAGTGGCCTCCGCCCTGATCGCCCGGAGACTTATCCACCGACACTGCGTCCTTCTGTGCGACCTCCAGTGAGGTGAAATGGTTAACCTACGACATACTGAGCACTTGTGTTCTTCTCTGGTTCGCAAAATATATCAAATTCTTAAGAGATCGGGTATATGAAGCCAAGAGCAAGCCTTCCATACTCACATACTTCCCTTTATGATGCAGGCTTCACCGGTTGACCTTTCCCCAGATGATAGGCGTGACATTATCTACTGGCTTGACCTGACTCTGAACCGTATGATTCTTCAAGCTTTGTTGCACGGTAAGCCCATCATTTGTTCCCGGAGCGACTCTGCTAAATATTCACTGTCAAGGCCTATACACCGGCATTGTAACAGTCACTTTATGGGTGATATGTATGTCGACTTCCATTCCTGATGGCATCAGGAGATCCGTTAAACCCTCAATGCAGATTCTTCTCCCAGGCGGGTTACGCAGTATATTCCTGTGTACAATCATCATCACGCTTTATTTTCTCTCAACCATAGCGTTCGGAAGCAGCTGGGTGTTCAGGAGCTGAGGGTTCATTGAAAATGGCGACACTGGCACAGGTTCCTAACGAGGGATCAGTTTCCGTACCTGTGCGATTTCAAGCAATTCTTACAAGAGAAAGCAGGCAGGCCTCGCCGAACTCCCAAAATAAGGATAATCAAGTTCATATCTAATTCTAATTCTAACAGGTGCTACATATCGTTCCAGGTCTACATTTAATAAGTAATTGTTGTAAGAGTGAAACGTCTCAACACGAAAGATTTGAAGTCAAACACTTTCAGCTGTGCGTGTTCCGTGAGATCCTGAGAAGCTCTCGTCACTGGGGTTGGAGGAGCTAGAATTTTTCCCCATTGGCCTAAAGTTAATATCTGAGATGTTTCCGGATGTGTTCGACTCCTCATCATTAGAGATGGACGTCGACCCAGCTGCCACACGTAGCGCCAGGAGTGTTGGGGCGATAGCCTGTCATATGGATGAGCAAACAATCAGCCACTGAACAAAGTTTAATCCAGAGATGTCTTCACCCTAACGTACGCTGCAACAGTGTCTGCATAATTGGCAGCCATCAGATTCCTCCCCGCAAGTGCGAGATACACGATCAGTGACAGTGTATAAATCATGGCGGACTCAATCAGAGCAGAAATGATGCGTCGGAACAGTAATAACCTACGTGCGAAGCGGACGATGCGATACACAATTAAGAGTGTGCACATGAGTGTTGTGGTTAGGCTCAAAGCAGCGTAGATGAGTGGCCAGTCAATTTCTGCTGCATATAATACGCTCTTGCTAACATCACTGACACCGTGAAAATCACTAAAGATTTGCATGGCCTTCATCACTGGGGCACTTAGTCTAGGTATATCCGAAGGAAAGAACATGTCGTGTGCTTACCAGTCGCAGCCACGAGACACATGATTGGTATGAGAACCACTTGCCATTGGCAACCCCAGAGCACCCAGCAACGCCATGTCTACAACAGATCAGCTATTCTTCATTGACCGGACTAAACGAGTTAACGCACAATAGTGATATCGACAAGAATTGTGCCTATGCCACCAGTGACACCGCCAATGAGATAATATACTCTCCACCACAGACCATCTCCCGTCAATGCTACAAACACACTGTAATAATTATAGCCATACTCAATGAACGCGCGATGGGCAAATGTCCACTCCATCACAAATGCTACCATCCTAAGAACATAGAGCATGATGATGATGGTACGCAGGAAGGTACCGTGTAACCGCTTCGTAGAAGTGACTGTATTAAGAGTTTAACTAATCTCCCGGTCTGATGGGTATTGTAAGTCCACGCACACATAGTCCATAAAGTGACCGTGACGATGCCGGTATATACACCTGCAAAGTGAAAATTCAAAAGGTATATCTCAGGAATAGAAGATACTCTCACCGTGCAACAAGGATTCCAGTATCAGACGGTTCAGATACAAGTCAAGCGTACTAAAAATGGCTCTCTTATCATCTTGGGAAAGGTCGGGAGGTGGAAGCTCCATAGTAGGTGTAGTCCGATGGCGGTATATGAAGCAAGGAGGAATACTTGTTGCTTCATATACTCGCCTTCGGCAGAAGCAGGGACAGTTCAAAGAACATAACAGATAATTCATTGCCATCGAGATCACCACAGTGCATATGGACACTAAGAACGAAGAATGGTCTGGGTTCATACCGGAACAGAATCGATACTGAACACTCCAGAGATCTCGATCTACTACCGGTACGTCTTATTAACTCTTCAGCAGATCATGATTCTGAGTAAGACATGCCTTGGCAACGGATGTCAGGAACCATAGTGTTTACCGAAGTTATGCAGTATTCGGCTTTAGCTTGCGTCTTCAAAGATCCTTTGATGGGAGATTTAGGCTTGATGGGAAGGAATGCTGTACTGGAATTGCCATATGGCTGAGACACTACAGGGAGTATGATTCATCATGCTATTGAACAAAGCAAAGAGACATCCGAAACACATCCATACCACCATGAATGCTCACAATGGATGTCTCTCCGAGATGGTATCCTCCGTCGTCCACTCACTCGCGCTCAGGCGAAGGATCATACCCACTTGAGCGTACAGATACACCATATCTCTCACCATCGTCAATCTGTGGCCAAACGAAGGCCTATCAGCAATTTATTTAAGAAAGACAAGGAAGAAACTTACCCACCACGTAGGCGCTTGACCAGGTTGTCATACGTACGACAAAGTGACTCGCATAGTCGCTCCATACAATGCAGGCTCAAGAATATTCCCCCCATCGAATACCCACTCCAAGACAAACTAGTCCGGCGAGAAGGCAAGAAAGTTGACGAGGCCGACGTAGTCTTCGAGCAGTTTTATCTTCGTAATTCTGTGAGGACATGTTGCACCTTATAGAACGACGGCGTGTGAGTCTTTGCAGGGAGACAGGAAAGGGATACTCACAGCGTTTCTACACCTGTAAAGCTCAGATGTTGGAAGCGGCGCCGCACATCTATACAATCCCTACACACATTTCTTGTTAGGCAACTTGTAACGTTTGAGCTAAGAGCCTCGAGCAGTCTCGGGATTTCTGCCGATAAGGGCTATGAGAGCGTTGACAGCCTCGCGTACAGTCTTCAGCTTCGAGATAAGTTATACTCATAATACGTACGGAAATGTTCGCGGTACGTCGCAGCTCGTCATTGTCGGTGTGCTAGTCATGCCCTAAGTTGAGGCAGGGAAGCGACATAATCTCTGGGTGGAAATACCGATTTCTTGTTCCGACAACGCCGGTTCAAGCCACGCGATAAGATGGTGTCGTCCTTGCAAGTAGTCGATGGCGATCTTCCTCTGGCTTTGAAGTGGTTCATGGCGTTCTCGAGCTAGGCAGTCTTTCTTTACTATATGCGTGTATTTGACACGGTCTCCCAGAATATTGGACGAAACTGGAGTAGGATCATGTTAAATGGTATATCGGGTGTATGGGAAGCAACGTACTTTAATCCGTAAGAATCTGATTCACAAGGCTACACTTCGCGAGGACGTCGATACGAAGGATTGCGGCCGTTGGATACTGACAAGAAAATGAGGATCATCTTCGAATATAATGAAAGGGACTCCCATCTTGATTCCTTTGCCACTGTCGAGTTGCGTTTGCGAGAGCCAGGAAGCATCAGGATAGACTCTGTCAATAATATCATGAGTAATGAGACAAGACACTGGCGAAGTAAAGCTCACCTCCCGCAAGCACGCCATCTTGACTAAGTTGTCAGAGGGTGCTCCGTTCATGCTCATTACCGCAACAAGAAAAGCCTAACATATCTCTTCATAGTCCCAAGCCAGACCTATTTCCGCATGAGGCCTTCCTACGCGACCTAGAGAATTATCAGGGCACTGGGCAACACAAGAACAAATGAAGAACGTACTCAAGAGTCCGAATGAGAGTCACTACCGGGCACATAGAATTCTGCGTTTGCGTTTGCGTGCGTGCGTTTGCGTTTTCACGCATGCGTTTGTCACGTCTGCGTGAGCGTGACATGGATGCGTTTGTTGGCCCTCTTGTGCGTTTCGGCTTACAAACACCTGATAAATTATTTTATTAGCTACAGTGTAAGTAAGACTTACTGCTTATTAGATTTATACCAAGTATGACATCGACACCGGCCATAATTAACTTCCTTTGTCATGGTAGAGTCTCTGTACAGCTGAGTTCATTAATGTTCGAGCTGGCATTTTAAATGTAAGAGCATCTGGAGGTTTTGAGAGTGTTAGTGGCCATGAGGTATGATAACCGTCAATAAAAACCACGGCACCATTACCATTTTGTTGAGGAACAAGTTGAAGAAACCAAGAAGAAACCGAGCCAAATCCTGGCTCAAAAACGATGACTTGACAGCAACCTGGCTATGCACGACTAGAATACATCATAAAAATAAAACACCTGCCTAGAATGAGTGACTAGAAGCAATTACGGGCAGGATAAATTGAAGCGATCATAAGTCAACTAGTTCAACTCGGACTTGAACGCATCAAACGCACCGAACGCAGATTTGTCACAACACTGTCACACATCTGCGTTTAATCTCGGGCGCATGCGTTTTCGAAAGGAACGCATGCGTGCGCTATCTGAACGCTTGCGTTCAATGTTTGGACGCATGCGTGACTTATTTTTGAGATGCGTGAGTCTTTGCGTTAATTTTAGAAGTGCCTGATTCACTCAAAAATCGAGAACAGCATAAGTACTTCGACACCAGAGGGTACTATATTCATTGTGATACTAGAACTTACTAACAGGCATGCATTTATAGCCTTTCCAGACCATTCCACCTCATTATTGAGTTATAATAAGTCTTGGAGATATCTCCAGGAAATCCGGACAAATAAGTTTAATTTCAACAGAAAACATAACTACGACGTATTATTGAAATAACACTAGCTATCAGACGACCACGCATCTAAACGCATCGATCAGGGCACAAGCGCACGCAAGTTGAACTTACGCAAACGCAGACAAACGCAGTTGAACGCACGCACGCAGGGGTCGAACGCAGAATTCTCTTGGCCCGTCACTACCAACATCGTACCCGTAGTCTAAGCATATTCCAGAACACGTTCAAGGTCAGCGATTCCGAAGGTACTACGACTATAAGATGAGTCTGACTCGCGTGCGATGATGATGTTGAGACTCACTGTAGTGGCGTACAGGCCGTGCATATACCAGTCGTAGTAATAACCTCCGGTGTTTTTGCTGATGTCCCATAGCAGAACTGTACATGTGTTGAGCAGCAAAGCGCAATCAAATGACAACGGCGTACATGGTAGAACGGGACGAGAACCAACTCGGTCGAAGCGGGCTCCGATACACCGTGAAGAGGCCCAGGGAGTCATCCAACCCTTCTCCTTGCAGGCGTCCAGGGATCAGAACGCGCTGGAAGGTCTTCGATAGAGATGCCAGGTGCACTATGTCGAGAGGATCCGGTAGTTCAACGACCTATGCTAAGTATGAGCCATACATGAGGAAAAATGCACATATATCCACGTACGGAGAGTATACCTTCCCATGGCATATCTGCGAAGCCGCCAATACCCTGACCAAGCGACGATTCATTGTCCAATGGGCAAATATTTTCTTTGTTTTCTGAGGGAGTTTTACGCCCTCGTGGTCGCAGTATTCTGGGAGCGCTGGTAGATTGGAATCGAGAGCAAGGAAGGGAAGGAAGAACGACCATTTGAAATTGGAAACCCTGCAACGCGACTAGATCACGCGACTCGATTCTGTCCCGATTCGGGCCGGGACGCGCACTGTCACTTTCCGAACGTATCTGCCCTCAGTCAATCTGACTCGCAGTCATCCTCACATTTTTGGCTTAACGCCTACCTTTATTAATAATTGTACTCTCAAGTTTACAGATACAAACGAAATGCATACGGGTCGGTCATAGAAAAAAAAACCAATAAGGCTTGTTTTGACCTGTTTTGACGGCCGTGGAAGTTCTGTTCATGACCGGACTCGCAATTCTCAGTTGGAAGCTGGATCTCTACGGCTCGGGAACACACAATAAATGACTGAAAACGATACAATGTTAGATCCTGTCGTTAATCTTTTCGGCTGATCTGTCAATAGGTCCATGAACACCTTTTCTCAGCATGCGAGGACATTCATATCATGGCTATTATACCTAATTTCTGCGAACCAAGCTGAAATTCTATCCTATACCTATCATGAATGATGAAACAGCATCCCTTTGCGGAAAAACAGGCACACTTCCAAGCGCGCGCGCCAACACCAGGGACTTTTTGCGGCAATGGTCCAAAACAATATCCACGTATGCGTATTTTATTCTCGCAGGCAAATTCATTTAGACGTGGCACATCCAGGCAAAGAGTGTAAGTACGCACCTCCAGCAGCCACGGCACGCCATCTAGTCCCAATCGCCTTCTCTTGATGTAACCAACAGAGGTGAGCTTCTTTGCGATTACTCCCTTAGTCAGATGAATGTTGATCCAATCGAAACAGCCTCGTTGTTATGTAGATATCGGCAACACAACTTATCGTACGGCTGTGGCCATACCGTTGGTCGTTCGATGATTCCGAACGGACGACCCGCTTATTCCTGACAAACCGGCGCTTTCAATAATATCAGGACCGGTCGCAACTCGCGAGTCGCAGGTAACAACCGCGTGCTGACAAAAGAATCTCATCAAAATGATGTCTCAGACGCTTATCCTCGGGTACTGCGTATCTTGGCCACCAACGAAGTAAAACCACTGAGACTTGTGGCGTACTGAGGTAGCCTTCCTGGCGCTCCCTTTTCTCCAGTTTAGTCTTGTATCAGATCCCTCACAAGAACAGTATTTGAAACGACGAGCATGACTTCAACGCTTGTATAGTTCCCTCTGTAATGGATTCTCAACTGCCTGTCATCTCTCAAGATGAGAAGAATATATATTTTGGCGTTCTTGACATGAATATGAATACTATGATTCTACAAGCCTTGTTGCACGGTGAGTCTATCCTCCGTTTCCTAAGATTCACGTTCAGACTCTCGTCTCGCAGGTCTGTATACCGGCATTGTAGCGGTAACGTTATGGACCATATGTATGTGGACT
This sequence comes from Armillaria nabsnona, assembly GCA_030407065.1. Classification (NCBI taxonomy): domain Eukaryota; kingdom Fungi; phylum Basidiomycota; class Agaricomycetes; order Agaricales; family Physalacriaceae; genus Armillaria; species Armillaria nabsnona. The sequence continues at coordinate 3,755,659 of JAUDQA010000002.1, forward strand.
GCACTAAACAAACTGCCGCCTTTGCTGAGCTCATAATGCAGTCTCTTCACCCAGGCGGTTACACAGTATATTCCTGTGTATGATCATCGTCACGCTCTACATTCTGTCAACTGTACCGTTCGGCATTAACTGGGCCTTTGAGCGAAGCGCGTTTATTAAACATGGCAATAATTATTACTACGTGTTCATGGTGTTGGTAGACTTCGGCCCGTGGCGGGGAGCAGACATCCTCGCCAATGGTATAACTGGTGGTATAAGTGTGCTTCTTGTCGATATGACTATTGTATGTTCTCTCATTTAGTCCAGTCAACAAATAAGAACTTAAGTCTATTCTAGATATGGCGATGCTGGGTGCTCTGGGATCGCCAATGGCGGGTAATTTTCGTACCGATGGTTTGTGTTGCAGTCGGGACTGGTGAGTCTCTTTCATTTTTCGAGACATGCCTTTCACAACAGCGTCTTAGTCATGAAGATCATACAAACACTAAGTAATAGCCACAAGTTTACCGAGGACAACAGTAAAACTGGACATTTCGCAGCGGAAATAGACTGGACGTTAATCTATATCTTCATGACGCTCGCTACAACGCTGCTGTGTACGCTCTTGATTGTTTACCGTATCATTTGGCATGCTCCAAGGATGAGTGCTTCCCGCAAAATCATCGAGATGCTGATCGAGTCGTGCGCAATGTATTCCCTTTCCTTGATCATCTATCTCGCACTCGTGTCCAGGAATTTGGAATCCGCATATTATGCCGATATTATTGCTGCGTATATCAAGGTGAGCCTATGTCGCACTTGTTTTTGATGTGAGATCTGAAACCTCCCAAGCCCATAGCCACGACGCTCCTAGTCGGACGCGTCTCAGCACATGCTAATGCGAGCCTTCGTCGACAGAAGATGGCCGCTATGTGGGAGAACCACCCACCCTTGGTTGGCTGCTTTAGGGAGGACGGTACCAATAACAGCCATCGCCCGGATGATGGTCATGAAACCGTGTCGGGATTGTCGGGCAAGGAGACGGTATGATCTCCGTGTTGGCAGTGTTACAAATAGAGATACACCTGGTTTCGTTGGAATCAAGATACCCCGTGTGGGTTGCAAGCGTTGGATCCCAATTAGTAGTCGCACTGTCCCCCCATTTCGACATTGAAGTGGTATCAAGATGAGAGATCATTTTCCCAATTTTAGCATCATTACGCTGTCAAATTTCAAAGAGTCTTTGTGAGATAGCAGTTGGCGCCGCCAGAGTCCAAGACGGCAATAATCGGGTTGAAGGGCTTTATGGCTCTAATTAAGCGACTGCAGCTGGAAATAATCTAAACACCTTTGAAGTCTCATTTATCTCCTACGGCCTAGAGATGATGTCAAGATTAAACCACTCCCTCGACGGCTAGTCTAAAAATGGAAGAACCAAAAGTCAGCCAAGGTGTACAAGAGTTAGTCTATCCGGGGGTCAGGCACGGCTTGACCATACCCTCATACCGAGAAGACGTCTTGCACGGCAGGTCCCGGCACGCTCAAGGGCACCCCAGCCATTGAGCAACGACTCTAGGATGAACCAGTCGTCCAACCGGAAGGTATCAGTGTCGATGAGCTTGACATAGTCTCTGAGCGGCGTCATGTCTTAGTAGCGCTCTACGAAGATATGTTTTACCTTATAGAGTGATGGATGGTACATTAGCATATGCAGGGAACGACGGAGGACAGAAATTACGAAATCTTTCTATCCGTAAAGCGCAAACTTAGGACCTATCTCCCTCCCTTATGTGCGTCCTTTTCGCTAGGGTAGGACACTGGAAGGACGATCCTCCATGTCGTCGTCCAGATCTAGGAGTCGCTGGCAACACAGGCAATGAGATCTTTGATGTCCTTCATATGCGCGGTCGTTGATTCCGTGCGGCTCGTATTCCATGGTTGCGATACCCAGGAGTTTGCCGTGTTAGAGCGATAGTATGGACCACGGTCTTGAGGCAAAAGACTGGCTTGATAGGTACTCGCACCTTCTTCCGGCGTCGACAGTTTAGGCTGCAGAAAACAATAGACGAAGGTTTCTAAGCGAAATGACCCGGCGCGATTGTTTCAATGGACGACAAGCAGATTATCTTTAGACTGGGAAGAAGAAGTTGCACATTGGAGGGAAAGGCGTGCTCGGAGCTAGAGCTTTGCGAAATTCCTACAAGTTGGAAGATTCAAGTGGCGTTCCCGAGCTAGGAGGTTGAACTTTAGCTTTTCCACGTACGTCACAAGCTCACCTTTTAGATTTTTCCAGACTGAGATAAAGTCATGTTAACGCGTATATCCGGTGCATGGAAAAATAGCGTACTGCAATCTGTAAGACGCTGCCTTTGATTTACAGGGCTATGCTTGCGAGAACGTCGATACAGGGCATGGAGGTCTATTCTGCTTCGTATCCAAGTTTCTGTTGGATACCGGTGGGAAAATGAGACAACAGCGGAAAGAGCTCACACTTGAAGACGACCTCGTTTCAGCTTCTTGTTCTCCGCGTCCTGATCGATTTGCATTTACGAGAGCAAGGAAGAGCACTCGGATATATGCAACTAACAAGATCAATAAGTAGCGAGGCACGACAGCAGCAAAGTAACGACCCACCGATTGCAAGCACACCAAAGAACTTGATCATGATTGTACAAGTGTGTTGCACCAATGGTCGGTCCTGCACGCAAGCAAGCCCGGTATATCCCATCGTAGTCTCATGCCAGACAGGATTCTCCAGGACGAGGCTTTCCAGCCCGCTCTAGAATGCCGTCACGACATCGCAATGCAATGACAACTGCAGAACACACCTAAGGGCGATAACGGAATAAAAAGCACTACGAGCAGGCGTCTCTTCATTGGTTCGAAGGATTCCGGAACACATTCAATTTCAATAATGAAGGTCGTGCTAAGACGATAGTGTGAACTGCCTTTCGAGTAATGAAGACATCGCGACTAGCTGTAGTGGTATACGCCCCGTGCATAAGCGGGCCCTGATAAGAAGTGTCGGCAGTTTAGCTGATGTCTTATAGCAAACTGTGGTTCTATGTTGAGCAGAGAGTTGTACGCAAATGAAAGAGACATACATAGCAGACCAGGATAAGAGCCAAGCATGCACAAGCGGGCCCGGGTATGTCGTGAAAAGCTTCAGGGAGTTATCCGATATTTATCCTTGCAGCTTTAGACATCAGAACGCGCCGGAAAGCCTTCTATGGATGCGTCAGGTGGACAGGGGGGAACCAAGCTAGGTAAAGTTCGCGTGTATCAAACAAAACCGCTGATCTGGGCAACGATCCGTTTCTCTAACCGACGGTACATTCTCTTTGGAGCGTGAGAGCGATTTATATCTCTGGGCTGTCCGTCGTGCCATTCGAAAGACTCATATTGTCCTCATGGACTCCCCGGATGAGAACGTCGTTCCCCAGAGGAAGTAGTCCTCTTTAATCTCGATGTATTGAGCGATATCTGTAATGATCTTCGGACTGATGACATGGAGTCGTTACCTGGTGGTCGAGGGGTTCAATGTTCATCCAGGGAGTGCTGGCCGACACTTAGAACTGAGAGCACGGAAGTGGAAGGGAAGACAAGAAATTTAGAAATTTAGAAACCAGCAGCGCGACTGGGATCACATGACTTTGTCCTGTCACGATTCAGGCTGATTTAGGTTTCTCTTTTCGAACGACATCCTTAGCCTACGACATCTATCTACCCTCAGTTAGCTCATACTAGCTGACATTCGTACATTCGTATTTGGGTGCCTGCCCCAAATACCGTCTTCGTGCCACATATGGAACGAGCGATCCGCATATGGTTCAGTTATAACTTATCGCGGTTACACGAGATAAAACTAATACTCGTTTTTTTGACCATGGAAGTTCTGCTGATGACCAGGTTTGGATGGCTAGAACTCTCAGTCGCTGCTGTTGAATTGCCAATAGTCCTTTGAACGCCTTTTTTCAGCTTACAAGGACACTCGTATCACGGCTTAAACTCGCTCTATTATACCCAATCTTTCAGAACTGACCTAGCTCTTTTTCCTATACTTATCGTAACACCGGGCATCGGCAATGGTCCAAACTACTATGCGTGTATGCACATGTCCTTCTTGTGAGCGAAGCTCGTTCAGGAAAAGAATATAGGTGTGGACCCTTAGCAGACAAGATAGACTAGCGGCTGTCTGGTTTTAATCACCTTCGCTCGAGGGTATCGAGAAGCCTTGTTGCTATGTGGATCATCGGCCATTGTTTCAAGTAATGGAGGCTCAGTTGATGTTCCCAGTTGAAGTTCGTGCGTCCAACCTATGCAGTGCCCTCCGCCCATCCACGCGGTGCTTTTGATAAGTTATGATCGGTCACAGATAGAAGCTGTGCAATAATTAAATGGGCATCCCATCATACTGATCATCCCGAGACTTATCCACCGACACTGCGTTCTTCTGTGCGACCTCCAGTGAGGTGAAATCGTTAACTTACGACATACTGAGCGCTTTTCTTCTTCTCTAGCTCACAAAGTCTATCAAATTCTTCAGAGATCGGGTATATGAATCAACGAGCGAGCCGTCCATGGTCCAATACTTCCCTTTACGATGCAGGCTTCACCGCTTGACCTTTCCGCCGACGATAAAGGTGTTATTATCTACTGGCTTGACCTGACTCTGAACCGTATGATTCTTCAAGCTTTGTTGCATGGTAAGCCCATCATCTATTGCCTGAGCGACTCTGCTAAATATTTGCTGTAAAGGTCTATACACCGGCACTGTAACAGTCACTTTATGGGTGATATGTATGTCGACTGCCATTCCTGATGCGATCAGGAGAGCTATTAAACGCTCAATGCAGTTTCCTCTCCCAAGCGGTTACGCAGTACATTCCTGTGTACGATCATCATCACGCTTTATTTTCTCTCAACCATAGCGCTCGGAAGCAGCTGGGCGTTTGGGCGCCGAGGGTTCATTGAGTATGGCAACAATTGCCAGACAATTTACGCAGCGTTGTTAAACAATGGTCCGTCGTTGAGAGCATATTATCTCATCATCGATATAGCTGGTGGCATAAGCACACTGCTCGTCGATCTCACTATCGTATGTCCTCTCATTTAATTCGACTAACTACGAGCAGCTAACGAGTCATAGATATGGCGTTGTTGGGTGCTCTGGGAACGTCAATGGAGAGTGATTTTTGTACCAATTGTCTGTGCAATGGGCAGTATAAGTGAGTCTCTGTTCTTCATCTTGGGATATACCGTTAAAGTTGTCTTTCAGTAATGAAAGCCATGCAGATGCTTAGTACCTTCCACAGTTTACCCGACGGCATCAATGAAGTCGGACACTTCGCGGCAGAAATTGACTGGTCGCTGCTATACATACTCTTGATGCTCGCAACAACCCTCATGTGCACGTCATTGATCGTTTACCGCATTGTTCTCCATGCTCGAAGAACGAACGCTTCCATCAAAGTCATAGAAATGCTGATTGAATCATCAGCAATATATTCCCTTTCGCTAATTGTCTACCTCGCACTGGTATCGAAGAATTCGGAAAGCAGCTACTACGCGGATACCATTGTTACTTATGTCAAGGTGAGCTTAGGTCGCATCTACCTTTGATCCAAAATTTGAAACTTCCCAAGGCCATTGCCCCAACTCTGTTAGTCGGACGCATCTCAGCACATGCTAATGCGCACCGTCGTCGAGAACAGATGGTTGCTATATGGGCGAACCATCCTCCCTTGGTAGGCTGCTTTAGGGAGGACGGTACCGATAACAACCATCGCCCGGATGATGGTCATCAAACCGTGCTGGGCAAGGAGACAGTATGATCTCCACGTCGGCAGCGTTACCAATAGATATATACCTGGTTTCGTGTGAATCAAGAGACCCCGTCAATGAACTGATGTGACGGATAATTAGAGGACAATTTATCATATCCCAAATTATATACTATAGCCTATGCATGTCCATCAAATTAGAAGCTTATGACTCTCCAATGATTATCAGATTCTTCTTCGCTTGAAAATGTCTTGTTTGGCAGAAGAGATGCCAGTAAAGTGCACTGTACCTCGAAAAGCAGCCGCAACACCCATTCCCGGACTGCATTTCTGACGCTGAAGGGTATTCCAGACAAGGGAGGATTTCCCTGTTTGCTTCGCTACGCCCTTGGCATTCCCAAATTTCCCAGATACAGATGGTTGATTTGAAGGTTTGGATAATATGTAATCCTGCAGCTGAAGATAGAAAATGATCTGGTCTACATATATTATATTGAATGCCGCATGCATCTAATTCTAACTGGCGCTGTGTTATGGATATCGGTCTCTGCTGGTATGCCTGAGTCAACACATGCCTTCACTCGGCCTTCTCGGCCTTGGCAGTGCTCGCACTTTCTCTTACTTTCTCTAACCTTCTTGCTGCTACCAGAATACACTAGAACATTGTAGAATAAGAATACATGGACTCTGTAGTATACTTATAAACACTGCCTGTACTATTGTATTGAAAGGTGCTGAGCACCTATGAAGATGTGACGTGCTACACACACCACACTACACTAAACACTCAGTAATTGCGGTTCAAAGGGAGGTATGTTATACCAGGTTATGACACTTTGTACTGTAAGATACAAGTTCTGGGTGCAATGAATATGATTGTTTTAAAGAATATATTGCGGTTTCCACTCTAAGTTTGATGTGTCACTGAACACAAACTTAAACTGATACAGAATAACTGCCTGGTGCAGGTTCTGAACTCATGCTGGCTGCCTGGTGCAGTTTCAATACTGATACTTTGTGCCTGGTTGCAACTTAAAACACACTGACTGGTTCTGAACTGTTTCTCGGGTCTGACTTTCTGTTTCTAGCTTAATACTGTTTGCTTGGTTGTTTGTTCTTGCACACATGAAGTGACCAGGTCACAATCTTTCTATTCCAGGTGAGTCTACAACTCGAAGCTCTTAACCAATAAAACCTGTACTATTCACCTGGTAGCATTCCGGGGGTCAGAAAACCTGCTCCCCCACTAGATACATGACCTGTATTTATACCATCCTACTGATACCCTATTACCAATCCCTTTTACTACTGACTAATATGCTTGCTGCCTCAGCCTGGTGAGGATAAATGCTCTACCTGGCCAATATTATCTCATCTGTGGCTACCAGGTCGATCAATCACTTGCAAAATCTGGAGATCGCATATCGGTGCCTGCCAGGAAGCCGGATCTGGCTGTACCAGGTGGACCGGGTAGCCTGGACTATCAGCTACCAGGTAGAATCCCCATGCTTCGTTCTTGGTTTTTACATATCTTGCTTATGATTCCTGGGGAACCTTCTTGTTGCTAGTGGTACTTACCGCTGGTTTCTTACTTATTGTAGTTAGATAAGCTTGCTTGAATTAAATTACAGTGAACTTTATATGTGATTTTCAGAGGTGTATGCCAGGCAGGCATATCAGTATCTTCAGCTATCAACTCAACTTTCAACCTCCACAGTCCCTGTGTGAACCTAAGTGATCAAGATTGGTTATGCTTAGCACTTGCCATTCCACTCGCTTACCAACTACGCTTAGTGCTCGTCAGAAACCCAGTCAGTTATGCTTAGCACTTGCTGATGCCCCATTAACCATGCTTAGCGCTTGTTAACAAACTTATGGATCCCTCTTGATAATCAGACTCAGCTTACAGACATCCTCACTCTCATCAGGCTTTTATTTGAGTATCTACCCACTCATGTATTGGCTTGACTACCCATATTATTAACACACTGCATATCATTCCAGGTATATGTTGAATGTTTCACTGTGAAAGATCTCGGATAAAATTACTTGTGCAGTAGGTCCATACACTGCAGGCTCAAAAAATATACCACCATTGAGCACCAACTCTAGGACAAGGCAGGAGTGGCGTCGTGTCTTTGCAATGGTCTTGAATATGTTTTACCTTGTAGAATGACAGTACATTAATATATGTGAGGAGCAAGGAGGAAATGGAAACTTATGAATTTTCTCCATCCATAAAGCGGAAAAAGGACCTGCCACACCCCTTATGCGTACTCTTTGCTAGGACACTTCCACGTTGTCCAGGTAATCAGCCATAGTCGTCCTGAGGTCACTGCCAATGCAGGCTGTGGGGTTGTTGGATTCTGAGAAGGCCATACTCCTTGGTGGCAATATGCAGGAGCTTGCTGTCTTGGTGCGAAGGCAAGTCTGAGGCTGAAGGGGGGATGGGCATAGTTTCAGCAAAAGACCAGCAGGATATACTGAGGCATGATCTTCCAGCGACCCCGCTTCAGGCTAGAAAAAATGCTGGTGTGAATGAAAACACTGCAGGAGCTTGCCCAGGGACTAACTCTCCTCAGTCATGAGTGGAGTCCCTAAGACTCGTTGCTAAAGGGAAGACCCCCATGCCTCAGAATGGAGTACTGTTTCCTCATTGGTTCGATGGAAGTGAGGTGGGGGAGCTGATTGCAGGTGGATGATCTTGTTTGGTACTCAGAGCCAGAGTCTTTTGTACATGTGAAGATAATCAGAAGTGCATTTTCTTTGACTTTGAAGCAACCTGTCTCATGCTGTGCCAGTGTTCTTCACTCATTTCATAGACTCGATGAGACCCTGGATATTGGTCCTGACTTGAAGTAGAATCATGTCAAAGGTCATTCAGGCTCACAGGAAAGCAAAATACATCAATCCATAAGAGGTCAATATTGAATCACAAGACTATGCCTTGTGAGAACATTGATACTAGGAATGAAGGCCAAATGATATACGAGGTCCACAAGTCACTTCCTGATACTGGCAGAACAATGAGGATGGTCCTTAACAGTAGTGAAAGGAACTCATGCCTGAAGATGATCTTCTTTCAACATCTCATTCTCCTTGTCCTATTCGCTGCATTCGTGAGACCTGGGGAAAGCAATCGCATATGCCCTACAAATCTCCATAAGTAATGAAGTATGACACAGTGAAAAAAAGCCCACCTCTTGCCAGCGTGTCTGAGCTTGATCTAGAGCAGTGTTTAGTATGGGCAGGTGAGCATATCGCCCTCATTTTCTCAGACCAGACAAGATCCATCAGCACAACACTTTCCAAAGTGCCATAAAACATCATAGGATACCATCCAACAAAAAGACGTCTGAAGAACATAGGGCTATCAGAATGAGGGCATGCTCATTTTAGTTCAGACACATTTAAGAACACACTCAAGTTCAGCAACTGCTACTGTATTAAGATGATGGATTGAGGCTACTATCCGATGGCAGTACTAGGAAGTGTGCATACTTCCACATACTGAGAGCACAATGTCCATTGGCATATCCAAGAAAATGATGAATGTTCCTGAAAGGTGCTGAGTGCCTATATAGATGCAAAGTGTTACACACAAAACACTACACAAAACACTCAGTAATTGTGGTTTGAAGGGAGGTAGATTATACCAGGTTACAATGCTTTGTACTGTAGTTTACAAGTTCCAGGTGCAATGAATATGATTTGTATAAAGAATATATTGCAGTTTCCACTCTAAGTTTGATGTGTTACTGAACACAAACTTAAAGTGATACAGAATAACTGCCTGGTGCAGTTTCAATACTTATACTTTTGTGCCTAGTTGTGACTTTAAAACACACTGACTGGTTCTGAACTGTTTCTCGGGTCTGTCTTTCTGTTTCTAGCTTATACTGTTTGCTTGCTTGATGGTTCTTGCACACACAAAGTGACCAGGTCACTATACTTCTATTCCAGGTGAGTCTATGACTTGAAGCTCTTAACCAATAAAACCCATACTATTTGCCTGGTAGTGTTCTGGGGGGTCAGAAACCTGATTCCCCACTAGCTACATGACCTGTATTTATACTGTCCTACTGATACATTATTGCCAATCCTTTTACTACTGACTAATATGCTTGCTGACCCAGGCTGGTGAGGATAAACTCTCTACCTGGCAGATATTATCTCATCCATGGCTACCAGGTCGATCGATCACTTGTGAGATCTGGAGATTGTGTACTGGTGCTTGCCGGGAAGCTGAATCTGGCTTTCCCAGGTGGACCAAGCAGCCTGGACCTTCAGGCTACCGGTGATGAGCCTAGACTTCTGTGGCAACAGCAACACCAACTCAGAATGAGATTGGGTAATTAACATAGTAGCACAGCAATCAAGGTGATTGTGTGTGTGAGTGGGTTCAGGGCACCTCCATGCAGTAAATCAATTCCTCTATACACAAGTATAGACTGTGACTTTAAGTCAGTGAAGTAGTACTGCTTAGTAGTTGAGTACTAGATGCTCTGACTGTAAGCCAGTAGGGATCTCTCAAAAGGAGAGGGGACAGAATCAGGTATGACATTGAAGAGACTCTGTGTGTGCAAGCTAGAAATGCAACAGCATCAAGGACACTGATCACACCCACACCCAACACTACACACACAAACCCTCAAGTCCGTGGGGGATTCTGATGCGATAGAAGCAGATAGAAACACGAGAACCAAACTCTCAAAATATAAGATACACCAGTACAGTGATAGCACGCATCTAGTATCTAGATCTCTCTAAGTCCAAAGGCTTTTGATAACAAGAGGAGCGACAGTTGTCGCTGGGCCTCAAGGCAAGGTGTAGTACAATACACACAATGTCGAGAGACATACACAAAACCCTCACAAAGTCTCAAGTGACACACAGAATGACCTCAAATGACTTAAAACACACAACACACAACTCAAAGCTTTGCGCTCTAAGCAGAAACACTTCACAAAACCTTCCACTAAAGTCACAGGATTCAAACCTACACACTCAAGCTTCCAAACTGATCATAGATCCACAGGATTCTAACCTATGTGATCCAGAGAGACAAAAACCTTATAAAACCCCATCTGCAAGCCACAGGGTTTGAACCTATGCCACTTGAGAAATATATACCCTCAAGCAAGCACTAATCAAGCCAAAGGGTTTGAACCTCTGCCACCTGTAGTGCCTTGTGTCACAAGAAACCCTCAAAGCACAAGAGCACATCCTCAATGACACTAAACTCTTCTTCTCAGGTTAAATTGCAAGTCACCCAACTAATTAACAGTCACACAAGTGCCGCATTAGCTTTCTATGCCTCGCATGCAACTCAATTCACTCGATATGATATCAATGCTAGGTATATTCTCTCACTCGAAGTTACAAACTAATCCTGAAGCTAGGGCATCAAGCTGGAGGCTTGCGTGCAACTACAATGGGGGTCCAAAACTTGTACACTACAATTATACTGCACTATTTATCTATTCTATGTTCTACAAATTAGTAGCACCAATTATAGTATTATTTAAGTTGTGCAGCTCTTTTGCCTGTGTCCTGTGCATGTTGCAATCATCATGCTGACACACTTGAAAAGCATTCACATGTGTAATTTTGCAAAATGTATCAATACATACATTTTATAAAAGCTAGATACTGAGGAAATGAGATATACCTTAGAGCACAATGTCCTAAGTGCAGGCAATGAAATACCTTGAGTGATGTTCGGTGGAGCACATGGCTTAACTGTAGAGTGATACTATAAGGGTCACACTAAGTATAAAGTCCCAGCACTTGACACTGAGTGCGCTGACAATGCACAGACAATGTGTGCTAAGAATAGAACCAGAGAAGCTCAGGAGATAATTAATACTTCATGTAGCCTTGATCAATGATGCACAAGGCATGGCCATGCCAGGAGGTAGTGCTCTAGACTTCAGAGTGTGTAGAATTGAAGTAAGACCAATGTCTCTGACTTCAGCCGATGCGTGTGAGGCCTAGACTAGAAGCTGGTGGTCCTAGAAGACCATGGAAATCACTAGAAGATATTATTACCATAAAGATGAGTTGCGCTGAAGAGACTCTGTGTGCGCAGGCTAGACATGCATCAGCGTCGAAGACACTGATCACACCCACACCCAACACTACACACACAAACCCTCAAGTTCTTGGGGGGCTATTATGTGACAGAAGCAGATTGAAGCAAAACAACTAAACTCTCAGAATATATGATACACATGTATAGCTATAGTGCTCATAGGGTATCTAGATCTCTCTAAGTCCAAAGTTGTTTTGCTTCAATCTGCTTCTATTGCATAATAGCCCCCCAAGAACTTGAGGGTTTGTGTGTGTAGTGTTGGGTGTGGGTGTGATCAGTGTCTTCGATGCTGATGCATGTCTAGCCTGCACACACAGAGTCTCTTCAATGCCATAGCTTGGTGCTGACTCAGGAGGCCAGTCCGGGGCCAGATCCTGTCTCTGAGTGTTGTGACATCAGTTAACAGTGTTGTTACACATGTACTGACATTGGTTGCTATCTCCTCAGAGTTGCAGCCTAGCAGGTGACTCTTATTTCTCTTCCTGATATTCTTCCAGGGAATTCTATGGTAGCGAAGGAAACTAGCTTCTTGTCTAGACCTTGTGTGCTTTGGCCAAAGTCAGAGACTTCAGATTTACTTAAATTCTGACATCACAAAGTCTAGAACTCTAAGTGCCAGGTCATCCATGCCTTGCACATCATAGATCAATATTGTGCAAAGTCTTAATTATCTCACAAGCATGTCCTGCTCTATTCTTAGTGCACGTTGACACACTTTGCAAGCGTTCACACATGTAATTTTGCAATTCCTACTAAGGAATACATGCTAGAGTGTCTAGATACTAAGGGACTAAGAAACACAACAGAGTGCATGCATTATAATGCTGTTAATAGAATTAACAGAGTAAAGCTGGGTGGAGTGCATGACTTAACCTGAGAATGGTACTAGAAAGGCTGTACTAGGTATGAAGTCTCAGTACTTGACACTGAGTGCTCTGACAAGGCATGACATGTGCGTGCTGTGAATAGAGCAGGACACACTTGTGAGATTAATTAATAACTTCATGCAACATTGATCTATGATGCACATGGCACAGATGACCCAGCGCTTGGAGCTCTAGACCATATGATGTCAGAATTTGGAGTAAACCCGAAGTCACTGACTTTGGCCGAAGCATGCAAGGTCTAGACAAGAAACTAGTTGCCTTCCCGACCAGAGACTTCCCTGAAAGAATATAACAAAGCAAAATAAGAGTCACGTGCTAGGCTGCAACTCTGAGGAGATAGCAACCGATGTCAGTACACGTTGACACACTTGGAAAGTGTTCACGCATGTAATTTCGCGATTTGTAGAAATGAGTACAGGCAACAATGCCCAGATACTAAGGCAATGAGAAAAGCAACAGAGCGCAGTGTTTATAATGCCAGTAATGATATTACCAGGGTAAAGCTGGGTGGAGCGCATGGCTTAATCTGAGGATGGTACTAGAAAGGCCGTACTAGGTATAAAGTCCCAGTGCTTGACACTGAGTGCTCTGACAAGGCAAAGCATACACGTACTAAGAATAGAGCAGGACACACATGTGGGATAATTAAGACTTCACGTAACAGTGATCTATGACGTGCAAGGTGCAGCAGGCCCAGAGCTTAGCATTCCAGACCTTATGATGTCAGAACTCAAGTAAATCCGAAGTTTCTGACTTCCGCCAAACCGCGCGAGGCCTAGACAAGGAGCACATTGCCCTCACTATAATAGAATTCCCTATGAGAATACTAGGAAGCAAAATGAGTATCGTGGGGTAGGCTATAACTCCGAGGATATGGCAACTGATGTCAATACACGTGTAATAGCATTGGTAACCGATGTCGTGACAATCAGAGACAGGATCTGGCCCCGGGCTGGACTCCTGAGTCAGCGCCAAGCTATGGTGTGATAATTGTGACATGCGTGGGATGCAGGCAAAGGTGCCCCGCAGCTTAAATAATACTATATTTGGTGGTACTAATTTGTAGAACGTAAAATAGATAAATAGCGCAGTGTAAATGTAGTGTATAAGTTTCGGACCCCCACTGCAGATGCACGCGCAAGCCTCCAGCTTAGTGCTCTAGCTGTGGGATTAGTTTGTAGCTTCAAGCGAGAGAATAGACCATTTATTGATAACACCAGAGTGACTTGAGTAGCGCACAAGGCATAGAAAGCTAATGCGGGACTTGTGTACTGTTTGAGTGAGTGGTTGACTGTGCTCTAACCTGAGAATAAGAGATTTGTGTCATTGCGGACGTGCTCTTGAGTTTTGAGGTTTTCTTGTGATGTGCGGTGCTACAGGCGGCAGAGGTTCAAACCCTTTGGTCTGGTTAGTATTCATGCAGAGGCCTTCATTGTATGCATGGTGTTACAGGCAGCAGAGGTTCAAACCCTTTGGCTTGTTGGATGGGGTTTATTTGGTTATTGTGTCTCTGGATCGCATAGGTTCAAACCCTGTGGGTCTACGATCGGTTTGGAAGCTTGAGCACGTAGGTTCAAATCCTGTGGCTTGAGTGGACATTTTGTGAAGGGTTTCTGCTTAGAGCACAAAGCTTTGAGTTGTGTGTAGTGTGTTTTGAGTCGTTTGAGGTCACCCCGCATGTCGCTCGAGACTTATTGAGGGTTTTGTGTATGTCTCTCGATGTTGCATGTATTGTAGTACACCTTGCCTTGAGGCCCGGCAACATCTGTCCCTCCTCTTGTTATAAAAGCCTTTGGACTTAGAGAGATCTAGATACCCTACGAGCACTATTGCTATATGTGTGTATCCTATATTCTGAGAGTTTAGTTGTTTTGCTTCAATCTGCTTCTATCGCATAATATCCCCCCAAGAACTTGAGGGTTTGTGTGTGTAGTGTTGGGTGTGGTGTGATCAGTGTCTTTGACACTGTTGCATTTCTAGCCTGCGTGCACAGAGTCTCTTCAACGTGTAATAACACTGTTAACCGACATTGCAACACTCAGAGACAGGATCTGGCCCTGAGCCGGACTCCTGAGTCAGTGCCAAGCTATGGCATGATAATGGTGACATGTGCAGGATGCAGACGAGCGAGCCCTGCAACTGAAATAATACTATATATGGTTGTACTAATTTGTAGAACATAGAATAGATAAATAGCACAGTGTAATGGTAGTGTACAAGTTTTGGACCCCCGTTGTAGTCATGCGCAAGCCTCCAGCTTGACGCCGTAGCATCAGGATTAGTTTGTAACTTTGAGCGAGAGAATATACCTAGAATTGATATCATATTGAGTGAATTGAGTCACGTGCGAGGCATAGAAAGCTAATGCAGCACTTGTGTGACTGTTAATTGGTTGGGTGACTTGAGCTCTAACCTGAGAACAGGAGTTTAGTGTCATTGTGGATGCACTCTTCTGCTTTGAGGGTTTCTTGTGATGCGAGGCACTACAGGTGGCAGAGGTTCAAACCCTTTGGCTTGTCGGACAGGGTGTTATAAGGTTTTTGTGTCTCTGGATCACATAGGTTAGAACCCTGTGGATCTATGATCAGTTTGGAAGCTCGAGCGTGTAGGTTTGAATCCTGTGGCTTTAGTGGACAGTTTTGTGAAGTGTTTCTGCTTAGAGCGCGAAGCTTTGAGTTGTGTGTAGTGTGTTTCAAGTCGTTTGAGGTCACCCCATGTGTCGCTCGAGACTTATTGAGGGTTTTGTGTATGTCTCTCGACGTTGCATGTATTGTAGTACACCTTGCCTTGAGGCCCAGTGACGAATGTCGCTCCTCTTGTTATTAAAAGCCTTCAGACTTTGAGAGATCTAGATAGTTACTGTGCACTATCACTATACACGTGTATTGTATATTCTGAGAGTCCCATTGTTCTAATTCATTCTGCTTCTATCGCATCAGAATCCCCCACGAACTTGAGGGTTTGTGTGTGTAGTGTTGGGTGTGGGTGTGATCAGTGTCTTCGACGCTGTTACATTTCTAGCTTGTGCACACAGAGTCTCTTCAACGTATGTGATACCTTGTCAGAGCACTCAGTGTCAAGCACTGGGAGTTTA
This sequence comes from Armillaria nabsnona, assembly GCA_030407065.1. Lineage (NCBI taxonomy): Eukaryota > Fungi > Basidiomycota > Agaricomycetes > Agaricales > Physalacriaceae > Armillaria > Armillaria nabsnona. The sequence continues at coordinate 3,771,496 of JAUDQA010000002.1, forward strand.
TACCTAGTCCAGCCTTTCTAGTACCATTCTTAGGTTAAGCCATGTGCTCCACCCAGCTTTACTCTGGTAATCTCATTACCAGCATTATAAATACTGCACTCTGTTGTGCTTCTTATTGCCTTAGTATCTGGGCCCTGTAGTATAGATTCAATTGTAGAAATTGCTAAATTACATGCATAAATGCTCATAGAGCATGTCAACATGAATACCACAAATCCATATGAGAAAACATTAGATGAGACTAGAAAATGTCACTTGATGATAATCTGAGTGGGGTGATTGGTAGAGAGTAGACTAAACAGTCGGCAATAGTCTAGAAATGAGCAAGGTGATGAGAAAATGTGGGGTGGAGATTGTGAGTGGCAAGAGAAAACGTGGAACTATGAAAACTGGTGGTGATACTGATCCTATATAGTGTGATAATGCTGAAGTTGATGTCAAAACTGGTCTGGTACTGAAACAATCCTATCCTATGTCAAACTAACCTTCAAGCCCACTTGAGGGACTGATACTATACGAAAACTTCCTGTGACTGGTCCTATACTGATCCTAAGTCTACTCGGAGACTACCCAAGTGGGCGATGGTAACAATGGTAAAAGAGAAACTGTAAAAACTCCAATGGTATGAAAGTGAAATGATGACGGCCTATAAAAGATAACAGGGGCAAGGTATGGTGCAGCATTCACGTATTGGCATGATATGAGCATGTACCAATAGTGTTCAGAGTGAAGAGCGAGTGTCAAGAGACTCTTCACAGTTAAAAACCATGGAATAACTCTGGTGAGTTTTAGGGATGTGCACCGTATCTGTAATAAGGTGGATATGTATGGCATATACGGATACAGGTCCATACTGTGGCATCCATAACATTGCACAATATGGTATGGTTCATGGTAAGGCTATTATCTGTAGCACCCATACAGCACAAGCCAGTACAGCCATATATGGCAGTCCAATTGGGAATTTGCAATCAAACTTAAACTGTATCTTGATCCTGACTACATGGCCCTTCTTTCAAGCTCACAACCAAGACCATGGTGCATCAATGGTGTGGGGGGAGTTGTCAGCTCTTTGATGACTTCATTTTCACTCTGCATACTAGCAAGGATGTTCTCTTGCCCTTATCCATACTCCTTTGCCCTCTGACATCTATATTTCACTATTCTGTGGCAAAACCTCTTTCAGTAGTGTGTTGGATGTTTCAAACTCCTTGGCCATCCACCATATGCAAATCTGTTGGCCAATCTACAGCCTGTAACTATGTGTACCACCTCCTAATGAAAATTGATTGTCTCAGATTAATATACAGCACAAGATATTAACTCTCAGTGTTTTCATTCCAAAGTCATGCCATTCTTTCAGACATACTTATGATGTATTGTCTGCCTCATACAGCTTTGTCTACTACCAAACCCAGAGCTCTTGACCTTTGTATGTTTTTTTTCTCCTGACTTCCTCTGAATATGCTTTTTTGATGTCCTCGGTACAGGGCAATGAAATAACCATGTCTGCAGCCTCTTGATGCCAATGAGAGCCAATTGTATCTCCTGGTGCATTATTGCATGGTTTTTCTTCATCGCTATACCAGTTTTGCCTGTCTTGACAGTTCTCATTGCTCTGATTCCAAAGTTCTTGCACATTCTCTGTACCTCTGAGAGGACATGCAAGGAATCTGCTGTAGGTATCACTGGTCTTCTCTTCTATTTCCTTGCTACAGTATTCTTCTATTGTAAGTCGCTCTCCATTCCCACTTCAAATCTGACTAGTATTCCAGTCAGTGCACTATATGCTATGTTGTTTCACCTCAACAGTCTCATTCCAAAGCCTCCTTACCATTTTTGCTGTGGACATGTCTCTCATATGAGGCTAGATAGATTTCACAGGCTTGTTTCAGAAATGACATCAACCGTCTTTGTTGTGGGGGCTTCTCATTCATCAGTTTGCATGTATAGGTGTTATCTCCCCAATTAATTTGATATGAGATACTGTTTAGATGTATAGTTGTCTCTGATGAGACTACCGTCTTTGATATCATCAACTTTCTACACCACAGAAGGCACATCCTGTCATTATCAGGGCTTGCCAATTTCATGTTCTACCTTCCTGGAAGATTTATAGCACTTCAAGAGCATGAGACAATGCAGGAGCTAGGGGTCTCTTCCCTCACTCAATTTCACCTGCATCTTCGCATTCCAGGAGGAGGTAAGATCAATTTCTACTATACTACTAAGTACTCGCATTTACACCTGTTGCTGCTAGCATCAATGTCTTTGGACCAATGTGCACTCAACAAAGATGGTTCCTTAAAGGATGCATTAGAGATACAATTCTATCATGATGTGGACTCTATTGCTCCACTTAATGCTTCATCATTTAATGCACCTGCAGGTATGTATACCTTATCTTAAGTATGCAATAACATCACTGAACCTGGACCATAGCCAAGTCACTTAGTGGATGAGGCCATTGCCAGAGGAGAACAGACAAGCTGATGGCTTTGCTAACAGCAGAACAGCAGGATGAAGATGGCAACACAATTCAAAATTCATCCCAACCACAGAAATGACACTCTCAAAAAGCCAAAGGCAAGGTGAAAGCTGTCAATAATGGAATTGGGAGTAACGACAAAGTTGATGAAGCCTATGAGGATGCAGATTCAGATTCAGAGGAGCATGACTCAGATTTGGAGGAGGAAGAGGATATTTGAGAGCCAACTGTGTTGTATGCCACACACCATCCATCTCGCAGCTCTCAAGGTATGATAACACCTTTGCTGTGGGTCGATATCAGAGACACTAATATCTGATTCAGCTTCTTGAAGCTATTGGCACGATTAGTCCCTCTGAATGGAAGAAGGCTGAGACATGAGGCAGTGCCTATCAAGACACAGTTATCTTTCCATTAGACTGACACAATGATGAGGAAGCAGTGCTTCATGAGGATGAAGTGACAGATGAAGATGAGAATACCCACAGTGTTCTTACAGCAGTATGAAAGGTATGGTTGTCAATTGGTACTCACTTTCTCCATTTGATTAACTGGCTTACATTGTTCTCTTAGTTATGCAAGATTGTTATTGCAGTATGCTCCAGCCCTCAGTGCCAAAAGTCATGGCTAGCGGAGGCCACAAACTGGCTGAAGGATAGGGCACAGGGTGCATCAGAGACAGCACTCATGCTCATTCTTGACATTTGAACAAGATGGTCCTCAACACATCAGATGCTACATAGGTATTAGTCTGTATTCAATGTGGTCATGCACTGAAGACTCTTTCAAGGATGTGCACATGGTTACAAACATGTTGTTAACACATATGTTGAAGAGACTCTGTGCACACAGGCTAGAAATGCAACAGCATCAAAGACACTGATCACACCACACCCAACACTACACACACAAACCCTAAAGTTCTTGGGGGAATATTATGTGATAGAAGCAGATTGAAGCAAAACAACTAAACTCTCAGAATATACAATACACACATATAGCTATAGCGCTCATAGGGTATCTAGATCTCTCTAAGTCCAAAGGCTTTTCTAACAAGAGGAGGGTCAGATGTTGCTGGGCCTCAAGGCAAGGTGTACTACAATACACAACTCATCGCCACACACCAACAAAACCCTCAATAAGTCTCATGTGACACACACAGGTGATCACAATGGACTTAAACACACCCTAAACATGACTCAAAGCTTGTGCTCTAAGCAGAAATCCTTCACAAAACATCCACTCAAGCCACAGGATTTGAACCTATGTGCTCAAGCTTCCAAACCAATTGTAGACCCACAGGGTTTGAACCTATGTGATCCAGAGACACAATAACCAAATAAACCCCATCCGACAAGCCAAAGGGTTTGAACCTCTGCCACTTGCAGAAATGAGAACCCTCAAGCACGTGCTAATCAGACCACAGGGTTTGAACCTCTGCTGCCTGTAACACCATGCATACAATGAAGGTCTCTGCACAAATACTAACCAGACCAAAGGGTTTGAACCTCTGCCACCTGTAGTATCTTGCACAACAAGAAATGCTGCCCACAAGCCAAAGGGTTTGAACCTCTGCTGCCTGTAGCACTGCACATCACAAGAAAACCTCAAAACTCAAGAGCGTGTCTGCAATGAGACAAATCTCTTATTCTCAGATTAGAGCACAGTCAACCAATCACTCAAACAGTACACAAGTCCCACATTAGCTTTCTATGCCTCACGCGCTACTCAAGTCACTCTGATGTTATCAATAAATGGTCTATTCTCTCGCTCGAAGCTACAAACTGATCCTGAAGCTAGAGTGCTAAGCTGAGGGCTTTCATGCTCCAACAAGGGATGTCTGAAACTTGTACACTATTACTATACTATGGTATTTATATACGATGCACTCTACCAATTAATACAACCTTAAATAGTAACTCTTGGCTTGCAGAACTTCCTTTCCTGGGTGCCACACATGTCGCCATAATCATGCCATTGCTTGGTGCTTACTCAGAGCTCCAGCTTGGGGCCAGATCCTGGTCTTCTCAGTTGCACAACATCGGTTAGCCATGCTATCCACGTGTACTGATGTTACCTAGTATCTCCTTGGAGTTGTAGCCTAGCACACAACTCATCTTTATGGTAATAATATCTTCTAGTGATTTCCATGGTCTTCTAGGACCACCAGCTTCTAGTCTAGGCCTTGTGTACATCAGCCAAAGTTAGAGACATTGGTCTTACTTCAATTCTACACACTCTGAGGTCTAGAGCACTACCTCCTGGCATGGCCACGCCTTGTGTGTCATAGATCAAGGTTGCATGAAGTATTAATTATCTCCTGAGCTTCTCTGGTTCTATTCTTAGCATCCATTGTCTGTGCATTGTCAGAGCACTCAGTGTCAAGTGCTGGGACTTTATACTTAGTGTGACCCTTATAGTATCACTCTACAGTTAAGCCATGCACTCCACCGAACATCACTCAAGGTATTTCATTGCCCACACTTAGGACATTGCACTCTAAGGTATATCTCATTGCCTTGGTATCCAGGTTTTATAAAATGTATGTATTGATACATTTCGCAAAATTACATGTGTGAACACTTTCCAAGTGTGTCAATGTCACTGTCAATTGTGAACTCCATCAATATGAGCTTTCTATGAATGACTGGGATGCTATTGCTATGGTAATAGACTGGCTCAAACATTTCTGTGCTGTGGCTGTGGAGATGTCAGTCACCAAGAAGCCAATACTCTCCACAGTTCATGCAGTCTTCCGTGGACTTCAACATTATCTAAAGGGTATTCTTACTGGCCTCCCAGATCATACTCTACCTGAAATCAAGAAGGGCCTCCTTAAGGCCTACCAGAAACTTAGCAATTCCTATTATAAGTTCAACGAGTCTTCTCCTTATTATACATGGGCAGCATGTGAGTAATAGGCTTGCCTTTGTCTGTAATTCTAATCTAATGACATTCCTAATACAGTCCTTGAACCAAGAATCTCATATTCCAGCCTCAAATCAGAATATTCTGATGACAATGAGTTGGATCAATATCTTGAGACAGCCAAACATGATCTCCAACAGTACTACCTTGATAATTACACTTTGACAGCATCTGTAGCTGCCCCGATGCCTAGTCCCATTGTCTGTACACCATCAGCTAGTGCTGCACTGTTGTTTGGCCAAGGGTCTCCACAAAAAGTAAGCTTTACAGCGCACTATAAGCAGGGTCCCAGATGAAGCTCCGATGAGATGAACAAGTACTTTGTGCTCATGCAGAGTCATGAGGACTTCAACTTTTGTGATCCAGTAAGCTGTTGGTACAAACAGCATGGCCAGTTTCCTAATCTGTACTGCCTTGCTCATGATATAATGTCTATTCCAGGTACATGGCCATATTGTCTAGGATATTCTTCTCTCACCTAGGCTCTTTCTAGGATCTGCAGTTGCAGTTGAGTGAATCTTTTCCTCAAGCAGAGACACAATTTCCATGCGGCATGCAAATTTGAAGCTGGATACTATTTGTACCTTAATGTTGGTGAAGCACAGGTTGCATCTGGCTCACACAGCTGTAGACGAGCTATTGGGTGATGGCAAGGACTAGTCTTACACTGTATAGAATATTCTAGTCTTTGGAATGATGCATTCTATGACCATATATATACCCATACATACCATGAGGCTCACTTGATCTATCCTTATGGTATGGCTACAGTCTGTCCATATTGGTAGGCATCTGTTAAGAATATGGTCGTATCTGTAATGGTATGGTGCACATCCCTAGTGAGTTTAAGAGTTAACATGCAATCAAGAATATGCTGGGATAAATGGTATATTGCCATAGAATGGTGAATAAATATGGTTTACTGGCGATAGACTAAAGTGTGATGATAATTGACATAGACTGTGGTTAAATTGAGATGAACTGCCTTCACTATGTTTTCTAGCTAGCTCTTTATACTACAAGTACAAATTTATAAATAGTGTAAGTATGTGAGATTTAGTCAGGCTGTAAGGCCTTGGCTTTGTAAAAATTGTAAGGAACATATGGTCTTTTGTCTTCTGAAGTAACAGCAACTTGTCAATGTTGCTGTGTACAGACAGAAACCGTATGGTTTTACTGAGCAATGAGTGGATCACTAGGTGCTGTTTAGCTGCAGATTACTGGGTGATAGTTGTTGTACTAAAGAGTATGCATGGGGTAACATTTTCTTGAGGCCTTGGCGAAGTAACAGCCTTAGTAAAACATGGTCTGTAGTTGCTGTAGCTGCAATTATCGTAGCTGGGAGGGTACTCATGTCAATCACATCATTTCATTAAGTGATCAATGGGCATGTCAACTAGTTGCTTCTGAGTGATGCAATGCTTCTGTCTTAGGATGATTGGCGATCAAAGGTGCCTTGCCATGATGAAATACAGCAATTATGATGCGTAATGAGATGGGATGGATAACAAAGTGTGTGAAGAGTGGTTGCCATAGGGTGAAAGTGGTATTGGCATGTGTGCAATCATTGGTTTGCTGAAAGGCCATTGAAGGGACAGTAGCATTAATTAGCAGGATAGATCTGCAAATTCTGAGCATACAGAGCCTGGAGGCTCATCACCAGGTAGAATACCCATTCTTCTTTCTTGGTTTTGAAAATCCTTGCTTATGGTTCCTGGTGGAACCTTCCTATTGCTAGTGGTACTTACTGTTCATCTCTTACTTGTTGTAGTTGGATAGCTTGTTTAATTTACTTTATAGTGAACTTTACATGTGATTTTCAGAGGTGTATGCCAGGCAGGTGTATCATCCCCCTTCACACTTTTTGACCTGGTGAACATTCTTTCATCTAAGCTTATGCCTCTTGATTATACAATATGGGAGGAGAGGCCAAAACTGATTAAACTTAAAGTGGGAGGGCACAAGCTCCTGCCAATTTAAACTCCGCTTCATTCCTTCCCTTTTGGGAAGTTCATCCAAAATCTTCAGGGCATATAGCAATGACTAGCAAATACTGAACGAGCCACCTTCTGCCATAACTTTGGCTGGGTGATAGCTGTAAAAACACATTTTATTTGTAATAAACAGAGAAAAATAGAGATTTTCTTCGAAGTCCTTGTGCTGAGTGATATATCTCACCAAGACACCCCACTATGCCAGATTTTCTCCATTTATTACAAATAAAATGGCCAACTAAGGGTATCCCGATGATTTTTAGGACACAGCGGGGTCTGTGCCAAGCAGTAGTCTTTGTGCTAAGTTCAAGCCCAAAATTGGATCGGGCCATCATCACATGATATGCCGTCTGGTCAGCAGAGAAATTTCAACTTGATGCCACTATGGCACATGGCACTGCATCCCACAAGAAACGATCTGTAGCCCATGTCATCACTTACTCAGAAAAGGCCAATGTCTCTCATACTACCATTACTATTAGATCGACCAATGTGGATCAAGCATGCTGTTATATGCATCTCTCGCACATATTAATCTCCTGTAACTCGGTAGCTTCATCATTGATCAGTGATCACACCGTTCTATGATTCAGACAGTTGTATGCTGTGCACGAACAGTGCAGGGAGGCAATTCATCATTCTTTATGTTGAATAACAAGCCTTACAGTGTGTTCAATATAGATTCTTGCTGAGGTATGATCTATGTCTATTCGCTATATAGTCAGAGCACTGAATATTTATTGGTACAGGTAACAGGTCGAAGCTTTGAGATATTGGTAAGACATCTAATCACAGTGATTGTTCTTGGAGGCGTATCCTCGTCACTGCGATATCTTTGTTGCTACCAAAATGGTGAAAACATAGAGACAAATTGAATGGTTTTTCCTGATCTCTTCCTCTTTCCCGAATTAGATTTTCGATCCAAACTTTCAGAAGACAGTATATGAAGACACAAGAGTATCTCCTCGCTCCTTGGACCTTACCTCTAGATGGAGACTCCACCACCTGATCTCTCTCAAAGTGACAGGAGCGTCATCTTTAATGGTCTTGACTTGACTCTGAACACGACAATTCTACAAGCCTTGTTACATGGTGAGTCAGCCTTATGTTGCAGATATATCCTATCTTGTGTAGCCGGGATGGGTGAGTGTCTTCTTCAGCTCCAGAAATGATATTTACTTAGTGTCTCAGTCATGAAAATCATGCAAATTCTCAGTACTGTCTGCAATTCTGCCAACGATATCAGCAAGCACAGCCAATTCACAGCAGATGTTGACTGGCCATTAATCTATATCTTCCTGATGCTCGCCACAAACCTTGTGTGCACCCTCCTGATTATTCACTGGATTCTTCAGCACGCACCAGGGATGAGCGCTACCTACAAAATTGTCGAGATGCTGATCGAGTCAGCGGCAATGTATTCGCTTTCCTTAATCATCTATCTTGCACTTGTGTCCAGTAATTTGGACTCCGCATATTATGCCGATGTCATTGCTACATATGTTAAGGTGAGATTGCCTCGCATTTGGTTTCTGTCGAAGATCTGAAATCCCGCAAGGCTATTGCCCCGACGCTCCTAGTTGGATGTGTTTCAGCCCATGCTAACGCAGTCTCACAGCATGAAAAGATGGTTGCTATGTGGTCAAATCATCCCCCCTTGGTCGGTTGTTTCTGAGAAGAAGATACCGATAATAGCCATGTATACCACTGCCCGGAGAATGGCCATAAAACATCATTGGGATCATCAGGCAAGGAGACTGTATAAGCTCATGTCAGCTGTGTTACCATGACAGATATAGCTGGGATTCGGTAGATGATTTCACATGAATCAGGATTCCCCAATATTTAAAGATGTGTTCGGATATCTATAGGAAATTACTCCATGTTATTAGTACACTTGGCTTGGACCATTAATCTAGAATCTGACTTGTAGTTAGGATTCGGAACAGTGACACACTCTGCAAGTGTTTACACATGTAATTTTGCAATTTGTACAAATGAGTACAGGCTACAATGTCCAGATACTAAGGCACTAAGAAACACACTAGAGCGCAAGGTGTATAACGCCAGTAATAAGATTACCTGAGTAAAGCTGGGTGGAGTGCATGACTTAACCTAAGAACGGTACTAGAAAGGCTGCACTAGGTATAAAGTCCCAGTGCTTGACACTAAGTGCTCTGACAGGGCATAAGACACACATGCTAAGAATAGAGCAGGACATGCTTGTGAGATAATTAAGACTTTGCACAACATTGATCTATGATGCACAAGGCCCGGCAAATCCGGAACTTAGAGCTCTAGACTTTGTGATGTCAGAACTCGAGTAAATCCGAAGTTTCTGACTTCGGCCGAAGCACGTGAGGCACAGACAAGGGGCCCGTTGCCTTCACTATGAGAGAATTCCCTAAGCGAATATTTTAAAGCAAAATAAGAGTTGCGCGCTAGGCTGCAACTCTGAGGAGATAACAACCGACGTCAATACACGTGTAATAAAGCTGGTAACGGACGTCGCAACACTCAGAGACAGGATCTGGCCCCAAGCTGGACTCCTGAGTCAGCGCCAAGCTATGGCATGATAATGGCAACATGCGCAGGATGCAGGCGAAGGAACTCGGCAACCTCAATGATACTATATTTGGTGATACTAATTTGTAGAACGTAGAATAGATAAATAGCGCAGTGTACCCATAGTGTACAAGTTTTGGACCCCCATTGTAGTCGCACGCAAGCCTCCAGCTTGACGCCGTAGCATCAGGATTAGTTTGTAACTTTGAGCGAGAGAATATACCTAGGATTGATATCATATTGAGTGAATTGAGTAGTGCACGAGGCATAGAAAGCTAATGCGGCACTTGTGTGACTGTTAATTGGTTGGGTGACTTGAGCTCTAACCTGAGAAGAGGAGTTTAGTGTCATTGTGGATGCGCTCTTGTGCTTTGAGGGTTTCTTGTGATGCAAGGCACTACAGGTGGCAGAGGTTCAAACCCTTTGGATCTACGGACGGTGTTATAAGGTTTTTGTGTGTCTCTGGGTCGCATAGGTTAGAACCCTGTGGATCTACGATCGGTTTGTAAGCTTGAGCGCATAGGTTTGAATCCTGTGGCTTTAGTGGACGGTTTTGTGAAGTGTTTCTGCTTGGAGCGCGACACTTTGAGTTGTGTGCTGTGTGTTTTAAGTCGTTTGAGGTCGTTCCGTTGAAGAGACTCTGTGTGCACAGGCTAGAAATGCAACAGCGTTGAAGACACTGATCACACCACACCCAACACTACACACACAAACCCTCAAGTTCTTGGGGGAATATTATGCGATAGAAGCAGATTGAAGCAAAACAACTAAACTCTCAGAATATACGATACACACGTATAGCAATTGTGCTCGTAGGGTATCTAGATCTCTCTAAGTCCAAAGGCTTTTATAACAAGAGGAGCGACAGATGTCGCTGGGCCTCAAGGCAAGGTGTACTACAATACACAACTCATCGCCACACACCAACAAAACCCTCAATAAGTCTCGAGCGACACATGGGGTAACCTCAAACAACTCAAAACACACTACACACCACTCAAAGCTTCGCGCTCTAAGCAGAAACCCTTCACAAAATGTCCACTCAAGCCACAGGATTTGAACCTACGCGCTCAAGCTTCCAAACCGATCGTAGACCCACGGGGTTCGAACCCATGCGATCCAGAGACACAATAACCAAATAAGCCCCATCCAACCAGCCAAAGGGTTTGAACCTCTGCCGCCTGTAGTATCTTGTACAACAAGAAATGCTGCCCACAAGCCAAAGGGTTTGAACCTCTGCCGCCTGTAGCACCACACGTCACAAGAAAACCTCAAAATTCAAGAGCACGTCTGCAATGACACAAATCTCTTATCCTCAGGTTAGAGCGCAGTCAACCAATCACTCAAACAATACACAAGTCCCGCATTAGCTTTCTAAGCCTCGCGCGCTACTCAAGTCACTCTGATGTTATCAATAAAGGTTCTATTCTCTTGCTCGAAGCTACAAACTGATCCCAAAGGTAGAGCACTAAGCTGGAGGCTTGCGCGCATCTACAGCGGGGGTCCGAAACTTGTACACTATTACTATACTACAGTATTTATATATTACGCGCTCTACATTTTAATACATCCTTAAATAGTAACTCTTGGCCTGCAGAACTTCCTTTCCTGGGTCCCGCACATGTTGCCATAATCATGCCATTGCTTGGCGCTTACTCAGAGCTCCGGCTTGGGGCCAGATCCTGGTCTCTCAGTTGCATGACGTCGGTTACCACCGCTATTACACGTGTATTGACATCGGTTACCATATCCTCAGAGTTATAGCCTACCCTGCAACTCTCATTTCACTCCCTAGTATTCTCATAGGGAATTCTATTGTAGTGAGGGCAACGTGCTCCTTGTCTAGACCTCGCACGCATCAGCTGAAGTCAGGAACTTCGGTCTTACTGCAATTCTATACATTCTGAGGTCTAGAGTGCTAGCTCCTGGCATGGCAGTGCCTTGCGCATCATAGATCAAGGCTATGCGAAGTATTAATTATCTCCTGAGCTTTTCTGGTTCTATTCTTAGTGCACGTTGTCTGTGCATTGTCGGCACACTCAGTGTCAAGTGCTGGGACTTTATACTTAGTGTGACCCTTATAGTATCACTCTACAGTTAAGCCATGCGCTCCACCGAATATCACTCAAGGTATTTCATTGCCCACACTTAGGACATTGCGCTCTAAGGTATATCTCATTGCCTTGGCATCCAGGTTTTATAAAATGTATGTATTGATACATTTCGCGAAATTACACGTGTGAACGCTCTCCAAGTGTGTCACCGTGTGTCGCTCTAGACTGAGTGAGGGTTTTGTGTGCGTCTCTCAATGTTGCATGTATTGTACTACACCTTGCCTTGAGGCCCAGCGACAACTGTCGCTCCTCTTGTTATTAAAAGCCTTTGGACTTAGAGAGATCTAGATACTTGATGCATGCTACTGCTATACCGGTGTATCTTATATTCAGAGAGTTTGGTTCTCATGTTTCTATCTGCTTCTATCACATTAGAATCCCCCACGAACTTGAGGGTTTGTGTGTGTAGTGTTGGGTGTGGGTGTGATCAGTGTCTTCGACGCTGTTGCATTTCTAGCTTGCGCACACAGAGTCTCTTCAACAGTGAGCTTGGATTCCAGACAAGGGATGATTTTTGCTCCGTCCTGACTTGTTACTGGCACAGAACTCTGGCGTTCCTTTCTGGGACCTTGTCCAGTAATCTATCTATCTATCTGACTAGGTGGTACATTGGCTTCGCTATATTCCCAATACAGTATCTAAATATAATATGCCCTGCATATTGTTTCGAGAAAATCTTCCATAGGTAATTCTTTGAATGTATCCACATGACGGAGCTGAAGATTTGTAGTCATACAATTTCAGTTGAGTGCGTTCCATGAGATCCTGAGAAACTCTGTTCACTGGGGTTGTCAGAGCTGGTGTTTTCCACCACTGGCCAAAAGTCAATGTCTGAGATGTTCTTGGACAGGTTCAACTCCTTGTCACCAGAACTGGAGTCAGGGATGGCTGAAACACATAGTGTGAGGAGCGTTGGTGTGATTGCCTATCACATGACAAAGAAACAATCAGTCGCTGAACAAAAATGAATACAGGCATCTCTTTACTCTGATATATGCCAAGATGATATGTGCATAATTGGCAGCCATCAAATTCCTCTTCTGAACCATCAGGAACCCGATTAGTGCCAGAGTATAAATGGCAGAAGACTCAATCAGAGCAGAAATGATGCTTCTGAAGAATAATAACCTATGCACAAAGCAGACAATTCGGTACACAATCAAGAATGTGCACATGACTGTCATGGTCAACATTAGCAAGAGGTAGATAAACATCCAGTCAATTTCTGCTGCAAGAACTCCAGTCTTGACGGAGTTGTGGAGGGATTCACTAAGGATTTGCATGATCACCATAGCTGAAATAGTGAGGGACAGATGTATCCATAGACCATTAAGAGATTCACCTGTTCCAGCTATGGTAAAAAATCCTGGAAGCAATACAATTTTCCACCAACAGACCCAGAGCACCCAGCAGTGCCATATCTAGAACATGTCAATTTCACTTCCATTAACAAGATTGAATTAGTCAACACACAATAGTGGCATCGACAAGAAAGATGCTTATACCATTGGTAATATGGCTAACAAGGTAGTTTGCTCTCCCCCACTTGCCATCATCCAGCAGCGCTATCACACTGCAGCGATTATGACCATGGTCAATGAATGCATGATGTTTGAATGCCTAATCTGTCACAAATGTTACCGTCCTAAGAACATGCAGTGTGATGATGACTGTACACGGGAATGTATTGCATGTTTACTTGGGAGGAGAGACTGTACAGTGAGGTTAACAAATCTCCTGATCCAATCAGGATTTGTGATTGACATACACATAGTCCATAGAGTTATAGCTACAATGCCAGTGTATAAGCCTGCAGATGGAAATTTGAAAAGAGATGTTCAGGTGCAGAGGATGATCTCACCATGCAACAAGGCTTCTAGAAAAATATGGTTCAGATCCCTGTCAAGCTGGTGAAAATTGGCCTTGGGTCTCTTATGATGTACGCGAAAGGTGTGAGGATGAGTCTCCATTAGAGATAGTGATATAAGCAAGGAGATGAGCTCACTGCTTCATATATATACCTTCTGCTGCACTCGATTATGACGGAAAGATAAGAAAGGATTGAATGATCAATTCCATTGCCATTGAGACAAGTAACAAAAAGTCCGACATCTCAATGAGAACTTAATCATCATTGAAAACTTCAAAGTTCCTGATTACAGCGGCTGCCGTGAGCTCCTTGACAGATGAATGAATCGAAATCTGTCATACCTTGGCAACAGACCGTCAGAAAAACCTCGAGGTTTGCTCGAGGTGCTAAAAATATACACTTCAACCTTGCATTTCAACAAGACAAGATTCATGCACATGACAACTGTAGAAAGGTGTTAGATTATAGATTGCTATTTTTAGAAGTTCAAGCATGCATGAACTTTCTGGCTCGTTCTCCCCATATTCCCCGGGATGCTTACTCATTTTCTTAGTGATACATTACTCATTTATTCTAGTACATTCTTCTTAGTATAGTGGTATAAAAGCCATGTAAGTAGTAGGGCATCGCTAGCGCGATTGCTGTGAACATTAGTTCTTATTCCGCTCACTGGTGAACAGCAAGTTCTAACAAAAGGATGGAGGGATAATATAAGTGGCCATAGATTCAGGCAGAAATTAAACCGAACCTATTTTATCCACCTTCGTCGGTATGACCTTCGGCAGGCCTTCGCAGCATGCCACATGGAGAACTTCTTTCGGAGATTGCCGAGAAGGTACAGTCGCACCCACACAATGTGTGATGACCAGGTTGAGCAATCAGATCATGAAACCGTTTGGTGATTCGTGAATAGATTTTTAATTTGATGGAATGGCCCTGATTGTCATCCGTCCCGCAGAAGATTAAAATACTTCGAACTAGTGGAACATGAGGCCTATTGATTGTATTGTGGAGGGGGTCTATAAGTAGCTCCGGCATCCCGGAGGCAAACCGCTTGGCTGGACGAAGCATCTCACTTTGAGAACTTATAGCTAACTGACGTTGATGTTTCAATGACGAGGCTAGTGTGTTTTGACAGATAGACGATAAGCGCAAGGACTCGGCTTGATTGTCACCACAGCATTAGTGCAGACACAATAGTGGAAGGAGCGAGCAAAGAGAGATAGACGAAGCGGATCTTTCGTAATGATACAGCAACATGTCCTGGGTGAAATTTCAACGGAGACACTCAGCCTGAACGGAGAAGAAAAATATTAAATCGTGGATTCAACGAAGTTCAAAGCTGGCTCGCCAATATATTGACAACGATATTCTCTATACTGTCCCTCGGTGTGACAGATATCCAGTGCGCTGGATGCAGAGCGCGCAGTGCCTGATGCCTAGAACGATGTAGACAGTTCTCTCTGCAACAAGCAACGAAAGACAAGGGTGAGTGCCTCCGTAGCTGATAGAAATTTTCATTTCGGAAAGGTGAATGATAAGAAGGTAATGGCGGGCTGCTTGGAAGCCAAAACATGGAAATTCAAAGGGGACCGTGATTGCATGCGATATGACCCGTTCTAGGTCAAATTATCGGTCGGTCCCTTGTTCCCTAGTACCACTGCGTACTGTGGCGTCTCTGACATCTCCCTTGGGCTGTCCGTTCTTGGCGCACTACGGCTACTAGTGTTTTGCGCTTAAAGTTTAGCCCAACCGAAGCATAACCTTCGCTGGAATGATCCCCGATTTGCTGTATATCCGCGCCCTGTTTATTTTCTAACGCCCAATCGAGATAAAGAGTACGATGTGATACGAGCCACTACGATGCGACTGAAATTCGGACCAAGTTACTGCAGTACAACATCTCTCTCCTCCTTCATCTCGCTGGACCAATGACTATTTTTCGGGGGTCAGATGAAAAGATCTGACAAGGCACTGATGGAGAACACGGGTGCTCATCAGCGCCCAGATAAATCAGAAAAGTTATAAGTAGGTCGGTGTATCTTTAGAGATAAACGAAATGGAACCCTGGATTGTCTACATGCGCAGCTGATACTGTCAGCCAGCATGGTACTGATACGCTTCGAAAGAAGAGATTGTCAGTTCTTCTGGGGGCCCTGAGCAGACAATGCTTGACACCTGAAATGATCGAGTTCTTCTGCAGTGACCGGCCTACAAGGGTAAACCAATCCATCGATGTCAGATCAGAACGGCGACTAAGAAGAACGGAATCCCAGGAGATGTACTCTTTCCACTGGCTGAAGCTAACCCATGAAGCAGACAGGAAGCTTCGGTTACACATGATACAAACGCATTCCAGTTCAGACCATCAGACCGGACCATAGTTCCCCACCACCGCGTCTCTGGCATCTTCCTGGACTCATCGACACGAGGTGTGATTTCTGCATTAAGATAGTACACATTCTTTCCAATTCCTGCTTTCTCAAAGTCCTACCGTAGTTCGCCATCCGCGTCCCAGGCCCAAGAAGGGATCATATTCTTGACGAGCTGCTCCCACTGGTCTACGGTCAAAGATTCATATTGGCACCCTCTATGAGATCCGGCCGTTTGTTGAGAATCCCGTTCCTTTCGCACCACATGATATAGTCTTGTGGGAATACGCAGACCCTTCGCCGTTGTATTTAATGAAGTTGAATGTGTATTCGGTACCGGTTTGGGTCTTCAATGACACTTCGGTAGGCAATTTAGGCATGGCAGAGAGATCACGCCTCAGACAGTAAAGGAGTACGATCCGAAATGTAATGTGCCATTGAACAGAGAGAAATCTGAAACATGGTTACGGCGCCTGTCCCCTCCATTGTCGGTGCACTTTTCTTCTCAGATGAAGAGTTATGCCCTCGAACATCCAAATCTGCTTCATCTTTCGCCGTAGCCAACCCATAGCTAAGCGAACAGCTATCAACATCCAATCATGAATCGAAGGAAGAGACTCACTCATCGCGCAGGCGCTGTTATACTCTCCATAAAATGACTCGCATTATGACCTGGTACAATGCGGCTCAAGAGTACTCTGCTTTCGAGTAGACATTCCAGGATGAACCAATCATCCGCCGAGAAGGCATCAGCTTTGACGAGTTTGACGTAGTCGGACGTCCAGCAGCGTCGAGCCTTCCTATTGTTCTGCTACGACATGCTTTACTTTGGGGAATTCAATACATGACTGAAAAAGAATGAAGAACACTCACAAAATCTCCCCAACCATGAAACTCAAACGAAGGAAGCGGCATAGCCCCCGCGTATTACTCAAAGCTGGTAATACTAATTTTCATCCTCAAGGACTCCCATGGTCGTCTTCTCCGGATCATCGCTATGACGGCACCAATGGTCATTAATTTCAGGGCAGGTCATACTTGACGGCATACTGTACATACGGATCTGTTCGGGGTATGCCGGAGCTCGTGAGACCATCATATCCGAAGGATGCGACGTTGTCTCGGCATAGAAGAGCAGCGTGATATATACTAGCTAGTTCTAGGTCTTCTTCCGACAGTCATGGTTAAAGGCACACGAGAGGACGGTACAATCATTGCAGATAGAAATATTCCAAGTGAGTTTAGTCTAGGGAGATATCTCTTCAGGCGAGAGTGGAGAATCCCGAGGGTATGTTCAATAACTCGCTGCTCGGAGAAAGGCTCCAACACCTCGGAATGAAGGACGTTTTCTTCCACAATTCAATGAAAGTGGCCTGCGGTAACTGCTGGATCGGATGGTATGTGGACGATATCTCGGATCGGAGGTAGTTCGAAGGAATTGAATATGGAAGGGAAGAGCGTAATCGGAGGAAGAATCTCGCACAATCAAAGGCAATCGAGGCCAACTTTCCTCTGGTTTCGATGCAGTCCGCGGTGTTCTTGAGATGAGCGCGATCTTCACTGTAGGTATAGCTACATATTCCGCTCCGTATCCAAGGTCGAGGTCCACAAGATATTCTTGGCTAAGGGCAGGAGAATGAGGATCATCTTCGAATGGAATGAACGGAACTTAAACATTGAGATCTCTTGTCAGTCTCCTTATCCTTGTAAATACTACGTTCGCGGAAGACAGGACAAGCACTCTAAAAATATGAATGAATAACGAGACATGACATTGGAGAGACAGTCACCTCTCACAAGGCGCCATAGAGCGCATATCTCCGAATAATGCCTAACTAGATAGAATTTGTGGTGGCGACGATTTCCGCCGTGATCTCCAGTCGTCAAGGTACCGCGGAAAGTCGTACTCAGGGGTATTCTCGGAAAGACGGTCAATATCAACAGTGTGGCTGTATCAGTTCAGTCAGTCACGGACACGTCCAAGGTCAGAGATCGGGTGCGAACTAAGACCATAGTATCAGTTGAATTTCAGGAAACAAATACATCGAGACTCACTGTGGACACGTACACATTGTGGACATATGTGCCATGGAAAGAATATGCTGATCTTTTTGAGACGCCCAATAGCAGATCTACAGAGGCGTTGAGTAGAGAAATGAATACAAGCAAAAACCACATACCCAAGCGACCCCACAGTGAAGCTGACCTGGGTGCCCTCAAAAAGATTTCCTCCCAGCCTTCAAGGCAGACATCGACGACTCAGACATCAGCGCTTGTTGGCACGCAAGATGTAGTAGGTCCGACGGATCTGATTTTCGAAAATCTATGTTTTACATGAGTCCATGTATCAAGAGAAAAGGCGCGTACATCCACATACTGGAAATGCTGTCCATTAGCATGTCAAAGAAAGTGCCCCCCCTGCGTTTCAACTGTTAATCCGGTGGCTTCCGGTCAGAGGGTCGTTCTCTTTGTCATCCATCCCACATGGCCACTGGCTCCCCGGAGATGAATAACGCGACGGAGACACACAAAATACGGATCGGCGACTTCCGAGAGCTTGCATCAACTAGTATCACATGATATGCCGTTCTGTCAGCGGAAAAATCCTTCCATCGACGCTGCCTAAGCTACTTTCGTCTTTAATATTCCTTTGCCAAGGGGAAAGAGCAAGGCTATATATCTTTACAGCCTCTCTCTGCGAGTGGGAATCCAGAGGACGACGAATCCCCCAAAGGATCACGAAGAATGAGGGACCGACAGTCGGAATCCTCTGGAGTCCGACTACCCCCTTGAATGCGACTACTACCTTGAATGCATTATCCAATTGCCATTGCTAACCTAGACATAGACTCTTTTAAAGAACGAAAGTTATCTAAAGAATCTCCGATAAACAATGGTAAGATTTCTTCGATGTTTCGCCAATATCTAAGGAAAGCTTTTGAAGACCATCGGCCTTGCTTCATAACAACCCACGGGTCGACACCAGACATAAGGAGGTGAGTTGCACCGCCGATCCGGAAGCTATGGCCCAAGACGGTCTGCAAGCCTTTCGATTCCCAAATAGCATTGCAGCGCGTCATAAATTTCTTCCTGTCAAGCGCTGTCCACCCCATCTTGCTTTCCGAACGATATGCAAAGAGGGGTGCATTGTCAGGAATACCATGGTTGATGTCAAGATGATGCTGGATAGCACTCAGGGGATCAGTAGGATCTGCAGAGGAAGTGAGAGTGACCCAATCGCCTGCGAATTTTTTTGTTTTTGTGTACGGAATGAAAAGACTAATCCAAGAATGGTCGTTAACTGCTATTCCTGTGGTCCGTGGGGAACAGCATAAAACATTACGTGCGGGGTCAAACTGCGAAGGTGATGGCAATATAATCTCTCCAAGCCTTGTGCAACCTTTCCACGTGGTGAGGGCAGCAGCCCATACTGCACAGTCAAATGGATCAGAGAGGTTTAAGCAGTCACCTAAGGCATCAATGTGACTTTTTGTGACTGGCAATTTTGGCTCGTCGGGCCAAGCATGGGGGGAGAGGGCGTCAGCACCTTTCTTGGTTCGTGATAGCATATCACTTCCAAGCCATGGGGCATTATTATACTCATGCCTAGCCAACATTGAGGGAGGTTCGGAAGAGAACATTGAATGCAAATACCAAAGTTTAATGCCATCGATCCAAGTGGACACGGCGCTGGGAGGTATCCACCTCAAATCCACCTAACAGCGATGAAACGATCTTCAAGTTTAGGTTCGTATTAATATCCTGCAATTCAGTAGCTTCATCATTGATGGTGGTTTGTTCCGTGATTCCGACAGCTGTATGCTGTGTGTTAACAGCGGATGTAGGTTATCCATCTTGATATAACGGATATCTGGCTGTACACCGCTGGTATGGCAGATTCAATACATCAATTCTCACTGACTTCGAAGTTAACATGAGCAGCGTCTACTCCCATTCGATTGGAGCGTTGAATATGTGCGCGGCCCGCGAGTGGATGAATTGACAGATCAAAGCTCTGAGACGATAGTAAGATATCTCGTCACAGTGATTGCTCAAGGTGTACTACAGTGCCCGTGTCTATGCTGCGACAAGGTGAAACAATTAAGACGCATTTGATGCTTGTCCTGGAATTGCCGTCCTCTAAGGCTTAGATCTTCCATCATATTCTGCAGAGGCTGGGTATATGAGGCGACGGTAGTGGTGCCTTTGTCGCATACTTCCCTTTAGGATCTAAAATGCAGGCTCCACCGACTATTATTTCCCAAGCTGATATGAGGAGTCAGGACCACGTTTAACATGCTTGACTGGAATTTGAACCGTCTGATTCTGCAAGCCTTATTGAATGGTTAGATCATCTTCTATTCCTGAAATATCTCTTTTAAAATTCCCTTTGTAGGCCTATACACCGGCATCACAGCGATCACTTTATGGACCATGTGTATGTCGACTATCAATCCTGACCGAATCCGGATTTTCATTCACCTCTTAATAAGTCCTTTCTCTCAAACATTTACGGAGTAAACTCCTGGGTACCATCATCATTATACTTTATGTTCTCTCGACGATAGCCTTCGTGAGTGGCTGGGCTTGCAAGCACCGCGCGTTCACCCAGGACGGCGACAGTTATTATAGCCTCATGATCACAGTGCTCGTGGACGATTGCCCGTGGTTCAGACTAGACTTCTTTCTTGGTGGTATCACTGGCGTTCTAAGCACGTTTCTTGCCGATATCACTATCGTCCGTTTTGTCATTTAGTCCCGTCAAACAACCAGAACTGACTTGCAGTAGATCTGACGCTGTTGAACCCTCTGGGATTACCAATGGCGAGTATTTTCTATATCAATAATTTTAGCCGTGGCTGCAACGCGTGAGTCTCGCTTCTTTCTTGACGGATATGCCTGTTCCTCAGTACCTCAGTAATGAAGCCCATGCAAATCCTCAGCGCTGTCCGCAATTTTACCCATGATCTCAGCGGGGATGCATCATTCGAACCGGATATTGACTGGTCGCTGATCTATGCCTTTCTGACACTTGCTACAACCCTTATGTGCGCGCTCTTGATCGTCTACCGCATCGTTCGGCATGCTCCGGGCATGAGTGCGTCCCGCAAAATTGTCGAGATGCTGATCGAGTCGTGCGCAATGTATTCAGTTTCCTTGATCATCTATCTTGCACTAGTTTTGAAGAACTCGGAATTCAGCTACCATGCGGATATTATCGCTGCGTATGTTAGAGTGGGCTTACACCACTTTTTCGTTTAGTCAAGGGTCTGAAACTTCTTCAGGCCATCGCCCCAACGCTCCTGGTCAGACGCGTTTCAGCCCACACTAACACAGTCTCTCGGCATCAAAAGATGGCGGCTACATTGCGAACCATCCTCCCTTGGTAGGCTGTTTTCGGGAAGAAGATACATATAACAGCCGCGGATTCCATTGCCCGGATCATGGTCATCAAATGCTGTCGCGATTGTCGGGCAGGGAGACTGTATGATCTCCGCGTGGCAGTATTACCAATAGAGATATACATTCGGTAGACGGTTTCGCGTGAATCTAAATACATCGTTAATTAACTGATGTGTGGGATAGCTGTAGGACAATATATTGCATTCCAAATGTGTATTATAGCCTCAACCATTAATTTAGAAGCGTGGTTGCAAATGATATTCGGAAGAGTTCAGGTCATTCTCAGCTCATTGTTTTCTGGAAGATATCTTCAATAGCCAAACAAAAACGAAGGTACAGTGCACTGGGACCTCAATTAGCGTTCGCAATACCTATCTAGTTCGATGCCAACGTGGATTCCGGACGAGGGATTAGTTCCCTACATGAGCTCCGTTATATTGACGTCCATTTTCTCAGCTATAAACGTCGCCGAACTCCCAAGGTAGAGGTAATCGAATTAAAGGTTTCAAAGGCTTTACTTGAACAGTCGCAGGTGGAAAACAGTCTCGTGTATATACACCGTGACTTGTCCTGTATGTATATAATTCTGACCTGTGCTACATAGCATCGCGGAAAAGACATGTCAGTGAATAGGCAAATTTTCCAAAGTGAAATAACTTCACAATGGATGCCAATTTATGGGACACTTGATCCACCGATATCCTCACAACCACTTTCATCCATCCGCTTAGTAAAACAAATGACGGGAAGATCTCTGGAAGTAGTGCTCTCTTCGTTACTAGAATCGGAGTTCGACCTGGCCGCCACGCTTAGCACCAGGAGCGTCGGTGCGATGGCCTGTTATATTATGAGGAAACAATCAGCTATTGAATAAAGATTAATCTGGAGATCTCTTTACCCTAATGTATGCCGCCAACAGGTCTGCATAATAGGCAGCCTCCAAATTCTTCGCCACCAGTACTAGATACACGACTAGCGCTAGAGAGTACATCGCCGAGGTCTCAATCAGGGTGGAAATGAGGCTTCGGAATGAGGATATCCTATGCGCAAGGCGGACGATGCGACATGTAATCAAAATTATGCATATGACGGTTGTGGCAAGCGTCATCAGGATATAGATCAATGACCAGTTTATTTCTGCTGCGAAACGTGTCGATTCGCTGACATTATCAGGGAAATTGTGGAAATCACTGAGGATTTGCATGGTCTTCATGACTTAAATATTCAATGAACGCTATATCCAACGACGAAGAACAAGAGACTCACCTGTCCCGACCACAGTACATAATATTGGTGTGAGAATCACTCGCCATTGTCGATCCCAGAGGATCCAGCAACGCCATATCTACAGCATGTCAACTTCTTTGCCATCGAGTTCACTGAGCGAGATGACGTACTGTAACGATGTCAACTAGAAGTGTGCTTATACAACCAGTGATAGCACTGACGAGGTAATCAGCTGTATACCACCGGTTTGCCTCTTGCAGTGCTGTGTACACGCTGTAATAATTGTCACCGTACTCAATGAACCCGCGATGCTTAAATGCCCAGTTGATCGCAAACACGATCGTCCTAAGAACATACAGCAGAATGATGATGGTACGCAGGAATGTACTGCGTAAACACTTGGGAGAAGAGACTGTATTGCGAGGTTAACGAATCTCCTGATCCGATCAGGATTGGCAATCGACATACACATAGTCCATAAAGTGACCGCTATGACGCCGGTATACAGACCTGGGGGACGAAGATCTATAAGAAATGTCTTAGAAATAGAGAATAAACTTGCCCTGCAACAAGGATTCCAGAACCAGACAGTTCAGAGTCAGGTCAAGCTCGTCAAAAAGGACAATCTTATCATCCTGGGAAAGGCCAGGTTGCGGAATTTCCATAATAGATGTGAGTGGAAGGTGGTATATGAGCAAAGAGGCATGTTCATGGCTTCATATACCCAGTTTCCTCAGCCATAGATTCAGACCAACAGACAGGGCATAGATCGTAAAGAATAAGCGCCAAGACACCGCCCGATGATGAATCAGGTGAGTGTTTCGACGCCAAACTTAGATGATAAACTCCTGCGGCGATCTGCGAGCCAACATAGATTTCTATAGACATGGGCTCTTTTCTTGTTCAAGACCAAAATACCTCGACTTTTAAACAGATCCAGCACTGGACGAAGAGGCACATTGAATTCTACTGTCGAAGGAAACATACAAGCAGCTCCGGCAACCCCGAGGGGAATCGCTTGGCTGGACGAGGATCCCACAACTTGATAACTGACCGATTTTGATATACCAGTGACGGGGCTATGGGTTGAGACACCATCGACACGCTCGGGGACTCGAGGTGGATATGTCGTAATGATACAACGAAGTTCCTCAAACACATCTCTGACCTCGCACCAAAGGAGCAAGGAGAACAAGTTTAGGTCGTGGGTATAGTTACACATTGGTCTTCCTGCACCATACGATATAGTCTCTAGGGACTTTACAGATCGTTGGGCCGCTGTATTTACCGAGGATGAACGCGTATTCGGCATCTCCCTGAGTCTTCGACGACGCTTTGGTAGGTGATTTTAGCCATGGTAGAGAGACACCATGACTCAGGGAGTAGAGGGGTAGGATCCGCCATGTTATGTGCCATTGAACAGAGAGAACTCTGAAACACAATCATGACGCTTATCCCCTCCAACGTCGGTATATTCCTCTGATCAGGTAAAAGAGTACGCCCACGAACATTCATATCCACTTCTTCTTTATCCGTAGCCAATCCATAGCTAAACGAACAGTTATCAACACCCATTCATGAAATTTGAAGGAATAGGCTCAGTCATGGCGCAGGTGCTATTATACCCTCCATAAAGCGTCTAGTGTGATAGCCTGACACATGCGGGCTCAAGGGTACTCTGCTATCAAGCACAGAGTCCAAGATGAACCAATCGTCAGCCGAGAAGGTATCAGCTTTGGCGAGCTTGACGTAGTCGTCCCTCCAGCAGCGTCGTGCCTTCCCGATACGCTTTACTTTGGGGAATTCAATAAATGAAGGGAAAAGAATGCGGAACACTCACGAAGTCTAGCCAAACATGAAGCTCAAACGAAGAAACCGGCACCGCCTCTTCATGTCCGTATTACTTGAAGCTGATAATTCTAATTATCGTCGCCTAGGACTACCCCTCGTTGTCGCCGTCTTTCGATCACCAATATGACGACGTCAACAACATCGTGTGCATGGCCGCTTATTTCGAGATGGGGTCGTATTCGATGGCATATATACGGATGCGTTTGCGGTATGCTGGAGCTCGTCGTTCCCGGTGTGATGATCAAATCCGATGCCGACAAAAGGATGCAACATGGTTTCGGCGTGGAAGTGCACTAGCTTGCTCTACTCTTCTTCTTCCGACAACCCTAGTTCAATCCCCGTGAGAGGATGTCACAATCCTTGCAAATGAAAACGTCCCAAGAGAGCTGGACCTGGTAGGATGCCCCTTCAGGCGCGAGTGGAGAATAAATCCCGCGGGTATAGTCAGCAACTTGCTGCTCGGCGGAAGGTTCCCAAAACCTAAAATGAGGGATGATTTCTTCCATGATTGGATGAAAGTAGCAGTGGTGACTGTTTCATCAGCCGGCATTATCTCTGATCGGAGGTAGTGCGAAGAAATTGAGCATGGAGAAAAGAGCGTAATCGGAGGAAGACTCGTCCACAATCGATGTCGATGCAGTTCGAGGTGTTCATGAGATAAGCACGATCTTTACTTTAAGAATGGCTACAGATTCCGATTCGTATTTGAGGTCCACCAGTTTCTCTTCGCGCCTAGCAGGAGAATGGGAATAATCTTCGAATGTAATGTACAGAACCTACACATTGAGATCTCCTGTGAATTTCCTTGTCCTTGTGAAGCTGCGTTCGTGGAAATTTGGACAAGCACTCGATCACTCTCTAAAAGAGATGAATGAATAACGAGATACGATGTTGGAGAGGTAAAGTCACCTCTCACAAGGCGCCATAGAGCTTGCTTTCGATGCTCCGTTCGTGTCGCAACAGAAGACAAGCAAAGCCTGGCATATCTCCGAACAATCCCACACTTGATTGGATTCCTTGTGGCAGCGATTTCTGTCGTCATCTATCAAGTCGTACCGCGGAAAGTGATAACGATGAAAGACGTACTGAGGAGCGTTATCGGAAAGACCGCCAATAACAACAGCGTGTCCGCATCTGTTAAGTCACCGTCGGGAACATATCGAAGGTCAGAGATCGGGTGCGAACTAAGACCATACTTAGTATCAGTTGAATTTCGGGAAATGAATACATCGAGACTCACTGTAGACGAGTAGACACTGTGAATATACGTGCCATGAAAAGAATATGTCAATTTCTTTGAGACACCCCATAGCAGATCTACGGAGGCGTTGAGCAGAGAAATAAATACAAGCAAAAACAACATACCCAAGCGGTCCCACAGTGAAGCTGACCTGGGTGCCTTCAAAAAGATTTCCTCGCAGCCTTCGAGGCAGACATCGGGTAGGATGCGGCGGCGGAGCCGGATGCACCATCGTGGCGGGTTACTCGGCCAAATAGCCATGTTGATGCGAGAGGGAAGGTAGTGATGCGCCAGTACCCTCTTGGGGCTTTAAAACTTTACTGGTTCTTGCCCGATAATGCTCATCGCCAGTGGCAGCGGAGCTCTCGCGCAGCAACTATAATTCAGGGCAATACAAGACGCCTGGAAAACACAGAGCTAAGTGGAAATAGACACGGCGGAGAGAAAACGAACGCACCCGGTTATCATGATCGTCGCACAGGAACAGAGCCAGAAGTCATGCCGCGTGTAAGAGCGTCTCAAAGTCGTTGTCCAATCATTTGTAGCTGTGCTGGCCATAGCGAAGACTAAACCGGACGTTATCGACTACGAAAGAGTCATCCAAACACGCCCTTCCTTCATTTGCAGCTCGGTGACTCGGATAAGGGTCGAATTGGCGGGAGCCATTGCTGAGTACAGCTGTCGGGGGAGCAGTCGTTGGCCCAACAAGCTAGAGTACACGCCGCGTTGGATTTGTGAAGCAAGGCCCGTTGACGGTTCGAATAAATGTATAGCAAACTGGATAAAGCCAAAGAGCAATGATGACGTAAGAAAGACCAACCACTCTTCGGCCCGAACGCCTTCCTTCACACCATGGCTTCTCGATTCTGTTCTCTATCGCGTCCGTTTACGTGTTCTGCACGCGTTTTTGCCGATCGATTCTCTCTGGATCTACGGCAAGTTGCGATAATTCCCCTTGCTCACACTGAGTAATCTCCTAAATCTCGAGCCCTGTGACCGAATTCTCGAAACTAGGCTACTAGCGCAGATATGCACCGTCTCTATACACGAACGACTACGGGATATGAAAACCAGCGAACTCCTGCGGATAACGCACCGGTTAGTTGAACACCCACGCTGAACTAGCGCGTGTTTTTCTCATCCAAAACAATTACAAAACTTATCACGGAAGTATGATTGATTACCCTGTCTTGCGAGGACAGCGAAGCGTAAATTCGCATTTGGCTCCCTCAGAACAGATCCATTTGCTGTTTATTATCAGACGTGTATGAAGTAGGTCAGAGTCAATGTGGTACGTGATGATACTCACCATCTTCGTCCAGGTCCGAGCTAATGAATAACTGGTATACATGTCGGCAATCTTTTGACTTCATCTTCAAGTTCTCCAGTAAGGATCACAGGCTAGGCTGACGTCGGAACACAGGTTCACGCCCGCCAAGGTGTAGCGCGCTAGTACGATGTTCGACACTGAAGAAACCACCACAGCGATCCCGGTCCGGGCCCGGAGGCGCCTGTCACTCTTCCAAGTTTCTCGGAATGATCAACATCTACCCTCAGTCTGTCCGATTAGCCTAGGATACATGTTCTCCTGCCGTACCGATCTAGATGCGAATCCGTGGTTGGAAGGCCGAAACTAAGGTTTGTTTTTCACTTCGCGAAAACAAAGTTCGGGTTATTGCCAGATTCACAATTCTCCGCCAGATGCGAACCGTACGCCTCTTTATCCAATAATTGCGGCGTATGTCTATTTCACTACTAATGAGGTGAAATTATTGAAACTTGAGACGTAGACAGTGCGTTTCTTCTACCATTGAGATCTGTTTATCAAATTCTCCAGAAAACGGGTATATGAGGCCACGAGCATGCATCCTTGTTCATATACTTCCCTCTACAGTGGAGACTCCACCGCCTGACCTTTCCGAAGATGTTAAGAGCGCCATTTTCGATAAGCTTGACCAGGAGCTGAACTGTATAGTTCTGCAAGCGGCAAGGTCACTCTATTCCTGAAAATATCTCTACGGAATCATCACTTGGCAGGTCTATACATCGGTATCATAGCAGTCACTTTATGGTCTATATGTATGTGGACTTTTTGACCGGACCAGGATTTTCGTTGAGCTCTTAATATAGTTTGTTCGCCGAAGAGGTTACGCAATACACTCCTGCGTACCATCATCACGACTCTTTACGTTCTCTTGACGATATTGTTCGCGATGCTTGAGCGCCGCGCATTCATTCAGTACGGTAATAATTCTTACAGCATTTTCATGGCGCTGGTAGACGACGGTACGTGGTGGAGAACATATTAATTCGTCAGTAGTATCACTGGCGGTATAAGTAAATTTCTCGTCGATATTGTTATCCTAGGTCATCTCGTTTAGTTAACTCCATGACGAGGAACCTAACACCTTGTAGATTTGGCGTTGCTGGAACTTCTGGGATCGCGAATGGCGAGTGGTTCTCATACCAACGATGTGCGCCATTGCCGGCATGGGTAAGTCTCTGTTATCTCCTTCGAACGTACTTGACTAAGCGTCTCAGTCATGAAATCCATGCAAATGTTCAGTAATTTCAATAGTTTCACCGACGAGATCAGCAAGACCAGATCGTTTGAAGCCGAAATAGATTGGTCGTTGATCTACATCCTCCTTACGCTTTCCACAACCATCACATGCACGTTCTTTATTATTTACCACATCCTTCGGCACGCTCCAGGGATGAGTGCTTCCCGAAAAATCATCGACATGCTGATTGAGTCATCCACAATATATTCACGTTCCTTAATCATCTATCTCGCACTCGTGTCGAGGAATTTGGAATCCGGGTGTGATGCAGATATGATTGCTGCCTATATGAAGGTGAGATTGCGTCATATTCTTATCAATACGTCCACGAACGCCTTTTCTCAGGACGCGAGGACAATCATATTATGGCTTAAGTCTTCTATTGTTATACCCAGTTTCTGCGAACCGAACTGATTTTATATTCCATACTCATTAAACAAGTACCATCTCTTTGTGGAAAAGTCAGGGACACTTACAAGGGCGAGCCAACACCAGAGACTTTTTGCGGCAATGGTCCACAACCGTTTTCACGTACGCGTATTTCCCTCCCTCCAGCAAATTCTTTAAAAGGTGGCTCGTCCAGGCAAATAATCCAAGTGCGTACCTCCAGCAACTAGGACTCGGACATGCCAACTAGTCCCAATCGCCTTCTCTGAGGGAATAACCAACAGAGGTGAGCTAATATACGACTACTCAGTTAGGAAGATGAATATTGATCTAACCGAAACAGCCTCGTTGTTATGTGGATATCGGCAACACAACTTAACGTACTGCAGTGCAGTAGCAGTACCGCTGTTCGTTCGATGATTCCGAATGGATAGCCCACTTTTTTATGACAAACCGGGGGTTTCAATACTATTAGGACTGGGCGCAACTCGCAGGTAACAGCCGCATGACGACAAGGGAATATTATCGAAAGGATGACTCGGATACCTATCCTTGGATGCCGCATATTTATGCGCCACTACCAACGAGGTGAAAGCAATTCTGAGACGCATTGACTGGTTTTCTTGATCCCTCGCTCTTCTCTAGTTCAGATTTGGTATCAAATTCTCCAGACATAAGCCATATGAAGCGATGAGTATGCCTTCCATGCACTATTTCCCTCTACGATGAAGACTTCACCCCCTGACCTTGTCCAGGATGATAAGAGTGTTATTTTTGACCAACTTGACCAGGATTTTAACACTATGATGCTGCAAGCATTATTGCACGGCGAGTCCATTCCTCTACTTCCGAAATATTCCTTCTAGACTTTCGTCTCACAGGCCTATATACCGGCATCGTGGCAGTTACTTTATGGATTATATGTATGTCAACTATCCTGAACAGACTCACACAAGCACTGAACTCATAATTGAGTCTCTTCTCCTAAGCACTTACGCAGTACATTCCTACGCACCATCATCATCACGCTTTTTGTTCTCTTGACGATACCATTCGGGATTAACTGGGCATTAGAGCGCCACGCATTCATCGAACACGGCGACAATTATTACAGTAGGCTCACAGCGCTGCTGGAAATTGGTCCATGGTGGAAAGCATGCTTCCTCGCCAATGGACTCACTGGCGGTATAAGCACCTTTCTTGTTGATCTCACAATTGTATGTCCTGTCATTTAGTCCAGTTAAACGACAGGTTGAACTGACGCGTAATAGATATGGCGTTGTTGGGTGCTCTGGGAACGCCAATGGCAACTAATTTCTGTACCCCTGGTTTGTGCTGTAGTTGGGATGGGTAAGTCTCTTTCTTCATCCTCAGACATCCTTTTCACCAAGCATCTTAGTCATGAAGATCATGCAAATGGTCAGCGCTTTCCCGGGCCACAACTCTCCCGGTGATATCAGCAAGACCGGAGTTTTTGCAGCGCAAATTGACTGGTCATTGATCTATATCTTCTTGACCCTTGCTACAACAGTGTTGTGTACGGTCTTGATTATTTACCGCATCGTTTGGCACGCTCCAAGGATGAGCGCTACCCGCAGGATAATCGAGATGCTGATCGAGTCATGCGCGTTGTATTCCCTTTCCTTGATCATTTATATTGCACTGGTGTCAAGGAATTTGGAATCTTCCTATTATACCGATATCATTGCTACGTATGTCAGGGTGAGTTCACGTCGCATCTGCCTTTGGTCCAAGATCTGAAACGTCCCGAGGCCATCGCCCCGACGCTCCTAGTCGGACGCGTCTCAGCACATGCTAATGCGAGCCTTCGTCGACGACAGATGGTCGCCCAGTGGGAGAACCATCCTCCCTTGGTCGGCTGCTTTAGGAGGGATGGTACCGATAATAGCCATCAACCAGATGATGGAGATCAAACGGTGTCGGGATCGTCGGGCAAGGAGACGGTATGATCTTCGTGTTGCCAGTGTTACCAATAGAGATATACCTGGTTTCGTCTGAATCAAGATACCCCGTCAATGAAGTAATGCATTGGATCGCTAGAGGACGATGTACCGTGTTCCTATTTATATACTATAGCCTGTGTATGGCCGTGAAATTAGAAGGTTACTAGGTGTTTGAATTCAGCAGAGCCTTCAGCGGGATCTCGATGATTATCAGATGATCCTTCACTTGAAAATGTCTAAAGAGATGCCGTTGAAGTGCAGTGTACTCCAAAAAGCAGTCGTAACACACCCCTTCCCGGATACTGACGGGTATTCTAGATAAGGGAGGATTTTAGCTATGTTTACTTGTTACACCGCTAGGCGTTGTCAAATTGCAAAGAAAGATGGCCGAATTGAAGGCTTGGATAGCTGTAATCGTACAGTCGAAGATGGAAAATGAATATGGTCTATATATCATATTGTGCCCCGCGTTATCTAATTCGGACTAGCTACATCTCGTTCTGGGGAATTCTTTAAGAGTGAAAGATCTTCCATAAGACGACTCGTACGGTAAGTTCGTAATTGCAGGCTCAAGAATATGCAATCATCGAGCACCAACTCCAGGACGAACCGGTCGCCGCCTAGAAAATATCAGCATCGACGAGCTCGGCGTAGTCTTCGAGCGGCGTCGTGTCTTCATAGCGCTCTATGAGAATATGTTTTACCTTGTGGAACGACGGTAAATCAATATATGCAGGGAGCGACAGAGGAAACGGAAGCTTACCAAGTCTCTTTACTTGTGAAGCGTGAACATAGGACTTACCACTCCCTTCATGTGCGGACTTTTCGCCCAGGAGCTTGAAGCATTTGAATGGAATATCCTACATCGTCCAGGTCATCCGCAGTGTCATCTAGAATCACCGCCAATGCAGGCGACGAGATCATTGTCACCCACACATGCACACATTCTAGGCAGGTCGTACTCTACGGCTGCAATGCGCGGGACCTCACCGTCTTGGTGCGATAGTCCTGTCCTAAGCTGAGGCAAGAATGCGAAATAGTCTCAGGGTAAAAGACCGGACCGACATGTTTTTCCGACAACACCGGTTCAGGCTAAACAAAAAGATGACTCAGTGTTTGCAAATAACAACGTTCTGAGTGATGAATTCGGAGGATTTCTCCTCAGTCAAGAGCAGAGTGTTCTTCCCGGAGGTAAAGGCGATAACAAGACTCTACGCTTCTGACTCGGAGTGCCATCTGTGATTTGATGAAAATGGCCTAGGTGGCTATTATGCTCGTTGGCGGACGATCTTTCGAATGGGAGGGAAGGGAGGTAATCGATACCGACTGTCATCGAAATTCGACGACATTCTAGAGTTAGGCGCGCGAATTTCGCCTGTTCCATGTCCTTCACAAGATTTCGCTGCACATTCGTCCAGACTGAGGTGGAATCACAGTATAGTGTATTTCGGGTGCATGGGAAGGCAGCATACTTCAATATGTAAGAGGCCGAGCGTAGTTCGCAAGGCTATGCTTTGCGCAAACCTCGATGCTAGGCATGACAGCCAATTCTACTCCGTATCCGAGGTACCCAAGTTTCTCTTGATACTAGCACTATAATGAGGACCATCTTCAAATGCGGGGAAAGGGACTCACGCTTGGAGACGATCTCCTTTCAATCTCTTGATCCTCTTGGCCTTATCGAGCTACCTTCGTGAGATCCAGGAGAGCGATCAAGTACCCTCTAGCAAGAAGACCGTAAGCAACGAGGTCTGATATCGACAAAACAAAGACCCGCCTCTCGCAAGTGCGCCGTAGAGTTTCATTTTGCTTGTATGAGCGTAACCTGTCCATGGTTGCTACTGCAGGCAAGGCAAGGCGTGCCTATCTCTCGTAGACCCTCGCGAGAAAGGATCCAGGGCGACGCTTTCCACCACACTCTAGAAAGTTGTCGGGGTACCGCACAATGTGACAACGATGCAGAACATACTCAATGATGCTATCGGAATAAGGGTTTCCACTAGCA
The DNA here is from genome assembly GCA_030407065.1 of Armillaria nabsnona. NCBI lineage: Eukaryota > Fungi > Basidiomycota > Agaricomycetes > Agaricales > Physalacriaceae > Armillaria > Armillaria nabsnona. Next base: position 3,804,468 of record JAUDQA010000002.1, read on the forward strand.
CCGTGCTCACACCAGTTTGAGATCATTCCGGAATGCGTTCAAGCTCCGTGACTGCTGGTGTACTAAGACGATGGGACAAGGCCGACATCCGAGAACTACTATTGGAACTCGCGCACACCATGAGAAGAAGTTCCGGTGTTGTTGAAGATTCCCTATGCAGAACTACAGATGCGTTGAGCAGAGAAACACATCCAAATCAAAACGACGCACATGATACACTGGAAAGAAAATCAAATTCAACAAGGCAGGCTGTGAGGTCCGAAGGGTCCTCTAGGAGCCTCTAGTGGTCTTCGCAAATTTCCAGACGTAATGAAGCACTGGGAGGTCGTGGTGCGCCAAAAAAAGCCTTCGACAAAGGCGCCAGGCGCACTGGATCCAGCAGTTCGGAGATCTATTCTACGTATAAGCCTATATAGCAAAGAAAAGGCGCATATATCCGCATACCGAGAGCATGATGTCCACTGGCTTATCCAAGAAAGCTGCCGATACCCTTCACGAGTTTTTTGACCTGTCAACCATTCACTGTTCATTGATTCCAGTCGGCGGCACATTCTCTGGGCTATCTGAAAGCGTTTCATAGGTCCTGGTTGCATTGTTCATCCAGCGTTGGCAGACACGGGGGTCGGAGAGCAAGGACTGGTTACGCATCGAGGAAAACAATAATCTGATTTGAAATTTGAATCCTTGACGTGCGATGATCACATGATATGCCGTTCTGTCGGCACATAAATTTCAATTTCAATCCTTGTGCTAGCGGACCTTCAGCGCTTCAGCGATGAAACAATCTTCAAGTTTAGCCTGTTTTGGCCCGCGTTGTCCGTTATTCAGGAGGTCCGAGATCTCCTTTACTACACTTACCTGATTGAATATATATCAAGCAGACTGCTGTACACCTCTCTGCGTATTAATATCCTGCAACTTAGTTGCTTGATGGTGGTTCATTTTGTAATTCCGACGGATGTATGCTGTGCACTAACACTGCATGGAGGCGATCCATCTTGATGTAGCGACACCGACTCGCTGTACAATACTGGTACGACAAATTCAATACCTTAATTCTCACTGACTCCGAAGGTAGTAAGAGCCCTGTCTACTTCCTTCATGTCAGAGCACTGAATATTGGCTCCGGCGGATGGCAGATCAAAGCTGTGGGACGACGGCAATGCATCTCGTCTCAGTGATTCATGATGGCGCGTCACTGCCCGCGCCTATCCTGCAACAAGGTGAAAGAATTCAGACGTATTGAGTGCTTGTCCTGACATTAACGTCCTCTCAGTTTTAGATACTCCATCATATTCTTGGGGAGCTGGGTATATGAGGCAACGAGAACGGCTTCTTTGTCTCATACTTCCCTTTAGTATCTGCGATGCAAGCTCCACCGGTTGACATTTCCCAAGATGATATGAGGGCCATATTTAGCGTCCTTGAGATGAATCTCAACCGACTGATTCTGCAAGCCTTACTGCATGGTTAGGACATCGTCTCTTCCTGAAGACCGTTTTAACTTTCCCATTATAGGCCTATACACCGGCATCTTAGCGGTCACTTTATGGACTATGTGTATGTCGACTATCAATCCTGACCTCGTAATCAGGATCTTCATTCAATTCTTAATACAGTCTATTCTCCCAAGCATTTGCGGAGTAAATTCCTGGGTACCATCATTATTACCCTCTACGTTCTCTTGACGATTGCCTTCGGGAGTGGCTGGGCTTTCAAGCGCCGCGCGTTCATCCAGAACGGCGACAATTATTACAGCGTCTTTACAGCGCTCGTGGACGATGGCCTGTGGTTCAGACTCGACTTCTTTTTCGGTGGTATCACTGGCGGTCTAAGCACGCTCCTTGTCGATATCACTATTGTTCGTCATGTCTTTTCGTCCCATCATATGACAAGGACTGACTTGTAGTAGATCTGGCGTTGTTGGACCCTCTGGGATTGCCAATGGCGGGTAGTTGCCATACCGATATTATCTGCCGTGGCTGGAACGGGTGAGTCTCACTTCTTTCTCGACGGATATGCCTGTTCCTCAGTATTTCAGTGATGAAGACCATGCAAATCCTCTGCGCCGTCCTCAATTTTAACCATGATCTCGTCGGGAATGCACCATTTGAAGCGGATATCGATTGGTCGCTGATCTATGCCTTTCTGACACTTGCTACAACCCTGACGTGCGCGCTCTTGATCATCTACCGCATCGTTCGGCACGCTCCGGGTATGAGCGCGTCCCGCAAAATTGTCGAGATGCTGATCGAGTCATGTGCAATGTATTCAGTTTCCTTGATCATCTATCTTGCACTAGTATCGAAGAACTCGGAAGTCAGCTACTATGCGGATAATATTACTGCTTATGTCAGGGTGAGCTTACATCGCTTCGCATTAATTCAAGAACCTGATATCCTCAAGGCTATCGCCCCGACGCTCCTTGTAGGACGTGTTTCAGCCCACGCTAACGCAGTCTCGCGGCGTCGAAAGATGGTAGCTACGTGGGCGAACCATCCTCCCTTGGTGGGTTGTTTTCGGGAGGAAGATGTCAGGAACAGCCACGTATACCACTACTCAGATGATAGCCATCAAATGTCGTCAGGATTGTCGGGTAATGAGACTGTGTAATCTCGCGTTGGTTGCGCAGTGTTACCAATAGAGATATGAGGGATGGTTTTTACTACGTCGACTTACTAGATGGCGCGTTGGCTTCGCTGTATTCCCAAGACAGTATATATTATAATCGGTGCTGTACGTTGTTCGAACATATTTTCAATGGGTAATTCTTTAAATATCTCCACACTGCAGAGCGGCAGATTTGAAGTCATACAGTTTCGGTCGCATGCATTCCATGACATGCTGAGAAACGCTGTTCACTGAGGTTGTCAGAGCCAGGGTTTTCCTCCATCGGCCGAAAGTCAATGTCCGAGATGTTCGTGGACATGTTCGACTCCTTGTCATCAGAAGTGGAGTTGGAGGTGGCTGCAACACGTAGTATGAGGAGCGTTGGTGCGATTGCCTGTCACATTACAAAGAAACAATCAGTTGGTGAACAAAAATGAATACAGACATCTCTTTACTCTGATATATGCCAACATGATATCTGCATAATTGGCAGCCATCAAATTCCTTTTCTGAACCATCAGGAACCCAATTAGTGCCAGTGTATAAATGGCAGAGGACTCGATCAGAGCAGAAATGATGCTTCTGAAGAATAATAACCTATGCGCAAAGCGGACAATGCGGTACACAATCAAAAGTGTGCACATGACGGTTGTGGTCAAGGTTAGCAAGAGGTAGATCAATGGCCAGTCAATTGTTGCTGCAAGAACTCCAGTCTTGACGGAGTTGTGGAGGGAATCACTAAGGATTTGCATGATCTTCATAGCTGAAATAGTGAGGGACAGGTATACCCGTAGACAATTAAGAGATTCACCTGTTCCAGCTATAGTACAAACACCCGGAAGCAATACAATTTTCCACCGACAGACCCAGAGCACCCAGCAGCGCCATATCTGGAACATGTCAGCTTCACTTCCATTAAAAAGACTGAATTAGTCTACACACAATAGTGGCATCAACAAGAAGGATGCTTATACCACTGGCAATATTGGTAATGAAGTAGATTGCTCTCCCCCACTTGCCATCATCCAGCAGCGCTATGAACACACTGCAGTGATTATGACCATGTTCAATGAATGCACGATGTTTGAATCCCCAATCCATCGCAAATGTTACCGTCCTAAGAACATACAGTGTGATGATGACTGTACGCAGGAATGTATTGCGTATTTGCTTGGGAGGAGAGACTGCGGTGAGGTTAACAAATCTCCTGATCCAATCAGGATTTTCGATTGACATACACATAGTCCATAGAGTTATAGCTACGATGCCAGTGTATAAACCTGCAGATGGAAATTTGAAAAGAGGTGTTCAGGTGCAGAGGATGACCTCACTGTGCAATAGCGTTTCTAGAATAATATGGTTCAGACCCCTGTCAAGCCGTTCAAAAATGGCCTTGGGCCTCTTATGATGTGTGCAAAAGGTATGCAGATGAGTCTCCATTGAAGAGATAATGATATGAGCAAGGAGACGCGCTTACTGCTTCATATAAGGATTGAACGACCAATTCCATTGCCATTGAGACAAGTAACAAAAATTGGTCTGACATCCCCACGAGAACTAAATCAACATTGAACCCCTCAACGTTCCTGACTACCGACTGCAGTGAGCTCTCGACAGATAAATGGTTCGAAATTTGTCATGCTTTGGCAACGAACTGTCAGAAAAACCTCGAGGCTGGCTCGAGGTGCTAAAAATATAGACTTAAACCTTGCATTTCAACAAGACAGGATTCATGCACATGACGACTGTAGAAAAGAATGGAGGGATAATATAAGTGCCAATAGATTCAGGTAGCAATCAAATTGAACCTATTTTATCCACCTTCATCAGTGTGACCTTCAGCGGGCATTCGCAGCATGGAAAACTTCTTGAGGTTGCAGAGAAGGTACAGTCGCACCCAAGTAATGTGTGATGACGAGTTGAGGTAAATCACATCATGCAATCGTTTGGTGATTCGTGAATAGATTTCGACTTTGGTGGAATGACCCTGATTGCAGTTCGTCTCGCAGAAGACTAAAATACTTCAATATTAAACAAATCTAGCACTGGACGAAGGCGAGGTCTATTGGTTGTATTGTCGAGGGAAATCTATCAGTAGCTCCGGCATCCCCAAGGGGAACCACATGAATGGACGAAGAATCTCACTTTGAGAACTTGATAGCTAACTGATTTTGAAGTTTCCATGATGAGCTATGATCTGACAGATGGACTACAAGCACAAGAAGTCAAGTTGACTATAACCAAAGCATTGGTACAGGCACAGTAGCGGAAGGAGCGGGCAAAGAGAGAAAGAAGGATTGGATCTGTCGTAATGATACATCAAAATTTCCTAAACGAAACCTTGACAGAGACGGGCCAAGAGAATTCTGCGTTCGACATCTGCGTGGATGCGTTCAACTGCGTTCGTCTGCGTGTGCGCGAGTTCAACTTGCGTTCATTTGTACGCCAAATGATGTTTTTATATGCGTGACATCCTGATAACCAATGTCAGTTGAACGATACCTGTTAATTATGTTTTCTGTTGAACATAGACTTACTTGTCCGAATTTCTGGAGATGTCTCCTTGACTTATTATGATTCAAGAATGAAGGGGAATCGTCTGGAAAGGCTATAAATGTATGCATGTTAGCCAGTTCTAGTATCACAAAGAATATAGTATAGTTTTATGTCGAAGTACTTGTGCTGTTCTCAACTTTAAGTGAATTAGGCACCCCTAAAGTCAACGCAAACACTCACGCATTTCAAAAATAGGTCACGCATGCGTCCAAACATTGAACGCAAGCGTTAAAATGGTGCACGCATGCGTTCCTTTTGGAAACGCAAGCGTCCAAAATTAAACGCAAGTGTGTGACAGTCTTGTGACAAATCTGCGTTCGGTGCGTTTGATGCGTTCAAGTCCGAGTTGAACTAGTTGACTTATGATCGCTTCAATTTCTCCCACCCGTAATTGCTTCTAGTCGCTCACTCTAGGCAGGTATTTTACTTTTATGATGTATTCTAGTTGTGCATAGCCAGGTTGCCATCAAGTCATGGTTTTTGAGCCAGGATTTGGCCCAGTTTCTTCTTGGTTTCTTCAGCTTGTTACTCAACAGAATGGTAATGGTACCAGGGTTTTTACTGAAGGTTATCATACCTCATGGCCACTAACACCTCTCAAAACATTCAGATGTTTTTACATTTAAAATACCAGCTCGAACATTAATGGACTGAGCTGTACAGAGACACTACCATGACGAAGAAAGCTAATTATGGCCGGTGTCGATGTCATACAGGGTATAAATCTGATAGGCAGTAAGTCTTACTTACACTGTAGCTAATAAAATAATTTAACAGGTGTTTGTAAGCCCAAACGCACAAGACGGCCAACAAACGCATCCATGTCACGCTCACGCAGACGTGACAAACGCATGCGTGAAAACGGAAACGCACCCACGCAAACGCAAACGCAGAATTCTATGTGCCCGACAGAGACGCTCAGCGTTTCTCAGCTTGAATAGATAAGAAGGAGAGTATAGTTACGGATGAACGAAATCCAAGGGCCGGCTCGCCAATGTGCTGACCAGCATATTATCTATACGGTGCCACGCAGATATACCAGTTCGCCGAATGCAGTGTAGGCCGTGCTTCTGGGCGAAGAGAAGGTGGAATTTCTGCATCAACATGGTCTGCGTTCTATCCAACGCTTGCATTCTCAAAACCTAATCGCTGTTCGCCATCTGTTCGAAGCATGCCTCCGATAGTCAAGAAGGGATCTTAGTCTTGACAAGCTGCTCTCGCTGGTCCACGATTCGTATTGCGCACATCCACTCTGAGGTCGGGTCGTTCATTGAGGAGCCCGTTCCTCCTGTCCCGTATGATATAGTCTCGTGGGGCTGTGCAGACCCTTCGCCGTTGTATTTACCAAAGTTGAATGTGTATTCGGTACCGGTTTGGGTCTTCGAAGACACTTCGGTAGACGATTTAGGTATGGCAGAGAGAGATCATGCCTAGAACAGTAAAGGAGTACGATCCGCCATGTAATGTGCCATTGAACAGAGAGAAATCTTAAACATGGTTACGACGCCTATGGCCTCCAACGTCGGTGCGCTTCTCTGCTCGGGTGAAAATTATGCCCACGAGCGTCCATACCCGCTTCGTCTTTAGCCGTAACCAACCCATAGCTAAGCAAACAACTATCAACATCCATTCATGAAATTCGAGGGAAGAGACTCACTCATCGCGCAGGTGCTGTTATACTCTCGATAAAATGACTCGGATTATAGCCTGATACAGTCCGGGCACAAGAATACTCTGCTATCGAGCAGAGACTCCAGGAGGAACTAATCATCCGCCGAGAAGGCATCAGATTTGACGAGCTTGACGTGGTCGTCCATCCAGCAGTGTCGTGCCTTCCTAGCGCTCTGCCACGACATGCTTTACGTTAGGGAATTCAATGCATGACGGTAAAAGAACGCAGTACACTCACAAACTCTCGCCAACCATGAAGCTCAAACGAAGGAGCCGGCGCCGCCTCTTCATGCGCGTATTACGTGAAACTGATAATCCTAATTTCCATCGTCTAGGACTCCCGTGGCCGTCGTCTCCGGATCTCCGCTATCGCAGCATTAACAATATTATATGCACAGTCGTTGACTTCGAGACAGGTCGTACTCGATGGATAACGTACGCATGTGTTTGCGGTATGCTGGGGCTCGTCGTTCCTGGTGCAATAATCAATAATCACCAAGAAAAAGATGCGACATGGTCTCAGGGTAGAAGAGTGAACGATTTGTTCTACCGACAAAACCGGTTCAAGCCACGGGAGAGGATGATACAATCATTGCAGACGAAGACGTTCCGAGCGAGCTTCATCTGGGAGGATTTCTCTTCAGGCAAGCGTGAAGAGTCCTTCCGGAGGGTACAGTTGATAACATGCGCTGGGAGGAAGACTACCACGCCGAAGAACGAAGGATGATCTCTCCTATAATTCGAGGTCCGCGGTAACGGCTGCATTCGATGGTAGGTGAATGCTACTTGGATCGGAGGGAATTCGAAGAAATTTGCGTGGAAGGGGAAAGCGCAATAAGAGGTCGAGTCCTCCATAGACGAAGGCAAACGACGACAACTTTCCTCCAGCTTTGAAGCAGCGAGTGGCGTTCTTGACATAAGCGCGATCTTCACTTTAGCATAGCTACAAATTCTGCTCTGTATCCAAGGTCCAGAAGTTTCTCTTGGCTACTGGCAGGAGACTGAGGATCCTCTTCGAATGTAATGAACAGAACTTACACACTGTGATCTCTTGTCAGTCTCCTTGTCCTTGGAAAAACTACGTTCACGGAAGACGGGACAAGAACTCTAAAAATATGAATGAATAACGAGACACGACATTGGAGAGACAAACTCACCTCTCACAAGGGGCCATATAATCATCCTCCGTTTGCGACCTGGCATATCTCCAAATAATGCCTAAGTAGATAGGATTAATGGTGGCGATGATTTCAGCCGTGATCTCTAGTCGTCAAGGTACCGCGGAAAGTAACAACGATGCAGGTCGCACTCAGGGGTATTCTCGGAGAGACGGTCAATATCAATAGTGTGGCTGCAACAGTTCAATCACAGTTATGGACACGTCCAAGGTCAGAGATCGAGTGCGAACTAAGACCATAGTATCAGTTGGATTTCGGAAAATGAATACATCAAGACTCACTGTAGACGTGTAGACACTGTGAATATACGTACCGTGAAAAGAATATGCCGATCGCCCCATAGCAGATCTACAGAGGCGTTGAGCAGAGAAATGAATACAAGCGAAAACGACATACCCAAGCGGTCGCACAGTGAAGCTGACCTGAGTGTCCTGAAAAATTTCCTCGCAGACTTCGAGGCAGACATCGACGACTTAGACATCAGGGCGTGTCGGCAAGGGCGCAAGATCAAGTGGGTCCAACGGACCCGACGTTAGAAGATATATGTTTTACATGAGTCCATATATCGAGAGAAAAGGCGCATACATCCACGTACTAGAATTGCGCTCACTTTAGCTGATAAAGCCTGGCGTATCGCCTCAGTCTCATACCAGACAGGATTCTTCAGGATCACGTTTGCCAGCGCGCTCTACGAAGTCATCAGGGCACTGAGCAACGCAACAACTGCAGAACGCACTCAAAGGATATATCGGAATGAGGGTCGCTACGAGTAGCATCCACTCATCATCCCAAACGGATTCCGGAAGGCGTTCAAGATGAATAATGTAGGTCTTGCTGTGACGATCGTATGGGCTGCCCTTTGGGATAGGGCATAACTGTAGTGGCATGTATGTAGAGCATATTCGCGTCCTGAGAAGGAGTTCCTGCGTAGTCGCTGATGCATGATATCTTATAGCACAACGGTTATATCAGAAACACAGAGCTAAGTGGAAATAGACACAGCGGAGAGAAAATGAACGCAACTGATATATCTGATACCCTTACCTTACTGATCCCTACCACGATCGTCACACATGAACAGAGCCAGAAGTCATGCCGCGTGTAAGAGCGTCTCAAAGTCGTTGTCCAATTGTTGGCGGCTGCGCTGGTTCTAGCGAAAACCAAGCCGGCCGTTATTCACAGGTTCCTCTGGGAACTAATCAGCACGGCACAGCGAACAGTATACGGGCATATTGACGTGCAGCTCGGTGAATCGGATAAGGGTGGAATTGGCGAGAACACGAATAATGTGTACCAAACTGGATGAAGCCAGCTGCCAAAGAGCAATAATGACGTAAGACAGGCCAGTCACTCTTCGGCCCAAACTCCTTCCTCCACACCGTGACTTCGCGACTCCGTTCTCTATCGCGTCCGTTTACGTGTTCTGCACGCGTTTTTGCCGACCAATCTTCTCTTGATATACGGCAAGTCGCGATAATGGCCTTTGCTCACGCTGAATAATCTCCCAAATCCCGGGTCCTCCCGAATTCTCGAAACTAGGCAATCAAGACCTAGATGATCCTGCGCATTTTTGGGCTACAAGCGCAGATATGTACTGTACGAACGGCTACGGGAAACGTATGAAAACTAAAGAGTTCCTATGGATAAGGCACCGGTTAGTTTAATACAACTAGTGCGTTCTCTTCCAAAACAAGATTCTGATCGTATAAAAGCTATCACGTCAGTATAATTACCATGTCGGGCGAGGACCGCGAAGCGTAAATTCGCATTTGGCTCCCTCAGAACGGATCTCTTTGTTGTGGATTGTCAGTCAGAGTCGGTGCGGTACGTGATGATACTCATCATTCTCGTCCAGGCCCGGGGTAATGGATAACTGGTATACATATTGGCAATCTTCGGACTTCATATGTTCGAGTTATCCAGTAAGGATCGTAGACTAGATTAACGTCAGAACCCAGGTTTACGCCCGCCAAGGGGTAGCGCGCTGGTACGACGTTCGACACTGATACTATATCATACGTGGTATCACTGGCGGTATAAGTAAATTTCTCGTGGATATTGTTATGGTAGGTCTTCTCGTTTAGTTAACTCCATGAAGAGGAATCCAACACCTTGTAGATTTGGAGTTTCTGAAACCTCTGGGATCGCGACTGGCGAGTGGTTTTCATACCAATGATATATGCCGTCACCGGGATGGGTAAGTTTCTGTTATCTCCTTCGAATGTACTTGGCTGAGCGTCTCAGTCATGAGGGCCATGCAAATGTTCAGTGATTTCCACAGTTTCACCGACGAGATCAGCAAGACCAGATCCTTTGAGGCCGAAATAGATTGGTCGTTGATCTACATCCTACTTATGCTTTCCACAACCATCATATGCACGGTCTTAATTATTTCCCGCATCATTAGGCACGCTCCAGGGACGAGTGCTTCCCGAAAAATCGTCTAACATGCTGATTGACTCATCCGCAATATATCCACCTCCCCTACTCATCTATTTCGCACTCGTGTCGAGGAATTTGGAATCCGGGTATTATGCAGATATGATTGCTGCCTATATGAAGGTGAGATTGTGTCGTATTTGCCTTTGCTCCCAGTCTGAAACCTTCAAAAGCCATCGCTCCGACGCTTCTAGTCGGACACGTCTCAGCACGTGCTAATGCGAACCGTCGTCGAGAACAGATGGTTGCTATGTGGGAGAACAACACTCCCTTGGTCGGCTGCTTCAGGGAGGAGGATACCGATAACAGCCATCGCCTGGATGATGGTCATCAAACCGTGTCGGGATTGTCGGGCAAGGACACGTTAAGATCTCCGTGCTGGCAGTGTCATCAATAGAGATAAACCTGGTTTCGTCCGAATCAAGATCCCCCATCAATGAAGTAATGCGTTGACCGTGTTCCTAATTATAAACTATAGCCTACGTATGGCCGTTAAATTAGAAGGTTACTAGGAGTTTGAATTCAGCAGAGCCTTCAGCGGGATCTCGAATGATCATCAGGCGATTCTTCATTTGAAAATGTCTAAAGAGATGCCGGTAAAGTGCAGTATACTTTCGAAAAGCAGTCGTAACACACCCCGTCCCGGATACTGACGGGTATTTTCAAGACAGAGATGGCTGTCTATATATATCGTATTGTGCCCCGCGTTATCTAATTCGGACTGGCTATGTCTCGTTCTGGGGAATTCTTTAAGAGTAAAATATCTTTCATAAGACGACTCGACTCATACGGTAGGTTCGTACATTGCAGGCTCAAGAATATGCAACCATCGAGCACCAACTCCAGGACGAACAGGTCGCCGCCTAGAAATTATCAGCGTCAACGAGCTTGGCGTAGTCTTCGAGCGGCGTCGTGTCTTCATACCACTCTACGAGAATATGTTTTACCTTGTGGAACAACAGTGAATCAATATATGCAGGGAGCGACAGAGGAAACGGAAGGCCGTCTTGGTCCGATAGTCATGAGGCAAGGATGCGACATAGTCTCGGGATAAAAGACTGGACCGGCATGTTTTTTCGACAACACCGGTTCAGGCTAAACCAAAAGATGACGCAGTGTTTGCAAATGGGCACGTAGAATTCTGCGTTTGCGTTTGCGTTTTCACGCATGCGTTTGTCACGTCTGCGTGAGCGTGACATGGATGCGTTTGTTGGCCGTCTTGTGCATTTGGGCTTACAGACGCCTGTAAAATTAATTTATTAGCTACAGTTTAAGTAATACTTACTGTCTATCAGATTCATACCCAATATGACATCGACACCAGCCATAATTAACCCTCTTTGACATGGTAGAGTCTCTGTTCAGCTGAGTCCATTAATGTTCGAACTGGTATTTTGAATGTAAGAGCATCTGGAGGTTTTGAGAGGTGTTATTGGCCATGAGGTATGATAACCTACTGTAAAAACTATGGTACCATTACCATTCTGTTGAGGAACCAGCTGAAGAAACCAGGGGGGAATTGGGCCAAATCCTGGCTCAAAAACGACAACTTGACGGCAACCTAGCTTTGCACAACTAGAATACATCATAAAAGTAAAATACCTGCCTAGAGTGAGCGACTAGAAGCAATTACGGGTGGGAGAAATAGAACCGATCATAAGTCAACTAGTTCAACTCGGACTTGAACGCATCAAACGCACCGAACGCAGATTTGTCACAAGACTGTCACCCACTTGCGTTTAATTTCGGATGCATGCGTTTCCAAAAGGAACGCATGCGTGCACTATCTTAACGCATGCGTGACTTATTTCTGAGGGGCGTGAGTCTTTGCGTCGATTTTGGAGGTGCCTGATTTACTCAAAGTCAAGAACAACGAAGGGATCACCAGTATTTTGACATAAAACAGTACTATATTCTTTGTGATACTAGAACTGACTAACATTCATGCATTTATAGCCTTTCTAGACGATTCCCCTTCATTCTGGAATCATAGTAAGCCACGGAGACATCTCCAGGAAACTCAGAAAAGTAAGTCATTTTCAACAGAAAATATACTCAACAGGTATCGTTGAACTGACGCCGGTTATCAGGATACCATGCATCTAAACGCATCATTTGGCACATAAATGAACGCAAGTTGAACTCACGCACACGCAGACAAACGCAGTTGAACGCATGCACGCAGATGTCAAACGCAGAATTCTCTTGGCCCTTTGCAAATAGCATCGTTCTGAGTGATGAATTCGGAGGATTTCTCCTCAGTCAAGAGCAGAGTGTCCTTCTCGGAGGTAAAGGCAATAACAAGACTCCATGCTTATGACTCGGAGTGCCATCTGTGATTTGATGAAAATGGCCTAGGTGGCTATTATGCTCGGTGGCGGATGATCTTTCGAATGGGAGGGAATTCGAAGTCGAACGTGGGAGGAAAGGGAGGTAACCGATAGCGACTGTCATCGAAATTCGACCACATTCTCGAGTTAAGGGCGCGAATTTCGCCTGCTCCATCTCCTTCGCAAGATTACCTGCACATTCGTCCAGACTGAGGTGAAATCACATTATAGTGTATTTCGGGTGCATAGGAAGGCAGCATACTTCAATCTGTAAGAGGCCGAGCGTAGTTCGCAAGGCTATGCTTTGATCAGACCTCAATGCTAGGCATGACAGCCAATTTTACTCCGTATCCGAGGTACCCAAGTTTCTCTTGATACTAGCAAAATAATGAGGACCATCTTCAGATGTGGGGAAAGGGACTCACGCTTGGAGACGATCTCCTTTCAATCTCTCGGTCCTCTTGGCCTTATCGAGCTACCTTCGCGAGATCCAGAAGAGCGATCGGATACCCTCTAGCAAGAAGACCGTAAGCAAAGAGGCACGATACCAGCGAAATAAAGACTCACCTCTCGCAAGTGGGCCATAGTGCCTTAATTTGGCATATTCTGTTCATGACCGTTACTGCAGGCAAGGCAAGCTGTGCCTATCTCTCGTCATCGCGCAAGGGAAAGGATCCAGGGCGACGCTTTCCACCACACTCTAGAAAGTGGTCAGGGTACCGCACACTGTGACAACGATGCAAACGTACTCAACGGTGCTATCGGAACAATGGTCGTCACTAGTAACACGCTCGCAACAGTTCTGGATCATTCCGGAACGCGTCCAAGGACAGTGACTGCTGGTGTACTAAGACGATGGGATAAAACTGACATCTGACAACGACGCTAGTGCGACTCATGCGCATCATGAGAAGAAGTTTAGGTGTTTTTGAATAATCCCTATACAGAACTACAGATACGTTGAGCATAAAAACACATTCAAATCAAAACAACGCACACGATACACCGGAAAGAAACCATGTTCACCAAGGCAGGCTGCGAGGTCGGAAGTGTTTTCTACGAACCTTCCAGTGTGTCTGTTCGCAAATGTACGAAGTGAATGCAGGACTGGGAGGTCAGGATGCGTCAAAAAAGCCTTCGACAAAGGCGCCGGTCGCACTTGATCCAGCGGGTCGAATATCCATTCCACCTATGAGCCTATATAGCAAAGGAAAAGTGCATATATCCGACCTGGTTATATTGTTAATCCAGCGTTGGTAAACATGGGGACGGAGAGCAAGGATTGGGTGACTGGTTATGCATCGAGGAAAGCAACAAACTGATTTGAATTGTTGACGTGCGAGGATCACACGATATGCCGTTCTGTCGGCACAGAAATTTCAATTTCAGTCCTTACGGCGCTAGCGGACCTTCCGCGATAAAACGATCTTCAAGTTTAGGTCTTGGCCCGTGTTGTCTATTATTCAGGCGATCCGAGATCCCCTTTACTACGCTTACCTGATTGAATGCAGATCAAGCAGACTGCTGTACATCTCTGCGTATTAACATCCTGCAACTCAGTAGCTTCATCATTGATGGTGGTTCATTTTGTAATTTCGACGGATGTATGCTGTGCACTAACACTGCATGGAAGCGATCCATCTTGATGTAGCGACACTATCTGGCTGTACAATACTGGTACGACAAATTCAATACCTTTATTCTCACTGACTCCGAAGGTGGTATGAGCCGTCTCTTACTCCCATTATGTCATAGCACTGAATATTAACTCGGGCGAATCACAGGTAAAGGCAGTGAGACGACGGTAAGGCATCTTGTCGCAATGATTGTTTAGGGCGCGTCACTGCCCGCGTCTATGCTGCGACAAGGTGAAACCATTCAGACACAAAGAGTGCTTGTCCTGACATTATTGTCTGCTCAGGCTTAGATCTTCCATCATATTCTTCACGAGGCTGGGTATATGAGGCAACGGGAATGGCTTCATTGTCGCATACTTCCCTTTAGTATCTCCGATGCAGGCCCCACCGTCGAACATTTCCCAAGATGTTGTGAAGGCCATGTTTGGCGTGCTTGACGTGGATCTGAACCGCTTGATTCTCCAATCCTTGTTGCACGGTTAGGACATCGCCTATTCCTGAATGCCCCCTTTAAAATTTCCATTATAGGCCTGTACACTGGCATAGTAGCGGTCACCATATGGACTATATGTACGTCAACTTGTACTCCAGACCAAACCAGACCATCCATTGAACTTTGAATACAGTCTCATATTCCAAACGCTTACGCAATTCCTTCCTGTCTACCATCATCATTGCGCTATATGTTCTCTCAACGATAACGTTCGGGATCGGCTGGGCATTTAAGCGCCGCACCTTCATTCAGTACGGCGACAACTATTACCACGTGTACACAGCGCTGGTGGATGATAGCCCCTGGTGGAGAGTAAACTATCTTGCCGGTAGCATCAATGGTGGCGTAAGCACGCTTCTTGTTGATATAACTATTGTACGTTAGCCCATTTCGTCCAGTAAAATAACAAGAATTGATGCTTAGTAGATATGGCGTTGCTGGACCCTCTGGGATCATCAATGGCGGGTGATTTTCATACCAATCATCTGTGTCGTTGGCAGTACAGGTGAGTCTTTGTCTTTTGTTTTTGAATATACCGCTCAATGAATATTTCAGCTGCGAAGGTCATGCAAATGTTCAGTGATATTTGCACTCTCACCGACAACATTAGCAAGAACGCCCAATTCGCAACGGACATTGACTGGTCGCTAATCTACATCGTTTTGATTCTCGCCACAACACTCCTGTGCACATTCTTGATTATTTACCCCATCTTCCGGCACGCTCCCGAGATAAGCGCCTCCTGCAAAATTGTCGAGATTCTTATTGAGTCATCGGCGATGTATTCTCTTTCCCTAATAATCTATGTTGCGCTGGTGTCAAAAAATTTGGAGGCTGGCTATTACGCCGATATAATTGCCGCCTATGTCAGGGTGAGCCTCCATCGCCTCTGCTTTGATTTAATCTAATATCTTCAAGGCTATCGCCCCTACACTCCTTGTAGGGCGTGTTTCGGCCCACGCTAACGCAGTCTCGCGGCGTCAAAAGATGGTGGCCACATGGGCGAACCATCCTCCCTTGGTGGGTTGTTTTCGGGAGGAAGATGTCAGGAACAGCCACGTATACCACTACCCGGATGATAGCCGTCAAATGTTGTCAGGATTGTCGGGAAAAGAGACTGTATAATCTCGTGTTGGTTGCGTAGTGTTAGCAATAGATATACAAGAGACGGTTTTTGCTACGTCGACTTACTAGATGGCGCGTTGGCTTCGCTGTATTTCCAAGACAGTATATAATTATAATCGGTGCTGCATATTGTTCGAACATATTTTCAATAGGTAATTCTTTAAATATCTCCACACGGCAGAGCGGCAGAATTGAAGTTATACAGTTTCGGTCGTGTGCATTCCACGAGATCCTGAGAAACGTTGTTCACTGGGGTTGCCAGAGCTAGTACTTTCCCCCATTGGCTGAAAGTGAATGTCCGAGATGTTTATGGACACGTTCGACTCCTTGTCACCAGAACAGGAGTTGGAGGTGGTTGCAACACGTAGTATGAGAAGTATTGGTGTGATTGCCTGTTAAATGATGAAAAAAACAATCAATGGCTGCACAAAAATGAGTACAGAGATCTCTTTACCCTGATATGCACCAAGACGAGATCTGTATAATCAGCCGTCCTATTCCCCCCTTGAACCACCGGGATCACAAGCAGTGCCAGTGTATAAACGGTAGAATACTCAATCAGAGCAGAAATGATGCTCCTGAAGAATGTTAACCTATGCGTAAAGCGAACAATGCGATACACAATCAAGACCGTGCACATGACTGTTGTGGTCAGGGTTAGGAAGATGTAGATCAACGGCGAGTGAATATTTGCTGCAAGAACTCCACTCTTGACGGAGTTGTGGAAAAGCCTACTAGTGAGTATTTGCATGATCTTGATGACTGACATAGTGAGGGACAGGAATATCTGTAGATCATAGATGATTAAAATATTCACCTGTTCCAGCTATAGCACAAATACACGGTAGCAATACAATCCTCCACCGATAGACCTAGACAACCCAGCAGCGCCATATCTACAATATGTCAGCTTCTATTCTATTAACAGCACTGAATTGGTCCACATACAATAGTGGCATCAACAAGAAGGATGCTTATACCGCCAGAGATATGGCTAACAAGATAGTTTGCTCTCCCCCACATGCCATCATCCAGCAGTGCTGTGGATACATTGCAGTGATTGTGACCATGTTCAATAGATGCGCGATGTTTGAATACCCAATCCGTCGCAAATGTTACCGTCCTAAGAACATACAGCGCGACGATGACTGTACGCAGAAATGTATTGCGCGTTTGCTTGGGGGGAGAGACTGTACAGTGAGGTTAAGAAATTGTCCTGAACCGATCAGGATTTGGAATTAACATACAGATAGTCCATAAAGTGGTTGCTACAATGCCAGTGTATAGACCTGCAGACAAAAATAAGAAAAGAGGTGTTCAGGAGCATAGGAAGACCTCACCGTGCAACAAGGCTTCGAGAATAATAAAGTTCAGACCCTTGTCAAGCCGTTCAAAAATGACTCTGGAGCTCTTAAGATGTCTGCAATGGGTAGGTAGAGAAGTCTCCATCGTAGAAGTAATAGTATGAGCAAGGAGAACGAGCTCACTGCTTCATATATATACCCCTTCTGCTGCGCCTGATTATGATCAAGAGACAAGAAAGGATTGACTACTAATTCCATTACCATTGAGACAAAAAGTGGTCCGACCTCCCCACGAGAATTGAATCGACATTGAACATCTCAAAATTCCTGATTACAACGACTGCAGTGAGCTCCTCGACAGATAAATGATTCGAAATGTATCATGCCTTGGCAACGGGGTGTCGGAAAACCTCGAGATTTACTCAAGGTGCTAAAAGTATATGCTTAAACCTTCGTTTCAACAGGACAAGATTCATGCACACTACACCGAATATTCTTTTGGTCACTGTAGATCGGACAGAGGGATAAGATAAGTGCCCATAGATTCAGGCAGCAGTTTCATCCAACCTATTTTATCCGCCAGAGTCAGTGCGAGACCTTCTCGGGCTTTGCAGCATGGAGAACTCCTTGACGTTGCCGAGAAGCTACAATTGCACTCACGCAATGTATGACGATGAGCTGAGATAAATTAGATGATGAAACTGTTTGGTCATTCACGAACAAATCTTGATTTTGATGGAATGGCCCTGATTGTAGTTTGTCTCGCAGAAGACTAAAATACTTCGACATGAAACGAATCCAGCACTCGACGAAGGAGAGGTCTATTGATTATATTGCCGAGGGAAATCTACGTGTAGCTCCGGCATCCCCGAGGCGAACCATTTGACTGGACGAAGAATCTCTGATTTTGATGTTTCAATGACGACACTATGTTTTGACAGATAGACGATAAGTTCAAGGGCTCGAGTTAATTATCACCACAGAATTAGTGCAGGCCTGATCTGTGGGAATGATACAGCAAGGTTTCTTGCAGTGCAGAGTTTCGACAGAGACACTGACACTTGGAGGGATCAGAAGAAGATTAAATCGTGGGTATAACACGAGGTGCCAGTATGTTTACCACTACTCCTGACATGCCTGAGCTTCCGCACAAAGGAAATGCGTAGTGGCACTGAAAAGATTTCCTTATAGAGTTTTCATCTGGTGAGAATTTCCAGCAGACGGAAACACATCTAAGGAAACGTTTTCAACTCTCTGAACAATTTTCGTCAAGTTTCTCGTTCATTGAGGAGCCCGTTCCCTTCGCACCATATGATATAGTCTCTAGGGACTTCACAGATCGTTTTGCCGTCGTATTGCCAAAGTTGAACAGTGTGTAGTCAGTACAGGCTTGGGTCTTCGACGACGCTTTAGTAGTCGATTTAGGTACGGTAGGGAGAGATCATGACACAAACAGTAGAGGAATAGGATCCGCCATGTAATGTGCCATTGAACAGAGAAATCTGAAATATGATCACAATGCCTATCCCCATGGTCAGGTAAAGAAATTATGCCCACGAACGTCCATATCCGCTTCTTCTTTTGTCATAGCCCATCCATAGCTAGGTGAACAGCTATCAACATCCATTCATGAAATGCAAAGGAAGAGACTCCTTCATCGTGCAGGTGCTGTTATACCCTCGATAAAATGTCTGGCATGATAGCCTGATATAATGCGAGCTCAAGAGTACTCTTCCATCAAGCACAGACTCCATGACGAACCGGACATCCGCCCAGAAAGTATCAGCGTTGATGAACTTGGCGTAGTCGTCCAGTGGCGTCATGTCTTCGTAGTGCTCTGTTGCAACGTGCTTCACCTTGGAAAAATCAATACATGAAGGAAAACCACGCGGAACACTCACAAAGTTTTTATGAGCCGAAACGAAGGAACCGGTGCCGCTCCTGTATGCACATATTACTTGAAGATGGTAACCGTGCATCTTATCAGGTAGGTCTTCCGTGGGTGGTGGCCCCCAGATCTCCACCGCTATGTACGGTGTCAGCAACATCGTGTGCACGGCTGTTGATTTTGAGAAAGGTCATTCTCGGTGCTATACATACGGATGTGTTTTCAGGACGCCGGAGTTGGTCATTCTCGATGCGAAAATCATATCCCAAGCTAAGGAAAGGATGCAACATTGTCTTCCGGTGGAAGAGCGACATCATATACACCGGCTTGCTCTTCCAACACTCCGTTTTCCAAGTCGGTCAGAGGGTGACGGTACATCCTTGCAAACGAAACATTGCGAGCGAGTTTCACCTTGGAGGCTTGCTCTTCGGGTGACCGGGGAGAATCTTTCCTGAGGGCACAGTTCAATAACTTGCTACACCGGATCCGTACGGAGGGCATTTCGTCCGCTGGCATGTCCAGCAAAGCTGCCAATGCCCTAAGCACATCTTGACCTGGCGACTATTTGTTCGTGACTTCAGTCTCGTTGGTGTCTGAATAGAATTTACACCCAATTTTCATGACTTTTGTCTCAGGAGTAACTGGCGAATATGTGGGATGGAGAAGTCATTGATTGTACGTGGTCGGAAGAAGGAGGAGAGAATCGTCAATTTCAATTTCAATTTGTTGACGCGAATCTGAGCACATGATATGCCGCTTCTCACGAACTGTACGTCGACTATTAAATAGAACTGGTCAATATGTATGGTATGGCACCTGCACGTAATGGCGCCACATACTTTTTCCAGGTCTATGCTGAGTTCTTTTAAGAATAAAAGATCTCTGATGAAATGACGCATACGGTAGGTCCGTGCACTGCAGGCATAATACGCCACCATCGAACACCGACTCCAGGACAAACCAGTCACCACCCAGAGAATATCAGCGTCAACGAGCTTGACGTAGTCTTCGAGCGGCGTTGTGTCTTCGTAGCGCTCTGTGAGAATATGTTCAACCTTGTGGAACGATGGTAAATCAGCTATGTAGGGAGCAACTGGGGAAAGAGCGGAGAGTTCTTCCCGGAGGTAAAGGCGATAACAAGACTCCGCGCTTCTGACTCGGAGTGCCGCCTGTGTTTTGATAAAAAGACTGAGTGACTGTTTGCTCGACGAGAGCTGGATAATCTTTTAAATGGTAGGGTGATCGAAGAAGTCAAACATGGGAGGGAAGGGAGGTAATCGATAGCGACCGTCTTCCAACTTCAACGATGTTCACGAATCAGAGTCGAACTGCGGTCGACTTGACCTTTTCAATGTCTATCACAAGATTTCGTATATTCGTCCAGACCGATGTAGAATCATATTAAAGGGTATTTCGGGTGCACTGGAAGGCCACAATTTTCGATCTGAAATAGACCGAGCGTCGTTCACAAGGCTATGCTTTGCGCAAACCTCAATGGTAGGCGTGGCGGCAAATTCTACTTCGCATCCGAGGTCCATAGATTTCTCTTGATACCGGCAGAAGAACGAGGACTGTCTTCTAATAAAGGGAAGGGAACTCACACTTGCAGACGATCTCCGCTCAATCTCTCGTTCTCCTTGACTTCATTGAGTTATATCCACACGAGCCAGGAAGAGCGCTCGGATACCCTCTGGCAAGAAGACCGTAAGCAACAAGGCATGATACCGACAAAACAGAGACCAACCTCTTGCAAGTGCGGCATAGAGCTGTATTTTCGTATACTGTTCATGGTCGCTACTGCAGGCTGGACAAGCGTGCCTATCTCATAATCCCACACGAGAAAGGATCCAGGGCGACGCTTTCCACCACATTCTAGCAAGAGGCCAGGGCACTGCACAATGTGACAACGGCGCAGAACATACTCAACGGCGCTATTGGAATAAGGGTCGCCACTAGCAACTTACTCACACTAGTCTGAGGTCATTCCGGAACGTGTCCAAGGGCAGTGACAGCCAGTGTACTAAGACGACGGATAAGGCTGACAACTGACAACGACACTATTGGGACTCAGGCGTGTCACAAGAAGTCACAGTATCGTTGAATATCCCCTATGCGAAACTACAGATACTTTGAGCAGAGAATTACATCCAAATTAAATAAAACAACGCACATGATACACCGAGATGAAAATCAAGTTTGCCAAGGCGGGCTCCAAGGGCATGTAGGAGTTTTTCAATGTTTCTCTGTGCAAAATGTCCAGACGTAAATGGAAGTCTGGGAGGTCAGCGTGCGCCAAAATGCCTTCGATAAAGGCGCTAGCGGCACTAAGTCAAATGGATCCAGCACCTTGAAGACATATTCCACGCGTAGGCCTGGATAGCAAGGGAAAAGGTGCATATATCTGCATACGAGAGCATGATGTCCACTGGCGTCCCCAAGAAATTTGCCGATGCCCTTCACGAGTTGGCAACCATTCACAATTCATTGACTTCCAGTCGGTGGCACGTTCTCTGGGTTATCTAAAATCATTATATACCTCCTCATTGCGGTGTTCATCCAGCATTAGCAGAGGCGGGGTACGGAGGACAAGGTCCGGGTATACGTAGGGGGAGGAAAGGAGGAAGGAACGATTCGAAATTTGAGTTCTCGTTGCGCGGGCGAGTATCACATGATATGCCGTTCTGTCGGATAAATTTCAATTTGAATCCTTGTGCCGGCGGCACTAGCAGGTATCCACTTATAACAGCGATGAAACGATCTTCAAGTTTAGGTTCGCATTGATATCCTGCCCGTCAGTACCTTCATCATTGATGGTGGTTCGTTCTGTGATTCCGAAGGCTCTATGCTGTGCTCTAATAGTGCATGGAGGCGATCTATCTTGATGTAACGACGCTATCTGTCTCTACAATGCTGGCACGACAAATTCAATACCTTTATTCTCACTGACTCCGAAGGTGGTATGAACCGTCTCATACTCTCATTATGTCAGAGCACTGAATATTGACTCGGGAGAATCACAGGTAAAGGCTGTGAGACGACGGTAAGGCATCTTGTCACAATGATTGTTTAGGGCGCGTCACTGTCCGTGTCTACGCTGCGAAAGATGAAAGCATTGACACGCAACGAGTGCTTGTCATGACATTATCGTCTTCTCAGGCGTAGATCTTCCGTCCGGTATATTAAGCTACATGGATACGGTATCGCTCGTATCCTCCCCTCCACAATGGAGGCTCCCCCTGATCTTTCCCAAGGTGATAAGAGGGTTATCTTTAACGAGCTCGACCTAAACCTGAATCGTATGATTATGCAAGCCTTGTTGTATGGTGAGCACACCCTCTATTCCTGAAACATGCCTTTTAATTCCGGTTGCAGGATTATACACTGGCACCGTAGCCATCACGATGTGGACTATATGTACGTAGATTATTCCGGTCGGTGCCAGGATATTTATTAACCTGCCCAAATAGTCTCTTCGCCGAAGCGGTTACGCAGTACATTTCTATGCACCATCATCGTCATGCTTTATGGTCTCTCAACAATACTGCTTGGGGTTGACTGGGCGTTTTTGAACCGTGCATTTATTGGACACGGTGACAATTCTTACACAATCTACGAAACATATGTGGACTTTGGTCCGTGGTGGAGAGTGTACTACCTGGTTAGTGGCATCACCGGTGGTATAAGCACTTTTCTCGTCGATATTACTCTTGTACGTCATTTCATGTACTCAGCTCAATGAGAAAGATGTTGACATGTTGTAGATATGGCGTTGTTGGGCCCTCTGGGATTCTCGATGGCAAGTAATTGTCGTACCAATCGTCTTCGTTGTCAGTGGCACAGGTGGGCCTTTCTTCTCTGCCTTTGGACATACCGTTTAATTAGTATTTCAGCTATGAAAGGCATGCAAATGTATAGTGATCTTCGCAATCTCACCGACAACACTAGCAAGGATGTACCATTCGCGACACAAATCGACTGGTCGTTGATCTACATCGTTTTGGTTCTATCCACAACACTGCTGTGCACGATCTTGATTATTTATCGCATCGTCCGTTACACGGCAGACATAAGCGCCTCCCGCAAAATCGTCGAGATCTTCATCGAGTCGTCGGCGATATATACACTTTGCTTAATAATCTATGTAGCACTGGTGTCAAAAAATTTGGAGGCTGGCTATTATGCCGATACTATTGCTGCTTATATCAGGGTGAGCTTACATCGCTTCGCTTTTATTCAAAACTCTGATACCTTCAAGGCCATCGCCCCGACGCTCCTGGTCGGACGCGTTTCAGCCCACGCTAATGCGATCTCGCAGCGACAAAAGATGGTTTCCATGTGGGAGAACCATCCTCCCTTGGTTGGATGCTTTAGGGGGGCAGGTACTGATAACACGCATCACCCGGATGAAGATCAAATGGTGGCAGGATTGTCGGGCAAGGAGACAGTATGATCTCCGCTTTGACAGTGTTACCAATACATGGTTTCGGTCGATGTTTTCGTGGGAATCAAGATCCCCCGTTAATGAACCAATGGCTTGGATGGCCCGAGGACAATGGATCGTGTTCATAATGGAACACTATGCCAACTTACGATCGTTGATTTGGAAGCTTACCTGTGATTACAGTTCAAGTTATCGTTCATCACGAGTTCGGACGATTCTCAGATTATCATTCCCGTGCAAATGTCTTTCATGGCTAAAAGAAGACGTGGATAAGTCCTAGATAGCAGTCGGCGTCGCCAGATTCAGTTTATGATCGGTGCCGCAAACCGATTTCTAAACTCTAAACTCTAAGAGTGATGGTCAAATTGAAGACTCTTATAAGTAGCTCTAACCGAACGGCTGCGGATAAAACATAATCTTCTCTGTATACATATCGCGTCCTGCGCGCGTCTACTTGTAACTGGTGCTATGTATCTTTCCACTCATACATCTAATAAGCTATTCTTTAAGGGTGAAATATCTCCATGTAGCGGATTTGAAGTCATACACTTTCGATTGTGCATGTTCCACGAGATCCTGAGAGGGTCTCCTCACTGGGGTTGTCAGAGCTAGGATTTCCCCCCATCGGCCCAAAGTTAAGGTCCGATATAGCTCTTGAAGCAATTGACTCGTCACTATAACAGGAGTCCGACCTCGATGCAATTCGTAGCATGAGGAGCGTTGGCGAAATGACCTGTCATGATGATGGGAAATAATCAGCTGTTAGATGCGTGCCAATTCAGAGGCTTCTTTACCTTAACATACACCACAATAATATCCGCATAATTGGAAGTTTCTACGTTGCTCACCACCATTGCTAAGAACACAATAAGTGCCAGCGTATACATTGCCGAAGACTCAATCAGAGCAGCAAGGATGTTCCGGAACAGGAACAATCTCTGAGCAAGACGAATGATGCGATACACAATCAAGAGTGTGCAAATAAGGGTTGTAGCAAGTGTCAAAGAGATATAGATCAACATCCAGTCGGTGTTCCAGACGAAACTGGTCCCGCCGACGGCATTGTCAGCCGGGATGTGGAAAGCAGTGAGTATTTGCATGGCCCTCGTGACTGAGATACTAAGTGATGGCATGTCTGGAAATGAAGGACTTACCAGTCGCGGTTACACTGCAACAAATTGGTATGAGAACTACTCGCCATTGACGATCCCAGATCGTCCAACAACGCCATATCTACAATATGTCAATTTTCCGCAATGAGTTACCTAACATTGACATGACATACAATCAAAATATCGACAAGAAGTGTGCTTATACCGGCAGTGATACCACCGACCAGTTGACTTGCTTTCCACCAAGGGTCAATGGTGAGCATCGCAGTGAACACAGTATAAAAATTGTCCCCATATTGAATGAATGCACGGTGTTCAAGCAACCAGTCCACCGCGAAAGCTACTGTCAAGAGAACATATAGCACGATGATTATGGTACGGACAAATGTACGCTTCGTAGAAATTGCTGCGGTGAGGTTTCAACAATGTCCTGTTCCGATCAGGATGAAGAGTCCACCTACATATAGACCATAAAGTGACCGCTACAATCCCAGTGTAGAGACCTTCAAAGTGAAATTTTAGAAGCGATACTTCAATACCAAGAGACAGATTCACCATATAACTCGGCTCCGAGAATCAAGCAGTTCATACTTATGTCGAGCGTCTCAAAAATAGCCTTCTTGTCTTCTTGGGAAAGGTCAGGCGCCTCCATGATAGAGGGAATGGTATGAGAAAAGAGGCATTTTTGTTGCGTTATTTAAATGGCTTCTGTACTCTGGTTCTGATGAGAAGCCAGGGCAAAGCTTAGACCGTCAGTGACGTTACCAGTGAGACCGTCGCGGACATGGGAAGTAGTAACAGAAACCGGCTGGGTCCATACCATTGCGTGAACCAACATTGATATCGAATACCTAAACAATTCCTGATGATAGATAATGAAGCTAAATCTGTCACATCTTAACAACGAGATGTCATAGAAGCATCAAACCTTCACTAAAATAACGCACGGCATGAATTTAACGACCAGGATTATCGAGGCGACTATCAAAAGGAGGATCAGATCAGATCTATTTCAGCACCCCACTTGGCGCGCTTCCTTTGCAAAACGGAAAACTTGCATGAGGTTCAACGCACAGATAAGGCAAAGCATAAAATACACACCAACGCATCATCTGATAATAAATAAAAATCGCTAGTACAACTGCAAACGATGATTAGAACATCGGGCCAAAATCAAAGTTCGCCGAAATACAGTGGCCCATCAGCTCAGATAAAGAGGAACAAACTTCGATCATGGGCGTAGTTACTTATGAACGAAGTTTGAGTTTGGATCACGAAAACGTGTAGCTACGAACTCACTATCCCACAATATTCCCTCGGTATTGTTGGTTGGTATAACACCGATCTACGCTCTGAGAAACGAGACAGTGACTTAGTTTAGCAGAGGAGATAGCGCTCGACGTTTAGAACAGCATTTATTTTCTATGACCTACAATAAAGGACAGACCTCTCTCTCTCTCAATGGTCGACAGTATCAGTATGAAAGATGAATAATGAAAAGTGAGGCAAGGTGTGGACTTTCCGCAGGACGTTCAAGAGATAGTCTATCTGGGGGTCAGGTATGGCTTGACCAGACTGTCATATCCCTGGCAAAACCACTCGCACGGGAAGTCCATTCCGAAATACGCACCACTCCAGAAACACCCCAGTCATCCAACCGCCGTAATCTATCAAGTCGTTAGGTTACTGCGGAAAGTAACAATGATGGCAGGATGCACTCAATGGTGTTCTCAGAATAACACTCACTAACAACAGCGCGGCCAAATGAGCTGGAGCGCAATCAGGCACGCGCCTGAGGTCGGTGATTGAGAACCGGTGCTAAGACGATAGCATAAGTTGAAATTCGGGAAATGAATACATTGAGACTCGCCGTAGACGCGTACACATCGTCATGAGAAGAACGTGCCGATGTTTTTTGAGACACTCCATAGCAGATCTACAGGGGCGTTGATTGAAGAAACGAATACAAACGAAGACGACATACCCAAGTGGTCCTACAACGTGAAGATGAACAGGATAGGGTGTCCTCGAATATTTCCTCGCAGCCTCCGAGGCAGGTATCGACGGTTTGGAAACCAGGACGCGTTGGAAAGGGCGCCAGATACAGTAGGTCGAACGGAACCGACGAGCAAAGATTATCTATCCTTTGCATGAGTCCATATATGAAAAGAAAAAATGCATACATCCACGTACAGCAAGCACTGTGTAATGTCCATTAGCTTATTGAAGAAAATTCCAATACCCCCTCCCAGTGTTCCAGTCGTTAATATGGGGACTTCGGGTCGGAGGGATGGCCTCTTTGCTCAAAGGTATTTGATGCGTTTCCGTCGCGTTATCTACCTCCGAGGGCCGATGGGCATGTGGGATGGAAAAGTGAATTCCGAGGATATGGATTACATGATATGCCTTTTTGACCGTCACCCTCAAAGTTCAATTTGAACAAGAACAGCGCCCAGATACGCTCTACGAGGACCCATTAGGACCGGGAAGAATGACAATGAATTGGCGAAGCAAAGACCCGGCATGAAAAGCGCACGACAAAACTTGATCTTGATTGTGTGATTATGTTGCACTCACGTTATGCACTGCAGGCTAGCAAAGCCTGGTGTTCTCCTCAGAGTCTCATACTAAACAGGAATCCGCGGGACGACGTTGCCACCGCGCTCTAGAAAGTCCTCAGGGCACCGTGCAACGCAACGACAAAAGAGCGCACTCAAAAGCGATATCGGAACGAGGGTCGCTTCGAGCCGCGTCCCCTCATCGATCATCGATCATCAGTTCAAACGGATTCCGGGACGTTCAAGATCAATAATGGAGATCGAGCTAAAATGATAGTATAAGCTGTCTTTCGAGGAATAAAGACATTGGGACTACTAACCGTAGTGGTATATATGCCCTGAAGCGCAGCTCCGTCGTTTTTCGCTGATGTCTTAGGGCAAATTTATGAGCATAAAATTTAACCCAAATGAAAAGGACATACATGGCAGAGCGGGACGAGAGCCAGGGTAGCCAAAGCAGGCTCAGAAGGTGGTGCAGAAGGTGAAGGAACCTGCTGATGTTTCTTTTCGCAGAAATCCAAGCTGACACGCGAGACGCCGTAGGTCGAGAGGATCCAACAGTTCGAAAATCTATACCATGTGAGCTAGAACATGAAGGAAAAAAGCGCATATAACCACATACACAGAGCATAATGCCCACGAAAGCTTCCAACGCCTCCTTTACACGTTCCTTGACCTGGCGACCGTTTGTTTGGTGACTTCGAGACTCCAGCCGGTGGTACGCTTTCCATCCGAGATAATTTTACAAATTTCGGCCGCGTTATTGCGAGCACAGCGGGTAGAATGGGCCAACATGTGAGAAACTAGTCCAGTGCGGTCTGCCAAACAACTACAAATGTCACGGTCCCCGAAAACGTTTTTGACGTTGTCTTGGTCGTCCTCGTCGTTTCGTCGCGTCATATCTCTTTCGTTTCTTCTTGTATCACTTTAAGAATCAAGAGTGTTATTTTTACGTGTATAAAGAGTGTTTATCTGGCTTTTCAACGAGTGAAAATGCGTACGTTGTCGTCTTTCTGTTTCTTTGCTGCTGCCGGTATCGTCCGCCCTTGCCTCCTACACCCAAGTCTCCGGTCATATTGTGCCTGTCTGCGCTCGCAAAATGTGGGTACTCCCACGGTCCATATTACATTCCCGGTGTGCTGGTTGACGCGTGGTGCTGAGAGCAAGAACGTGATGGGAGGGAAGAACGAAGAGTCAATAATTGAAATTTGAAATTATCCCGATCCGGGCCGGGAAGAGTCTACAGTCTCTTTCGTCGGGAAAATGATGGTAACGTTTGACCGTCTACTTTCAGTCCGTCCGACTAGCTTCGGGGTACCCACTCTCCTGCTACCCCGTTATCCAAACCTACTGACCTAGTAAATGGAAAGATGTGACCATTCGAAAGCCGAGGTCCGAGATGGCAAACCAAGGTCTGTTTTTAACGTCGCGAAAACACGCTTAAAGTTCGGATCATTGCCAGATTCACAATTCTCGGTCACTCAGAGCCTTTACTTGTACAGCATGAGAAACTGCAGTAACATTATACCGTGGCAGATCTTGCTGTCAAAAATTGCGGTCGGTTTCTTGAGCGTTGAAATTTTGACAGCTCGATCTACACTGACCTTTCGTGCAAACCTGTGCCGACAACTCACACCTATGGGCTACTGTGCGTCCACCGCGAATCGCGAAGAGACGATCGGTCGTCCTCATCGCGGCCAATTGGTTAAGGCGAGTCGTTAATGTATTGAAGACTACTAGTGCCCTTACGTGAAATTCAATGTAAGTGAATTAAGCCGAAACTGAGTCCAAACTTGGCCGAAATTAAAACTTGCTGTTGCCCTACTCCATCCGCGTATTGTTTAACGTCCTATAACCATACTTCACCGGTCACCATTGGCGACGACTCCTTGCTTTATGTCGATGGCTGTGTCTCATGTGCCAACGGTGCATAGATACGATCCGTGCAACTTTAAAGAATGCATCAGCTTCTAGTTTATCGAGCACAGCTTACTCGATAGAGGTTCATGTTGAGATAATCCACATCTGATATCTACTCGCATGCTGAATATCGAGTCTTGGCTGGTACAGGGAAAAGCTGTGAGATATCAGCAAGACATCTTGTCAAACAATTGTCCTGGGTACATATCCTCGGCACTGCTAGCGTCGGTGCTACTGCCAACAATGTCAAGCCATTAGAATGTATCCCCTGGTGTCTTAGTATGATCCTGTTCCGGTTTAGATCTTCTATCCCATTCCTCAGAAACCGGGTATATAAAGCCACGAGCATGACTCTTTGCTTAAAATCTTCTACCATGGAGCTCGCGCAGCCTGTCCTCCGTCTTGACCCAAGTTGACAGGAACATCATTTTATTAACTGCACCAGGATCTGAACCATATGGTTCTGCGGGCCTTACTGCACGGTAAAGCCATCTTCTGTCTGTGAAATGTCTCTTTTTATTTTCATGTTGCAGGTCTATACACCCGCATCGTGGCGGTGACTTTGTGGACTATATGTACGTCAAAATACCGATCCTTTCCAGGCCGGCAAATTTGAAAACATCTCAATATCGGCTCTTCTCCGAAGTGATTACGTAGCACATTCCTACACACAATCTCCGTCGCGCCTTACGCTACCTCGACGATGGTATTCACCAGAATCACAACGAATTGAGCACTTGAGCACCGCCCGTTCACTGAACATGGCGACGGTTACTACCGCATGTGCTTAGCCTTGGTGAATGATAGCTCATGGTGGACCACGACCTACTTCATCGAAGAAATCATCAGTGGCATAAGCACCGTTCTTGTTGACATTGTTATCGTCGGTTATCTAGCTACCTTGACGGTGAAGAAGTCAACGTTTTGAAGATTTGGCATTGCTAGACACTCTGGGATCGCCGACGGCCAGTGGTTTTTATATCAATGATGTGAGCCGTGGCTGCGACGGGTGAGCTTCCCTTCAGTGTCGACAGATAAGTACTTTTTACTCGATATCTCAGTGATGAAGGCTATCCATATATTCCATGGCTTCAATAAATCTACCAGCGATGTCAGCAGGACTGCACACTTCGCAACGTATATTAACTGGTTCTTGATCTACGCCTTGCTGACTCTCACCACAAAGGGACGAGCGCCCGAGTCCCGCAAATTCGTCGCAATACTGATCGAGTCCTTGGCGATGTATTCGCTTTCCTTAGCAATCTATCCAACCCTGGCATCGAAGAATTCGGAGTCCAGCTACTATGTACACCAAGGCGAGATTACTTACGATGCTTTGCTGCTAGTCAAGGATCTGATATCTTCAAGGTCGTCGCTCCGACACTCCTTGTCGGACGTGACACTGTTTCAGCCCACGCTAATGCAATCTGGGCGCAACAAAAGATGGTCACTATGTTGGAGTACTACGCTCCCTTGGTCGGCTATTTTAGGGGCAACGACATCAATAACAGCGGCGGGTGTCATCGTCTCGATGATGGTAATCAAACGTCTTCAGGATTGTTGGGCAAGGAGATTGGGTGATCTCGCGTCGGCAGTGTTATCAATAGGGTCATACGAGTTCCTCATCAGTGAAGGTATCTATCTCAGATTCCAGAACTAGAAAGGAAATTTAAGAAAATCAGTAGAAAAAAAATGCGCACCTGATGAAACTCCGTTAGCCTTCAGAATATGCGCCTCTCTAATCCGCTTGGGTTCATCAGCTTTAGATCCTTTCTCGTACGTGGATATCCGAACATCGTGTCAAAGAGGCTGCAGGGATTCTGAACAGGCTTGATATTCCGATTCGTGCTGATGGTCTTTACGGTACCGCTCAAGAGCATTGATCGCTTGCAAGATATGACTACTTCCAATAGAAGAATCCTGGATAACTTCTCCACTTCGCGCCTTTCGCTTCAGAAGGAGTCAGTGCATCAGAAATGCTATATGCTGGTAAATGTGCACCTTTTCCCGGCTGATCTCATACTCCAAGAATAACGAAGCCTTTGCGACCGTGATAGGCTGTGCAGGAATAAGCAAGAATGTCGGATTTTCAGACTGGTGTTGGCCCCAGAACCGTTCATAGTTGTTGATATGTCTTCCATATGCTGTCTTTGTATCTTTATTTGACATCATTCTCTCCTGCCTCTTCAAGCGATTTTCGTGTGTCTGCTCGTCGAGCTGAGCGTACGCTGACTTGGCTGGATCTCCTGTTGTCGGTGTGGGAAGGCTTGAATGCGACACAAGTTCATCTTGGGCTTCATTACTAGAATTGGGATTGCTGAACAATTGCTGAACGCGTACAATGGGGCTGGCGACAACTGCCTTGGCAGTATTGTTGATGACACGCAGCTGGAGGAAGATGTACTAGCTGCCATTAGCTCGGATTTGATGGCCTTGTGCTGTACGGGGGATAGGGAAACAACGAGAGATGCAGAATCTGATTTTTGGCGACATTTTCTTGAACGTTGGCTGCCACTGATCGCGGTCTGTTTCATTGTAAATGACCTGAGTGTCAATGAATAACGATTGACGAAATAGAAAGACAATACAAAACGCACCAAATCTTGTGCCGCTCAGTAGATGCCACTCAATCCATCCCTTTGGATCGGTTCACCCAATCTTAATGCCAGTACGAGCGTGAGGTAAGAAAAGAAAAGACTGGAATTCCGGAAGAGTGTGTAGATTACAGAGGTAGGATAGACGAAACGGAGCCTGAGGTACACAAGTTGGAAGCATCTCTGAATATCGGGGGTCCCCACTATTCCAGCCAGCCAAGGAGTGAGATGAGTGTGAGGCGGAGGGCATCGGCTGCTCGGATCGGTGAAAGAAGAGGATAAACAAAACAATAATGCGGTTCGTACCAAATTAGGTCACCAAGTCAAAAACTCGCATATCAGACTGGTACCGTCACCAGCGTTCAAGGAGGAGGTCACCACACGTAACCAGTGCGAATGGTTACTCCTTAGTATACTGTATATACGCAGGGAGCGACGGTGGAAATGGAAACACACAAGCTCCCTCCACCCGTAAGGGGCAAACACGCGACCTGCCGCCCTCTCTCATGTATGTACTTTTCGCTAGGGCACTTGTGGAGCATTCAAATCGCTAATCCTCCATGCATCGTCCAGGTCTAGGAGTCGCGGCCAATGTGGCAGGCGATGAGATCGTTGGCGACCTCGTACGCACGGTCGTTGGATGCTAGGCAGGTCGTACTCCATGGTTGAAAACCCAAGAGCTTGCCGTCTTGGATCGAAAGTATGAACACGGTCTGGAGGCAAAAGACCGCTTGATGGGCACCGGCACGTTCTTCCGACAATACCAGTTCAGGCTACACGAAAAATAAATGAGAGGTTCCGGATGAAATGACCTGGCGTGATTGTTTTATTTGACAACAAGTGCGTGGTCTTTTGGATGGGAGGAAGTTAGAAGCGGAGCATGGGAGGGAACGGCGTGTTCGGAGCCAGAATCTGGTAACTTCCCTCCGAGGTGAAGAATCCCGTGTCATTCTCAAGCTAGGCGGTCAACCTCCACTTGTTCCACATACTTTCACAAGATCGCCTTGCATATTTATTGAGACTGAGATATATTCATGTTAAAATGTATTTACGGTGCATTGGAAAACAATGTACTTCGATCTGTAAGAGGCCGAGTTTACTTCTGCTTCATGTCCTAGGTCCAAGTGTCTATCGGATACTGGTAGGAAAATGAGAAATAATCTTTGACTATAGCAAAAGGAGCCCACTCTTAAAAGACGATTCCTTTTTAACTTCTCGGTCTCCAGGTCCTACCGATTTGCAGTCGTGAGAGTCAAGAACATCATCCGGATACACTCTACGAAGGCTCATAAGGAACGTGAAGAATGGGAGTGGCAAAACAGACTCACGGATCGAAAACGCGCCATGGAACTTGATCGATGATCGCTGCTGCTCTCCCCGCATGTTTCTGACCCAACTGTTCGACCGTATCACCGAGACGATGCTTTCATGCTTTCTAGAAAGTCGTCAGTGAGCTGTGCAAAGCAACAGCAATTCCAGTACGCACTGAAGGGAAATGTTGGAATACAGACACACATGGCAGACCGGTATGAAATCAAGTTGACCCAAGCAGGCACAGAAGGTCGTAAAAACGCTCAGGGAGCCTAAAATGTTTCTCCTCGGCTGTAATGGAAGAATTGGACATGAGAACGTGCCAGAAAGCCTTCGGTAGACGCGCTAGGTGCAGTAGGTCGAGAGGAACCAACAGTTCGAAGATCTGTGCCATGTATGAGCCAAAATATGAAGGGGTAAAAAATGCATACAACCACGTACACAGAGCATAATGTTCATATCCACGAAAGCTTCCAACGTTTCCTTCATTCAAGCGCTTCTTGATCGGTGACTGCGAAGCTCCAGTTGGTGGTACATATTCCATCCGAAATCGTTTTACACGTCTTGGCGGCGCGGTACTGAGAGCAAGAATGTAATGGAAGGACGTGATGGAAGAGAGGAACGAAGAGTCAATAATTCAAATTTGAAATCATACCGATCCGGGCCGGGAAATGCCTGTCACTGTGTCTTCGGAACGACCTATCTATCTACCCTCATTCTGTTCAATTAGTCTCCCGTGATCCGTCCCACTGTCGTGCTCTCCCAAAGTGTCGATCTAACGTTGGAACCGTATCGCTAGGTCCAGGAGAGAGAATGGGGCAACGTTAGTGATAGTCTCGAATGTAGCTACGGACAATACGGATCTGATGCACGTGATCACGGAGGAACCGGACCGTGCCTACGCTCCCAACGTGACAGTCGTGAAGGCGGAAACCAGGGTTAGATTTTTAATTCATGAAAAGGTCGAAACAGGATCTGCTTGTCGAAAACTGGACCCACTTCAAAGCGAACGCTAACGTCAGTCCATTTTCTGCGGCAATAGTGTAAAATAATATGGATGCACATCCCCGTCTTATGAACCTCGTTGACAACTTGGCTCGTCCAGGCAAAGAACTCGAGTGCGTCCCCCTAGCAGAAACGATATGCCATTTGGTACAAGCTCTCTTCTCCTGAGGGTATGATTTACTGAGGTGAGCCACTACACTGCCTACTCCCTCGGGAGCATGAATTTTGATCAAACAGAAACCGCCTCGTTGCTATGTGGATATCGGCAACTATCATCTGATTGCACCAATTTACTTTATCCTGAACGTTCAAACGTTCAAGGGGCGTGTAATTCACAGCCGCGTGGGACCTATCTTAATGCAGTGCAGTAGGCTCCACTGTTCGTGCGATGATCCTGATGTATGTCCCATCAAACCGGGGCCTTCAATAAATTTCTAGGACCGGCTGCAGATAAAAGTTGTACGAGCATCTTATCAACATGATCGGTCGGGCCCATTAAATTACCCTCGGATGTTGCGTATGTCTGTGCTGCTATCGACGACATGAAAGCGACGTAGTCAGTTGGTTTCTTGATCGTTTCGTTTCCTCCGATTGAGATCTTATATCAAATGTTCAGAAAGCCGGTATATCGGGCTATGAGCATGCCTCTTTCCTCGTAAAATTCCCTCTGTGATGGAGCTTAAGCCGCCTAACCTCTCTCAAGATGCATGTCCTTAATCTGAATCTGAATACTACGATTCTGCAAGCCTTATTACACGGTGAGTCCATTGCTCCATTTTTAATGAGATTGGCGTTTACACCCTCGTCTCGCAGGTCGGTATACTGGCGTTGTAGCGGTAACCTTATGGACCATGTGTATGTGGACTGTCTTAAACAAATTCCGACCTTCGCTGAAGTTTGAACTCATAACGCAGTCTCTTCTCCAAGACTGTTACGCGATACATTCCTGCTTGCAGTCATCGTCACTCTTTACCCTCTATCAACAATATCGTTCATGACTAACTGGACCTTTGAGCGCAGCGCGTTTATTGAACACAGCGACAAGTGTTACAGCGTGTTCACAGCGCTAATGGACCATGGCCCGAGGTGGAGGAGACACATCCTTGCCAGCGCTATCGCCGGAGGTATAAGCACTCTTCTTGTCAATCTCACCATTGTATGTTGTCTCATTTAGTCACAGTGTGGAGGAAAATGAAATACAGTAGATATGGCGTCGTTGGACCATCTGGGATCGCCAATGAAAAGTGGTTTTCATACCGACGTTTTGTGTTGTATGTATCCCGTTTTGACGTTGAGGCGAAATGCAGATGAGGGATAATTTCCGAACATCAGCTTCATTGCGTCGATGTTCCTTCGTCAATCTTTAAAAGATCCAGGCTATGAGAGTAGTTGGCGCCGCCAGATTCTCCAAACAGTAATATAAGGGCAGACACGGTAAGGTATACGTATCTCAGTCGGGCACAGCGTAGGCGAAACGACTGAGGTACCTGGGTAACTACGGCTGGTTTATATAGTGATCGAGAAAGGACAGGAGGTACTAATATATAAGGTAAGTAAGAATGAGAGACGATAAGGAAAGGTACGGGTATATAGGACGGATATCCTCCAACATGTGTTTCAATAGCCAATTCTCCGAAATGAAATATCCCCCCATGAAGGGTTTCAAGTTATACACTTTCAGTCGAACGTATTTCATGAGATCCTGAGAAGTTCTGGTCAATGGGGCTGTCAGAGCTAGGGTTTTCATCCATCGGCCCAAAGTTAAGGTCCGATATAGCTGTGGAAGAGGTCGAATCTCCACTATAACTGGAGTCAGACCTCGATGCGACACGTAGCGCGAGGAGAGTTGGTGGGATAGCCTGTCATTGTGATGAGAAAACAGTCAGCTACCGAACAAAAAATAATTCAGAGATCTATTTACCCTACCGTATGTCGCAATCATAGCTGCATCATTGGTAGCCTCCAGTGCATGTCTCGCCACCGTTATTAAGAGCAATATATGTGTCAACGTGTAGATCAAGGAGGACTCAATCACAGCAGCAATGATGTTTCGGAACAGGAATATTCTCTGCGCAAGACGGATGATGCGATACAGGATTAAGAGCGTGCATATGAGTGTTGTAGCGACCGTCAACGAGGTATAGGCCAGCAGCCAGTCAATTTCCCAGATGAATCGTATCTTATGCCAGCTTCCAGTGTTACCGGCGACGGTAACCTGGAAAGCAGTGACTAGATGCATGATTCTCAAGACTAAGAAAGTAAGTTATGGTGTGTCTGGAGATGAAGAAGAGACTTACCCACTGTGGCCGTGGTACAAAGCATTGGTATGAAAACCACTCGCCATTGATGATCCCAGAGGGTCCAACAGCGCCAGATCTACAGCATGTCAAATTCTTGCCCGAGGAGTTACCCGAAAAGACTTGACATACAATAGCTATATCGGCAAGAAGCATGGTTATACCTCCCGTTATAGCACCGACGATTTGGTTTACTTCCCACCATGGGCTAAAGTCCGCCATCGCACGAAACACGGTGTAATAATTGTCACCGTGCTGAATGAACGCATGGTGCGCAAACGCCCATTCCTCAAGGAAGGTTATCGTCAACAGAACATACAGCATGATGATGATGGTACGCAGGAATGTACCCTGTGATCGCTTCGTAGAAGTGACTGTATTGAGAGTTTAACGGATCTCCTGGTTTATCAGAATTTGCAGTCGACGTACATATAGTCCATAAGGTAATTGCTATTATGCCGGTATATAGACCTACAAAGCGAAGATTTGGAAGATATACTTCAGTCATAAGAGGGAGAACTCACCATACAACAAGACTCCGAGAATCAAACTGTTCATAATTGTGTCGAGCGTGTCAAAAATAATCTTCTTATCATCTGGGGAAAGAGCAGGTAGTGGAGCCCCCATGGTAAAGGGAATGCTATAAGCAAGGAGGCACATTTCTTTGCTTCATATACCCGGCTTCCACACGCTGGTTCTGATGAGACAAAGATTGGATCCGAGTCATCAGTGTCATTTAGATCATTTTTTGGCTGCTGGCGAAGGAACTTGATGTTCAGCCTCAGTTGATCAGGTTTATGTGGTGGGTAGATTTCGACAAGTCGTACTTTGACAAAAGTGACTGATTGAAAGTGATGCGCCAGGAATCTGGCAGTGGCTACGGCCTGCGCATTCAGCGCGCGTACATAGTAGGAAACGAGTAGACAAAAAGAGAAGGTAGAACGACAGAAGCAGATGTGCCGTAATAGTAAAGTGAGTTCCCTGAAAAGATCTCTGAGATAAAATTCAGGGAGAAACACAGCAACCCATCGCTCCGATGAACAAGAACAAGATTCGATTATGTGCAGAGCTACAGATGAACGAAGTTTTCGCCAAAATGTGTAGCCACGAGGTCACTATTCCACATGTTCCCTCTATTTTATTGGTTGGTATGACATTCGATCTGCACTCGGAGAGACGAGACGGGGACCGAGTTCAGCACAGGAGATAGTGTTCGATGCATAGAACGGTGTAACTCCTACGACCTACAAAGAAAGACTAAGGTAGACCACTCTCCCTCGACGACTCGCACGGTAGGTCCGTTCCAGAATACGCCCGATCCCCGGAACAGATTTCTGATATTGCACCAATAGAGACACATCAATGCCTGGATGGATCAGAAAAGAATTAGGCCCAGGTGTAATGAGAGATAATCGAAATGAAAATCTGGATCAGGCATATGCGTAGCTGATACTGTCACCCGTAACCGCGCTAATACACTCTCAAGGAAAAGATTCTTCAGTTGAGCTGACTCGGAGCAGTTAGCGCTTAACGTCGAGAACATTCTATTTCCCCTGCAACTCCCGGCGATGTCGAGAGAAAAACAATCCATCGATAACAGGTCGAAAATGCGAGTAAGAAAGCAATACCTAAAAAAGAGGGGACAAGTACTCGGACAACCTCTAGGGAAAATATGAATGAGTTAAGAGACGCGACATTGGATATAAAAATCACCTCTGACAAGGACCCGCAGAGCTTGACATCGATGGTATAATGTTGTCGCGCTCGTGTTCGTCACAGCAGACAGGCGACGCCTGACATCTTCCCCCGTAACCCGGCACCAATCAGAATTCTTTGAGGCGACGCTTTTCACCGTGATCTATGAAGTGGTCAGGCGACTACGGAACGCAACAACGTTTCTGGACGCACTCAAGGGTGGTATATGAATGATGGCCACTAACATCAGCATGCCCACATTAATTCGAGCGCAGTCGGGCACACATCCAAGGTCGGTGATTGGGAACGTGGTAAGATAATAGTATTAACTATATCTCGGAAATTGAAGACACGGAGACTCACTGTAGCGTGTACGCCGTGAATATATGTGGCATGAGAAGAGATGTCAATGCTTTTTTAAGATCTACAGAGGCATTGAACAGAGAAGCGAATATAAATGAAAACAGCATACCAAAGCGATCCTACGGTGAAGATGTCCAGAGTGCCCTCAAATACATTCCCTCGCAGCCTGCCAGGCAGATCGAAGGTTTGAACATCAGGATGCGTAGGAAAGGTTTTGATAGCCGCACCAGATGCAGTAGGTCCAAAGGATCCAACGTTCGAAGATCTATACCTTACATGAGTCCATATATCAAG
Organism: Armillaria nabsnona; assembly: GCA_030407065.1. NCBI lineage: Eukaryota > Fungi > Basidiomycota > Agaricomycetes > Agaricales > Physalacriaceae > Armillaria > Armillaria nabsnona. Next base: position 3,843,289 of record JAUDQA010000002.1, read on the forward strand.
AAAAAAAGGCGCATATATCCACGGAAGCGTCAGATGACCTGTTCAAGTGTTTCGACCTTTAATTCGGTAACTTCGAGTCCGAGACACGTTCTCTTTGCCATACGGGTAGATTTTAAGTATCTTAATCGCGATATTAATCTATTAGGGGCTGGCGGACGTGTGGGACGGAAAGCAGGAATTAATTCAATGATTGGACGTCGCGAGAAGCAGATGTATCACATGATATGCCTCTTCGGCCGTCAACCCGTGTGGTAGTGCCGACCTGTGCCGAGTCCCGACACCGTGTCGACGCCGTATCATGATTCATGAACTTGCATTCGTCATGCGTCGACCATGAGATATTAGCCCTCATCGACATCACCGGGACCAAGCAGAAATTTTAACTTGATATTGCACTGCTACGTCTGCGTATTATTTAACGTCCTGTAGCTTTGCTTCACGACTCATTTTTTGATTTAGATGGTTGCTTGTCTGCCAACAGCGCAAAGCTGCGATCTGTCCAACTTTGACGCATTAATCAACTGGTTTATCGAGCACAGCGTAACTGATACATATTCTTATCATGAGGTATGTTCCATTATTATCTAGTCGCACTACATCAGAATGCCAAACACTCTCTGGAACAGGTAACATGCGAAAGCTGTGAAATACAGGACAGATAATACTATGATTATTCTGTACGCGTAACCTCGTAACTGCCCACTTTGCCCCGAGGTCAACGCACTGAGACATATTGAGTACGATCTTCTCTGGGTTACGACGTCCATCAAATCCTTCAGAAGCTAGGTATATGAGGCAATAAACACACCTCTTTACTGATATACTTGCCTCTACGATGATCGCTCCGCCGCCTGACCTTTCTCAAGGTGATAAGAATATCGTTTTTTACCAGCTGGACCTGAATCTAAACCATTTGATTCTGCAAGCCTTGTTCCACGGTGAGGCCCTTCCATATCCCTGTCATATCTCGTTAAAGCTTCCTTTGCAGGTCTTTACACCGGAATTGTAGCAGTTACTTTGTACAACATATGTATGTGAACTACTCTTACCGGGATCAGGAGATTTGTTTAACTTTCAGTACAGTCACTTCTCCAAAGTGGTTACGTAGTATATTCCTACGTGTGATCATTATCTCCCTCTATGTTCTCTTGACGATATCGCTGGCGACATACTGGGCCTTTGTACGCCGAGCGTTCATCCAGTACGGCAGAAATTATTACTGGGTCTTCCTCGCACTTGTGGATGATGGCTCGTGGTGGCAAGCAAATTACCTCATTGGTAACATCTCTGGCGGGATAGGCACATTTCTTGTTGACATTACCATTGTATGTCGTCACATTGATTCCGGCCAACTATAAAGAGATTGATATGCTGTAGATATGGCGTTGTTGGACCCTCTGGGATCGTCAATGGATAGTCGTTTTCGCACCAATTCTTTGTGCGGTAGCTGGGACAGGTTAGTATTTTCTTCATCTCTTGAAGCACCTTCACTCAGTATCTCAGCCATGAAGACCATGGAAATAATCACTACTTTCCACGATTCCACTCCAATAATGAGTAGCGACCGCTTCGCCGCCAACATTGATTGGTCATTGACGTATATCCTTCTGGCACTCGCCACATCTCTTATATGCACGGGCTTAATTATTTACCGCATCATTCGGCATGCTTCAGGGATAAGCGCTTCCCACAAAATCATCGCAATGCTGATTGAGTCGTTGGCGATATATTCGCTTTCCTTGATCGTCTACATCGCACTGGTATTGAAGAATCCGAAGTCCACCTTCTACGCAGATGTTATTTCTGCTTACATCAAGGTGAGTTTACGTCGCTCTGTCTTTGTCTAATTGTCTAATATCTCCAAGGCGATCGCCCCGACTCTCCTAGTCGGACGTATCTCAGCCTACGCTAATACGATCTCGGCGCGACAAAAGATGGTCGCTATGTGGGAGGACCACCCACCATTGGTCGGCTGTTTTAGGGACGCAGACACCAATGACAGCTGTGGATGTCATTGTCTGGATGATGGACATCAAACGTCGTCGGGATCGTCGGGCAAGGAGACTGTGTGATCTCGCGTGGGCAGTGTTACTCATAGAGATATAACTGAGATACGGTAGATGACTTCCCGTGAATCGGGATTCTATGTTAATTAAAGATGTGTTTGGATAGCTAGAGGACAATAATTATAGTTCAGCTCAGAATCTTGTAACTAAGATTCGGGAGGGTTTTCATGGTAAGCTCGGATCTATCATCTCCCCACATTGACGCCGACGTGAATCCAGACGAGGAATTACTAGTTTCCATACATGACCATCGTAACTTGGTCATTGTATTTCTCAATTTCGAACTGTCCCCACGAGATATAGCAGGTTGGTACAAGCACTTACGGCTCGAATTGAACAGCTGTGGCTGGGAAATAATCTGGTATATATACAGCATCGTGTCCTGTACATTAACCAAAATTGACACCGCATAAGGGTCCGGGTGTATATTTAATAGACATCTGCTTCAGAGTGAAACAGATCCACGACGACGGATGTGAATTCATAAAACTTCGGTCTTGCCAACTCCACAGCCTGAGTGAGATCCTAGGCTGCTCTGGTCACGGACGTTGTCACAGCTGCCTTCCTCCATCCGCTGAAAACAAAGTTCCGATAAATGTCTGGATCTCTGCTTTTCGTTAATACAACTGGAATTTGACCTGGCGGCCACATGTAGCATCAGGAGCGTCGGTGCGATGGCCTATCATATAATGAAGAAACAATCAGTCTTTAAGCAAAATTTAATCCGGAGATCTCCTGACCCTAACGTACGCCGCAAAAGTGTCTGTATAATAAGCAGCCGTCATATTCCTCGCCACAAGTGCCAGGTACAGTATCAGCGCCAGGGTATAAATCGCGGAGGACTCAATCAGAGCAGAAATAATGCTTCTGAAGAGTAGTAACCTATGCGTGAAGTGGACGATGCGATATACAATCAAGACCGTGCAAAGAACCGTTGCAGTCAAGGTTAGCAGGATGTAGATCAATGACCAGTCAATTTGCACTGCAAAAACTCCAGTCTTACTGATATCGTACGTAACGTTGTGGAAAGCACTGAAGATTTGCATGACCTTCATGACTGAGATACTCAGGGACAGGAATATTTGTGCAATGAAGAGACTCACCAGTTCCAGCTATAGCACAAATAATCGGAAGGAAAACGATTCGCCACTGACGATCCCAGAGCACCCAGCAACGCCATATCTACAAGAAATTAGCAATTATTGATTAATGGGACCAGATGGACTGACGTACGATAGTGACATCGGCAAGAAGTCTACTACTACCACCAGTGATAGCATCAACAAGGAAGTATGCCCTCCACCACGGGCCTTCGTCCATCAATGCTGAGAAAACGGTGTAATAATTATCTCCATACGTAATGAACGCACGGTACCCAAACACCCAGGCCATTAGAAATGCTATTGTCGAGAAAAAATAAAGCATGATGATGATGGTATGCAGGAATGCATTGTGTAATCGCTTGGGAGAAGAGACTGTATTGAGAGTTTAATCTATCACCAGGTCCAATGAAGATTAAAAGTCAACACACAAGTGGTCCATAAAGTGACTGCGACGATGCCGGTGTATAGACCTTTACAAGGAATATTTTAACAGAGACACTTTAGGGGCAAGGAATGAACTCACCGTGCAACGAGGCTTGGATAATTATGCGGTTCAGAGGCATGTCAAGCATGTCGAAAATAACGCTCCTTTCATCCTACGAAAGGTTGAGCGGCGAAGCCTGCATGGTAGAGGGAACCCTGAAGGGTATGAGCATGGACGGCTTTCTCGTCGCTTCATATGCCCTGTCTCTGCAGCCATAGATTCCGATCAAAAGACAGTGCAAAGATCGGACCAGAAATTCCATTACCATTGAGACTGTCATGAACACTAAGAAACGAAACTACCCGAACCGAGTTGATATTGAAGACCCCAAAGTTCTTGATTTACTCTTGGTAGTCTGGAACCTCTTATTAACTCCTCCGCAGAGAACAATTCGAAATCAGCAATACCTTAGAAACAGATATCAGAGAACCCTCAAGGAACGAAAAACGTTGCAAGACTTTGTTCGGAAAACATCGGTCTTGACCTTCTCAGTATGACTATAGAAAGGAAGGAATCAGATGACTGTACATGCTTATATTGAGACCGCGATTAAATCGAACATATTTCATTCTTCTTAGTCCTGAGACGAATCCACTCCTTCAGAGTCCTTCGCAAAATGAGGAGATTTGTGAGGATTTTAGGGCGATACAGTAAAGATTACGCGCCAAATCATCGTCTGAAAACGAATCAGGCGGCTATCGCGACCCAGAATTTAGATGATAAAGCGCTCCGGTGATCTGCGAACCAACATCGATTTCGACAGAAATGTCCCTGAGACGACTAAAACAGATGTTGTTGTTCACTGTACCGCCGGAGGAATTCTAGGAGCAGCTCCTCCATCCCAGGTTTATGTGAGGATTGTTGGGCAGAATAAAGAATCTCGCTCCTACAGCTTGATACACAGAGGCTATTGTGTGAGAGACCATCGAGAACGCGCATTCATTGTCACCAACGATTTGGTAAACTCGCAGCACACTAAGGCAGGTGCAAAGAGTGAGAGAAGAAGCAGATGCGTCGTAACGATGCAACTAAGTTCCTGAGCATATCTTTAATATCTCACCGATGGAGACACCTAGTGCTCATCAGCTTGGAAGAATCAGATCAGAATTAGATCATGGCTATATAGTTGCGCATTTCAAATCTGCATCACCAACTGTCGCTAATATGCGTAGTGGAATAAGATGTCACTGTATCGCAATGATTCTGCCTGCCAGACGGGACGGCACTGACACGCTCTGAAGAAAGAGATGTCCCACTCTAGCAGCGCGACGCTTGAGACCCAGAACCATGTCGATTGCCTCTTGGACGAGCAGCAAAGACTAAGCCACACCATAGGCAGTAAAAAAAATCAGGGTCAGAAAGGTGAATAATGAAAAGCGCAACGACATACTCATTCCGCGGCTTGCTTGGAAGCAAGAAACAGCAAAGAAGCATATACGGAACCAAATGAGTAACGCGGAGAAAGGCGGCAAAAGTACCGCGAATTGGTATTAACCTGCCAGTGGTCATCTGAATATGTGAGTTGTCGAGTTTCTCATGGCGAAGACAGTTAGTCGCTGTTTAGTTCCCGTGCAGATTCACTTAGGGTGGCTTCGTAGAATATAAGGCTAGATATTTCGTAATCAGTCCCCATGTTGCGTTCGCCAAAGATATAATCTATTTCGTCACTCACTTCGTTTGAGAACGGCCCCGTGATTCTAACAGAATATTGTTTCATCCTCTGGTCCCAATCCAAATGCGGAGAAATGCGAATGTACGACACCCTCCGCCTCAATTCTTGGTCATGATAAAATACATTTTATCTGTCAGCAAGGAGACTTCGTGGCACTCGGATTTTGAAAGAGAAAGATCAAAAACTCGGGGCCGATGCGTTCATCGATGTGGAAAGATATGTATTTCCACTCTTCTGGAGTGAGCTGCCTGGCCGGAGTGGGACGTTGGGGTGAGAGGTTCAAGGGGGCATATAGTGCCTTCATTGATGGCGACTCGGAGTACAGGTCTATCTGTGCCTTCTTTGGGCGGAGAGGATAGTCCAGGTGGAATTTGTACATCAATATAGTCTGTACTCTCCCTAATTCCTGCCTTCTTAAAAGTCCTATCATTGGTCGCCACCCGAGCGTCGCACGTGTCCCAGAGCCAAGAAGGGATCTTATCCTTGACGAGCTGCTCGCGCTGGTGCAAGGTCGAAGATTCCTATTGACGCATGCCCTCGCTGAGGTCATGTTCAATGAGGAGCCCATTTCTCTTGTGCCATACGATATAATCTCTAGGAACTTCACAGATCGTCTGGCGATTGCGTTTACCGAAGTTGAACGTGTATTCGGTATTGGCTTAGGTCTTCGAGAACGCTTTGATATGCATGATAGAGCGAGATTATGATTCAGACACTGACACTGACAGTCCAAGAGTACGCTCCGCCATGTGACGTCCTAACAAAGAGAAATCTGATTGCAAATCTGACACAGGATCACGTTCAGAGATGACGTCGACCTGCTCAGGTAAAAGTCTGTGCCCATGAACGTTGTATACGCATTTCGCCTTTCGCTGCAGTCAACCCATGGCTAAATGAACAGCTTTCAACATCCATTTATACATACTAAGGAAGAAGCTTACTCATCGCGTAGGTACTGCGATACCCTTGATAAAATGACTTGCATCTCGAGAATAGTCTGCTATCAAGCACCATCTCTAGGACGTACCAGTCATCCGCCCAAAAAGAACCAACTTTGAAGAGCTTGACGTAGTCGTCTAGCAGTGCTGTGTCTTCGTAATGCTCTGGCACTGCATGCTTCACCTTGAGGAAATCAGAACGAGCTTATCAGGGAGAATCTATCTTCAGGTGAGAGCCCTTCCCAGTCAAATAACTCGCTGCTTGGTGGAAGAATGCTACGCCTCGGAATGAAGGATGGTTTCTTCCATGGTTTGGTCAAGTGGCCCGCGGTGACTGGCATTGGACAGCAGGTGGATGATATTTCGGATTGGAGGGATTGCGAAGAAATTGAGCACATAAGGAAAGAGCGCAGTCGGAGTCAGAGTCTTGCACAGGCGAAGGCAATCGATAGCGATTTTCCTCCGGCTTTGAAGCAGTTCGCGATGTTCTGGAGATAAGCGGATAAACGGTAGATCTTTTCTTTAGGCATGGGTACGAATTCGGCTCCGTATCTAAGCACCAGAAGTTCCCCTTGGCTACCGGCAGGAAAATGAGGAGAACCTTCGAATATGATGGAATGAACTCACGCATGGAAGCAATTTCCCGTCAGTCTCCTTGTCCTTGTGCAGCTGTGTTCCTAAAAGACGGGACGAGTACCCGGACGCTCTAAGAAAAAGATGAATGAATAAAAGGACACGATGCTGGCAAGAAGAAGCTACCTCTGGCAAGGCATCGTAGAGCTTGATATCGATTGTATAAGAGGGCGACACTTTCCACCGTGATCTATAAGGAGGTCAGCCGCGGAAGGCAACGATGATGCAGGACTTACTCAAGGCAGCTATCGGAACGACGATCGCTAAGAACGGCGTGCCCCGCGTCAACTCGCGAGCGGGAACACGTCCGGGGTCAGTGATTGGGACCGTGCTATTACTAAGACGATAGTATCAGCTGCATTTCAGAAAATAGATATATTGAGACTCACAGTAGTCATGTGCACGCCGTGGATATATACACCATGACCAGAAATTTCGATATTCTTTCAGATGCCCCGCAGGACTACTGAGCACTGGGCACTGAGGCGTCGAGCGTTGAGTAGACTAACGGATGCAAACGAAACATCATACCCAAGCGGGCTCACAGTGAAGATGTCCAGGGTGTCCTCCAATATTGTTCCTGCAGCCTTCCAGGCAGATAGAAGGTTTGGACAGCGAACGCATTGGAAAGGCTTCGATGGTCACGCCAGAAGCAGCAAGTCCAGAGGATCCAGCAGTTAGAAGATCTGTGCCATACACGAGTCAATATTATTATACGAGGAAAAAAGGCACATACAACCACGTACTGTCAATAGAATAACGTACATTAGCGAATGCACGACGCGCCAATGACCTTTCAAGCGTTTCAACCCTTCCTTCGAGTTTTTTGCCCGGACCCAGCAAAGTCACTGGCGTTTCTCGGTGAACACCGGTGGTGAGTGGTGTACAGTGAGACTCGGCACGTACCAGTACCGAATATAGTATATCGGTGATTGCCGGTGCATGTGACGTGTTCGTTTTGGACTCGGCTTTCGTTGCTCTCGTCGTTCACTGAACATCGCTGTAGTCCACTGAACAATGAAGATCGAGGACATCGCATTTGCCTCCGCTTTTTCCACCAGATTCCATGGCTTTCCACCGGCTTTCTGAACGGAGTTTTAATCCTTTTTTTGGCCATCCCGTCTCAGTCTGAGTCAGTGTCCGCATCTCAGCATCATGTCTGAGAATTCCTTGGTGTTCAAAGGGAAGATCAGTGCCACCTCACGTAAGGAGGCACTGCTCTGGCCTCTGGTTTGTTCCCTTGGACTCTACAGTACTAGTGATGATGCTGCCTACCGGACTTCCACCTGTGCTGGGCTCGCTCAGGAGATCACTGATTACTTTGACAAGCATCGTGAGCTCCTGCAGACACCCCAGTTCAAGGGATTGAACATCCCCAGCTTGAAAGGTGTCCAGCCGACGGACAGGACATCCCGCACCTCTGGACAAGGAAGCAAACATACGAATGCCAGCAGTGATAAAGCCGCAGCAGACGAAGCCGCTAAGGCTATGCAGAAAGACGATGAGCCGACTGGGTATGTCTGCTGCACACCACCTTGTCCATACTGACATTTATCTCCAGCGCACACAAGACACTACTTCAGCTGAAAACGGCTAACGCTTCTAAGCCAAGCTTCAAGCCATTACAGCCATCATCGAAGTCAACAGGGGGCAATAGGAATGAAGGTATGTCGTTTGCACTTGAGGCTATTAAGCTTCGCTGACTTCTCAACTAGATAAGCCTACCATCGAGGCGCCTGATAGCATTCTCGGCAACGATGATAACAGTGACTCGGAATCCTCTCTGAGTGTAATTGAAGATAAAAAAGAAGTTCCAGAGCTCAAAGCCATCCGTCGGAAGTCTGAATATGCTCTGATTAAAGATGTTTCAACTGTCGGTCCGAGTGGTGAGTTATACAGTTTTAATAGGCCTTTCAGCGCATTTTAATAGTCAGTTATCATTGCCAACATGCATCAGATTACGGCTGCGACAGGCGCACCCAACGGAGCATCTCTTGAAGTTCCCATTGCTTCGAAAGCCGTCCGCATTTATGAACGGCCCTCGCGCTCATCAGATCCCGGTTCACCAGATTATGCTGTTCAACTGGATAATCTACTGGAGGCAGTTGGTGAGGCTTCTTCTCCTATGAAGCGTAAGTAACATGACATTGCCTATGTTTGTTGCTCATCTTGTCTTTCTAGAACGGGGTGGACGCATTTTACAGCCAGGCATTGTCAATCCGCTGGCCCGGATGGTTGTAGGGACCATGCAACCTGACAAAGGCTTCGTTGCGAGTCAAGACCCTCTCACGACCATTGATCGTGCCAAATACTATGATCTACAGAAGAACAGTGACATTTTTGTTTGTGATCTCTTTCAGGAATCATCGGTACAGGTGCGATACATGTCATATCACATACAGACAGACAATTAATTTGAATAACCATAGCCTACTGCATCGACAACTGTCGTTACCAGCATAGCAGAAGTCAAGATGGATGGACAACAGCCAGACACCACTGTGATCAAGCCAAAGTCCAAGGCACCTGATCTTCAGTCGAAGGAATTTATCAGTCTCATCAAGGCCGCCATGGGCTTTGGTACTGAGCTGGATGATCAAGATGTCATTGATGCCAAGGCTGCTCTTGCGATTGATGCTCTCAAGAAGCAGATTTTAATTGAGCGATGCCGGGAGTCTTTACGCCAGAATGGATGGAAGTCCGGGGACATCAAGAGTGTTGATACGTACAAGGTCCCGTCACGCCCGGAGGAGCCAGGTATGTGTGAGACTGCCTGTATATATTTTCACGCACTGAGGGACTTTAGATTATGCGCCGTTTGCAGGATCTCGGTTTGACATCATAGAGGTCGTATACAAGAAGGTGTTTCACATCTCGAAGACGACTGCGAACATCTATAAGTCTCTCTTTGGTGACAAGGCGCGCAGAAACAACCCAAATATCATCGGAGAATGGTTTAGCAACCCAGATGGGTCCGACTTTCAGCAATACGCCGAGATGGCGCTAGGCACTTTCAGCACAACAATACAAAATGTCAAGGTAGCGAAGAAGGAGGAACTGGAGCAGAAGAGAGCCAAGGCAATGGAGGCGCTCGCAGGACGATCATACAAGAAGAAGAAGACCAATGAGAGTGGAAGATCATCAAAGGAAGGCAAGTCATTGCGGAAGGAAGAGAAGCCGTCAAAGGGGGAGAAGTCATTGTTGTTGAAGGATGGAAAGGAGGGAAAGTCATTGAAGGAGGGCAAGTCGTCGAAGGACCGAAAGGCCTCACAGAGAAGTTCAGATGACGAGGGATACTCGCATAAGAAGGGTAAACGCCGGGTACAGTCTTTGCCCGAGTCTTCTTCCACATCGAGCAGGAGCCAATCGCCTGTGGAGGTTCACAAGAAGAAGATGAAGAAAGATGATGAGCACACGGCCTCCAGTTCCACCAAGATGCCGCAGTATGTCGAAGTCCACTCTGATAACTTGGACAGCGATAACACCAGGATCTTTCATAACAGCTCCGAAGATGGCGACAGTTCATAGAGCGCCGTATCTAGTAGAAGTAAATAATATATACATATATATGATTTAAATATGAAAATAAATGTGTCTACTTGTCTCCTCTGAACGACGACATGGCCAGAACAGGTTCTGTCGGGGATCTGATTCATGTCCTTAATCTTTTCTTTCCCCCTGGACTTTCACTATCGAATGTTGTGGGGGTATTACTGATGTTTGCGGCATTGTACCCAATCATTCAGCTGCATCAAAACCAGCACACAGATCCAGGACAAAGAGAACGAACTGCCTGGATCACAGGGGCAATTCAATTGTTGACGCATGCATTTGATCCAGATGATGATGAGGGATGGCTGCATCCTGATGAACAGATGGATTATGTCGATAACATAACAAAAAATATGGACATACTATACGAGTTCCTCAATATCGATGGAGAGCTTCCGCTATCAGAGATCTTTCCTGCACCTCCTCTGGTTCTTGTCACATCCTATCGTTCCTGTATTCTATGCCCACCAAATACCCGCCGTCTAATAACTCTACGTCGCCGTGAAACCATTCAAAAGGTTGATGTACTCACTGCCGATCGCAGCTGGAGAAAAGCATACCTCTTTGTTGCTCAGTGCAATGCTTGCTTAGCTCGCTATCATCCAGATAAAATTGTACTCTGTGGAACCATTCCTGGCAGGGGAAGTCAGATGTTGATTGCAGATGCCAAATACCTGCGAATCTCGAAGCATGGCCTTTGGGCGGATAGATCAATTGCACTGGATCAAGAGGAGTCCATCGTTCATCATGGTTCAGGATGGTCCAATTTCTCTGACTTCTTGAATGCCAGAATGTCTGGAAAGGCAATCACATTTCAACAATCACAGCGTCTATTTGTGGAGCATTTTTCACGGCGACTTTTGATATCCCATGGAAAGGAGAATACTTTCCGATGTCCTTCCAACGCAACTACGGATGTTCTTGTTGCCAGCATACGGTCTGTAATAGGCGAAGACGGTGGGACTGTACCTGGTGCCATGGAGCATTCTTGCATGGACTGCACTCACAAGAAGCGATATCGTGAGGATCTCATTGCTGAGGGTGTCAAACTGGCATCACAAGCTGATGCCATCACGGGTGAGGGCATTCAACATGCAGGAGTGGAGGATGATGACTTAGAGAATGAAAACATGGCAAGCTGCTTCATGTTTGATGACTCAAATAGCAGCACTGATATAGCAATATGACAGGATGTGGACCAACCCAGAGATGGGGAAGATCTTGCGGATGAGATCTTGCAGCAGCAAAATTCAGCTCGTGATACCAGTGCACCAGATGGACCAAGAGGCTATACACGAATGGCAGTAATGGATGGAAAAACAATGAGGCATCGTGTGAGTGAATCTTTGCTTCACCAAGATGTGTTGCTCTGAACTAAGGATAATTTTAGATCTGCTCCATTCCAGCTTGCAAAAATCCTCTGACAAATTACAAGCGAGGACGGTTCTGCAAGTCGCACTTGGATGCTGGGATGGAAGACATATGCGGAATTGTCTCCTGTGGACAGGCTGTAGAGCATGGCTCTTTGACTTGTGCTGATCCCATGCATCAGGCATTTTATCGGAAGTGGTCAAAACGCTTCCAACGGCTGACATTCCCTGGTATCCAAAGAGTAATACGAAGGCAACAGAATCAAGCTATGGAGGAAGCTATTGGACAGGATTCAGCACCATCTGCACCATCCCAAAATCAATTCCGTGTTCAACTCCCTGACCTTGAAGGTGTCTCTGGAAACAACATCATTCATACATTCCATGCACGTTCTATATACTGTCTCCAAACTGTTCAGTGGTCCTGTGGGATGCCAATTGGTTGGGGAAAGTGTTACACAGCTGAAAGTCCTACACAGGTGCATGCAATTATAGATCAGATTTGGGATGGTCACCCCGAAAATAAGCCGGCAATAATGGCATATGACTCATCATGCAAACTGCTGCGGCATATTGTCACACAGGACCCAAATGACCACTGGCTTTCTACTACAAAGTTCGTTGTCGATGCTTGGCATTACATTGGACACAAAGCAACTGATGCCTTGTGCCGATTCTGGTGCAACCCTTCTCCGAGTGATGGGTCTCAACCAGATCTAGTTCAGGTACACGAGGATTCCAATGGAACAAAGCATTTAACACGAGCATTCAACACAGAAACAGCAGAGCAGTTTAACTCATGGCTGAGTGGGTTTGAAAGTCAACTGCGACAGATGTCTAATATCAACTATGACTTTTACATCCACTCTTTGATGCTTCTATACAAGGAGAGGGTTGAGCAGAGAATTCGGAAGAAGGACAGAGGCTTGACACAAGAGTTTTGGGATGATGTTCTAGAGTAGGATATATTTATACATATACCGTAGTATCAGGTTTGTTGGCCTATTTGAGCCATCAATGTCCACTTGACTCCACCGTACCCCACCGCAGATCAGTGGCATTTCAAGCTGACTTGGCCTCTATTTACTGGTATGCACCTGTGGAGATCACCGGACCCCACCGGAAAGGAGATGTTTCTACACTGGACTCCGGTGTCTCTCAGTGAGAATTAAGAGAAAATGGACAGTTACACCAGTGCGCAACACTGTATACCACCGTATCCCAGCGGAATTTAGGAACATGGTCCTGTCTTTTCATGGTGAGTGACGGTGGTGCTTGGTGGGGGTCACTGTAAAAAACAGAATAATTCAGGTCCTTGATCACTGATGTCCACCGTTGTACGGCATGGACCACTGGTTAAAGTAGGACTATGAAATGTGATATCCAGTGATGTACACTGTCATTCACTAGTATATTGAGGCCATATGTGTAGTTAAAAACAGCGGATGTCACTGACATGCACTGAAGACCGGCAGAATATCATGAATGTACAGTTGAGTAATCCTATGGCGCTGATATATAGTGGTGATCACTGAAGTCCATTGAGATATGCTGGCTAGACACATCCTTTACTGGTGAAAGACAGTGATCGCCAGTGGACCCTACGGCTTTGCACAGGCCCGGCAAAATACTGCTTCCTTCGGTGACTTCGAGTCGGAGGGATATTCTCTTTTCCATTCTGAGATATTTTATGCGTGTTCGTCGCATTTTTCATCTCTGGGTGCTGGCAGACGTGTGGGACGGAAAGCAGGAATTGATTCAACGGACGTCGCGGAAGGAGAGAGAACGTCGATCACATGATATGCCTCTTCGGCCGTCGAATTCAATTTCCCTTGTGGCAGTGCCGATCCACACCACCAACAGTGTCCACCGCGAAGAAACCACCTGTAGCCCTAGTTGCTGCCCACTGATGCGAGACAAATATTTCCGAGACTACTCGTGACTTCACATGAAATTTAATGGAAGCTAATCAAGCCGAAACTCAAGTCTGCATTACGGTGCTACTACTGAGTATATCAACCCCTGCGACATGCGTATTATCTAGCGTCTTGTAGCTTTGCTTCACCATTGACAACGACTCACTTATTGATGTAGATGGTTATCTGTTGTGTTCAAACAGCGCATAGATGCGATCCGTCTTGCTTTAATCAATCCATCATGGTGGTGTATTAGCATATCTACTACCTATTCACAACACATCAGAACGCCGAATGATGACTAGGACAGCTATCAGGCAAAACTGTGGGATATAGGGCAGATATCTCATCACTGATTGTTTTGGCCGCGTATCCTCGTCAATGCCATGCTGCCAGCAACGACGTGAACGCATTGTGACATAATGAGTATCTCTCCTGATCTTCTCTATCTTATGACTTTCATCAAATTCTTCAGAAGTGAGGTATATGAGGCGATGCACATGCCTCTTTTCGTATCCTTCCCTCTACGATGAACGCCTTACCGCCGGACATATCCCAAGATGATAAGAGTGTCATTTTCGTTACCCTTAACCGCAATCTGAATCGTTTCATTCTCCAAGCCTTGCTGCACGGTGAGGCCGTCCTGATTCATCTGTTCCTGAAATATCTTTTGAACGCTGGTCTTGCAGGTCTGTATACCGGCATCGTAACGGTCACGCTATGGACTATGTGTATGATAACTGGTCTGAACGGATACCGGGATTCACTGCTGAATTCTGAATACAGTCTCTTCGCCGAAGCACATGCGCAGTATATTCCTGTGTACAACCATCATCGCACTTTATATTCTCTTGACGATACCGTTCGTGATTGACTGGGCGCTGCTGTACTGTGCGTTTATTGAACACGGTAATAATTATTACACAATCTTCCTCACCCTTGCATCCTCCGGCTCGCTGGAGACGAGGTGCAATCTCGTTATCAGTATCACTGGTAGCATAAGCACGCTCCTGGTAGATATCACTATCGTTAGTCATCTCATTGATTCCTGTCGATATGGAAAACCTCACAATCTGCAGACATGGCGTTGCTGGGTCCTCTGGGATCGCCAGTGGCGATTCATTCTTATATCGATTGTTTGTGCCACTGCTGGGACAGGTAAGTGTCTGCTCTATGTCTACCGATATGATTTTTACTCGGTATCTCAGTTATGAAGGCCATGCAAATCCTCAGCGTTAGTTTCCACAACTCCAATCACGATATCAGCAAGACCAACTTCTTTACTATGGCAGAAATTGACTGGTCGTTGATTTACATCTTGCTGACGCTCGCCACAACCCTCATATGTACGCTCTTGATTGTTTACCGCATCATTCGGCATGCTCCATGGATGAGCGCTTCCCGAAAACTCATTGAAATGTTGGTCGAGTCCTCGGCCATGTATTCGATTTCCCTGATTGTCTACCTGGTACTGTTATCGAAGAATTCGGAATCCACCTATTATGCCGATATTATTTCTGCCTATGTTAAGGTGGGATTACGCCGCTTTGCTTTCATTCAATGATCTGATACCTTCAAGGCTATCGCTCCGACGCTCCTAGTCGGACGTGTCTCAGTCTACGCTAATACGATCTCGGCGCGACGAAAGATGGTCGCTATATGGGAGGACCACCCTCCATTGGTCGGCTGTTTTAGGGAAGACGACACCAATAGCAGCGGATGCCATTGTCTGGATGATGGTCATCAAACGTCGTCGGGATCGTCGGGCAAGGAGACTGTATGATCTCGCGTGGGCAGTGTTACTCATAGAGATATAACCGGGATACGGTAGATGATTTCCGGGGAATCGGGATTCTCCTTTAATCAAAGATGTGTTTGGACAGTGACTAGAGGACAATGCAGCATCATAAATTTAGAAACTTGTCTTTAGATCCAAGAGAGCTTTCATCGTGAGTTCAGATCATTTTCAGATCATTATTCTCTTGGCAACGTCTCGAGGGACCAAAATGATACCGGTACAGTGAATTGGGCATCGCCTAGTGAATCACAGTCTCTCCCCATTTTGGCGCCAGCGTGTTACGTGAATCTATGCGAGGGATTACTAGTTTTCCTCTACCAGCTTCTTCACGTGGCCATTGATCTTATCAACTGCGAACCGTCCTTACGAGACATAGCAGGTTGGTATTGCCGGACTCCCAAGCCCTGGTAGCTTTAATTGAGTAGGTGCGGTTAGAAAATAATCTGGCATATATATATATCGCATCGGGTCCTATACTTGCTAACTAAAACTGGCGCTGCTTAACACTTCGGATTATAGGGCTTTGCTCAGAGTGAAACGACTTCACGAAGACTGATAGGGATTCATACACTTTCGGCTGTATCAGTCCTGCAGTGAGACCCTGGGGGTGTTGACCTGGCTGCTACACGTACCACAAGGAGCGTCGGGGCGATAGCCTGTTATATACCATGACAAAACAATCAGCCACTGAACAAGATTGATCCAGAGAGGTCTTTACCCTAACGTATGTCGCAACAATATCTGCATAGGCAGCGGACATCGTATTCCCTCGCACAAGTGCCAGGTACACGACCAGCGCCAGTGTATAAATTGCCGAGGACTCAATCAGAACAGATATGATGCTTCGGAAGAGTAATAGCCTATGCGCAAAGTGGCTGATACGATATAGGATCAAAACCGTGCAAAGCACCGTTGTGGTCAACGTTAGCACAATGTAGATCAATGACCAATCGATTTGAGGAGTGAAATCTCCGATCTTGCTGATATCATCGGTGGAGCTGTAGACAACACTGACAGTTTCCATAATCTTCATGGCTGAAATACTGCGTGACAGGAATATTTGTGCAATGAAGAAGCTTACCAGTTCCAGCTATAGCACAAATAATCGGAAGGAAAACGATTCGCCACTGACGATCCCAGATTACCCAGCAACGCCATATCTACAAGAAATAAGTTACTATTGCTTGACAGGATTAGATGGGTCGACGTACGATAGTGACATCGACAAGAAGTGTACTACCACCACCAGTGATAGCATCAACAAGGATGCAAGCCCTCCTCCACGGGCCGTCGTCCATAAATGCTGAGAAAACGGTGTAATAATTATCGCCATACGTAATGAACGCACGACGCCCGAAAACCCAGTCTATGACGAACGATATCGTCGCGAGCACGTAAAGCACGATGATGATAGTACGTAGGAATGTACCGTGTATCCGCTTCGTAGAAGAGACTATATTAAGAGTTTAATCAGCCTCCTTCGCCGGGGAGGATTAGAAGTCAACGTACATATAGTCCATAAGGTGACCGCTACGATACCGGTGTATAGACCTGCAAAGTGAATTTTGAAAAGGTATGCGTCACGGATTGAGGATGACCTTACCGTGTAACAATGATTCCAGCATCATACGGTTAAGAGTAAGGTCAAGCTGGTCAAAAATGACGCTCTTATCATATTCGGATAGGTAAGGTGGCGGAGCATCCATGGTAGGTGTAGGTGGAAGGTGGTAGATGGGCAAAGAAGTATGTTGGTGGCTTCATATATACAGTCTCCGCAGCAATAGAGTCCGATTAAAAGCCAGGGCAAAGATTGAACCTGAATTCCATTTTCAGGGACACTAAGAATCAAAGAACAACGTGGGGTTCTTACCGGTACCCAACTGATGAAGTTAGACACCCCAGTGTTCCTGGTAAACTATCGGTACCTCTTATTAATCACTCAGCAGAAAACGATTCGAAACGAACCATACCTTAGCAACGGATATCAGAGAACCCTCGAAGAACTAAAGAGGTCGCAGGGCTTTGTTCGGACAACACTGTATTCGAGCTCCTCAATCTATAGAAAGGAAGGAGGAATCTGATAAGTGCGCATATACTGAGACAGCGATTAAACCGATCCTATTTCATCCATTTTGGCGTGCACCCTTTCGCACAACGAAGGGCTTTGTGAGGTTTCCAGGAAGGTCTGAAAATGAATTAGGGTAGCTATTCCGACCACGGAGTTACATGGTAAAGCGCTTCAATCATTTGCGAACCAGCCCCAACCCCGATAAATATGGCGCTGATCAGAGTCCTCTTCTCCTGCAAGATGGAAATAATCAAAATCGCAAAGATGTCAATCGCTCAACAGAGGGAAGACTTACGTAGACCCGTCGGTTGTACTACTTGAAGAAATTGTGAGCAGCGCCGACATCCCCGATGGAGGATCGCTTGACTGGTCACTGGTCGAAGAATCTTACTTTGAGAACTTGGGGAATGACCAATTTTGGTGTTGAAATAACGAGGCTATGGGTTGAAAGACCATCGAGAAGCTCAAGGACTCGAGTTGATTGTCATCAAACATTTCGTGGACACGCAGTAGAGAAAGACGGATGCAAAGAGAGAAGGAAGAAGAAGCATCGTAGATATGCAAGGAAGTTCCCAAGCATGTCTTTGACATCTTGCCGACGGAGACACCCAGTTCTCATCAGTTCGGAAGAATCATGACAGGATTAGATCGTGGGTATATAGTTACGCAGTTTAAATCTGCTTCGTCAATTTGTAGCCAATACGTGTAAGCTGACTGCAAAGTCGGTGTATCATAATCCTTCTGCCTCCCACACGGCGCAGCACTCACGCATACGGAAGGTTCAAGAAGAGGTGGCCTGAGACGACCCAGTTCGGCAGATCATTGCCTTGGTGACGCGCGGCCAAAGACTAAACCACTTCATAGACAGCATAGAATATTGGGACAGACAGACGCAGCCTGCCAGCGCTGGGCCCTTGAGCTTGGAAGCCAGAAGCAGACCGGAAAACCAACCGGAGTTACTCACGTGATTAGACGCTTTCTCAGAAGTACCGGCCCGGTGTTGTATTCGCTTGTAAAGTAAACCCGCCACGTGGCACGAAGCCACATCCACGTCCCTAGCAGCTCCCTGGACTGGACATTTTGCATTGAGGCTAATAATCCTCTGTGTGATCTAGTCCATAAAAGTGGAGCAAAATCTTCGCAGGAGCAAGAGTAACTTAGTAAATATCTGTACTTCAGGTAACCTTTCAGGCTGTTCATTGCTTAGGAGCAACGCTGACGGGTGCCTATTCAGTCTTTTGAATAGCCGAAAAGGCATGAAGAGCGCCTTATGCGAGACTTATGACCAAAACTGAAGCAAAAACTCTGAAAAGGCACGATAGTATTCTTCTTCCTCATGCACATAACTGACTCGATATTAGGTTTACTGGTAAGGTCAGCGTTACGGTCACTCTGAATTAAACTTCAGATGCTAAGGCAGAGATTTCAAGGACAGTCCAAGACGCAAGTCTGTGCAATTAGCTAATTTTTGGGCCTTTTATGACACGCGACATGTTTCACAGCCGTATTCGCTAACTGCTGCGTCGTTCCATGATCATCGTCCTTCTTGTCTTGAGAAGAGGGACACGGAGAAATGTGGGAAATGTATAGTGAGTTGAAAGATGATATTCACCTGCCAGCAGCCATCTGAATATTGTTTCAGCCTCCGGTTCCAATCCAGATGTCAGGGCGGAGATAGGCAAATGTACGACATCCTCCGCCTTAATTCTTGAAGCGACTCCGTTCTGATAAGATAATCTTTATCTGTCAGCCAGGAAACTTCAGAGCAGGAATTGAGCAGGAATGGAAATTTTCATACACATCCTCGTATTTTGAAGGAGCAAGGAATGTCGAAATCTCGGGGCCGATGCGGTCATACGCGCTGCCCACACCATAACTCCGGGAGAGTGGGGGTAGCTTGATCGATGCTATGTCCGTGCCGTATTCCATCTCGTTAGGTAGCTCTCAGCTCTCTGGCAGGGTGCAGGATTCCCTGAGGAGAACGAAATTATAAATTCAGGTGGTCGACAGCGGAAATCCATAGCCCTTCATCGGCGTCCACTCTTTTACAAATGCGCGTCACTATTTTTCTCCTCGTCACATATTTCACTGCGGTGTCTGCTGCTCCGCTTCTTGAGCCGATCTTTGGATGGCTGGGAGGTCTTTCGGGGTCCAACAACAACTCTCCTTCGCCTGCAGCCGCAACTATAGAAACACAGTCCCTTGATGAACTCTACAAGCTTGCCGTTGCCGAGGGAGGCCAGCTCCTCGTCAGAGCAGGAGGGGACACTAGTGTCCAGCAAGATCCCTTCGTACAATCTTTCCAAGAGAGATTCCCCGATATAAACATCACGATCACTGTCGATCTTTCCAAAGTAAGCAGCACCACCGTCAGGCAATTGGATATATCTGATTCGATGAAAGTACCATGACGGGATTATCGACCGGTCCCTAAATCTTACCGGAAAGGCAGGAGTGGACGTTGCACATCTGCAAACGTACCATGACTTCGTTCGGTGGAAGACAGAAGGTCGAGTGAGTATTGTATGTTGTAACAACATCGGCGGTTCTGATGGAATCTAAGCTTCTCAACTACAAACCAGCGGGATGGGACCAAGTAACAGACGACGTCAAAGATCCTGACGGCGCCTTCGTGCAAGTCTTAATTCTTACTCCCCTCCTTTCTTGCAACTGACTTGCTTCTGCAGGGGAATGGCCTACTACCTCTTTACCAACACCTACGCGACGGCCAAAACCAGTGCCTCAGATGCCCCGAAAACATTCCTCGACTACCTTGACTCTAAATGGAAGAACCAAATCGTAAGCGTGTATCCCAACGACGACGACGCCGTTCTATTCGAGTACGTATACTTCCTCCTCGGCGTTATCCTTGCTGACCTCACCCATCCTCGAAGGTTCTACAAAATCCAACAAACACACGGCTGGCAATCCATCTACGACTTCATCGCCCAGGGTATTAACTGGGTTCGAGGGACTGCTACCCCGTCTACAGTCCTCCTGTCTGACAGTCCCGAAGCCGTGACATTTACCACCGCTACGGGATTTCCGGATGCAAGTAGCGGTGTTGTCGAGCAGCTCCCTCCGGACTTGGACTCGAGTGCACTGGTCATCTGGGCTCAGCGTGCGGCGATATTCAACACCGCCGAGCACCCTGCGGCTGCTAAGCTCTATATGAACTGGTTATTGTCGGTGGATTACCAGACCGTGCTGGCCAGTGGAGGATGGAGCGTCAGAAACGATGTCCCACAAAAGGAGGGGCTCAAGCGTACGTCGTTTATCTTCCGTGATAGATTGGCTTGCCTCATTGGGTTCATGTAGCATTGGCGGAGTATGGGAGCATGCTAGATACGAAACCGTTCGATGAATGGATGCTTAACCGCGAACTTGTTGAGCGGTTTAGAATGCAATTTGAACAGCTGTTGGGCTTACCGCAGGGTCTTAGTCCGATTGATGAACCTGCGGGGTCACTGAGGAGGATCGGAGTATATCAGTGACCTGTGTATTGCTCTACCGTATGAATATCTATAGATCATCCTAATTAGCCTGTGCACCGTATCATAGACCTGCAATGCGACCCTTCGGTTGTCCGGCAAGCGTCCTACTTCATAAAGCCACCACAATGTGTTTATGAATACAGCATACCCTAATACGCAGAGAGATAAGGAGACGGTAGTTCTCCATACTGGTCCCCGGCGACCGCTAAGACCTTTTGATCTTCCAAATCCAGAACGTCCGCCTCTTCCGAAAGCGACACTTCTATTCGCGCACGTCTTCTCCGTCCTCTTCGAATGTAAGCGACCACAATAGCAACCAAGATGATTGCAACAATGCAACTTCCTATGACGAGGCAGGTAGGCGAAGCATTCAGGGACCTGTGTGAATCCAAGATGTTTATTGTTCCGAATTGCGAGCAGCACTGTGACTAACCTGGTATGATCAACAGCGTCCCAGTCAGACTTGAGATTTGAGTCAGAACCCAACAGCCTCTTCCTGGAGATTATGATTAATTACCACACGAAGGAGCCGATAAGGATGTGAACCCAACCTGTTTGAAGCTGAGTTTCTCATACTATCGTCGTAGCCCTCGCCTTCGTCGTTAGATGTGCGATCACTGTCATGCCAAGAACCATGATGGCCGAACCCGCCGCCGCCAGAACTAGGAGAACTAAGACCCTGGCCCATTGAACTTCAGGTGCGGATGATGACCCAGCTATTTGTTAGCCTTTATGAATGCTGTCAGCCGATTGAATTGCATGAAATGTAACAGTCACCCAACTCGAACTCGCTTCTTGAAGAGATTTCAAATCTCAAATGAAAGGAAGACGCTTTAGTCTAAATTGGAGAAAACTTGAAACAAAGAATGACGCCCGGGACCAGCTTGACAGGCAGGGAAGAGGCTGCCCTGGAGTTCCTCGCTGAGGGTTAGCAAAAGGATGAAATCGACACTGTCGCGCTTCAGCATTTATAATACCAGGAAAATCAGAGGGACAAAGGATAGAAACCGAGCGGTGTCGAGTATCAGATGGAAGCATATGGAGATCTAAAAGTCAAATCAAGAACAGATGTTACTTTGTATTGAAAAGGTCATAGCAAAGCGCAGTAACAATAGACGTTTACCCAATGTCCAGTGTCGTACCTGAGGCAGAACAGCGCAAATGTGTCGGCGAGGTGTGCTGTTTTCGTCCTGGGAACGAAATGATAGCTACGAATTAATTAGTTGACAAAATCTTTGAGTTTCCATAGCTATGCTAACATATCAATGATTTCGTTTCACGCAAGGCACAAATTTTGAGAAACGCGCCAATAGCCATACAGCATGAAAGACGCGAACTTGAATAGACGGCTCGGATGCATTGGGAACGGGATGTGCCAAAAATATTCGGACCATCCCGGCTGTGCCGGATAATCAAGAATTCAGGACTAAAAGGTTTACCAAACAGCCAAATGCAAGGGTACAAGCGAGGAGTCAAATTTGCGGACTTGCCCTAAAGTGACCGTGTCATGGAGCACGTGGCGATGGCGTAGCCTTAAATCTGCGACCACCTTTGGTCAATGGTGTTAAGCTCTGCAAGAAATACTGAACCGATATCATGGCGTAGCACCGCCGTAGTAAATAACACTTTCCTCCTGTCCGTTTCCAACTCTGACATGATGGCTGTCAGCTGCTTTGTTACTGACAACATCTCTAGTTGTAGGCCCGAGAACTTGGAAAGATATCTTAGGTTCAGAAGAGAGAATTGGGATGAATCGTTGTAATTGGAGCAAGTCGGGACTGATGTAAGTTGTTGTTCCAGTTGGCAAGCGTAGTTCTTATCGTTGTCAGACGCTGCCATCTGATGAACAATTCGTTTCGATGTCCTTGTCCGATCATTGATATCACTCTCTTTCTCAGACCACAGCCAATAGTCTTCGGAGGACTTCTGTGTGACTGCGACGCTCAGGCTCGACATCTGCATTTCGTGGTGAGGGCTATCAGATCGTTGTTAGCTGCCGTTTGATTATTCAGAGCTTCCAGGGCGAAATGATTAAACCGCGAAACAAATTCCGCACATATACATACATCGTTAAGGAGAGCTGCCGTGAATGTAAATGTCCATTCCAGTTGTCATCTTTTTTATCCTGATAACATCGTTTTCAGATGCGAACCACATAGCCGCAGCCGCTATACTCGCCTTCCCGACGATGACTTGAGTTTACCCTCGACTTTGTTACTGCCGTTTACCAAAATTTCCCATGGTTGTCACAACAGTTATCCTCATTCCGGATAAGTCTTTCGGCACAATCACGTCCAGTTATGATGCCACAGCCGGATGGTGATCAGGTCTTCCCGTAATCACCATCCAATACCAAGCCGCATACGAAGCGTATATCAAGGCTTCATCGCTCTTCCTTTCCCCATGGAGTCGATACCGCATAATCTTTCCCTGGGGGATAGGCAGGACATATTCGAGGGCCTGGACTTGGACTTGAACCGAATGATACTCGAAGCATTCCTTCAGGGTATGTCGGTTTCGCCTCTATTCTGCGCCCTCTGAAATCGAGCTGCAGGATTATACACTGGTGTTATATCCATCGCTCTCTGGACCATGTGTGCGTCCTGTTCCCGTCCTTATTCTTCTTTCTCATAGTATGCAGTTTCGAGATCGGCTTTCGGAAAACAATTTTTACTCATTATCATCGTTATGCTGTATCTTCTTGCGACGATTGGATTTTCGTTCGACTGGGCCTTCCTGGGCCGCGCGTTCATAGGACACGGAGATAACTTTTATACTGTATTTCAAGCTGCAGAACTTTCCAGTCCGTGGTGGATAGCCTACCAACTGGTCGATGGAATTACGGGCGGTATTGGTACCTTCCTCGTTGATATTACGATGGTATGTTCTTCATATCATTTCATCCTCTCACTGAACATTCGTTTGAGGTATGGCGTTGCTGGGTCATTTGGGACCGGCAGTGGAAGATTGTCACCTTACCCGCAGTCTGTGCGTTTGCAGGAACCGGTAAGACTCCGAAACTCTTGCTGTCATGCTTCGTTAACTTTTACGTGCCAGTCGCAAAGATAATACAGCTACGCAGCGACCTCCTCGACACGACTGAGGATGTAGGTGATACATCAGGATTTAGTTCTCAGATCGCTTTTTTTTCTGCGATGTACATCTCGTTGACCCTGGCTACAACGTTGCTATGCACGGCACTCATCGTGTATCGTATCCTGCGTGTTTCGGGTGTCCGTTCCTACTTTGGGATCCTGGAGGTCCTACTCGAGTCCTCCGCTATCTACTCTTTGTCGTTGATTGTTTACTTGGCGTTTGTGTTTCGTGATTCCGACGATTGCTTCTACGCAGACACTATCATGACGTATATCAAGGTACTTGAAATGGTTTCTTATTTTTCACGATCTTGGCTTGACCGATATACAGGCCATGGCGCCGACGCTCCTTGTTGCTCGCGTTGCGTCCAAGTCCCACCGTGGTGATGCCCTTGGGGAAGGCAATAATTGTGATCATCATGAAGCGTGTCCCGACCCTGAGGCGGCGACCATCATCATCTGTCGGTGTCAGAATGTTGATGAGGATGGGGTGCTGAAGTGCAAGAGTGATGACAAATCATATGAACTATAGCGCAATAGAGATCTAGAAGCCTTAGAAAGATATACGAAGTCGAACGCTGAATTCTCCAACCCGCTTCAAACGTGACTGGAGTTCACGTCATCCGAAAGCGGAGGTTTGCCATTATATTCACATCGTCATCTATGAATCATACCGCAACTTGAGACATACAAATTCCCGTGACAAAAAGCAGTGAAACCTCCGCACCTCAAAATGCAACATCTTCGACGCTTCATCATACTACGAACCATGGCCTCCGCATCCTGTAAGGCGCTTGTCTTATTGTGAACGTTCTTCCTGTTCTCAAATGCAAATGTAGCACACCAAAAGGACCCAGCGCATGTTATCTCCGGACTCAAAGCGACTATCAGCAATCCAAACACGTCAGAGGATGCCAAACTCATCGCGCAGGAGCGGCTGAAAGAGCTCACTGGAGTGAACGCGGAGGAGGAGCAGCACCATACGAACCGTGTGCTCGGTAAGTCTGACAACCCGCTCGGAGGTCGTTGATACTGAGATGCTACTTAGGCGGACACAAGGCTACTCTGCACAGTGGGTTTCGCCACTACTCTTATTGATTCAGCTCATTCTTTTTAGACGAGGGAACGTCCAAAGCGGCTAAGCAGCACGCTCGCGAGATCCTCGAAGCCGCAGGAATTGATCCGAGTAATATCAAGACTGACGCAGAGCACGAAACGCGAGTTTTTGCTGGGTACAAGGCGGCTTTGCATAGTAAGGTTTAATTCCAAGTGTGAATGTCCGCTCTCATGCCTTCAATTAGATCCCCGAGTATCTGCAGAAGCTAAGCAACATGCAGAAGAGTTTTTGAAGGCTCACAAAGCGCTATGATTTACAAATTTGCCATCGAAATGTACAGTAGTTCCGTCGAATTCCATTGTATCTGTATGTTCATCATTATTAGCCATGCATAATGCAGTGGAGCAGTGGAGCCTAGAGCGTGAACAGAGCTAAAAGGAAGCACACGAAAAACGATGAATCATTGGTGTAAGAAATCTACCTTAAGGGGGTCTAAAACACAAGCACAGAGCACGATCGGCGTATATTAGCCAGAGTAAGTATGGGTCAGAGACACGACATCGAGGTAAAAATCAAGGTAACGATCAAAAAAGGCCGAAAACGGGGCAAACGTAGCTATCCGAAGCTGTAGGTAAATGGAAATCAAGAAGTGACGTAGCTACCCGGTCCGAAGGAAATTCACATCTCCTACAATTGGCTTGACATATTTGAGAAGGGGTTCGGCCATGACGGTCGCGCTTCAATTTGAATCGAGATGTCTGTTCTGGGCTGGCACTAAGTGTGCTTACTACCGCGGATGTCCAGCACACGTGGAGGTACAGCCACCACGCGACACGGCATCGGGATTGCGGGTCACAGCCTGTCACAGTCACGAAACCGGCTTGTTAGCTCATCTGTATGGAGAAGTGGCAATTTACCTCGACAAGATTTCACTTGCCTTCATCCTCACTTTGTGCAGGTATCAGACGCGAATGGGACTGACTTCGCGTCTTTTCTGAATCATTGGCAGAAAATATGGAACAGATGGACTGTAGCGCTTGCAGAATCAATGCAGAATCATTTTCAAGGTTCTGGTACGTAAACTTAGAACCTGGCAGTGCGTGCACGTCGATGGCTCACGTTTGTTCTTCCTCAGTGCCTCACACCGAGTAGGCTCGTAGCGAAGTCGGGCATCACAAAGAGCTCGGAATACTGCTCTAGATGTCAGTACGGTAGGAGCGAGGATGAGGAATACATAAATAGCAGCATTGACCTGGCTCTCTTATGCAGCCATCAGAAATTTGAGTCCATGCGCCCCGAGGCCGGGGATTACGCTAGTGATCACAGAATTATGTGAGCCTGTTCATGTCTATAGTATTTTTTATTTTTGCTAATTCGGCTGTCGTGGTGCTTTCAGGTCCTGCGGTTAACAGCGGTGACTGACCGACTGTACTGCATCGATGAGTCCAAGATTTCAGTATCCTCTGTTCCCTTCGATGCTCTTGTCGCCATTGTAATCGAGGGCTTCACCGGCTTCTGTGATAGCAAGAACGGGACAAGCAAGACTGCGCAAGACCATAATTATTGACACGACGATTCTAGCGCTCGTTGAAGTACGCAAGGTTTGGCGTATTCCTTGTACATCCCAGTATCTGAATTAACTGAGAAGTTTATAGTTTACAAGGGCAATGCCCATGCACCATGCGGAACGTCGTCTTCCATCAAGATGGTCCGGATCGAAAATACTCCTTCATCAGATAGGCCCCTACTCCAGCGGCACTGGCCTTTTGGTGGCTTGTATGCCCGAGAGCTCCTCTCTGAGGATTCGCGCTGTCTTTCCTCCAACACCATAATTATTAAGAATCATGTTCACGCATGGTACATTCTACCTTCACAAGCGTGGCGTTGATTCTCGCCACGCCCTTTGACCTCGGCGAGTCTGGATGCTTCCTGGCCTAAGTGACCTGGATACTGTAAGCGTTTCCACGGTATTGGATCGCAACAAAGACTGACTCAATTTTCGAAGCCTCGGGTGTGGGGAGTTCGTTCCCCTTGCAGGTCTAGATCACGAGGAATTCGGTATCTAAAGACTGACGGGGATATGTGCTGAGTTGAGCAATGGCAGACATCTGCAATGTATGCAGGCACAGTCTTACGACGTGGACGTCTACAATTTTCTGTTCCTGTAATGGTTCGGAGGCACTCCGAAAATCCGCCGTGTATAGAGACGCTCAATATACGCCACCACCGTTTGCCTGAGGAATGGAAGATCATTGTCGCAGTTATTGCTGGATCATTTCTTACAATGTCTCCCGTAAGTATTAACCTTCTCTGATGGATAATTGGTTTCTGATCCTGTGTTAGGAGTATGAGGCGGCTCAGCACAGGAATCGCGATTCGTCACTTTGCCACCTATGCAACGCGTACCCCCGGTTAACCAAAATCAAGATGATTTCTGAAAGTGGCTCTGATCGAAGTCGAAGAGTGAAATCTGCATTATACTCCTTGGTGTGGCGGCCGGTGCTGTCTTGCAGTGGTACGTATCTCGAGTAGCAGATAATTTGACTAGAGCTGATGCATGGCAATCCCAGATTATTCAAGTCAAACGCTAGGTGAATGTACTATGTGCATACTCAAGTTATAAAGCCAATGTTGCGTCAGGGAGAAGCCGGTGCAACATGTGATGCAGGCGGAGCTGTTCACATCCAAAATGGCTCTTGGCGTTTATCTCCAGTCGCTGCCGAATCTCTCGGAAAGTTCTCCATGGTTCGTTGTATATCGCGAGAAGAAAATCTGAAGAGGCGCTTTCACAGCAGATCTCGGTCCGGAGCGGAGCGGCCAGGGCGCTTGTTCGACATCGCAACTCCGACTCTCACTCCATCCCTGATCCCCGTTGTCTTCCCTTCCCTTTGTACTTTATTTGATTGCCAAATTGTTTCAGTGACAGTGCAGTACACGTGCGTGAGAGGTCTGGAAGAACTTACCAAGTTCACGGGATCATGTCCATACGTGCTTTACCAAGGGTTTTCGCCAGCTCCTTCGGTGAGGACGCATACTGCTCTTTCGGGCGTATGTAGTGGTTGGGAGTTAGAAGGCTGGGCATCGACGTCCACAATCTCGCAGCAGTGGAAAGAAGCCCATCGATTAGGACCATTCCGAGCACCGGCGCCTGCAAATGAGCTTGTTCCTCGGGGTTTGCCATTCAACCAGGATTTTGCCACGATGACTGCGATCCCCCAAAACTTTCAAGTTTGGTAGCTACCGAGGGTGGTATTTGACTTGAAGAAATGTTCACCCGGTAAAGCCAACGATGATGGACAGCGGGAGAAGATATAGCTTGTCGGAGGTTTGAAGGTACCAGAAGGGCGATCACCCGTTTGCAGGTTCGTATTATTGAATTGTGGTATTTCTGGTGTCTACCATTCAGAATTTTTTGTCCTAGGATGCGATCTACCCCGCATAGCCCAGGGAAAATATATGTCTCCTGTTCCCTATCCCGAAGTAATAGAGTTCCCCAAATACGTGGAGGCGGTAAGAGCTGGATTCAATAGAATTAGAGTCTCAATATTGGGGGTTGTCATGACGATTGCTAACAGTGAGTCTCCGGTGTTCAACAGCTCCTGAATCCTAACGATATCCTTAGATGTCTATGTCGCGTTGTTTGTCGTCCTGTGGTGTAATGCCATAACCCGCTGCCTTCCGTTCGTGTCCTGAACGACCGAAGGGCTCAGCGGCATGTCTTATTTTGCGGTGGTTGACATATATAAGCTAGCCCTGACAACCTGTCCTCAACAAATTGCCGTCATCACCCTCTCCTACGCTGCAGCCGCAATCACCGTCTCTCGCAGATATTCTGTAAAATCGAGCATCCCTAGATTACCGAAATCGGGCAATTCAATGCGCGCCTGCGATCTGCAAAACCTTTGGCGGCTATGATGTGGTTCTAGTTTCCTCGCCGTTGGAACATCCCGTTTGGGTCATCATGAGGACGACCCATTCGTGGCTTGAAAAACAGGATGTTCGGATTCTGTAACACGACCGCCCGTCCCCGGACGTGGGAGTTCGACGTCATATGTGGTGGCCACCAAGGAAGCCAGCTTTTACCTGCAACGACTTCGACAACCGCAGAGGCTCAGAAGTATCGAAGGTAAAACAACTGGTTTTCTATTGGTTGCGTGTTCCGTCTTGCCCTTCTGCTCTTTCTCTCGTATACTGTTACTGTGCAGAATATGACGTCAAGTCTTTGGAGCATGCGACAGCAGTGCCCTCCAATCAAGTCCTGCGACAAATTCTTGGTCTCCCCTTTCCTAATCTTATCTACCAAGTGTGGAGCGCGAGCCGAGGATATATCTGTACGGTTAATATTGCTGTGGCGCTAGAGTTGCTTATTTTTTTTTTTCAAAGTTGAACACGCGGATCGGAGCTTGGAGTCGTTCAGTCGCCACTTGGAGCCATGCAAGTTTTCTGTATTCATAAACAAGAGCTGGTTGGCCCGTTGCAGCAACGCTATGTCCACGAACGAAATGTATTCACCGTCGATATCAGCGTGATGAGGGTTGATTCCGTTTGGGGGTAGGAATTGATTTACGTTACCTTTGGTTTTCCTTTATTAGCGCTCCAGGCACAAATGCATCCCAGTCTCCATCCCGAAGTCTGGTGCGAGTGGGAATTTTCCAGCTGTAGAAAGAGATGCCAGTATCGGCTACCTAAACACTCACCTGTTGCAAACTGAAGGGAAATATTTCTGACTGACCTCAGGTCATCACTTGAGCAATAACAACAATGACCGGCGAATCCGTGCTGATCGTCGACGAATGTTGGCTTTACGGTATGGATTCTTTCCTATCGGCAGAAGCAGCATTGATGCTTTTTCTGGACAACAGATGAAAACCACCTTTCTTTAACATTGCAACGAAATCTAGATGCCTCTGTTCAAAGTAATGTGTACGACGTTTTACAAATTCTGTATCGCAATGCCCATGTATGATGTACTTATTCTCAGGATGCAAAGATTGCGGGCACGCAAATCTTTCCCATCAGGAATTCTACCCTAAAACCCATCTAGTTCTGTCGTTGATTCGCATAAACCGCATGGAAGATTGTTTGTATGCGGAGCTTTTGTCTATGTGTTCGGAATTTTGCGTTCGGTCGAGAACGCCTCATGCGGATGGGTGCCGGGACTTCGATCATGATCAGACGACAACACCATCTTCGACATTCCCACATGACCTCCCCCCCGCATTTTCTTCGCAAAAAACTTCTTCCTGCATGCCTTTCTTCCCACTTCTCGATTTCATCACCGTCAAACGCGACCACTTGGTAAACCTAATCCATCTTTCCCTTTCTCGTCCAAACTCTGAGCCACATCATAGAACCCTGAAGATGTAATTCGTGTGCGACGATTGAGCGGATTACCGCAAACTTCCAGAGACCGCCTAGATGCCCATGAGCAAATGACATCACATCGAATCTCATCAAAAAAGAACGAGGTGCAATCAAACCTCGTTCTCTGCTTCGGACTCTCTCTTGGTGCGGGTGTCCGATGTATATAATAACGTTTCCTTCGTAGGACGGGTGGATCAACTCCTCCAGAATGAGTACTACGATGGTCCTTCCAGCTCTTGACAATACGGCAAGCCCTCAATCTCGCTTTCTGATTCATCGGCTAATTACTTTGCTCCAGATGGGAGCCCTTCTCATCGGGACGATGTACGTGTTCATCCCTCATGGTTCCTTGCATTCATGAGACCTGATTCCATGTACAGAGTCGCAGCGAGGTGGGTGACACAACATTCTAGAAGGACCAGTGAGCGTTGTTCAACCGGCTCTGCAGCATCTGGGGGAGCTCCATATTGCATACATATGAGTACTACTCGGTGCGTCATTTTCGATCGTTTGACGGAGCTATGGAATACCAAGTTCAGCTACAGGACTACCCGAAGGACCATATCGGTATGAAATGTGTTGTTGCGATTGTGTGGTAAGTGGACATCATTCTCTGTCATCGGCTCAATTTAGACCCCGCGTACCAGCCTTCTCGACACCATGCATCAAATCTTCATTACCCACGCGTTGTATATCTACTTGATCAAAGGATTCGCCAATCCGTTGATCTTGACCAGACTGCTTTGGTAAGTCGGGCCTCTGTGCACACTGGACTACTGGCTTCATGAGCGCAAATCTCTAGGACCTTCTTAATACAACTAGTTATAACGGTGCATGTTGTTCCTTGTCTCATTCTTCCTTATGCTGAATGTTACCCTGCAGGCATGTCAAGGGTTGGTCTGTCAGGGGTTCGTGTTCGTGGCTGTCAACAACAGGAACAATTCAGCTGACTTTCATTCGCATTAGCTTTTTTACATGGAGGGTCTATGTCGGTGAGTCCCATTCTCAATCTGTCAGTTGCCCTTGGTGTCATCTCATTTGCATTCTAGTCAGCCAGAGAAACCGTTTTCTCGCCGCCTTCATCGTATGTCTTTCATCAGCTCCGCAACTCCTATTGTTAACATTTCTCAGGCAAGTTTGGTCGTCGGCAATTTCGTGGTTACGCTATGTGAGTAGCTGACTCGATGTTACCCGATCTATTGGCTAAGAGGTATTTCGTCCGTAGACTATTATGCACGATGGTATGTTCCAGCACGCTGTTGACTTCGCTATGTTGACGCTGATTGGATTCCAGCCAATCCCTTACATCAACTACCCAGCTTAAAGAACTAAAGAATATCGCCAAGCTATTGGTTTTCGGATATAGTGCCGATATTGTGCGTTGTTGACTGTGCTATCCGGCCGCCGTATTGATTCGTCCAAAGCTGATAACCATTTCCCTCATTTATATGCTCTTGAGGAGCAAGACGCAAAACTCGCAGTATGTGCTGCATTCTGTCAATCTTGATGCCATTTAAATGACTGGTCTTCGCAGAACAAACCATATTATCAATAGGCTAGTCCTTTACTCTCTGAATACGGGATTTCTTAATAGGCAAGCGTCGTGTAATATTCACTACGGAGCATGATGTTAACGATTCGCGTCTAGCATTTTTGCAATTCTTTGCTTCATTACCGCGGTAAGTCGTTCTCCAACTTCTCTATATCAGGTCTAACAGGCGTCGAACAGACCGTCTGGAGCGAGAATCTGATTTTTGTCGGTTTGTACGCAGTCCTGTGTCGGAGTAAGTCGAGTTATCCTTTCACCAAGTATCTTTTCCTAACATGCCCGCATAGTGTATAGCGTTTCCGTCCTAGTAAGAGCCCTATCTCGGTTTCGAAGACAGGATAACACTGACCTGTCGCTACAGGCGACCCTGAACTCTCGGAAGAGGTTCAGATCTCTAAGCAGCGTGCACAGGTTGACTTCCGAGTCGTTTTCTTCTGGGACAAGGTTACAAGTCGCCAGGGTGAGCATTGGCCTATAAATGCGGTTGCTTGAACTAATTTCTTCCATCAAGCCCGGTGATATGGCAATCCAGGTCGATTACCAGCCCCGTATTACAGACGATGCTTCTTCAGAGATTGTGAGTATTTATTCCATTCGCAAGGTACGCTTGTGTTCTTACGGATTTCGTTCTCCAGAAGCACAATAAATCGACACATTCGTTGGAGCTGGACACTTTAACTAGAGTTAAAGCAGACGACTGCCCTGTTTGATTATTTCGAGTCCTTCACGTTGTGTACTTCAGGCTCCAGCTTTCACTTTATAGCGGCTACCTTATGGGATATGTAACAAGGTGTAATATTATTTATCGAGAGCTACCGTTATCTTGAATACGAGCGCAGATGCTATGAAAAATACCGATCTTCCGTGCAACTTCACACTAGTAATTAAGGTTCGTACCAAACAAGCGGACCCATGTAGAAGACCCAACTTTCAAAAGTGATCCTTGACATTCGGGGCATGATTAAGGCCTTCGCTCTAAGACGAGTCCGTACAGCCCGGATCGAATTTGAGCCGTCTACAAAGTCGTGCACGTGGACGGGAGCGGAACGGAGAAAACTGGGGTTTAGAATACATGAAAGCTGTCGCTGACCGGGTATGTCCTTGAGTGGTGGCTTCGATTTCATTATGTCTAGTCGATCCGTCTCTACAAAACCAGTCCGAGGAAGCGATAGTGTTCGACCCATGACCTTGGCAAGTGGAATTGAAGTCTCGATACCGTTACGTACCCCGAGCTGCTGTTTTCCAAAACCAAGATAGATCGGATATGTCATCACGCAAAATAACAATAAGCGTGGGTGCTATTAATACATTATCGACTCTGCGGGCGTCTTCAGTCCATGTAATTCCTAGCAAGCGGAATGCCGAGAATTCAGCAGATCGGACACTGATACTGTCATGTAGAAATTCAGGGCGATTGAAGTTATCGAAAGAGTACCCTATTGATGAAGGGTGGCTGTTGTCGTATGAGAACTTGAAGTCCATAAGAGTCTGTGAAAGGTGTCTCCCTGTCAGATCGAGCACGTTCGAGAATACGGACACGAAAGACGAGTACCTTACCTGTCATACCTATGCAATAACTTACATAACGCGTCTCCCTAAATTGAACAACAAGAGGTGTCTGAATGCAATTTTGAGCTGTCGAGCCTCGACTTGAGACTTGAAATATGCCATTAGGGATAGGAGTATGATGATTTCCTGTGAGATTCTTGGCGCAGAGCGAGTGCACAAAAGTGGCATAACGAAAAATCAACACGTTTACCTCGTCTTCCCGAGATATGAGGCAAGGCCAAATACATCATGCAACATCGTGTCTGCCGGCGTTCATTTTTTGTTTAGATAATACAAGCCCCCTCCTGATCGCTGTCAAATGCAAAATTGAAATTGAAATTAGCCGTACCGCGGCTGCCGCCGGTATGGGACTGCGGCGGCCTGGGGGTGTGCCGAGATTCTCCTCCTTTTCACATCGATGATAGGCTGTCTTAGATTATTTTGCCTCTTGTTTTGGATAACAAAGGATATCGCGTCGATGGAACCTAAGACAGAGTATGGCCCCTTGCGAAGCCGTCGGTATTTAAACAAGAAACCAAAAGTCGTCATTCAACCAACTGACCGCCATGAATCAGGCTACCGATACGTATGACTTCGTTCTTCCGCCATCTTATGTTTCTAACCGGAGTAATATTCTTAGATTGGGACCATTGCTCCTGGGTCTGATGTTCAATCTACTTTTGCTGGGCATGATATTCGTGCAGTACTACATGTATTTCATCAAATATCAACGGTACTATTTTCCCCCATTCCTTCGCGATTTCATTGCTGATGATATTTCTGATCTT
This sequence comes from Armillaria nabsnona, assembly GCA_030407065.1. Taxonomy (NCBI): domain Eukaryota; kingdom Fungi; phylum Basidiomycota; class Agaricomycetes; order Agaricales; family Physalacriaceae; genus Armillaria; species Armillaria nabsnona. The sequence continues at coordinate 3,877,784 of JAUDQA010000002.1, forward strand.
CAGTCGTGATAAGCTCTGGATCCGGATATTTGCAAGTCATATTTTGCGCGGTTGGCGACGCGTAAACTTATACTCGAAGCAGGTCTACTCCCTTTTGCTCGTGAATGTGGGCGGGACCATTTTGTACATGGTTGATATGTACATGGCGCTGATACTGAGCTTTGGTAAGCATATCAATGGCTCCTTGATAGAACAAACCTGATTGCCTGCTTCTAGGAAGCGCCGCGCGCTCTACATGGTGTGAGTCACAGTTCCTTGTACATGGCGTGATCTAATATATAATTCGTTTACAGTGGGTGCTGCCAGTATGTGATCTGCATTTTTATTCCATGTGGTCCCTACTGACAACATATCCTCCTTTACGAAGACTCAGCACTAACGGTCAGCACCTTCCTTCACCTCCATTGCCACGCTTACCAGAGACATTAGGCTATCATGGCTGGCGCAGTACAACTCTTCTTCGCATGGCGTGTCAAGGTTCTCACGTCTAGTTGGATATCCGCATCGAGCGTGTGCTTCACAGCCCTTCTATCGGTCGGTAGGTCCTACTCTTCTTCTAGTCTTCTCCAACTGTTCGTAACTATTATACTAGCCGGTGGTATAGCCACTGCCGCCGAAGCCAACGCTCAACAGGCGGTAACAGATTTCCAGACATTCAAAATCACCGTGATTATCTGGCTCGTATCTAGTTGCGTTTGCGACTTCCTGATCACTGGGGCTTTAGTATGGTATCTGTACGTCATACATTCCATCCTTCGATAAAAAGGGTACTCATTCTTCTCCTCGTAGTGTAAGCAGTTCGGACGAGCTATCTAAATCAGCTTTTCCTTCTGACGGGGTTCCAACAGCGTGGTCACAAGACAGGATTCGAACAGTCCGATGAGCTAATGGATAGGATAATCCGGCGTATGTCTTTTCCATAAGGATCCCCAGAATCATTGTTCCTTATTGATCTACCTTTAGTTACTGTTCAAACGGGTTTGATCACCTCCATCTGCGCAATGTTGGATCTCATAACGTTTCTTGCCATCGTATGCTACACCCTTCTCCTCTATTTTGTACCTTGTAACGTTATTATATCCTTAGGCCTCGCCGAACATACATATAATATTCACAGGGATGCTCGGAAAGCTCTACACCAACGCACTTATGAGCAGCCTCAACGCCCGCTCTGGATGGTCCTATTCTGTATCATCGAAAACAAACATGGATTCGTCCAGGAAGGTACGTCTCCACTTAATTACTTTCATGCGACGATCAGATCCTCACCCCCATTCGCAGAAAGATGATGTAGTTCGATTGACTACCGCGAACACTGAGGTGTTCGTGCAAGTGGAGCGTCACGAGATGACACCTATGAGCACCCAAAGAGTGTCCGAGTCGGAGGACTGGGAAGGGAAGCCGGGGAATATGGTATGATGTGATTCGGTGTATCGCTCCGTAATACAGTCGTTCCGCGACTTCGACGGTCATAGATGGAATTGATTCAATAGATCTAGACTAGTACAGGCGACAAAAGTTGGACCAAATGTAACATGAAAACGAATGTCCTTCAACGAAAGAGAAATATGAAGTTCGCTTCATTTCCAGCGGACGGTAAGGGCTTGAATATCAAGAATGCAAAGGACAACTAGCCCGTACGCGCCAACTAAACAATTCTTTCGACTGTGACCTCGTCATAACAATATAAGCCAGGACTATAGCGCTTCACCGCGAGGTAGATATCCAACCCATCATTTTTGAACTCGCGGAGCTGGTCGATATGCTCCGAAGTTAAATTCCAGCTAAAGCCTTCCCCTGGCTCCGAAATAGTCAGGCGAACTGCCTTCAAGATTTTGCTCTTCCACCTCAACGACACCATGTCTAAGAACGAATGGTCGATAAATCGACACGGCCCTTCTTCCATTCTGTTGTCCTGGATATAAATCTTGAAGTCGCGGATGACGGGAAGGAAATCGAATGCCGGAGAGCCCTCGTTGGAATAGACAGCCAAGCGATCGATGAGAGTTTTGAAGATTGGATTATAGTGCGACCGCCAGTACTGCACGGACAGGTGCAGGGATTCAATGGTCGGCGTAAGGTCGAGGACATGGAATAGAACATCGGTGAAAAGGGCATGGTTTAACGTCAAAGAGGTGAGGCTACATTTAGAGAGCTGGATGAGGCTCAGCAGAGCGGGAAGCGCATCATCAGGACAATCAAGGTCTGAGTCCTCATCGGGGGAAAGGCACATTCCTTTCAGCCGTGGCAACAAAACGCTGCGAAGGACCGCCGGTTCGCAGGCTGTGAGATAACACAAACTTGGTCGATGGATAGGAGTCGTCACGTGACGAGTACCGCTACTGCATTCATAAGGCGCATACAATGTTTGGAGAACTGTGCAGCGCTGAATTACATCAAGCAGTTTGTGTATCGCCACGGCGGATCCATCCGCCTTACGATCAAAGTACGTTACGATATTTTCCCACGGAAATTCGAACTGGGCATCTTCGAAATTTCCATCTACGTCAACGGTCTGCAAAGCAGGAGCCCATTGAAACACATCAACACGATCTCCTTCTACCAGTTCAGTGGCATAAATCTTGATATATGATAGATTGTCGAGCGCTGCATGTTGGATCTGGGAAAAAATAGGAAGAACGGTACGGCCCAGGTCGATTTCTAGTCTTTCCAAGCGCCGTGAATGAGAAATAGCGGCACGGAATAGATGCCCGACAACTTCAGGACCATATTGTTCCAAGGAAAATAGCTGCAGACTCAAGCGAAGGTCGGCTGAGCGTTGGAGAACAACGCTAATCATGGATGTCGGATCTCGGATGGCATGCATGAGACCATGGGATGTGGTAAATCTCGTCCATAAAGAGGGGGTGTTGTTGGCAACGTATCTCCATGACGAGGAGACTTGTCCAAAGACCCAGGGACCATTCAGGTAGTCAAATACGTCGAAATATCGACAATGGTCTCCATAAACGCTAAGATGGAATATTTCCGTGAGGATCTCTACGCAAAGGGTTTCGATGGGGGCTCGTGTTTGCTTTATAATTGTGGGGACGGCAACAGAGGACATGCGTGTCAATGGGACTTTCTGGAAGGAAGCATATTAATCAATTTGCAGACGCAGCAAGGCTGAAGGCACGCACCTGAAGTTATACTGCTAACCCGTGCGTAGCTTTACTGATGTGCAAAAAATTGCAGCCCCCTGTCTAGCCGTCAACGTCATATGTCGAGAAAAGAAAAGAAAAAAGCACGCACCACTACAGAAGCACTTCTAGTTGGTACTTGGGCGACGTGGCAGAATATTTGACAGATATTTGAAAAAAAAATGGTTCGGGGAATGCCGTTCTGAGTGTCGAAGCACGCTCTTTCCTTATTTGGACTCGCCCCGGTACAACGGTCCGCCAGTACCCGAGACAAAAATACATTAAAGAAGGATGGAAAATAGGCTAATAGTAATGCTACTAGCACGATACGTTGACGATACTCGTCTCGTCGCTTGGTCTTCGATTCTTGTATCCGTAGAAGGACTTAAAGTTTGAGGTGGGAGTCCCCCAGAGATCATTCACCCGCGTGTATTTCTCCTGAGTTCTGAGTCGGACGCTGAAAGACCGTGTATTTCACGGAAGTAGTAATGAATTAACAAATATGGCATATTGGGCGGTTAGTGGTCCGTTAACAGTAGCAGCGATCTATACTCAATGCTCGAACAGATGATATCTAAACATTTCGTTCTGACAGCATGTACGCCTCCTGGTCCACTGCTACGACGTGAAACCGCAACTTCTGTATCCAATCCATCATATTTCAACCCGCGGAATTCAGTGATATGTTCAAAAGTGAAATCCCAAGTCATATCTGCCCCTGGCTCCGATACATTCAGCTTGATGACCTCTAAGACCCCACTGTTCCATCTCGAGTGTACCATATCAAAGAATGTATGATCGACGAAAGAACAGGGTTCTTCCATGAAGAGATCTTCAATGGCGATATCCAGATTTCTGACAAGAGGAAGAAAAGCTTGGGCAGCTTGATTTGAACGAAAAGCTAGTTGATTAATGAGGCATCTAAAGATTGCATTGTAGGGTGATTGCTATCTTCAGAGTTTGGACATGTGGGGTGAGATGAAGAGCATCGATGAGAAGGTCGGTGAAAATGACATCATTAAGCTCCAACGAAGTGAGGGAACATTGTGAGCGATGAATAAGGTCCAGCAGAGAAGGAAGCCCGTCGTCAGGACAGAGCTCATAGGAATATTCATCGGGAGTTAAACATATTTTTTCAAGCTGGGGCAATACTAGACTGCGGATAAGCACGCCTTCGCAAGCAGTCAAAATGCGCAGGCTATCCTGAACGAAAGGGGGATTCAGGGGGCTGGGGAAATGATCTCCGGGTGCCGTGGTGAATAGTATTGGGACATACAGTGTCCGCAAACTTGTGCACTGCTTAATCGTGTCCAGCAGCCACCGTAGTGATGCAGGATCCCCGAGTTCTCTGCGATCAAAGAACTCAAGGAGGTTATTCCAAGGGAACTCGAATCGTGCACCGTTATAATTGCCGTGTAAATGAACGGTTTGCAAGGCAGGCGCGTAAAGGAAGGCATCGATGTAATCATCTGGTCCACCCTCATAACAATAAATGACCAGAGACGAGAGGTGGTCAAGGGAGTCTTTCCCAATTTCGGAAAAGAGCGGAACAGACGGCGAGTTTAGATGGAATAGTACGCGTTCTCAACGATGCGATTGAGTAATAGCCAGCCGAATTATCTCACCCTGCACCTCGAGGGAATATCGTTTGCTAGGATGTAACTCTAGGTCCAAGTTAAGGCAAGCAGAGCGCTTCAATGCCACGCTGAACATGGATACAGGATCGCGTACAATTCGGTCCCAGCCGAACCCGCCCATAGATAGGCGCGTCCATAAAGACGGCGTGTTATTGGCCATTTGCCTCCTAACGAACAGACGTGCCCAAGTTTCCAGGGGCCGACCTTGGTGTCATGGACAAAATAACGGTTGTCACCGCCTTCAAGAACACACATACGAAATATGCTTATGAGAATCTCAACAAAAAGTCCATTGATGGGAGCTGGTATTTGTTCTGCGATGGTAGGTGTATCGGATAGGAAAATCGCGACGGCAAATGGACGATATTAAGGCCGAAAAACGACCGACGGCAGGATGCTGCTACAGGGAATGTCCAGGCAGAAGATTGGTAGCCAAAAGGTAACTGCTGTCGTCGTTCAAACTTTAGGGACACGTGGGAGGTATGTTATATAGGAGGCACGTACTATTGAAGAACTAAACTCGTGTTTGAGTCTCGATGATGGTAGTTGCAATCAAACATGCCGGGGGGTGGCGTAGAATTCCGCTTATAGTCATGAATTTGAAAATAGGCTTGCCTAAGGACTCGCTGAAGACTCGCTAAGGACGCAAGGACTGGCTACCGAAAGCTACGCCAAACAGGATCATGAAGGAAAGCGCTTTCTGTTTACTCCTAGATAAAAACTGGTTATATATTCTTTGAGAAAGTATGATCGGTATGCAATTGGTATGGCTCCTCTCTACTTATTTCATTTTATTCTTGACTTTTTCGCACCGGACTAAGCTATGCTCTCTGAGAAAATACGCTTGACTGCTGACTCTTCATCAGATTCTCCGCCGATGCACCTGTTATATATCCAGGCTCTGTTGAAGGCTGTAAGTAGTCTGATGACTGGCGACCACCATCCAGGCGTACATCGTGATCTTCATAAATGTCGCCGAGCAGCTCTGGGTGCAACATAAACGAGTATCAAACCCAATGCACCCGGCGGCGCGATCAGACTCTGATCACAAACTTATAGATACCGAAGCCTCGATAGATTGCCGGAGGAAATAATGGAACGCCGGCCTGCCGGAAGGCCTGGTTTTGTAACACACTGCGCACTGCGTCTTTGCCGCATCAGATCCAGAAAACCTCAGTGGACTTTCTTTATCGCGCGCGATTTCTTATGAGGGCACATCATGCTGTGGGTACTTGAAATTCAAATTAATCCACGCCTAGGCTCTACTCCAGGTAGGTCGTCACTAAAACACGCGAGAAACGAAGGATGGAACATCCGCTGATGGTAATGCTATTGGGATGACACGCGTCTCGTTGCTTAGTCCTCAGAGTACTTTTAGTGTAGAATTACCCGTTTGTATCACGCGTGGGCATTTCTCCTATTCTGCTGAAATACCACTGAATTCTATGGAAGTAGTAAGCCTCGGGAATTAGTGGACGGAACATAGTGGAAGTACCCAGCATCGAATGAATTATCGAGGTAAACTTTAAACGTATCTTGTTCTCTTACGGGAGAACCTTATAGTTTCACTATGACGACGCAAAACTCCCAGTGTGATGTCCAATCCATTGTTTTTGAACTTGCGAAATTTGCTGATATGTTCCGAAGTCAAACCCCATGACAAGGCATCCCATGGCTCCAATACATCTAGCCTCATGGCCGATAGGACCCCAGAGTTCCATCTCGAGGAGACCATGTCGAAGAAAGTATGGTCGATGAAAGAACAAGACTCTTCCATGAGGAGATGGGAGACGGTGTTGCTCAGATCGCTAAGAAGAGGAAGAAAGCTCTGCTGAGGAGCGGGATGGAGGATCAAGTGCTGAATGAGGGCTTTAAATATACGATCGTAGCCGGATTCCCAGCCTTGTGTGAAAACTTTGAGCGTTTTGATGCCCGGGGTACAATGGAGAATGTCGAGAAGTAGGTTGGTGAAAATGACGTCCGCGAGCTCGAGCGCTGGATGACGTCCAGCAGGGCCGGAAGCGCGTCATCGGGACAGTAGTAAGTTGCATCCTCGCCAGGAGCGAGGCAGATCTTCTGCAATTGGGGGACTAGACTCCGAAGAATGGGACCTTCACATACAGTGACATCGCGCAAACTTGATCGAACCAATGGGGTCAGAAGGCTGATCGCTGTGGCGGGCGAACAGCATATCATTGGCATATGAAGGGTCTGTATGTTCGGAGACTGGAGGATTATGTTAAGAACGTGATGTATGAATTCATAATTCCCACATGACCTGACGGTCGAAGAATTCAACGATGTGATTCCAAGGCAGTTCGAACAGTGCGGGCGCGTTGTTGTGTGAAGCTCAACGGTACGCAAAGCGGGGGCGTCCTGGAAGGCGTTGATGTCAAGGAGCATCCATAAATCATAGCAATGAACTACCAGGCGAGAGAGTTTATCAAGCTGATGGCGACGAATGTCGGATAGAAAGGGAAGAATTGAGTGACTGGGAGTAATTGTTAAGTGCTCCCACCGCGACGAGTGAGCGATGGCGAGTTGGTAAATCTCTCTCTGCACCTCGAGAGGGTAAACGTTGCCTGGGGATAGCTCCAAGTTCAGCGCGAGGCAGGAAGAGCGCTCCAATGCAACCTTAAACCTCGATACGGGATCCCTAACGACGTCGGAATCGGTAAGTGATAGACACGTCCACAGAGATGGTGTGTTGTTGGCGACTTGCCTCCACAATGAGCATACTTGCCCGAGCTTCTATGGACCACTGCGATCATTGACATCAAGGCGCTGGAAGTAGGGACCGTGTTCGAGAACACACATATTGTTATGGATATCGGGCCTTTTCCGGTCGAACATGAGTCAACACATGCTTTCTTTCGGCGTTCTCGGTCATGACCTCGGCCTACTGGCATTTTCTCATATTTTCTCTATTCTTCTTGCTCATGCTGGAATGTGATGGAATCTTGTAGAATAATACTGACTCGAGTCCTTACTAGTAGTGTATAAATACTTACTTGACATTGTATTAAGATCTTAGCCTAATTTTACTACTCTTCAACGTCCACTTAACTGTGTGATCTAAGCATTTCTGATCGGTTACACCTAGCGCTTGCCGTTCCGTTTGCCTTCCGACTACGCCTAGCGCTTGTTAGCACCCATATCGGATCCCTCTTGGTGGTTGGAACTCGCTCTCGGACATCTTCGCTCACGACTTGGGTTTTACTCGAGTATTCATCATCTCGTGTATTACTCAAAATACTCTGATTCTTAACACATATGAAAGATGCAAGTGAGAATTTCAACAAAAAGTCTGTTAATGGGAGCCGGTATCTACTCTTCGATTGCAGGTATATCGGATTGGGACATCGCGATTCGCGACAGCAAATGGATGATATTGTGGCCGAAAAATGACTGATGGTAAGATGCTAGTGCCGGGGATGTCCGGGCTTAAGATTCGTAGTCGAAGAGTAACTATTGTCGTCGTCAAAACTTGAAGACATGTGAGAGGGATGTCATATAGGAAGCACGTACTACTGAAGAACCAAATTAGTGTTCGAGTCTCGATGATGGTGGTTGCAATCAAACAGGCCGGCGAATGCCGAATAATTTCACTTATAGCCATGAATTTGAAATCTCGCTTGCCTAAGGGCTTCTCAAGAGGCTTCAAGACTGACTAGACTAACTAAAGCTAACGATCTTCACGCCAAACAGAGAATATCGTGAAGTGCTTACTCCTGAGTCCTGGATAACAACTCATTTTAAAGTCTCCGAGGATGTACCATTGTTATTCATTTTATAGCTAGCTTTCTCACACCGGGTTTACGCTGATGTATGCTGTCTGTAAGGAAAGAGACTTGACTGCTTCTGACGAAGGATGATGAGTCATTCTTCGTCAGAGTCCCACCCGGCGCGCCTATGACAGAATAGATACCGAAGCCTCGATAGAATGCCGGAGAAAATAATGGAACGCCGGTCCACAGAGCAGCCTAGATCTTGTACCCAAGTGCGATGCTGTCGCATCAGATCCGGGAAATCTGAGTAGATTTTCATCTTTATCGCACGCGATTTCATATGATGGAGCATCATGATTCGTTGAGCTGACTGCGCATAGCAACCAATGTTCACCTGCTTCTTGTGTAAATTGCCATCATTTAAGAATATGAAAAGACGTCTATAATAGACCGTGGATATATATGCGAGTCCATAAAAATCTGAATAATTCAACCATACACATGGAATGCCGTATCCCAACGTCCCCAAGCTAGGCGCTCGTGCTGTTTGAAACATATCGGAATAACTATCCAACCTTGAGTTACTTGGCTACCTAGGAAATGAAATTGTACTCACCTTATCAATACCGCCCTCGCTGGTCATCATTCCCTCGTTAGAATGACCAATGTTCGGGGCCCAATCGATGGTGGTAAGACTGGGGATGCCATCCATATCTTTTAACATCTGGACAAAGTTCTTTCCTCTGGTGATATGGTCCGCCCCTTGAGCCTTAGAGACACCAAATAGTCGGTCAAATATTCTAGGATGTGAAACGGGGAACACTCACGGATGCCTGACATCTGTCGTCTCCGTTGGCGTAATCGGTCTGCGATGAGAGGTGGGTAACCAGGCGGAGAAAAAGATCTTTATCACTTACCAGTCCCCAATCGTAATTCATATTGCGCCCGTTGTATTTCTCCACAATTCCAGACCTTCCCAATGTACGTGCACTCTCAGTAGCGTACGCGGGGAAACCGGACGCCAGCCCGTACTTGTAGTCGTCTATACCGTCGCAGTCGTCGACCGAGACCGGACGGTCTGACGTTAGCCATAATAGAGATCCGGGATTCGCTAGACGTATTGAAAAGTGAGGTACTATCACCGCACATGATATCAAGAGAACTTACCGACCCAGAAATGCAACCGATCATCGTTTTCAGTGGAGAGTCTCAGGGCAGCATAGCGCTGGGCCATCTGCGCACCGGCTGAATGTCCTCCAACAACGACAACCTATATCAACGGGTAAGAAAGGTGCCTTTGAAATGGGGGGAGATCGCTACCTTTAGATTTGGATAGATAGTCTTGTCCATATAATAGGCAACGAGCGAGTCGAGTACATCGAAGCTGCTATAATCGGTTATATTGGCGGGGGCGACATTCGCATGCCCACTCATCCACGTCGTCTGTCCCCAAAGGAGCTGGCCGTCTCTGGCCGCGCCCGCGGTTAGGTCATCTTCATCGAAGAAGCATGGTCCCATGATGGATATATGTTCGCGAACGATACTAGGGTCATCATAGGTGGCATTGTAAAGTGCATTATTCATCGCATTCCAATCTAGGGGTTTATCATCAATGCCACATGCTGATGTAGCAAGCAATGAACGGTGCGCACAATACCAGCAGTCGCGGGGCTTTTGACAGCGTTAATGGTTGAGTAAATACGGAGACCGAATTATAATCTTGCCCACCTTTCCGTGAAGAACAATAACTGCTCTTGTGACTTCTGCCGCATTCAAACCCGAAGATTGGTAGACGGGCTACTCAGAGAATGAGCCGCTCGTCGATTGAAAGAGAAAACATGCGCACCATGTAGGCACCGAGGTCTGCATCAACGACCCATTTGGTATGACTATCAGCATCGACGACTTTCGGGAACCTCTGCCAGCCGTCATCTTGGTTACCACCAACGGTAGGATTTGTATTGCTCTGCTGAGCAAGCGTAGTATAAACGAGCGAAGGGAGTATAAGGAGGGACGAGAGTAACATGGGCGTACTGGAATGAGATCTTTCGTTAGTCGTCAGCGAATACTCGAATTTAAGGCATTCTCACCCGAGCCGCGCAGTGGCCCACAAGTAAAAATAACAACTCGGTTCATGCATTTCATTGTCCACGGCGCGAAATATTTGACCGAAGGAGAAACCCTCGTGTTTCGAGACGAACCCTGAGCTGGATACCGGGTGAGGTCATCGAAATATGAAAATGTGACCATCAGACGACTGGAGCGCCCACACTGCATGAACTGTAGAAAGCATGATAAACTATAAAAATAAACACCTTCCGTAATAAAACCGTTCTTCCTGTTCCCACACGTTCGCGTTATGTGTGGGTTACGCGCTTTTGAACTGTGATAGAAGGTATTTTCTCGTATAGGGGAGCGAGCATCGTGTCACTGTTTTCAATTATGAGAATTGAATTCCGGTGACGGTTTGACACCAGCCGAGAGGAAAACCCGTTTCTAGGAAGAGCCCGTTAACGGAGGGAGCGGAAATGGAGTTAAGAAGAATTGAGGATTACGCTTCGACAACAGGCACCCGATCCGCCACCCCCTCATTTTGAAGTCTTCAACTTCCAATTTTGAATCGCTAAGACGACCCGGTACCGCAGTCCCAAGCTACTTCATCCTCTCATCCAGTCGTGCCATATGAATACACATGTGCTCGACGTAAAAAAATCGGAAATTCGGTGAATTAACGGATGCTCGGTAAGAGACTGCAAAGGTCACCGTTCATTTTGCAGCAGAGCATTATAAACGTTCACTGTGCAAACCGGCACAGTGGACGGTCGTAGGGTGGTGATAAGCGGGTACACTGCAGAGGGCATGCGTTGATATGACTGTGAGCGCGTCGGTCACCTTCGGAGTTCCAATTTCAAACAGCGACGAGGCCTGGCCTTGGCACGGCGAGCGAATACCCTTGTGGAGTTGGAATGATTCCTGATGATAAGGCAGCTGTTGCGCTTGCTTTTCGGCGGGTCCAAGGGGTACTGTGCCGCCTAACGATGACGGTACTGCTTCGCCGAGACCTGAGAAGCAGGAGGGCCTGAGCTCAACAAAGTTGGAATTTGGAATGCTGGTGTCGTCACAGGAAAATGAAGTTTAAGCGACGGATGTGGTTACGGAATATAATAAAAGCGTTATGAAGGAGCGGGAACATCCGTGGACGGGACATGACGAGGGAGAAGCCAATGCATAGAGGATGCCCCTCTGGTCTATGCATCGCTTTCGTTAACCCAATGAGCGTATCGATATGGCGGCTTCGTACACTCTCAATTTCAGGGTAAAGATTGCACCTCGCGGCGCGGCTCGAGGTCTCTACCGCCACCCCCCTGGACGCGGTGTTGTCCTATGGGTAAAATAACGCCTTCGTAATGATGATCAAGAATCATTCGTGAGCGCTCCAATAAAGGCATCAAGGTTGCCCACCAGAGGTACTGGAAGCAGTCACATAAGGCTCTGCGAATCCGTCACCGAAGGCAAGGCTGGGAAAGACTGAAAGTACCTTTGCTTCCTCCAGCTGATCAAATCGTGGAGTGAAATTCGTGCCGTCGCCGCATCCATCAAGCTGATGCTATCATCGCCGGTTAGCAAGTGCAGGACAGATCGGTTAATCTCTGATATGCGACCCACGGCAGAAGCTTGGAATTTTTTAAGACGATGTCATGAACAAAAACTAGGGGAAGTTGATCTTTTTAAAACGTCGTGCAAAGTGCGGCTGCGCTCGAGGCCAGGAACCGCCGGCAACGTTCGCCTCGAGAGAAAGCGAATCGATTTGTGTGGCTTCTGCAGCTGGAAACACGATGTCTAGGGATCAACGAGTTCGCGTATGATGTCGAATTACGGCTAGCCGTCCAGGAGCTTGTGCAGAGGCCATCCGCCGTGGGATGCGGGAAGGCGAATGAGACCGGCGGCAGTGAAGTAGGGATCAAAGGGACGACTGGCGATCTTGCGGGTGAGAGCGGCGCGCGCGGGAGAACCTTGCCGAGAAGAACGCGTGCCCGCTATCCTCGCCAATGTTTCTTTTCGAGGTCCTGGATCATGAATCCGGAGTCCGTCCATTAGAGTAGGGACCACAGGGGACACTACCTGATTCGTTGTGGAAACGCGGTAGGTATCCCACATAACACGCTCAAGAAATGAGGATGACGCTCTACTATCTGGTCAGGAGAGATCGCAGAGAATCAATGGAGGTGCTTACTAGGCTTGTGTCCATACATCACAGAAATGGAGGAGAAACAGCCAGCATCACAGGTCGATTTCTGGGATCCAGCTTTCTTAGAACCAGTATAACGAAGGCCAGTAGTGTTCGCATGTTGCGTTCAGACGGAAGTGCGGCTTCTGAGGCGAGGGAATACAATTAAGATAAATTACAAGCGGCCAAAATGGGGAACCTACGACGCGATGTTCTATTTGATTCATATTCGCATTTTACTTGCCGACGAGACTGGGCCAGATTGTTCAACAGGGGGACTAGTAGCAAGAAATAGCAGCTGAGACGTCCCTAAGGCGTCTAATCAGAGTTTTTGAACGGTACGAGTCGGTTGGCTATTATATAGATCACTATCATTTGCGGCGCAATTTTTCGCCTACAGTAATGATTCTTGGATTGTGAATGACTGTGAACCTGGAATTCAATATGAAGGCAAGAAAGACAGAAAGACGTAAGTTGCCTGAGAGGTTGGGAAACGCCTTCAGTATTTTCGAGATATGAACCCTTATAGTGGTGGTCAAAAGCAGTCGCTGATTACTTCGACTAAAATGGAAAGGGTGTCATCTGTTCCCACGCCACAGACGCGTTCCTCACCTCTGCATCGTTTTCTGCTGAGACGCATCCTCAGACATCTAATACCAAATTATCTCAGTGTTCCGAATTGTGCATTCCTTCCTTGTCTCCGTCTGAGGACAGGTTTCACGAGTAAGTAGTAGATGCAGCAGATATAAATTCATTAGTAGGGTTGCGCATGAAACCCTAGGTTTCCCTCACTGGAGGGTTTTTCGAGGGGTTTTGAGGCAACTTAGCTATCGTGTGACTACTTTGACTGAACTAAAGCATTATCACGAGCATTAGCGTTGCGCACCATTCATGCGATACTAGGTACGCACGATGGAGAAAAATGCTGTGTGAAAACGTAACCCTTAGGGTGCATCAAAACGACAGCAACGTGCATGGACATTGGACAATGGAGGCTTTGTCCGTCTTGCAGCGCGCGCACTTAAAATTACCCATGAGGCAACCATAAGCTCTTAGCTCTAATGAATCATGATTTATCCCATTGATGTTTCTTCATCCAAAAACAGCAGTTGATAAACTTGTCAACTGCCCCAGAGAGGCTCGAACTCTCGACCTTCCGATAATGTAACGCATAAGTCTAACAGTCGGACGCTGTAACCAACTCAGCCATGGGGCATACGATACAGGTGTCCTTATACCCTACTTGATGTTATTTATTCTGGATTGCTCTACACAAGTACTGAGATCGTCTTCGATTCGCACTCAAAACAAGACAACTAAAATTTTCACAGCAATTGCTCCCTAGACCAACCCTGGATCTGAAATGCGCATTGCCGACCTTCAGGAGTCAGGCCTCAACTCAATGAGCAAGTCTGCAGTTGATGCTTGCTCATTGAGTCGAAGGTCGGCGTTTCACATCTAAGATGCAGTAGATGAAGTAAATAAAAGGTATAGGGTATATATCTTTTCAATTGACCGTGCATTTCGAGAACTGTAATTGACTTTCAGCAATGTGATACACACTTGACAAAAAAAAAGAGCGACATACAAAACAAGCCCAAACGCTCAACAAGGACTTACAAAGTCTGTATGAACCCGATAATCCGTCAAGAGGAGATACTTACTAGCAGTGGAATAACAAAAGCCGACTCGATGTTGCGGAGTCTGCATGGATTTTCTCGCTGTACCTGTCAATAGCTCTAAAACGAAAGAGGCGATGAGAAAGGAAGGAAGGACAAATTGACAACCCGGGCGCAAGCACTAGCGGAATTGGTATGGGGATCAGGACTATACCGACTGAGATGGTAGATCGTGGAGCAAAGAATACCGACTGGAACGACAGCCCGTTCATCTTCGTCGGCGCAAAGCTAGACTTTTGTAAAATCTGTATGGACTTTGTCTGCAGCATGCATATATCAACGGCGCTTGCGTGTGTGACAGACGCAGTTGGAGAGAAGGGCGTACGGGTTAATGGTGCGTTTCTGATTTCGTGTGCAACTTGTGTCGATAGTGGTCGATATTTACCGGTGTGCGAGGGAATAAATTACATGGTGCCAACACAGACTGCATGAGGGATCTGCTATATTTCTGTGAGCGAAGAGGAATACATAGAACGGAATGGACGGATCACAGTGATTCCACCCTCACCGATGCTGAGTACAAGTGTAAGTATACTGAGGTTCGGTGACATCCAAACTCAACGACCCGGCATAATAGCATTTCCCAGTTCCTGTGACGACCGACATTCTACACGGTCATCCAAGACTGGCCTTGAAAGCAGACGACGGAGAACAGACGATTGAAAATATGAAGTGAGTACTATGCTCTCCGGTTTTCAAACGTCACGTAGAGCGAATGAAAAAGTGTTTGACGTATCATCGTCGCAATGCCCTCCAATAACTATTGTCCACCGCCGTTCAAGCAACCTGCTTGCTAGGCTCCGTGTTATGTCTATGCGAACCTGTGTATATCAATTATTGGCTTAGTATAAAACTCGAACGTACCTGGACCGCACGCAGATGGCCGATATGAATCGCCGCGGACCCGGACGAAGAAGATGTATATCATGGTGTAGCTCGTCGATTCTGACATAATTAGGCGTCGGACAATCCACAGCAAATAGATTTACTCTGAGGGAGCCAAACTCCAGTGTACGCTTCCGGGTTCCCCTCAGACAGGAAAATCGTTTGGATTCTGTGATAACTTTTGGACTTGTTTCGGAAGAGAAAACATGCACCAAGTAGTTCAACGTGGGTATTCAACTAACATGTGCCTTATCCGTATGAGTCTCCACACATTCTCTAATCGTTCGTGTATAAAACGGTATTCATTTGTGCTTGTAGACCGAAAACGCCCAGGTCTCGGTTGTTAATCCGTTGAGATTTGGGGAATTGAGCAAGGACCATTGCCACGACTTGCCGCAGATCTAGAAAGATTTAGTCTCCAAAGCGCGCGTAGAACGTGTAAACGGGCGCGCTAGAGAAGAGGGTCGCGAAATCATGGTGTTAAAGGAAGGAGTTCGGGCCGAAGAGTGACTGGCGTGTCTTACGTCATTGTTGTTCTTTGCCTTCGTCCTTTTGCCATTCACATTCTTCGTACATTCAGCTGGTCTCACGCTTCTGAAATACAGTGCATTGGGAAGCGGCGTCTATCTCTGGGAATGTTCCCCCAACGGCTAGCCTGTACTCAACGATGGCTCTCGCCAATTCGACCGTTGTCTGAGTCACTGAGCTGCAAATGAAGGACGGGCGTGTTTAGAGCATCCTTTCTGCACAGAGACTCTTTCGTAGTCCAATTTCTATGGTGAATATGCTTACATACTGCTACCAGTGCCGCACTGATTAGTTACCAGATATCAGCGGACTTGGTCCTCGCTACAGCCAGCGCAGCGGCCAATGACTGGACAACGACTTTGAGATGTTATTACGCACCGTAAAACACCGTCTGCATGGCTTACGGGTCTGTCAATGCGCGACGATTACGGAAGGGAGCATTAAGGAAAGGTATCGGTGCGTTCATTTTTCTCCGCTGTGTCTATTTTCATTCAGCTCTGTATTATCTAGACGTCTCGTACTGTCCTGCACTATAGCCGATTCAGCATATCCATCTCAGCTCGTTCGCATCAAACCATCGCACAATACCCTTTTTGTACGTTCGTTGGATCCTGATTTACGGAGATGCCGTCTTCCATGTCTGATCCGAGGCTTATTTGTGGGCGACTGTGCGGCTCTTGGATGCCAGGATACCAAAGAAATAGAGGGCAAGCCTTGTTTATCATGTTCCAGCTCGATGATAATGTTCTGAGGTCATCATACTTTAGAAAGTTGTCTTCGAAGGCCTTTATTTCTGACTATTCAATGTGTTGGATATACGTGGAATTACGGTGCGTACTCATTCGGATCAGCAAATTCAACAATCTCATCTGGCCCTAAGATATTCGATCGAAGCCCGTTCTATGACGATGTTCGGAATGTCCCACAGGTCGGAGCGTGGCTGGCGGGGATTTTACCTCTGGCCAACGATGTGCTGCAATGTCCCCCCAGATTTATCCAAGAGCAATAATCACACGTTCTCGATTTCTGTCGTCATAACACTGATATATCTCGTACCGCGGTCCAAAGTGCGCATATACAAACCTCGGGGTTCTCGTTCTCAGCCATTGACTAATCTCCTGCAGCGGGCGCTCTTCCTCCTGCTCTAACATATCCGACGGCTCCTCACTATTCGGAGTCGGCGTAGGTGGCGGGGTGCTGACGCACTGGCACCCGTCTAATCGAAGAACGTTACTCTTATCGCTCCCGAACAAGCTCGAGCAGCTTTTGAGAGATAGAAGGCGGTCGGAATCGGGTTTGGCAGGTGCAACGGAGGATTCTCTGTGGTTCATGATCGTATATTCTCACTATCCATATTCAACGAAGAAAAGCAATGTTGTTTACAAGGATAGACAGATATGTGCTACTCTACGATGATTCGAAAACTACCACGGGGATTTTTCGGGCCAGGAGAATTTTGCGAGCGATGCTTGCGAGCTTGCGTTCATTTGCGTTTTACGTGTGATTACTTGCGTTCCTATCAATGTGTTTATGATCTCATCAATGCATGTTATTACTTATGAATGCGAGCCAAATTTACCGACCAGACTACTTCAAAAATTCCTCAATCCTTATGAGGTTTAAACACTGTTCCGGATAGATAATAACACCAAGTACATAGTTTAAGACTTGATAGACAGTAAATTACCTACCTGCGAGGTCCCCAGGGATGGTCCAGTGGTCTGTTGACAGCATACTACCATCACAATATCAGTGAATGTCCGAACGCAAGTCTAATCATATGAACACACGCGCCGATCAAGCTAAGGCAAGCGTTTTAATCACGAACGCAAGCGTTCTAACATTGCTCGCAAGTGTGACATGTTTGTCACATTTGCTTTACCTCCAGTTTACATCTAAGTAATTGTATCGTCGCTGGTTTCTTCACTTGTTGTGGTCTTCTCTCCATGATCTGTGTCTGTATTTTGCTGTGGTATTACTAAATACTAGCATATACACTTGAGTTCTCTGAACACGAGAATTTGGCAATTCTATAGGGCCTAAGCATACTACTGATATGTTCTATCATCTACGAGTGGCAATTACCCTGCCTAAATCTGCGAATTAACAGCTGAGGTCGGCCTAGTATGCTAGAGGAATGGTAGCAGAACACAAAGAAAGATACAGCAGCGCGATGTATGATGACACATACGTAGGATTTCGCTGATTTTCATATATCTTCCCCTAGTCGTTCGTGTATAATGATGGGGTTTATCTACACGTGTAGCCCGGAAATGCCATTGGTATGATCCAGATCATGATTTTCTGGTTTCGAGACTTGGGAGCGTGAGCAGGGACCGTTGTCATGACTTGGGGTGGATTCAAAGAGAATTCATCCACAAAAACGCGTGCAGAACACGTAAACGGGCACGACAGAGAACAGAGTCGGAAAGCCATGGCGTGGTGGCATTGAGTGAAGGCGTTCGGGCCGAAGAGTGACTGGCGTGACTTACGTCGTCATTGCTCTTTGCCTTCCTGTTTGTCAATAGCCATTCACACCTTCAATGGGCCTCACGGTTCCCAAATCCTATGCGACGTCTATTGCATCTCATTTGGCACTGTTATTGCTCCTCCACTTCCAGTACTCAACTTTGACCCTTGTCCAAGTCGCCGAGCTGCAAAAGAAGGACGGCCGTGTTTGGACGATCCAAAGACACTTTCTTAATCCAATTTCTATGTGATTATGCCCAAATACTGCTAGTAGGGCCGTGCTGATTAGTTCCCAGACACTTGTTAATATCGGCTCACTTGGTCTTCGCTACAGCCAGCGTCCCGGCCAATGATTGGACAGTGACTTTGAGCCGCCGTAAACGCTCTCGATATGACCTTGGGGTCTTTCATGCGCTACAATAATCGTAGGGATCATTAAGGGAGGGTATCGGTGCGTTCATTTTTCTCCGCTGTGTCTATTTCCGCTCAGCTCTGTGTTCTCTAGGCGTTCTTATAATGGTGCCAGCACATTCTGATCCTGGAATATCTTAGGCCTACCAGACATAAACAGCCGGCTGCGTCTGTCATCCCTGGCGGTTTGTCGTACGACAGCTTGCGAAAGGATTCTCCCATGATATTCCACCTCCCCTCTCGCCAATTTCACAGAGACCGATAAGACTGCTCCGCCAGCTTCCTATCACCCCATTAATATGTCTCTTTGGCTGGGTAACTCGCTATAATACTGCCTCCAGCCCCTTCGCTACAATATTTCTCATCCCATTCGCATCGGGCCATCGCATAAGGTCATTTTTGTACGTTCAGAAGCATTGGATCCCGTTTTTCGGAAACGCCGTCATCCAAGCCTGCTGTTGGCGGATCCAAGACTTGTTTGTGGGCAGATGTGTGGCTCTTGGATGCCAGAATACCAAACCAATAGACGGCAAGCTTTGTTCATTATGTTCTAGCTGGACGGTAATGTTCTGAGGTCATCATGCCTTAGAGAGCTACCTTCGAAAGCCTTTATTGCGGATAGTTCAATGTGTTCGAATGACAGTGTGTACTTATTCGGTTCGGCAAATTCAATAATCTCATCTGGCCCTAAGATATTCTATCGACGAAGGTCATTCTATGTGAATTCAATGATGTACGGAATGTCCCAGGCCGGAACACCCCTGTCGAGGTTTTTGCCACTTCCTCAGACAAGACTCCCTCTGTTGTTGCTGAGATTGACGATACTCATGATCTGTATGCGAAAGAAGACGGCGAAGGGTCCGTCCGTTGGGCCGACTCACTACAGTACCGGGATGTCACTTCTTGAGGGCGTTGATGAGAAAATCTGGGAGTACGTGGAGCGACTCGGCACATTTCGGCATCAAGTTCCGCTAGACTCTATTCTGTCCAACGATGTCCCAAGAGCAATATTCACAAGTGTTAGATTCGCCGTGGTATCTCGTACCACAGCCCAAAGTGCGTATATCGAAACCTCGGGATTTGCTCGGGATTCTTGTTCTCAACCATCGACTAACCACCCTGCAGATGCTCGTCCTCCTGCTCTGACGTACATTATGGCTCATTCCGCACGCACTGTTCAAAGCCGGTGTATGTGGTGGGGTATCTTCTTCATGGGCTGACGGTATATGCATCTAGAACGTTACTCCTATTACTCCCGAACATGGTCGAGCAGCTTCTGAGAGATGGAAGCGTTCGGAATGGGATTGGGAAGGTACAAAGGAGGGCGTCTCCCCAGGCTAATAACGGTTCGTTTCCTATGCCTGTTTAACGAAGGAAAGCAACGTATTCACAAGGATATGGATAGATATGTGTAACTTTTCGAATGATCCGAGGATTACCACAGGGATTTTCCCATAGTATTTTTGAGAGCATCACTCTGATAACGGTTTAGCGCTGGGAGGTGTTCCGGCAGTTCCAGATTTCCGTGATGATACTTTCCTTCTTCGCACGGGTCCGGGTAATCAATGCCACCGTGCACGGTATTCGTACGTTCAAATTCTCCTTTGGCGATACCATGCTATGCTGATAGCTGATATACGCAGGTCTGCATCAATACAGCATGGCCCCTAGCAGTGAAAATGTCGGCTTTGCTTGAACAGTAGTGAAGAATCAGAGGAGCCATGTCTCTGCCTGCTGCATGGACGTTACTGTGCAAGCAGGATTGACAGACGAATGCAGGTTCACGTCAGTTGTTCATGGATTCAGCAAACCGGAGAGCACATGTCATTTAATGGTACTTTTTTCTCGTCTTTTAGTCCAGCTGTTCATTATTGAATGTACTCCCAACCCAAAGTCCGAGAAATTCAATGACGACTGACTGTCGGTGTCATGAGAAGCCGGATGTCTCACATGTGCTCGTGTAGGTCAAATCATTGATGCCTTTGGAAGGTGTTGGTGTTAATGTTGGTGTTGTTACCGGCACAACGTCTCAATAAGGAACGGCCGGGCGCACAGCTCTGACATGGCGAACCCAGTGCTGGCTGTTCAGAAGGAGGGACGATCATGGTTAACTTGGGCCTCAAATTTTGAGACTGAGCTGGGAATGACTTGCTGTACAAGAGTACAAACCTGGAGAATTCGTCTCCAAGCCCACAGTAGAATAATATCTCGCTTGTACGTGCATTGTTGTGAGGCGTTATTCAATCGTGATCCTCGGGGGAACTCAGAGGGTTGCCGGCAGACCGTCATTGGTTCGTCTGGCACCTACCACGCTGCATGCAAAAAAAACCCCATCTGCCGACATCGTTCGGCAGTTGTTGCATATTTGACATTCGTACACCCACCACGTACAATGACTAGCGAAACCATCTCGGAGACAATACCTGCCTCATCATCTAACTTGCTACCTGAACCACCTTCGAAATCGTTAGCTGTGGGTTCTGAGAGTGGTTCTGTGAACGAGAAATCATCTAGTGATTCTGAAGATACTTTGGGTGATTCTGACACAACGTCTTCTGAGTCTGATTATTTTCACTATTATTGGCCACCGAAGGTAAGTCAGTTCACAAGTACAAAATGGCAACTAGATAAGATGCTTCCAGGACATCACATTCCCTGAAGTCGAAATCTCAGCCTTCACTGAGACCGGCCAAGCAGAATCATCCATAGTAGTTCCATTGCAAAAGTCCTACACTGGTCAAAGTCCCGTTATACCATCATCCCTTGCAGATACTCCCTGTGCTACCCTCAGCATTCAAGGGGTCTTAGATAGACTGAACGCGACCCTTAGAACATCATATACCCTTGACATGCCATCTCTCCCCTCCATCCTCAATGACTGCATTGAGAAGGACTATGACTTTGGGACTGCATATGGATGTCTTCTCAAGATATGGTACACTGATGACTGGAGCAACATCCAAGATGAACTCCGCAGATGTGAAGAGGGGGACAGGGAGTTACAACAGAAAGCAATGGTAGGTAACTGGATTGTTATCCCGCATTTGCCACCTCGATGTGTCTGGGACCTGTATAGCAATCGGGTAATGCCATGGTGGTCAGTCAATGTGACCAACGACCGATGGGAATGGGAATGGCCCAAGCCAATATCACATGCATGGGCGGATGAGAAAGATCATGTGGATGTGTGGACACCTATCAATGGGAAGGAGTGGCCTGTGCCCATGCCAAAGGATGCCAGTCTCGACCTGATCCGGATCGAGATGCTGAATCTGGGAGTGGAGTATGCATGGCTGGATGGGCTCTGTTTGAGACAGAAAGGGGGACCAAAGGAGGATTTCCATCTGGAGGAGTGGAAGCTGGACATACCCACAATCGGATATGTGTATAACAATGCACAGGTGGTGATATACCTGAGCGGGCTGGGGCTGCCTTTGAGTCTGAAGGAGGGCGACTTGGACAGTGATCGGTGTTGGTTTAGATGTGCATGGACACTCCAGGAAGTTGGCGAAAAGAGGATCATTGCCGGGGATACATCAGATGGACCGCTGCATGCGAAGCCAATAGACAAGGATGGAGGCTATGAGACTGAGTTGCTCAGAAGGTTTCACATGCAGCTAGCATCAACACAGGATTGTCATAGGGGTATATTTAGCCGACTGACGGACATGCAGAGGCGAGTGTCGACTAATCCCGTGGACAAAGTTGCGGGACTCGCATTCCTTCTAAACTCGATGACAATACCAGCATACCATGAGAGTGAGTCTCTCGAGGATGCATGGACAGCGCTAGTGAATTCAATGATCTCTGTGATGCGGGCATCCTTCCTCTTGTTGTATCCTGGAGTAGGACTTGGTCGCAAGAAGTGGAGACCGACATGGGAGCAGCTCATGACTGAGCTTCTGCCAAAGGATACCAGCTCCGTTGGGACTGTTAAGCGTGATGACGAGGCGGATGAGGACTGGTTTGAAGGGCCTTGCATCGAAACCGGGCATGTGCGTGGGTTGGATGTGGAATTTGCAGAAGGGGTGGATCGGTGCGGAGAGTTGGTAGTTGAAAGCGGGGACGGGATACCGCACATGCTCGCAATACGCGCCACCCATCAAATCCCGATACCCGAACACACGTACACCTTACTTGGTACCGATTCACAGCCAATGTTTCATCAGTTCTCGTCAGACCTCGACAAACTATGCGGAGAGTATTGGGCTGTTGGACGACGACTGCCAGATATGAAATTTGAGAAGGTGTCGGTGGTTGTGATAGATGTCCTGGAAGATTTGAAATGGCTGAAGCGTCTGGGTATTGCTACAAGGTCTCGTAATATTCTTGTTTAATTTGACTACCCGTGGCTTCTAGGGATAGCCATCACAGTTATAATATCCTGACCATGTTGAAAGCCAGGTCTGGATATCAGTCGATCGGAAGGACCGTTCTCACCACCGTACAGCCCTATAATTTTGAAGTTATTTAGAATCCGGATAAGTAATGGCACTGACGAACACAATAAATCTTATTCAGAATGGTTCTGATGATGGTGTTGTGAAGATATGGAATGTTGAGTATGGCAATTGAGGCTAAAATCAAACCCACAGCTTTGTACGCGGTTGATTGGCACGTTAAACCTTGGTAAGCTGGTGTCCATAACAAAAATGTGCACAGGTTACGCGGTCCATTGATGTCTAGATGGGAGATTATTCAATGTGAGCGAGGGCCATTGTCGCGACTTGCCGTAGATCTGTATTCTAGCGAGACTTAATTCCACGAAAACGCGTGCAGAACACGTAAATTTCCCGGGGTGTGATAGAGAATAGAGTCGCGAAGTCATGGCATGGTGGTGTCGAAAGAACGAGTTCGGGCGGAAGAGTAACTGGTGTGTCTTAAGTCATCGTTGCCCATTGGCTTCGTCCAGTTTGCCGTTCAAATTAATCGTACATCCAACTACCCCCAAGCTTCTGAAATCTAGTGCCGGGAAAACAGTGTTTATTTTAATCTCTCTGGCCCTGTGACTGCTCCCCGAAGGCTGTACTCAGAAATGGCTCTCGCCCATTTGACTCTTGTCCGAGTCACTGAACTGCAAATAAAGGAAGCACGCGTTTGGACGATCCTATCTGAAAAGATACTCTTTCTTAGTCTAATTACTACGGTGAATATGGTCGTATATTGCTAGTAGTGCCCTGCTGATTAGTTCCCAAAGGAACTTCAAGTTTATAACGACTGACTTGGTTCTCACTCCGACCAGCGCATCGGCCAATGACTGCACAATGGCTGTAAGATGCTCTTACATGCCGCAAATCACTCTTGGTGTGACTGCTTGTCTGTTTATGCACCACAATCACAGCATTGGTAGGGACCATTGAATTCTCGTTTACAAAGTATTCCACTGGGAAGTGTTTCAAGTCTACTGAATGTCAAACCTGAGCGATTTATCGGAATGCGTTTTCTCGGGCCATCATTTGGGGTCCTTCGTTAGCTTTGAGCCTTTCTCCAATGGCATCTGCGACGGTCGCTGGCGGCATTAACAATTAGCCTCGGAGACAAGAAGGAGAATGGACTGTTCGACAGCATGAGGTTGTCATTCCGACGTGATTCATTTTCCTTGGACGGCCAATGGACGCGTTTGTGAGGAACAGACGATGCAAGAGGAAATCTCATCGGGATCTGAACACCTGTCATTGAAAGAACAAGCACTATCTAAATGTCCGTATCCCTTCCCTCCTGTTTCGCAACTTTTATCAGGTTCCGTCAGTGTTCAAATTTTTCTTTATCTCAAACTGTGACATCCTCAAGCCACAGGCCTCGTCTCCTTCGCAGATCTCTCCACCGTCACCACGAGGACGACTCTTATGAGTACGGCCTACCTCCTCGATGCCCTTGTCCTCGCACCAGGAATGCATCTGCAATAATCTGCTGACCGAATCAACCACGGTGAAGCACTAAGCACCGGTGCAATGCGTACCGGATACATACACCTTCCATGTTGTGAATCCCGCTATCGTCGGGTACCTACAAAGTGTTCTGTGCGCTGGACACCTCGATACTGCAAAGGTATCTTATAACTCACCCCTATACAATCGCCGAACGCCAGGCGTTTGAAAGTCGCTGGAACTTCCGCAGCTCTGCTCTGTCATGACCATCTCAGTGTTCGTTCTATTAGACGGTCTCGAGGACTCGTGATTTGGAACACTGTAAACGCTTGTCATGGCTGGGTTGATTAATGTGGTCGTAGCTAAGCACAGAAGTAGTTAATCGTTGGAAAGGAGAGGAAAGGAGAGGGAGGGTAGAAAGAACGGTGCCTTCTTGATACTTTTGAGCAAGGTCGCTTGATGTGCTTGCAAGGGTCGGACCGCGGTGGATGATCTCACGGCTATGATAGCAGGCCAATCGTTCAGGGAGGTGACTGACATAGAGAGCCTCGCCGTCACGTTACGTTTGCGATGTTGTTGGTCTATTTGTGTGCCGCTCTTGCTGGTAACACATCCAAAATTGGAAGCTTACTCATCGCTTGCCTGCTACTTTGCTCTGTCACATGCAACTCCCAGACGTAGTGCTTGTAAATGTACGATCGCGTTCTCCGCGCAGCAGGGAAGTCAGAGCTGTACACGGGGAGGTCGGATGTGGCTAAGTGAGCTGATTATTTCAGCAGGAAAGAAGGATTGGGTCATCATCATGGGGATCGTCGTTTCTAAAGACGGTTCTGAATAGGTGGTTACTACTAGATATATCAGGGTCTACCTTGTCGTTTGAGAATAACCTGTTTTGAATGCAGGTGCCAGTGAAATCGGATCGAATGCCACATGTCTTTGATAGAATTTCTCTGACCATCGTAATGTGAAGGCCACCGCCTAATATTCGTCACAGCCATGATCTATACCTCATCGAAGGATTACTTCGGCATACCTGCAGTGTCATCTTCACGAGCGGGTCGTGGAGAGGTATAGACTCTTTCGCTCGACTTGACACTTGTTCTCTGTCAATAGCGACTAGAAACCCGATGCTATGGATTGGTTGGGTCATTTCTGATGGTACTGAGAAAACTTGCGCCATTAACAGACGGGCGAGGGGAACTTAAACAGCTTTGTAACTTGGAACGTATTGCTATGTTCGGTAGATATGATACCGGATACAATGAAAGTGGCGATGTAAGGTGGCGAACAAAGGAACTATATAACCTGCACTAAAAGATGATGTGACCTTCACAACAATGTACATATAATCAATTCATACCACGGTTCGCTTGATGATTGATTGCTAGCTGTCGTGGTATGTTGACGCAAACATGTTAATATCCAGTGCTAGGCTCTAGCGTAGCCTGGGGATCCTTTCTGGGTACAGGGGTCGTGTAGTGCCGGTGTGTATTATATTCATTATCCCGAACCTATGCAAAGAAGATGAGAATCATCCACAGCGACATAGAGCTACCTGCATACCTCACAGCCTTAAGTGCTAAACCGTCATTGAAGCTGGGCGCCCAAAATTTGTCTTGAACGACAACGGGAAAGATGGCAGCAGAGATTGACATATCGATCGATCTTCATGTGAATACCTTGCTTTCATTTGTTAAGAGTAGATGCTTAGAACGAGTGAATTCAGAATGCGATTCCCTCGGGAGAATTCTTCATTGTAATCACGAAACCCGGTTCCGAAGGCCTTCCATCTCTCAGAAGCTTGCTCGACCATGCTCGGTAATAAGAGTAATGTTTTAGACGTGTATCGGCGTATCAGCTCATGAGGAAGATACTGCACAGCTTATGACGACTTTAAGCAGAGTGCGCAGAAGGATCCATTGAATATGGTAGAGCAGGAGGAAGAACGTCTGTTGAAGGAACATGAGTTGGACGGCTGAGAACACAAGAACCCAACAAGAACTCGGAGTCTCGGACGTTTGGAAACGCAAGCGTTAGACAGTGGTATGACATAAAATAATAGAGTTATGGCGACGGAAATCGAATATTTGTGAATATAACACTTGGATAAATCTGGGGGACATCGTTGGCGAGAATGGAGTCCACCCGTCATGATGTCATCGTCAGAACTCGATGCCGAAATGTGCCGAAGCTCAAAACTGGCTTCGTCACGTCCACCACCCTCGCCATCTGTCGTCTCGTACTCCAGGATTTTCTGATGAACGCCCACAAGAAGCGACATCCGGCGAAATCCGCTACCTGTCGAACACGCCTTCGATTGACGGCCACGGGCTACAGACTGAGTCTCATCGGAAGGCTTTTTTTTTTTTGGCCCAGGAGAGAACCGTGGTGCGTATTTTACGCTTCTGGTCATGCTTTGTCTGCTTACTACGTCCTCAAAAGAGTCACCAAATGTGACGTCCAACCGAATTCAAATGACATCCTGAAGGAACCTCGGAGAAAGGACTACGCGTGACGGTGCATGGTCGGCCATCTGACTTGGCGCTTGACGTATCTTAGATCACTCTTGCAAGGTGTGTGCCCTCCGCTTCACCTTTGGACGTGCCTGAAGGCAGGCGTTATCTGACCTCTAGGCTCAGGATTCGGGTCGCATGCGCACCTTCAGACGTCCCCGGGGACGACGAGGCGACGGCTGGTATTGTGTCCCTGTTCATAAACCACTTTTGTGAGTATCTTAGCTCTGCTATGTTGCGGTATCATCACTTATGAAATAGGAGGCATTCAAGCAGGCGTTGACGATATGCCTGTCTATCTGGAAAGTCGGCTGCGCTTACTTGCGTATCGATTAGGATGATCTTGCTGTCGAGAATTCATGATCTCGGCATTCCTTCGCACAGTATGCATATGAGCGAGGCCAGTTTGAGATGATTCCTGCATGTAGAAGGGAAACCGTTTCCCAAATGTTGTACGGAGCTAGCGACGCAGAGATCTGTAAGTTCTGCTTCATTCTTCTTTGTTTAAAGTGTTGATTCGTTAATCTCTTGCAGACACCCGGGCGTTGGAGACATGCTTTACAATCAAGATCGTCTTTTCCCCCTGCAGGCGGTCGCCACGCTACAAGGAAAGAGTTACGAGCAACATTTGGATACAAAATCTTGATGAGGAACCTTCGCCTGAATAGGTCCATTTTTCGATAGTTCTCTTCCCTCAACTGATTCGTTTTAGAAAACGCTGTTCTTCCATAGCTCTGCGTACATCACAGTGGTTTCTGTGAGACAGGAACTGTTCGGAGCGGTCTTCTTTCCAAAGGTCCCGAATAACGGACATCCTGTTAAATCGCCTATTATTATCGTCTTCGTACGTTCGAGTCCTTCTCTACGCCTGCAGACTGATGTTGGCATGCAGGTTCATACCAGCGGAACACGAGAGCCATGGGCGTCTGCTGGAATCCTGCTTAAACGGCGGTGAAGCATGATCAATCACTGAAGGAGTTCTGGATCCGCTTTCTGCAAGGAACCACTTTTCTGGGAGGTTCTGAAGATGAATGTCAGATCAGTCGTTCACGGATCGAACGAACCAGAGAGCGCAGTGTACGATTTTTCATATCTTGAATAGTACGTTCTTTTACGTCTTTTCTTCAACCTGCTGTTGAACATACCATCTAGAACGTCGAAGGCCGCAGGAAGAGAGACGGTATTTTAACAGCAACGAGTCTGTTTATATGTCGTTGACATCATGTACTCGCATGCGTGCTGTCATTGGTGTATCATTAAGAATGTGAATATCGACTCTGAGTGAGAACAGTATCTCTAAGTTTCAAGTGATTCGGAATGGACTGACATACGAGAGCCGCTTTCCAAGGAAGGACTGCTGAAGAAGCAAGACATCGCGGCTATGTTTTGGCTCCGAACGTGTTGCCGGTGTTCGTGTATGTAGGGGCCTTCATTGAGAGGGTGCCGTCCTCACACTTTCATTCAGAATCGAGATCAGGTTCTCTATAGATGGGATCGCTGTGTATAGCCCCAAAGTTGTCTTTGACGATTTATTTTCGGAATTTGGCTTCCCGGTTCGCTGGAGCCCAGGCCGAATATAGCCGAACTTAGCCTGCGCGCTTGTTCCAACATCATCTTCGCCTCGCGTTTTCGGATTTTTTCCTCGTTGCTTCCGCTCGTCTTTCATAATGCTTATCTCCCTTGACAGCTTCACTCATCTCCAATTAGTGAATGACGACTCAGTTCTCAACGTTGATCAGCAGTGGTCTTTGGAAGCGAGATGCAGTTTAAACATGGTAAGTACGGCTAGCTCTGATAATGGTCTCCGGATCCTCATCATTATTTTCATAGCTTTGTTCAGCTTTCGCTATCGCCGCGGTGCAATGCGCCAAGATGATGTACGAACCCGAGAAGAACGCGAGATCAACAACTCGGACGTATGACCTGCAATCCTCTATTCGGTTCATCTCGTAACCCTATTCCCATGGATGCTCCATCGACATCACACGGTACATTTCTTCCTTCCGGTCTGATAGTTTCCATTTATCTTCGTATTACACGAGGTTTATCAGCCTGTCCTCAGTCGCATCGCGGGATGAACTGAGTAACCGAGGACGAGCAAGAAGCAACGGCTTCATGCCGCAATGTCGATATGCGATGCAGTCGAAAATGAGCTCGAGATCGCAGTCAGGGATGACGGAAGAAAATAAATCTTCACAGGTGCGTTTATTCCTCGCTTCTTGCTGATTATCTCTAACCGAGGAGGAGGTTATTAGCATATTCATATCGTCGTATGGAGTATCCTCGATGAATAGAAGTCTATCTCCGAAGACTCCCTCATTCACTTCGCGACCCCTCTTGATAATCACATTCGATGAGCCCACCCAATGGCACAATGGGCGGCAATCTTCACAATATATGCATGCAAAAGACAACTTGACACCGGCGTCGATGCTCGTAGAGCTATTTATTTGTACGCCATCTTCTGTCCCTCTTTCTCTTTCGCAATGACTGCTTGTTGATTATAGAAACGTAGGAAGGGATTATTATTCACCCGATAACCCGATTGTACGTCACTTCGATAAGTCCCAGCCATCGACTGACTGCTCTTTGATAGGCTATTTTCATGATCGTCACCCGCATACATGGACTGTGCATACTCGACGCACACTATGGGAAATTTTGGTGATCGGCTAATGATATGGTAGTCGGCTTATCTGAAACGTACTCGAACGGCTTCTGAGAGGTGGGAGATGCTCGAACTCAGGTACAACGGAGCTGTTCTCTGTGATTGGTTTTAGTTCGTCCTTACTATTTATGTGTGACGAAGGAAAGCAATGTATTCACAACGAGATCAACAGATATGTATAACTCTACAACAATTCTAAGACCACGGAGATTTTCCCGTGGTATCTCATGATAATTTTCGTGCGCATAACTCTCTTAACGGTCTAGCACTGTGAGGTATTCCGTCAGTTCCAGGTGGTCGTGACTATATTCATCTTTGTAGCGATGCGATCTCTCGCTGAGAGGGACCTTGCGAGGTTTTGACCCCCAATACAGCAGGGATCGGAGTCTCGGAATGCTGCGTGTGAGCAAAAATGCCTGGAGGCCGGAACATATGATTAGGTTGCATGGAGGAGGCAGATGACGCGGTAAAATGGGGCCAACGTGAAGTCGAATCTCGTGCATGCGCTGGAGTGGGAGTCTCGACCCAGACACGTACGCGCAAGGATTCTCGATGACGCCAAAAGAGCGGACAGTATGTGAAAAACGCCGTTGCCTGGCGAGCGCAATCGACGCGGAGTCACAACAGTGCTCCTCATTTCCATATCCACTATCCGAGTTTTGAAGGCTTCCTTGGGCATCCGTGCTGCCTCCCTGGATTCTGAGATTATCGTTGTCGTCTGTTGGATGCATCTCCGGAGGTGTGTGTTCGTAGTCGGTCGTGCAGCAAGGTCGACACCGCATCAAGTCGATACAGGGGCGGATTTGGTTGCGTAGTCGGTCCAAGGGTATCCGCACTCTGAACACCAGCAGCCTTGGATATGTGATTACCTGTTACTGAGGTCGTTAGGACGCTAGATGAAGGGAACGTACGTCGGGGAGCCCCGTCTGTGCTCCCCGAGTCGAAATGAGTGGCTTTTGACGCCCTCTAACCTCCATCGGCGACATTGACACGTCATCCGACATGCATCCAGCCTCCACAGGCGTCGAAATCGCCGTCTTCAGCAGTTCCTGGATTGGGGATGGTTGATGAATGTTCGGCTAGGGACGCGGGAGCCGTTGGGGTGGTCGTGCTGTTGAATGTATGTCGGTAATTGCCACCGATTTCACGAGAGGAGAGCGTGAAGCGAAAGGAGCACGGTAGGGGATCACCAGCAGGCGAAGAAAAAGGCTTCGATGACGTTGGCAGCAACATCTGTTTACTAGTTCCCGGCCGGTTATTCATCGGACCGGTAACCAATGTTGACGTACGTGGCCTTTACCCTAGGCGCCGTCTTCCTCCTCCTACCATCACCATTCCATGGCTTGCTCGTGGCAATGTCCACCCGTTTCCTCGTTGTACCTCAATCTTCTGCTTCAAGATGGCTCGTTGTCGTACTCTGAGGACCAATCGAACCTCGGATCTGTGTACTGGAACTTTGGCATGATCTCGTTTCGGATTGTGGAGTGGATAAATCAGATTTAAAGGTGGACGATTCGGAGATGGGTGGATGACCCGACGGGCTCTTCTGGGTGAGAGGTGCGTGGATCTGCAGCTTTCCTCGCCTTTTTCGTACTGATCTCAGGTCTGCAGGGCGCGTCTTTGGAGCTCCCTTTAATTTACTATACCGTTGTAGGCACGTAGGCACCTGACTGAGGTATAAGCCCTGTAACGTTTGCGTGGAATAAATCTCGTTCGAATCTCGATACACTCTAGAGTCTCTATATGGGGCATAATTTCCGAAACGGGCGGTAGAACCAAGTCATGCCGAGGTGCTAATATGTTCCACCATTCTTCTATCTCCACCCACCTATCGGCCTTCTTCAAGCACTCTCCAAGACTCGGCACCTTGGGCTCTTTGTGGACAACGCTCACTTGGGCAACGAGGTCCTCGACGTGACCGATGCTATGGGCATATAGGCCTGGGTCGATAATGAGGCCGCATTCTGTTCGGTGATAGGTATCCGAACGTCGTGCCGATTGAGTCACAAGATGGAATCCACACGATCTCCGTGTGTACCGCATGCAACAGTCCGTCCTTCCACCGCGTTGTTTACACGCTTCCCATCTGCCTTCGAGATTCGCACTTTGCACCTTCCTGGCTCACGACGAGCACCTCTTCCCTCCGCACTCCCTTGAACGTGTGTCTGGTCAGGCTTGGAAATACGAGATAGTGCGTAGAGTTATTCCCTGTCTATTCAAGCACTCACGAAAGCGATATCAGCGCCATCGGAAGTCATAGACCGATTTTCCTTGTGCTACGTCGAGTTGTGGGAACTTCTACGCTCCATCTTTTCGACCTCTCGGACGATGAAGGATTCATCTCCAGTTATGATATCCGATTCGGGGCACGATGCGAATATAATCGCGCCCTCAGAGTCTCAAGAGGAGATACTTTGCCCGAACGATAGTTCTGCGATGGATGGCGAGACCAGCTCGGAGGCGATATCTACCTCGTTATCTGAGTTTGATTCGGAACCGCCTTCGGAATCTTTGAGTGCGGGTTCTGAGAGTGATTTGGCAGACGTGCAATTATCGAGTGATCCTGAAGATACATCGGGTGATTCTGACACGTCATCGGATGAGTCTGATTCTTCTTGTTGGCCGCCAGAGGTAAGTCAGTTCGGAAATACACAAGGGCAACTTGAGAACTCATTTTCAGAACATCGAGTTTCCTGAAATCACGATTTCTGCCTTGACTGAGGCCGGCAAAGCGGAATCGTCAATCGAGGTTCCACTGCAACGGTCTTACACCGGTCAACATCCCGTTATACCATCCTTCATTGCCAACACTCCCTGTGCTACCCTCGGTGTTCAGGGGGTCTTAGATAGACTGAACGCAACCCTTAGAACATCATACACCCTCGACACCCCATCTCTCCCCTCCATTCTTGAAGACTGCATTGAAAAGAACTATGACTTTGGGACTGCATATGGTTGTCTTCACCGGATATGGTACACTCACAACTGGAGCAAAGTCCAAGATGAACTTCACAGATGGGAAGAGAATGACAGGGAGATGCGACAGGAAGCACTGGAAGGTAACCGGATTGTCGAGCCCCGTTTGCCACCTCGACGTGTCTGGGACCTGTACAGTAATCAGGTGGTGCCTTCATGGACTCTTGGTGATAAGAATGATTTAGAGGAATTTGTGAAGCCAATTTCGCATGCATGGGTGGATGAAGAAGATCGTGCAGGTGTGTGGACACCTATCAATGGATACACATGGCCTGTGCCCATCCCAAAGGACACCAGTCTCAACCTCATCCGGATTGAGATGCTGAATCTGGGATTGCAGTACACATGGCTGGATGTCCTCTGTTTGCGACAGAAAGAGGGGCCAAGGGAGGATCTGCGTGTGGAGGAGTGGAAGCTGGATGTGCCTACAATTGGGTGGGTGTATAGGGGTGTAAAAGTGGTGATATACCTGAGTGGGCTAGGGCTGCCTTTGAGTTTGAAGGAGGGTGACTTGGACAGTGATCAGTGTTGGTTTAGACGTGCATGGACACTCCAGGAGGTTGGTGATGAGAAGATCATTGCTGGGGATACACCTGATGGACCACTGCATGCAAAGCCAATAGACAAGGATGGAAACTATGAGACTGAGCTGCTGACAAGGTTTCACAGATTTCACAAGCAGCTAGAGTTGGAGCAGCATTCTTGGGATATATTTAGTCAACTGACAGACATGCAGAAGCGAGTTTCAACCAATCCTGTGGACAAAGTTGCAGGACTTGCATTCCCTCTGGAGCCCAATATGATACCAGCATACCATGAGAGCGAGTCTCTTGAAGATGCATGGACAGCACTGGTGAATTCAATGTACTCTGGGATGCGGGTATCCCTCCTTTTTTTGTATCCTAGAGGAGGACTTGGAGGCAAGAAGTGGAGACCGACATGGGAGCAGGTCATGACAGAGCCTCTGCCAGTGTACTACATCTGTCCAGGTCATGTCAAGCATGATGACAAGGCAGATGAGGACTCATTTGAAGGGCCTTGTATTGAAAAGGGGCATGTAAATGGATTGGATATGGAATTAGCAGAAGGGGGGGATCAATGTGGAGAGTTGGTTGTTGAAAGTGCTGATGGGATGCCACACACATTTACAATCCATGCCACTCATCAAATCCCTATACCCAAAGATGCATACATGTTACTTGGTATTAGGCCATACAAACATGATGATAGAATATGGCGACAACATTGGGCTGTTGGACGACAACTGCCTGGACAGAGATTTGAGAAAGTTTCTGTGATTGTGATGTATGATAGGGATAATATAAAAAGACTGGAAGATCTGGGTATTGCTACAGAATCTTGTAATATTCTTGTTTAATTTGACTACCCATTACTTTCAGTGAGAGCTATCACAGTTTTAGTATCCTGAGTTGAGAACCAGGTTTGGATATCAGCTTATCAGAAGGATCATTCTCACTGCCATAGAGTCTTAAATTTTTGAAATTGGTTCAAAATCTGATAATAGCACTGATGAACCATTTAGAACACTTCTGAGGACAATTCTGAAGATATGGAATGTTGATGACAGATATTCAGACTGAGAATTTCCTAGACTTGAACCAGTAGCTTTTTACACAGATGATTGGTGAATGACAAGGCTCTGACCAGTTGGGGAAGAAGAGTGGCAATATCTCCACTGTTTGGTACAGGCATAATCTGATCCTGATCAAGACAGGTATGCCATGTCAGCCAGGGTACAATGGAGAGGAGATGATCACAATTTGTAGTGTTATTCAAGCTAGACCCGGAAGAGCTGATGTGAATTGAGTGGTTAGTTCACATTTATGTTGATAAATGCCAATAATTGCCAGCACATGAGAGTATGAACTTCATGTTTTGCCACAACTTTTGACTGTTGATGGTATATTTTCTTGTTTTGTTGACTAATCCTGTGGTAACTTGAATTCTTTCTAGCAGCCATGCCCTCTTCGGTCATCCCTGGTCCTAACCCTGTCAAAGAAGGTAGCATCGCTCAGTTGCCTAATGTATGTGGGCCCTTATTTGTCCTGGGTATAGATGATGAGCTGGAGCAGGTGCAAGGAGATTTGGTAGAGGATGATCACCTTGAAGAGGAAGTTGCTGGTACCAACGGTGAAGATGACAATGTTGGAAGTTGTGACAACTATGAGGCCAGTCCTCCTCCAACCAAGAAGGCTTGCTGCCTTCATCAAGGGCCAACAATCTTGTTTGTCTTTGACGATACTACTGGGGATCTCGTTGAACCTTACCCAACTATTTTTCTTTCTAGACCAGTTGCTCTGCCATCTCAGAGTTTCAGTCTTTGATGCTCCACCCGTTCTGACAAGAAGAAGAAAAGGACAGACCCAAAGAATAAGGATAAGACTTCTGAGATTGCTGTACCTTGCAAGTGTGCTAGGGAAGATGGCAAAAGCTTGCAAGTGAAGCACAAGCCGGCCTCCAAAAACCCAAAGTTGCCTGAGACTATTGTCATTGATGAGGACGAAGGTAAGTAATATTTTTGAAGTTCCACTGCCTCCTGTTCACTCTTTTCTAGTGGTGCATGCTACTCCTGTAGTCTGGAAGCATGGACATGGACCATCAAAGCCACCACCCATCACCTTAGGTGTCAGTGGAGGGGGATTTGGTGAAAAGGTCCCATCAACTGGTAAGGCTGTCAAGAATGGTATCAAGAGTATTGGTGTTCTTAAGGTTGATGATGACTTTGGTTCCAAGTCCTATGAATATAGGTATTTGGTCATTATACCATCCCAATTCATGGTTTTTGATCATTCATCATGGCATCTGCTGCTACATTCTACCTGGCTTTGCTATGGGAATTCTTTCGCAAGCTTCATCATTTTTCTGGGAATTCTATTCCTTTTTTGTTTCCTCTATTCCTTTCTCACTATGCTGTTCCTCTCTTTTTCCCATGTCACATGCTTATTTATTTTCCTGATTTGTTCTCCTTTCTTGTAGTGCTTGCATTTTCCTGATCCATCTAATCCACATTGTTCTTTGTCATTTACATTATTACACTGTTTTGTCTCCATCATACATGTCTCTGCTCTTATTCATTGTTTACTTTATTACATTGTTTTGTCTCTATCATGCATATCTGTCCCTTCCTTTCTCTTCTTACTCATTTCTTCCGTTTCCTCTTCCTCCATATACAAGATTTTGCACTTGATTCCCCTTGTGACGTTTCCTTCCACAGTCCTGTGTCTACCCGCCTCTGTCACTTTTGCTCTGACGGCCACCTAGATTGGTTATTGAATGATGTGTTAGTTTGCATCACTTGTGAAGCACTGACTCCTTGCCTGAGTGTACTCTGCATCCAACAGTACTATCGCTCTCAGAATCAGCTTGATCCTGTGTGTCCTTTTCTTTCCCCTGACTATGGCTAATGTGATTTGTGCTTCAATGATATCTCCCACCCAGAATAGCTGTGGTTTTGCCACCTGGTATCTGTCATTTCTGATCAGTATGACATCGCTTATCTGTGATTTAGAATTATGCACTTTCTTTTCCCTCCCTCTTTGATGGTGCTCCTGAAGTAATGCACCACATTCTCCTCAGTGTGAACCAGGTCCAACCTCATGAGCTGCTGCAAAACACCTTTGGGATCAACGTCCTTTGAGATGGTCAATGGTTCTTCACTGTCTCCCTCTCTTGTCCTCCTAAAATATCTGTTGGTGATTTCCATTGCTTTAACTCCATTGATGCTCGTCGGTGTCCACTGCTCCAGTGCACCTTGCTTGAACTCCCATTCTGCTATCATACTCACCTCTCTCATTGCATTCATGCAGTCCTTGAAGGTGCTTGCTCCCATGCCTGTTAACGTTACTTTCTGCAACATTATGAGGGGCTTGTCAGCTATCAACCTATGTTTGCATCAGCTGTTACACTTTCAGGATATGCATCCATCACTCACTTTGGAAGGCTGTACACCAGCGGCAGGTCTAAACCACATATGATCCTGTTGACCATGAATACCACCTCTTCTGGCTCCTCTCTTTTGCTCGCTTGGGTCAGCAGACACCATACATATCCGGATCTGTCATTGACCACTGACACTTGCTGCATTGAAGTGTTCTGCCAGTTGTCAGTTAATTTGAGTCCTGTTTTCCTCAGCTGATGCACCTGTGTAATTGAACATAGATGGTATTCATTTTTGTTTGCGCTTTTGATGGTGTACCCTTCCAGCACATCTCCTGTGTGTTTGCATCAGCTCAATTCTTATGGAGCACTTTTATTGCTTATGAGCTCTGTCCACATTGTAGTACTCATTCATTTTCTGGGTGCCAGCATGTGGGTAGGAGGGGATGAGACTGGTATGTTGCAGCTTGCTAGGGTTTAATCTCTTCCTTATTTTCCTTTGCGTATCATCTCGTGTTTGGCATGTGTACTGCTTATGTGAGCGTTCAGCTGTCAGGGTTAATGTTTCATCATGGCTTAATCACAAACTTGTGCCTCGCTTATCATGTTATCTGGCCTTATATGCCTTTCTGCATCAAACCCGTGATGTGTATTAGGCAATACACTGCACATGTGCTTACGATCCCCTGCACTTCTTTTTTCTTTTCTTTTCTTGTGTGTTCCATTCTGGCTTTTGGTGACTGGCAGTAGGATGCTACAAAAGGCTTCTGTTATGCACTCTACTGCACCATTCAGTTTCTGTTCGAACTGTCCCATGTTTGCCTACTTGTGCTATCACTCGTACTTGTATCCATGTCTTCTCGTACAACATCTGTCCCTTATCATGATAGCATTTGTTGTATGGCTGATGTGCATTCCCAGCCATTCTCAGAAGCACAAGGAGAGGCCTGTGATGCCCATTCCTGACAATGCATCCGACACTGCCATTGTTGTTGAGGGTGGTCATACCAAGTCTGATGGCACGCTCTGCAAAAAAATCAAGACTAGTGCTGTTGGTCCACCCCTTGAGTGAGTTGACTGCCTTTCGTTTATCGGTCTGTTGACACTGACTGCTTTCTTTGTGTCATAGTCAGGCTGTTTCTGCTGGTTGTGGATCCTCTGCCCAGTGCATCTTTTTGCTGTGGTGTCTGTGTTTTGCTTACATCCCATACTGATCCATTATTGCAGGTGCCCCAGGAAAGAGCCCTTTGCTCACAAATCCAAAGAACTGTTGCCCGCTGTTTCCATCACGTTGACATGCTTGGAAAGTGTTCACACATGTAATTTCACAATTTGTAGAAATGAGTACAGGCAACAATGCCCAGATACTAAGGCAATGAGCAAAGCAACAGAGTGCAGTGTTTATAATGCCAGTAATGATATTACCAGGGTAAAGCCGGGTGGAGCGCATGGCTTAACCTAAGGATGGTACTAGAAAGGCTGTACTAGGTATAAAGTCCCAGTGCTTGGCACTAAGTGCTCTGACAAGGCAAAGCATGTGCATGCTAAGAATAGAGCAGGACACACATGTGGGATAATTAAGACTTCACATAACAGTGATCTATGACATGCAAGGCATGGCAGGCCTGGAGCTTAGAGTTCTAGACTTTGTGATGTCAGAACTCAAGTAAATCCGAAGTTCCTGACTTTGGCCGAAGCACACGAGGCCTAGACAAGAAGCATGTTGCCCTCACTACAATGGAATTCCCTATGAGAATACTAGGAAGCAAAATAAGAGTCACGGGGTAGGCTATAACTCTGAGGATATGACAACCGATGTCAATACATGTGTAATAGTGTTGGTAACCAACGTCGTGACACTCAGAGACAGGATCTGGCCCTGAGCTGGACTCTTGAGTCAGCACTAAGCTATGGCGTGATAATTGCAACACATGCAGGATGCAGGCAAAGGTCCCCTGCAGCTTAAATAATACTATATTGGGTGACACTAATTTGTAGAATGTAAAATAGATAAATAGCGCAGTGTAATGGTAGTGTACAAGTTTTGGACCCCCACTGTAGATGCACACAAGCCTCCAGCTTAGCGCTCTAGCTTTGGGATCAGTTTGTAGCTTCGAGCAAGAGAGTAGACCCTTTATTGATAACATCAGAGTGACTTGAGTAGTGCACAAGGCATAGAAAGCTAATGCGGGACTTGTGCACTGTTTGAGTGATTGGTTGACTGTGCTCTAACCTGAGAATAAGAGATTTGTGTCATTGCAGACATGCTCTTGAGTTTTGAGGTTTTCTTGTGACACGCGGTGCTACAGGTGGCAGAGGTTCAAACCCTTTGGTCTGATTAGCATGCGCTTAGTTGGGTATACCATCCCAGAAGTGGCAGAAGTTCAAACCCTTTGGCTTGTGGGCAGTGTTTCTTGTTGTGTGAGATACTACAGGCAGCAGAGGTTCAAACCCTTTGGTCTGGTTAGTATTCGTGCAGAGGTCTTCATTGTATGCACAGTGTTACAGGCAGCAGAGGTTCAAACCCTGTGGTCTGATTAGCATGCACTTGGGGGTTCTCATTTCTGCAAGCGGCAGAGGTTCAAACCCTTTGGCTTGTTGGATGGGGTTTATTTGGTTATTGTGTCTCTGGATCACATAGTTTCAAACCCTGTGGGTCTACAATTGGTTTGGAAGCTTGAGCACATAGGTTCAAATCCTGTGGCTTGAGTGGACATTTTGTGAAGGGTTTCTGCTTAGAGCACAAGCTTTGAGTCATGTTTAGGGTGTGTTTAAGTTCTTTGTGGTCACCTGTGTGTGTCGCGTGAGACTTATTGAGGGTTTTGTTGGTGTGTGGCAACGAGTTGTGTATTGTAGTACACCTTTGCCTTGAGGCACAGCGACATCTGTCGCTCCTCTTGTTATAAAAGCCTTTGGACTTAGAGAGATCTAGATACCCTACAAGTGCTATTGCTATACGTGTGTATTGTATATTCTGAGAGTTTAGTTGTTTTTGCTTCAATCTGCTTCTATCGCATAATATCCCCCCAAGAACTTGAGGGTTTGTGTGTGTAGTGTTGGGTGTGGTGTGATCCATGTCTTCAACACTGTTGCACTTCTAGCCTGCATGCACAGAGTCTCTTCAATGTATCGTTGTATTTCCTAATCTCTTTGTTGTCTACTGATCATGTTGTGCTATGTTGATGTGCAGTTCCTGCCAAACTGGTTCTTCCGTTTTGAAATCCCACATTTCCATGAGCATTAGAGAGGTATCTGAGGACAAGATGGATTCTGTCGTGGGAGGCCAATGCAAAGGTACAGGTAGCACTCTCATAGTTGCATTGTCTTACATGGTTGCCAACTCAGATGAAGCATACTCTGACATGGAAGAAGCCAGGATCCCTAGCAATGGTTTCATTAACAACAAGGCTGTAGAAAGTGATGGGGATGACATGTACATGCTGTTTGTTGCCTTGTACACTCTATCGACCTAGCTCTTAGTATCCTGACTGACTCTGAGAAGCCTCTCATGGTGGACTGGAGTGATAGCTATGCATCTGATGTTGAAGGTGGCGATGCTGAAGCTGTGCTTCCAGGGGGTTTGTGTGTCAATGACAAGGACAGCTCCAATGATGGTAGGTTGTATTCTGATCTTGATGATGATGGGGCTATGGGTGCTGCTCCTATGCATGCTTTGACACCATTGAAGCAGTCTAGGTTGGTATTGTTCCCTTATTGTGCGTGATTGTATGTCTCACTCTCTTTTTTTATAGTTGCTCATCCGTTAAGACAGAGAAGGGGCTTTATGTTGAGTCGTTGTGAGCTGTATTTTTCTCAGATCACTGGTTGAATGAGCTCATGGCTGTAGTATATCAGCCAGGCAAGGTGATGACATTGCTTCCAAAGATGACAATCTTTTTGATCCCACTGTCCCATGGTGAGTATCCGTGTTATATATTGTGTTAATTTAATTTAATTTTTCTGGCTTAGTGATCCACCCAAAGAAGATGCTGCTCCTCCTGAAACCCAATGTGACATTTATCTCAACGACCTGTATCCTGAACCTCTTTTGCATACCCTGCCCCCTTCTAGTCATCCTGCTGGTAATTCATGCTGAGGAGGGGGTAAGAAGCAGGCTGCCACATCTCAACTCGAGTCTAACCAGAAGCTGAAAGTGGATGTCAATGTTGTAGACACTAATGAGGTCTTTTGCAAAACCGTTGTCCTTTCTAATTCTCCCGAGCCTGGTGCATTCATGTCTGTGTTTGTATTTTATATTTTTAATGTTGTCATAGTCGAGGCAGACAATACTCAAGATATCACAGTGACCCCTCACAAAAGTAAAGGTGCCTTCCTTTTCTTGTCTGTTTTTTAAAAATATTTTGGACCTTGTTGATTTGTTTGATAGTGAAGCACATGTCCATGTTCACCCCTAGCGACAAGGAACAATGGATGAAAGGCATAGAGAAAGAGGTAATTCTGCTGTACTGTTGACATGCTTTGCAAGCGTTCACGCATGTAATTTTGCAATTCCTACTAAGGAATACATACTACAGTGTCTAGATACTAAGGAACCAAGAAACACCACAGAGCGCATGAATGATAATGCTGGTAATAGAATCAACAGAGTAAAGCTGGGTGGAGCACATGACTTAACCTGAGAACGGTACTGGAAAGGCTGTACTAGGTAGAAAGTCTCAGTACTTGACACTGAGTGCTCTGACAAGGCATGACACACGTGCGCTGTGAATATAGCAGGACACGCTGGTGAGATTAATTAACAACTTCGTGCAACATTGATCTATGACGCGCATGGGACGGATGCCCTGGCACTTAGAGCTCTAGACTGTATGATGTCAGAATTTAGAAGTAAGACCCAAAGTCACTGACTTCAGCCGAAGCACGCAAGGCCCAGACAAGGAACTAGTTGCCTTCCTGACCAGAGAATTACCTGAAAGAACATTATGAAGAGAAAGGAGAGTTGTGTGCTAGGCTACAACTCCAAGGAGGTAGTAGCCGATGCCAACACACATGGTATAACACTGCTAACCGACGTCGTGACGTTCGGCAATAGGATCTGGCCCCGGGCTGGACTCCTGAGTCAGTGCCAAGCTATGGCGTGATAATTGCGACATGCGCAGGACCCAGACAAGCGAGCCCCGCAGCCAAAATAATACTATATATGGGTGTACTAATTTGTAGAATGTAGAATAGATAAATAGCGCAGTGTAACCGTAGTGTACAAGTTTTGGACCCCCGTTGTAGTCATGCGCAAGCCTCCAGCTTGACGCCATAGCTTCTGGACTAGTTTGTAACTTCGAGCAAGAGAATAAACCTAGAATTGATATCATACCGAGTGAATTGAGTCACGCGCTGATGAGCCTAGACTTCCGTGGCAACGGCAACACCCAAAACTCTGAGAGAGCTTAGGCAATTAACGTAGCAACACAGCAATCAAGGCAATGTGTTTGTGAGTGGTTCGGTGCACCTCCGTGCGGTCAATTCCTCTATAACACAAGATACACTGCGACTTTTCAGTCAGTGAAGTAGTACTCTTTGTCAAGGAGTACTAATAGACGTTGGCTGTAAGCCGGGAAGGATCTCGATAAACAAGATGGAACGGAATCTGGTATGATGCAAATACCAAGAAACTGTGGTAGAAACCGATAAAACGATCTAGAAAACGTGGGGATGGGCTAAAGAGCACAAAAATGGCTCTAGTAACCATGGCAATGCTCTAGAAATCATAGCAATGCACGAGAAATCGTAGCAACGAGCTAGAAAACATGGGGAAGGACTAGAAAACATGTCCTGAAGGTGTACTGTGATGCTGAGTCGAAACAATGGCAATTAACATGCGGAAAATGCCTTGGAAATGGAAGAAAACGTAGCAACTGTGGTGCTGAGTGGGGTGTTGCAGCAATAGATGCACGGCAACTCTGAACAATGATAAAGACAAGGGCGATCCTATGGAGAGTGGTGCTGAACTGGGCCTACACGGAGGCAATACTGAACTGGACAATGAAAACGATGGCGATGTAGAAGGTGAAAGTGATGAAAGAATCCTATGTGGTGAAGGTGAAGTGATGTTGCGGCATTAAAAGACAAAAGCAAGTTATTGACGTGAGATTCCGTGTATTGGTGCAATATACAAAGCAAACCAACAACGTTAAAAGTAAAGCAAGCAGTGAGGGATAACTTGGAGTAACCGTAGCTGACTAGAATGCCGTAGTCTCGTCAACTGGGTAAGAACTAGCTCTGAAAATGCGGTATCTACCTAGTTTTTATACT
Source organism: Armillaria nabsnona (assembly GCA_030407065.1). NCBI lineage: Eukaryota > Fungi > Basidiomycota > Agaricomycetes > Agaricales > Physalacriaceae > Armillaria > Armillaria nabsnona. The sequence goes on from JAUDQA010000002.1 coordinate 3,920,680, forward strand.
ACAAGTACGATTTTATAAATAGAATATTCTTCGGAGCCTTAGTAAGGCTGTAAGTCCTTGGCTTTTGTAATAGCTGTAGTAAACATATGGAATCTGTGGTTCTAAAGTAACAGCAAGTCCTCGACGTTGCCGTGTATGGATGCGAACCGTGTGGTTTTATTGAGCGATGAGCAGATCATGAGGTGCTGTTTAGCTGCGGATTACTGAGCTGCAGTTGCCGTGCTGAGGTGTACGCTTGGGTCAACGATAATTTGAGGTCTTGGCACTGTAACAGCCTTAGTAAACACGGTCTGTAGTTGCCGTGGCTGTAATTATCATAGCTGGAAGTGTACTCATGTCAATCAGTCCTTTAATTAAATGATTGATGGGCACATCAACTAGGTGCTTCTGAGTGATGTAGCAACCCTGTTTTGGATGATTGGCAATCAAAGGTGCCTTGCCATGATGGGGTACGGTAATTATGATGCGCGGCAAGCTGGGAAGGATAACGGAACATTGAAGGAGTATGAAGGGCACGATTTTAGGATTGTATCTGTGTTTGGGTAATTTATACTGCGAAAATCCGTGGTATTATCGAGTGTTGGCAGTATTATGGAGTGTGTGGAGATTATAATGGAGTCGTTTCGAAGATATTGGGTGATGAATGGATAAATCCACAAATTCTGAGTGTACAGAACCTGGAGGCTCATCAGCGCAAGGCATAGAAAGCTAATGCGGCACTTGTGTGACTGTTGATTGGTTGGGTGACTTGCACTCTAACCTGAAAAGAAGAGTATAGTGTTATTGAGGATGCGCTCTTGTGCTTTGAGGGTTTCTTGTGATGCGAGGCACTACAGGTGGCAGAGGTTCAAACCCTTTGGCTTGTCAGACAGTGTTATAAGGTTTTTGTGTCTCTGGATTGCATAGGTTAGAACCCTGTGGATCTACAATCGGTTTGGAAGCTCGAGTGCGTAGGTTTGAATCCTGTGGCTTTGGTGGATGGTTTTGTGAAGTGTTTCTGCTTAGAGCGCGAAGCTTTGAGTCGTGTGTAGTGTGTGTTGAGTCGTTTCAGGTCACCCCGCATGTCACTTGAGACTTATTGAGGGTTTGTGTACATCTCTCGACATTGCGTGTATTGTATTGCACCTTGCCTTGAGGCCCAGCAACAAATGTCGCTCCTCTTGTTATTAAAAGCCTTCGGACTTTGAGAGATTTAGATAAGTACCACGCGCTACCACTATATGCATGCATTGTATATTCTGAGAGTCCCATGTTTCTAATTCATTCTGCTTCTATCGCATCAGAATCCCCCACGAACTTGAGGGTTTGTGTGTGTAGTGTTGGGTGTGAGTGTGATCAGTGTCTTCGACGCTGTTGCATTTCTAGCTTGCGTGCACAGAGTCTCTTCATTTGGAGCCCACCGCGAGGGGGGGAAGCAGTTTCAATTGAAACTAGAGCAACTACATTCTAAAGAATTTATTTACACTCGAAGTGTACCACGCTTATAATTATCAATGATTTCCTCCTCCATGAGCAAATCTGCTTGTCGCTCTTCATTACTGAGGACTACTAGTGAAAAGGGTTGTTAATTCCCAGAAGAACGTCTACTCTCTGTATGTCAGAATAGCTGGACCAAGTCAGCCTCGAGAGCCCAAGACCAGATCGGCGAAAGCAGCCAGTGGAATACCTGTGCCAGCGATATATCCATTTCCCATGCAACAGCGGCAACAGAATAGAGTTGATGCGAACCGAGCTGCTAGGAAACCAAGGAGCGCATCAGTACCACGACCATCCCCAGTTCCCGATTCCGAGTTTAGTCTCTTTCGACGTTGGATACCACCCAGTGAAGCTGCACCTACAGAGCCAGTACCCAGTTCTAATTCGAACTCACAACCTATAACAAACCAAAATCCGGGTCCAACAGCCCCGCGTAATCAGACAATTGCAAAAATGGCACCATCTATGCCAGGCCCTAATGAAAAGGCCACCCCATGATTTGAAAGTTCCTCTGATCCAGAGGAGCTCGAGCGATTCTTCTCCAGACTTGAAGACCTCTTCGATAAATGCACAGTAACTGATGAGGAGGAGAAAAAGAAAGCCGTGGTGTTGTATACGGATATTAAGACAGAGCGACAATGGAAAGTTCTCCCCAAGTATGCTGCCAGCAGAAAATATGAGGACTTTAAGTCGGAAGTAATGGATTGCTATGATGGTGCGTGTGATAGCGACCGCTGAAGAGACTCTGTGCGTGCAGGCTAGAAATGCAACAGTGTCAAAGACACTGATCACACCACACCCAACACTACACACACAAACCCTCAAGTTCTTGGGGGGATATTATGCGATAGAAGCAGATTGAAGCAAAACAACTAAACTCTCAGAATATATGATACACACGTATAGCAATTGTGCTCATAGGGTATCTAGATCTCTCTAAGTCCAAAGGCTTTTATAACAAGAGGAGCGACAGATGTCGCCGGGCCTCAAGGCAAGGTGTACTACAATACACAACTCGTCGCCACACACCAACAAGACCCTCAATAAGTCCCGAGCGACACACGGGGTGACCCCAAACAACTCAAAACACACTACACACGACTCAAAGCTTCGCGCTCTAAGCAGAAACCCTTCACAAAATGTCCACTCAAGCCACAGGATTTGAACCTATGCACTCGAGCTTCCAAACCGATCGTAGACCCACGGGGTTCGAACCCGTGTGATCCAGAGACACAATAACCAAATAAACCCTGTCCAACAAGCCAAAGGGTTTGAACCTCTGCCACTTGCGGAAATGAGAACCCTCAAGCATGTGCTAATCAGGCCAAAGGGTTTGAACCTCTGCCACCTGTAACACCGCATGTACAACAAAGGCCTCTGCACAAATACTAACCAGACCAAAGGGTTTGAACCTCTGCTGCCTGTAGTATCTCGTACAACAAGAAACGCCGCCCACAAGCCAAAGGGTTTGAACCTCTGCCACTTGCGGGATGGTATACCCAACTAAGCGCGTGCTAATCAGACCAAAGGGTTTGAACCTCTGCCGCCTGTAGCACCGCGCATCACAAGAAAACCTCAAAACTCAAGAGTGCGTCCGCAATGACACAAATCTCTTATTCTCAGGTTAGAGCGCAGTCAACCAATCACTCAAACAATACACAAGTCCCGCGCTAGCTTTCTAAGCCTCGCGTGCTACTCAAGTCACTCTGATGTTATCAATAAAGGGTCTACTCTCTTGCTCGAAGCTACAAACTGATCCCAAAGCTAGAGCGCTAAGCTGGAGGCTTGCGTGCGTCTACAGCGGGGGTCCGAAACTTGTACACTATTACTATACTACAGTATTTATATACTACGCGCTCTACATTTTAATACATCCTTAAATAGTAACTCTTAGCCTGCAGAACTTCCTTTCCTGGGTGCCGCACATGTTGCCATAATCATGCCATTGCTTGGCGCTTACTCAGAGCTCCGACTCGGGGCCAGGTCCTGGTCTCTCAGCTGCGCGACATCGGTTATCCACGCTATCCACGCGTACTGATGTCACATTGTATCTCCTCAGAGTTGTAGCCTAGTGCGCAGCTCGTCTTTATAGTAATAATATCTTCTAGTGATTTCCATGGTCTTCTAGGACCACCAGCTTCTAGTCTAGGCCTCGTGCGCATCTGCCAAAGTCAGAGACATCAGTCTTACTTCAATTTTACACACTCTGAGGCCTAGAGCGCTAGTTTCTGGCATGGCAGTGCCTTGCACGTCATAGATCAAGGCTATGTGAAGTGTTAATTATATCCTGAGCTTCTCTGGTTCTATTCTTAGCACGCGCGTGCTGTGCCCTGTCAGAGCACTTAGTGTCAAACGCTGGGACTCTATACCTAGTGCAGCCTTTCTAGTACCGTCCTCAGGTTAAGCCATGTGCTCCACCCAGCTTTACTCTGGTAATTTCATTACTGGCATTATAACCACTGCGCTCGGTTGTTTCTCTCATTGCCTTAGCATCTGGGTATTGTTTACTGTACTCATTCCTATGAATCGCAAAATTACATGCGTAGACGTTTGCAGAGCATGTCACTGCGATGCTGTTCAAGAACTAAAGAGACTGGTTCGTCACTATGATATAGCACAGATATCTGACAAGAGTCAGTTCATGGAGTTCAAGAGGGAGTTTCAAGTACTCGCATCCGCGCTAAGCAAAGTACTGTCAAACCGGGAACTGGTTGACGCCTTCTTGGCACCTATGTCTAATGATTTGTACAGATCTATCAAGCTTCAGTTAGAGCGCCTCCGAGTGCCCACGGGCTTAACCAGAAGGGAGAATGCAGATCCATACACTCTGAAAGAGATTATGGATGCTGGTTTGCGAGTGCTACAAGGAGTGTTCTCATCAATGGACAGGAAGAGAGACGAGGCTAGAGGAATTCCAATAGCAGCAACCGCAACACGGGAGCAGCATAGGTTGATGACAGCCATGCGCAACTCTCCTGCAGAAGAGGATAGATTGGTTAAGCAGGAAGAGGTGGGGAGCGTCATGGCAGTCATGAAAGACTTCATGGAACAGCAAACCTCTGCAAATGATAAGAGGCTGGAAAGCTTGGAGAAGGCTATGATCGAAAACCAGAAGAGTATTCTAAGCTTCTTGCAGCAACAGACGAGTAGACCGCCAGGCCCATCGTACGAACCAGCGCATAGGATGAATAACTACGGACAAGACCATAGATGTGCGTGCTTCTTCTGTGGAGAGACAGATGGGCAGATCTCAAGCAAGTGTCTAGTTAAGTCTTTGTATATTAAAGCAGGGAAGATAGAGATTGTTGACGGAAGACCACGTTTACCTGGTGGAGGCGAGATCCCAAAAGACATACAAGGACAGTATGTCAAGGACCGCATTGATGAGTACTACACGCGGGTAAAGGCTGGCAAGATGAAAAGCCAGAATGTAGTTATAACTACTACCTCGACACCAGGACTCTTCCACGTTCCAGGAGGCTACAGCGTGCTACTTCAAGAGAAGCAGGAGTTGGAACATCAGGTGTATGCGATGAGATCGCAGCAGGCAAGCAATGACATGGGTGTCAGGACACATAGCAAGGGCCCGCCACCAGATGATCCACTCGAACAAATGCCAACAGACGAAGAGTGAGAGCAGGGTTTTTCTAGATGTTCAATGAAGGCAGGCGGGAGCCATACAAAGATCAGTGGAGTTGCCAGGTCTGGTTTACCATCACCCCCGGAGGACATAACCAACAAAAGGAGGAGTGGAGCAGTATGAGTTGAATTGGCAGACACCTCGTCGGATGAATCAGAAGACGAGCGCCCGCAAAAAGTGATGAGCAAGAAGCAAGTGCGGTTGGACCCTGTACCCAAGCCCATACCTACTGCGCGCAGTGTGACACCGGAACCAGAGATGCCATATCTCAATGTTCCAGATGTAACCAATGCAGGTAAGCAGGGAGGTCCTTCGAAATGACTACCAAAGAAGACGGGATTCATCCCTTTTGCAGCAGAAGATAAGCAAGCAGCTTATCGATTGAAAGCACCTGTTGAGGACCGCGGGAGCTCACCTGAAGTATTGGAGTGACTCATGAAGTCTCCAATAGCTGTAACGGTCGGAGAACTCCTTGCGCTCTTGAAAATAGGTGGAGCAGTGAAACAAGAGTTAACAATGAAGCGGGTGTCTCTTGGTAAATACAAGAAGAACGGCAAGCAGCAGTTTGGTCTGGTCATTGAGGAAGAGTCGGAATCAGAGGGAGAGGGAGTTGCACAAGCGTTCCCCTTTGCTGAGACTGAAGATGAGCAGGATGATGGGCTACCCCAAGGCACGGTACATCTTTCAAAGATACCGTTTGTTGGAACCTTCATCGTAACCATGGAAGCCAGGAATGGCATCCCAGAAGGTGCGCTCATCTGGCAAGACCCGTTTGAGCAATATCTGAATGACGTGGAAGCTAAGGGAGAAGTTCCAAAGCAAGTATATGTAGCTAAAGACTCGCAAGCCTTGCGCTCGGTCTTTCCCTTCATTAATGGCTTGGAGCGCTTTGAGAGCTTGTATGATACTGGCTCGCAGATAGTATCGATGTCGAGTAGAGTCGCAGACCAGCTAGGCCTGATATACGATCCAGACATTGTGATTAACATGCAGTCCGCGAACAAGCAAGTAGAAAAGTCCCTTGTCATGGCAAAGAATATTCCATTCCTTTTTGGTGACATTACTGTATATCTACAAGTGCATATCATTAAGGATCCAGCCTATGATGTCTTACTAGGTCGACCTTTTGATGCGCTAACTACGAGTACAGTGTATAACACGGCAGATGGGGGACAAACAATAAAGATACGAGATCCTAACTCCGCACGAAGCACTATGATACCCACGTTCCCCAGGGGACAGAAAAAGTTTATAACGCATGAAGTTGAGGAGGGTTTTCAGTGATCGATGATTTGATCAACGATCAAGGAGAGTTAGCACTAATAATAGAAACTGATCAAGATGGAGATCTAATGATCAGTGGATATGCAAAACCCACAGGATCTCAGAAGTTTAAACAAGATGAATTATGAGTGGTGTATGCTGTTGCCAGCTCAAAGGTGTGTGGCGAGGATATGAAGGTGCGTGGGACATTATCCTTGTATTTTGGGGCGCTAAGAGATATCAAAGATATGAGAAAACAGCGGAAAGGTGCAGATGAGGCAGCAAGACTGCTCGAAGCTAATCCTAGTCGGTGGATAGAGACATATTTCTACAATACTGTGGATCCAGAATACACTCTACCCACAGTAGGAACTGTAAAGGATGTCTTTGCGACAAAGAAATATAAACCAGTAGCACAAAAGATCAGACCGATTACAGGAGGATTATCATCTGAGTTCAGGATTGTGCGTGAAATTAAGGGAGATCCTCTTAAAGACATGCCTCAGTTAAGTACCCATCCATTGGAATATATGCCCATGGGAAGATACACTGTGGAGTGCCAAGAAATAATTGAGAGAGTACACAAGGAAAACTTCCTTTGGCCGGAAGAGCACAAGCTCATGCACGAGTTTATGAGTGTCCAGAATGAAGGATTTGCATGGGATGACATGGAACACAGACATTTCAAAGAAGAATATTTCCCTCCAGTTACTATCCCCACAGTTGAGCATACACCCTGGATACAGAAGAACATACCCATTCCACCAGGGATCTTTGATCAAGTGTGTAAGATAATCAAGACCAAGATAGATGTGGGGGTGTATGAGCCATCGAACTCCTCGTATCGCTCTCATTGGTTTTGTGTAGTCAAGAAAGATGGCAAGAGTCTGCGACTTGTGCACAGCTTGGAGCCACTGAATGTGGTCACTATAAAGCACTCAGGCATGCCCCCTGCAACTGACGAGCTAGCTGAGCACTTTGCAGGACAATCCTGTGGTGGAACACTGGATCTTTACGTGGGCTATGACAAGAGGACATTGGACGAGAAGTCAAGAGATCTTATGACGTTTCAGACACTGTTTGGTGCACTAAGACTTGTGACATTGCCCATGGGTTGGACTAATTCGGTACCGATATTTCACGACAATGTGACTTATATTCTTAAAGATGAGGTACTGCATGTTACAATTCCATATGTAGACGATGTACCAGTATGAGGGCCAAAGACACGCTATGAAACCAAGGAAGGAGGCTATGAAACTATCAAAGAGAATGCAGGAATCAGAAGATTCATATGGGAACATTTCCAGAATCTAAACCACATTGTACAGTGAATGAAATATGCTGGAGGAACCTTCTCTGGGCACAAGGCTGTACTCTGCGCGTCTGAGATTATGGTAGTTGGCCATCGCTGCACTTATGAAGGTAGGAAGCCCGAGACTGATCAAGTAGGAGTTATAATGAGATGGGGGCCTTGTGAAGAGTTGGGAGATGTGCACTCGTTCTTAGGAACAGTAGGAGTGCATAGAATGTTTATAAAGGATTACACTAAGAAAGCGGATGCCTTGACCAAACTAATGCGCTTGAAAGTACCCTTTCAATTTGGAGAAGACCAGAAGGAGTCGATGCAAATGCTGAAAGATGCGCTACGAGATAGCCCATACCTGATGCCAATCAACTACAAATTAGAAACAGATGTTATCCTAGGAGTGGATACTTTGTACTGCGCAATAGGATTCCACATCTGTCAAGTCGGCCCAGATAATCCTAAGAGACGACACTATGTGCGTTTTGGATCGATCGTCCTGAACGAGCGCGAGGCTCGTTTCTCACAACCTAAACGAGAGCTGTACGGGCTCTTCAGAGCTCTACATGCATGCTGACATTGGTTGTTTGGTGTAAGGAGATTGGTGGTAGAAACGGACGTGAAGTATATCGCTGGAATGCTTAGAAACCCGGATGAGGTTCCTAATGCCGCGATAAATCGTTGGATCGAGAGTATCCTCATGTTCCACTTCACCTTGGTACATATTCCTGGAGAGAGACACGCTCCTGATGGTCTGTCAAGGCAAAGCTTCCAGCCTGGAGATGAAGAATACTCAAACCCAGAAGATGAGTATGGTCCACCAGATGAAGATCCTTGGGAATTTGTCAATGAAACCGAGGATGAGGTAGAAGATATTGCAGACCTCAAAGATAGAATTGATACCAGGCATGGGTATGTAACCATTGAGAGGGCAGTGCACGACTTTCATGAAGACAAAGTTATGCAAGAGGCAGTAGAACGTGGCGAAACTTACTCAGTATTTCACAATGCGGGACCTCTATTACCTGATGCAGCAGAATATAGCGATGTAGCGACCTATGATGAGGAGCGCAGGAGCGGGTATGCACAAATGCTGGATCGTCAACTACCTCAAGTCATTCAATGGCATGAGAACCCCACCGTGCGCCTTCCAGGCTTCAAGGATGATCAATACCGGAACTTCATTAGATATGTGAAGAACTTCATTGTAGAGAAAGGCAAACTGTATCGACGTGACATAGAGTCGGAATACAAGCTAGTCATCTACCCCGAGAAGCAAATGTATATAATGAAGGCCACGCATGATCAACTTGGACATAGAGGGATATACACGATGAAGATGTTGATAAAAGAGAGATTCTGGTGGCCTGAGATGGAATGAGATGTCTCATGGTTTGTCAGTACCTGTGAAATATGTCAACAGCGCCAGAAATCAGTTATTAAGGCCCCACTGACCGTGACCTTTACGCCTTCAATCTTTCAGGTATTACATGCAGACACTATGCACATGCCCGAAGCGTCGAACCACTATAAGTACATTGTACATGGGCGATGCATGTTAACGAGCTGGATGGAAGGGAGGACTTTAGCAAGTGAGTCAGCACAGGCGATAGCGGAATGGATATTCGAAGATATCATTTGTCACTGGGGCTGTATCTCCTTGGTTATAACTGATAATGGCAAACCGTTCAAAGCTGCGGTAGCTTATTTGGAACGCAAGTATGGGATAAAAGGGATTAGAATCTCACCTTAAAACTCACAAGCTAATGGGAGAATAGAACGCCCACACTTGGATGTGCGGCAGAGCTTGTTCAAGGCTTGCAGTGGTAACGAGAAGAAATGGCACTACTACTTCATATTGATAATGTGGGTGGACCATATTACCATTAGAAAAAGAATGGGATGTTCACCATTCTTTGCGGTAACAGGAGCGCATCCCATATTACCACTTGATGTGCTTGAAGCGACTTGGCTCGTAGAATACCCTGGGAGGATCCTAGAAGATTGGGAACTCCGAGGCCTGCGCGCGATAGCACTTCAGAAACACGCGGATAAAGTAGCAGAGATGTGAGATACTATGGATGAAAAGAAGAAGCAGGAAACACTGAAGTACGCGACCATGCATACGAATAAAATCAAGTTGTATAACTTCAAGAGAGGGGACTTGGTTTTAATGCGCAATAGTCAGATCGAGAGCGCGCTGAACACGAAGATGAAGCCACGATATCTGGGACCATTAGTAGTCGTAGACCGCTCTAGCGCAGGAAATTATATTCTAGCGGAGCTGGATGGCACGCTAATAGGATCCAAGATCGCAGCCTTCCATGTGATTCCATACTTAGCACGGTGCTCTATAGAAATAGATGATAAAGTGTTGTATTGGATGCGCAAGGATTCTAAAGAACTGCGCAGAATCCTTGAATCGCCAGAACCTAAGGACAGATGGCCAGCAAACTTCACAGAAGAGTTTGAAGAGATAGCAAACCCAAAGATTTCAGATGCTGTGAACTTAGATGAGGACTAAAGAGCAGCACGGAAACACCTTCCGCAGGTATGGCATTATTGTAACGACAGGATATACAGCGCTAGCTACTGTAATTGCGATAGAGAAGAGAAACTGACTAAGGGTACAAGCTACTAAAACCTCGAACAACCTGCAAGCTCAAATCATCAAAGAGCGGGAGGGTAAATTCGCAGATAGGTAACAGGAGCTCCACTTCAAAGTCAGGAAAAGAGAAAGAGAAAAGAAACTCATGATATACCGCTAAAATAAGACCAGAAGACCAATGAATACTGTAGATAGCGAGCACCACTGGCCTGGGATTAGGCAGAGGAAGGCTCCATACTAGACAAGGTGGAAGGAGCGGAAGAAGCTTCGGCCTCCAAAGGAGCGGTATCTTGAGAGTCGGCTGTGTCTGAAACTGTTGAACGAAGCGCAGACTGTACATGGTCAAGCTTGTCAAGTAGAAACTCGCGCTGCTTCTCCGCAGCATACAGAGTGTGCTGAAGCACGATGACATCGCCCATGAGGGCACTCTCGAGCTTGGCCAGATGCTCAGGTCTCTCCACCATGAAAGGGCCCACAGACGATCCCTTATGACTCTCGCGAAGAGAATCGACGCTTGGAAGATTTCCCCCTTCCCCGGCATCTAGCGCATAACACGAGATCAGTAACGAGAAGTAACATGCAAAGAATAGAAGGAAAACTCACAGATACTAGTAAGTCCAAGAGCTGAGGCCGTGCACCGCTCTCCGACTCCCTTAGCACCACGATGGAAATACTCCCAGGCTGAAGGAAGCAGGAACGACTGTTTAGTGCGCTTGCTAGCTTGAGCACTGTCCTTGCTGAGAGACTTGTTGGAAGTTGGCTAAGCCACTTAAGAAGTAAGAAAATGAATATAGTGCGCAAGAGAAATAAGACTTACATGGGCTTTCTCTGGGCACTCCATGAAAGGATGGCTGTTGACACTACAGTGAGCACAGCTAGAAGGCTCCTCCTAAAGCAAGAACCATTTAGTGAGGGGGATATCGAGCTAAGGAAAGGATATCCTACCTTGGAAGGTTCCTTGCGCTTCTCACCGATGGCAGCATCGTTACCCTTAGTCTTGGTGAACTTGAGAGACTTGGGAGCCTTGGCACTCTCATCATCGATGACCATCTTGAAGAGATTGGCGGTCAGAACGTCAAGCATAGAGCGCGGAGACTGTGCATACTTTAATGGACTCAGCTTCGGAATCAGAATTGGCAGCTACCTTGTCATGGTCATCATACTCCTCGTCAGACTCACTCTCGATAGTAGCATGTGAACAACGAGTAGAGCGACCTTTTCCCTTGCTTCAAGTAGTAGCACCAATCTAACAGAGCACGCGTAAGTGAAAAACGAAGAGAAATGTAAGGACAAGAATGCACAAGCTTGGATTCATGACATGGACCAGTAGGTGCAGAGGGAACACTAGCACCCCCATCATTGACCTGGCTGCGCTCGCTCTGAACCCACCCAGTGATCGTCTTGAGCACCTTGTGGATAGGTTGCTTCGACGTGTTAGTATGAAACTCCTTCTCAATGGCGGTACAAGTGCAAAAGACAGACTCCTTGAGGTCCTTGTCTTTAGCCAACTCGACCTTGTAATGCTCGAGATGGGACTACTGCGCGAGGAGTTAGTAACAGGAAGGAAACAGCACACAAAGATGTACAGTGTACTCCTGGAACTGATCAAGATGATCGTTCGCAGTAGTAGCCAGATCCTTGCAAAGAGACATGATGATGGCCTTCACAACGATGAAAGTAGGAATCATTTTGAGAAATAGAATGATAGAGCGCAAGCTGTAAACACAAGTAAGGATGGGGGAAAGTTTGGTTGGTTGAGTAAACTATACCAACAAAACCCAACGCCTTTTATACTTGAACAGCAGCAACACAATGGCAAAGATATTAGCAGCCGTCAAAGAAAATAGCATAAAAAGTCAAAAAGAGGACTTGCAGAAAGTCCGCAGGAATAGCTAGCATCCCGCGCGACAACATCTGAGTTAGAAAAGTTTGACTTTATGAAATAAAGAATATTTGATTTTATGACTGAGGACAGTCAGACTCTTTTAGTGTGGGGGATATAGTAGTATACCTAAGGTATTACTATGACTATATTACTGGTAAAGGTACCATAAATTTTGTGATTTCTGCAGAACAGAAAGATAGAGTGTGGAAAGAGCACCTATGGAAAGAAGAAGAAAATCAAATTTGGAGTGGGATCAAACCCATAGCAGATGCCACAAGGTGGTGGCAAACTGACAAGAAAGACACATTTCATGTTGCACGCCAGAATCTATGCACTGGGCTCCATGGAGGTGAAGAAAATAATGTCTAGAGCACAGTGAAGCGACTTCACATGAAATAACAAGAGAAAGGAGATGAGATAGTAGGAGCCACATGGCGCTGTGACTTAGACACCGCAAATCAGGGATATCAAGGGACACCCTGATTAAGCACGCAGTTACTTAACCAATGTGAATAACTTAGAGTGAGTCACACTGAGAAGAGCACAAGGAAGGAGATATATTGGAGGCCCTATAGGCCACAAGAGAGATGCATGGGATAATTATATACGCGTGGTGACTGCTGGATGCATTCAAAGACCCTGAGCGCTACAATAAATAAAAGAAGAACTGTATCTACAAGAAAACATTGGCATGGGATAATGGAAAAACATAAGAAAAGAAAGTGTCCAAGAGATATCAAAAGAATACAACGATATTTATGCATCACCAGAGTCAGAAGCCCCACCCTCTGCACCAGAATCCCCGGCATCTTCACCAAGATGAACCACGAAAGATTTGAGGAAATTGGAGACCTGTGCATAGGCATCGACGATCTCAGTACCATGCTCATGAGAAGCAATGGTATCAAGACCATCAGCCAACTCGCCAATGATCTTCTCACGATCCTCGCACAAGCAATGCATTGCCCTGCCAAGCAAAGTGATCTCGGCATTGATGCACTCGACACAGTCGACACCGTGGCGAATAGCTAAAAGAGAAATAAGATCAATAAGGAAACGACGCACGTAGGAAAAGAAAACATACCTCCATCACTGCTCAGGGTAAGAGGATCCAAGAGAGAAGCAGTGCGACGCAGTTGATTTGCATCCCAACGTGCGGAGCAAGGACCATGGTGACCGGTCTTGCACTTGGTGCAAACCTCCTCACTGACACCCCCTTCAAACTCACACTCGTCAGGATAACCAGACAAGGTGCAGTTGTAGCACAGCCAAGTAAGCTGGCGCAGGTGTAACATAAGCTAGAAGAAAGAAGAAGAAAGAGAGATAATCACCAGTGGAGGACAAATAAAGTGGGGATCGATGTCAGAGTGACACCGATACACATACTCCCAGCCATTGCGCATCTGGGTTGGGGCCCTAAGTCATGAGGTTTATTAGAGTTGAATGGAAAGGAGAAAGAGGAGGACGTACTTGGTAAGAGAATTGGGAGCGGAAGGCAGCGTGGAGAGTTTCATAGCCTCCAGAGCTTGACGCAAAGGAGGCTCATGGAATTGCAGGTCGACCTGAGGGTGGAACACTTGCGCATAAATTGTGTTGTCGACATTGTCAGCCAATAACGAAGACGCGGGGGTGCCAGAAGCCGCGACCCTACTTCCAGAAGGAATGGGAGACTTCTTGGCCTTTCGGCGATCCTTGCTTGAACGCGGGGGAGACTTCTTGTTCTGTGTAACCCGGCCACGAGGAGAAGGAGATGCAGGGGAAGAAGGCTCAGCAGCCTTTCCCTTGCCTTTTGCTGTGGTAGAAGGATCTGTTGAAGGAAGCGGCGGCGCAGGAACAGTAGGTGCTGAAGAAGAAAAATATAAGAGTCCAGTAAGGGGCGTGCCCATAAGAGGATGATACGCACAAGGGGGTGGAGGGGTGATGCCTGCCGCAGGCTTCAAATGAGGCTTCTTCATGGGAAGGGCCTCGATCTTGTCGCTCAGCCAGTCCTCCTCCTCTGGCACCTCCCCCATACCCTCCTCATCTTAGTCCTCCGAACCGGCATTGCTGTTGGAGGAAGGATCTGAGAGAAACCAGGTTGGATGATTTAGGAAATTAGAAAGAACAAATCAAAGGACTTACCCACAAGGACGGGCTTCCTAACCATGGGAGCCTTCTTCAAAGCAGCATGGGTCAGAACAATTGGCTTGGGAGCCGCAGGACTAGAGACTGGTCAGCAAACGAAAGATACGAGATGTGCACAAGAGGACAAAGCTCACTTAGTGGGCAGCATCTTACTGGTCTTGCGAGTGGGCACCTAAACCAATGTTGAGCCAGGAAATGAAGCCTAGAAAGAATACCTATGGGCTTGATCGGTTCTGGGGCATGTGGACGTTTATGTGTCATAGGAGGAGACTGGCGCACGCACTCAGTAACAAGGCAAACAATCAAAACAAAAGAAAACTCACAGAATTAGCGCTCTGGGGTGGCAACACCACAGCAACTTGCTTCTTGGTGGGGGAAGCAAACACTAGGATAGAACATGCACCCTAGGAAATTACTCAGAGGAGAAGGCAACTTACTAGGTTCCTTGGGAGCCTGAGGGGTATGAATCATTTTTGGTTTTGGGACCTTCTGACTGGGCAAGGGACCAGGAATAAGCGCACAAAGAAAAACAAACAAGAAAAAGCCTACCTCGAAGTCAAGGGCCCAGCAACATCCCCTGATTTAGACGGAGATGGAGTAGCCACAGGCTTGATGGGGGGCGGCATGACAGCGAGACAGAAAGGACGGAGGTCGGTCTCCCCAACACTCAAGTCATCGTCAGGAGCATAGCCTGAATTGCCCGGGATACACAAAGTCTTGCAGAAGTCATACTACATGCAGGTCAACAATGTGAAGAGTGGGGACTAGTAGAGAGAGACTCACCATGTTGCGAGAGCGCTCAAAGCTTGTCAGTTCCCAGCCCTTCCAGGCTCTCACATGCTGCGCAGCAGGAATCCAGCGAGTAACGCAGTAGATTTGACTATGCAGTGTGAGACCATAGAAAGAGTCAATAAGCTTGAAGAGGACAAGCGTAGCCATGTGGGCATCCTGCAGTATGGAATAAGAAAAATGTTTAGCGCACAAAGGAAAAATAACACACCAGGTAGGCATGAGCCTTCGACACAGCCTGGACCAGTTCCCCAACTGAGGCTCGATTCAGAGCCCCAGCCTTGAAGTATGCGGCAGTATAAATCTGGGCTCTGCACAGATTGCTACACATGTCATCGAGGTTGACATGATGGGCATGGGTGAGGACCTGGTCGGAATCATTGTACATAACGAGGCGAGACGATAGAGGGTGCGGAAAGAAAAGAAGCAGAGAACACCAGCATAAAACACTGGGATAAACGATGCACTCCCGTGTGTAATACAGGGATGGCAGAGAAAATAGCGGTGAAGGGAAGAAAGGGAAAAGATGGTGACTTGGAAAATTTAAGGCCCAGAGAACAGCCTGATGTAAACGAGTGCGTTCCTGAAAAAGTTCACACAAGTGTGAGAGCAGAAGCACTGAGAAGTGACTCACGCACTTCTTTTACAAAAATAGAGCGTTGCTGCAGTAACCTGGACCCATGCGAACCCACAGGAATACACTAGAAGGTCCATGGAAGGTCCAGATCTTAGTGAGGGGGATATGACACGCTTTGCAAGCGTTCACGCATGTAATTTTGCAATTCCTACTAAGGAATACATACTACAGTGTCTAGATACTAAGGAACCAAGAAACACCACAGAGCGCATGAATGATAATGCTGGTAATAGAATCAACAGAGTAAAGCTGGGTGGAGCACATGACTTAACCTGAGAACGGTACTGGAAAGGCTGTACTAGGTAGAAAGTCTCAGTACTTGACACTGAGTGCTCTGACAAGGCATGACACACGTGCGCTGTGAATATAGCAGGACACGCTGGTGAGATTAATTAACAACTTCGTGCAACATTGATCTATGACGCGCATGGGACGGATGCCCTGGCACTTAGAGCTCTAGACTGTATGATGTCAGAATTTAGAAGTAAGACCCAAAGTCACTGACTTCAGCCGAAGCACGCAAGGCCCAGACAAGGAACTAGTTGCCTTCCTGACCAGAGAATTACCTGAAAGAACATTATGAAGAGAAAGGAGAGTTGTGTGCTAGGCTACAACTCCAAGGAGGTAGTAGCCGATGCCAACACACATGGTATAACACTGCTAACCGACGTCGTGACGTTCGGCAATAGGATCTGGCCCCGGGCTGGACTCCTGAGTCAGTGCCAAGCTATGGCGTGATAATTGCGACATGCGCAGGACCCAGACAAGCGAGCCCCGCAGCCAAAATAATACTATATATGGGTGTACTAATTTGTAGAATGTAGAATAGATAAATAGCGCAGTGTAACCGTAGTGTACAAGTTTTGGACCCCCGTTGTAGTCATGCGCAAGCCTCCAGCTTGATGCCATAGCTTCTGGACTAGTTTGTAACTTCGAGCAAGAGAATAAACCTAGAATTGATATCATACCGAGTGAATTGAGTCGCGCGCGAGGCATAGAAAGCTAATGTGGCGCTTGTGTGACTGTTGATTGGTTGGGTGACTTGCACTCTAACCTGAAAAGAAGAGTATAGTGTTATTGAGGATGTGCTCTTGTGCTTTGAGGGTTTCTTGTGACACAAGGCACTACAGGTGGCAGAGGTTCAAACCCTTTGGCTTGTCAGACAGTGTTATAAGGTTTTTGTGTCTCTGGATTGCATAGGTTAGAACCCTGTGGATCTACAATCAGTTTGGAAGCTTGAGCACATAGGTTTGAATGCTGTGGCTTTGGTGGACGGTTTTGTGAAGTGTTTCTGCTTAGAGTGCAAATCTTTGAGTCGTGTGTAGTGTGTGTTGAGTCATTTCAGGTCACCCCACATGTTGCTTGAGACTTATTGAGGGTTTGTGTATGTCTCTTGACATTGCATGTATTGTATTGCACCTTGCCTTGAGGCCCATTGAATATCCCTTGCCTTCAGGGATTTTGGCCACAACAGTTCTCCCGAAGTCGATGTCACCCACCCTGTGCTGAGAATGTCCTCAGAAATATGGTATGTATATGCTTGATTTTGTGTTCCATCTTGCACTTATTTTATTTCACACAAGTGTTATCCCATCTGTTTCTGGTTTGGATGTGTTGGAGCCTGATGATCCTGTGCTCAAAGTTATGCAGGACCATCTCATGGAAGAGAGATTGATAAAGTTGAAGGTTTACAAGAACATGCCTTTGCTCAGGTGAGCGCTGTTGTTACTTGTATGGTAACCCTTGAATCTGACATCTTCGAGGCTGTTCCATGGTGTTGTACCTGGGGGCCTGGATCCTGACACCTATGATGCTCCGACGTACTTCACATTTGATGATATAGTTAGGCTTTACAAAATCAGCTTGCTAGGGTATGTGATACTGCCTTGGTGTCTTCTCTTTCTCTCTGATATCATCTTCTAGTTCCCTTGTGGAGTTTTTTAACTTTGGGGTGTATGGGGCTTATGTTAACCCTGCTCACACACCTCCTGGAACCATGACACTTATGAACCGTAAGGCTAGCATAGTGAATGAGACCGCTGTCTGCCTCATGTCGGGTGTCATGACAGAATGCCTTCTGTTTGATGCAGCCGTCCTTGGTACATAAAGTTGTGTGTGTTGCCTTTATATTTTTAACGCTACTTGCCTCTAGGTTGTGACACACTTGGAAAGCATTCACACATGTAAATTCACGAAATGTATCAATACATACATTTTATAAAACCTGGATACCAAGGCAATGAGATATACCTTAGAGCGTAATGTTCTAAGTGTGGGCAATGAAATACCTTAGTGATGTTTGGTGGAGCACATGGCTTAACTGTAAAGTGATACTATAAGGGTCACACTAAGTATAAAGTCCCAGCACTTGACACTGAGTGCGCTGACAATGCACAGACAACACGCACTAAGAATAGAACCAGGGAACCTCAGGAGATAATTAATACTTTGTGCAACCTTGATCTATGATGCACAAGGCACGGCCATGCTGGGAGCTAGTGCTCTAGACCTCAGAGTGCATAGAATTGAAGTCAGACTGATGTCTTTGACTTCGGCCGATGCACGCAAGGCCTAGACTAGAAGCTGGTGGTCCTAGAAGACCATGGAAATCACTAGAAGATATTATTACCATAAAGACGAGTTGCACGCTAGGCTACAACTATGAGGAGATACTAGGTGACATCAGTATGCGTGGATAGCATCGCTAACCGATGTCGCACAACTGAGAAGACCAGGATCTGGCCCCGAGCTGGAGCTCTGAGTAAGCGCCAAGCAATGGTGTGATTATGGCAACATGCATGGCACCCAGGGAAGGAAGTTCTGCAAGCCAAGAGTTACTATTTAAGGTTGTATTAATTGGTAGAGTGCATTATATATAAATACCATAGTATAGTAATAGTGTACAAGTTTCAGACCCCTGTTGTAGTCATGCGCAAGCCTCCAGCTTAGTGCTCTAGCTTTGGGATCAGTTTGTAGCTTCGAGTGAGAGAATAGACCCTTTATTGATAACATCAGAGTGACTTGAGTAGTGTGCGAGGCATAGAAAGCTAATGCGGGACTTGTGCACTGTTTGAGTGATTGGTTGACTGCACTCTAACCTGAGAATAAGAGATTTGTGTCATTGCAGACATGCTCTTGAGTTTTGAGGTTTTCTTGTGACATGGTGCTACAGGTGGCAGAGGTTCAAACCCTTTGGTCTGGTTAGTATTCATGCAGAGGCCTTCATTGTATGCGCGGTGTTACAGGTGGCACAGGTTCAAACCCTGTGGTCTGGTTAGCATGTGCTTGAGGGTTCTGATTTCCGCAAGTGGCAGAGGTTCAAACCCTTTGGCTTGTTGGACAGGGTTTATTTGGTTATTGTCTCTGGATTGCATAGGTTTGAATCCTGTGGGTCTACAATCAGTTTGGAAGCTTGAGCACATAGGTTCAAATCCTGTGGCTTGAGTGGATGTTTAGTGAAGGGTTTCTGCTTAGAGCACAAGCTTTGAGTCATGTTTAGTGTCACGCAAGGCTTATTGAGGGTTTTGTTGGTGTGTGGCGATGTGGTGTGTATTGTAGTACACCTTGCCTTGAGGCCCGGCGACATCTGTCGCTCCTCTTGTTATAAAAGCCTTTGGACTTAGAGAGATCTAGATACCCTACAAGTGCTATTGCTATACATGTGTATTGTATATTCTGAGAGTTTAGTTGTTTTTGCTTCAATCTGCTTCTATCGCATAATATCCCCCCAAGAACTTGAGGGTTTGTGTGTGTAGTGTTGGGTGTGAGTGTGATCAGTGTCTTCAACACTGTTGCATTTCTAGCCTGCATGCACAGAGTCTCTTCAGTGGATATCAGGGTGCTTCAGGCATACATGGGGGAAAGTGGTTGCATTGCATCTGTGTCAAACCATTTCAACAAATGTGGTGTTGGGATCAGACTGTATGGTCTGTCATGTTTGATTTGCCTTTTGGCGAATCCACATGTGTTTCCAACAGTGGGATTTTGTTCCTGACCAGAGTAGAGGATCCTGTTGGCAAAACCAATAAAAACTCGAAGTGTGAGTCCTCGGTGGCATTGTTGAAGCTGGTTATTCATCCACATGTCAGTTCTGTCTGCTCCTGCCACACTGTCTAAATGGAAGTGGGTGCCTCGGCCTTTGAAGGCTGCCATTGCCAGTGGCGGTTATCCTAGTTTGATGGGCTATGGTGATGACAGTGAATGTGTGTTTCTTCATGTGTTCTGCATCTCATATTGTACATTCTATCTAGTTCCTATTTATGATGGTCGGGATTTCAGTTCCTGTTTAGGCCACCTGACTTTGACAACCTGAAATCTCTTCTTCATTACACCGCAAACTGTGATCTGGATGTGTTCACTTTGGTAACCATCAGGTATTTGTTGGGTGTCTGGACCAGCTATAATGACCAGCCTCGCATTGGAACCAATGTGCTGTTTGTGATTGTACTTGGATCTGCTCCATCTTGATCTGTTCTGGAGGCTAATAACCTTCTTGGTTGATGTTTTGTGTCTTGACATTGTCTTCTATGGTTGCTTTAGCATTTTAAGTGTTTATATATATTGAGAATGTCCATACATAGTAATCTATTGTGTTGTGCTCTCCCTCAGAGGTGTCGTGTTGTGTCGAGCTCCTTGAATTCACCTGTTGTGGTATTATCTGTTTTACGGAGATCTGCTTGTCTTTTGAACTTTGCTTTTCTTGTTTTTAGTTGTGCCATATTTCATGTGATGCTTCTCCTAACTTACCATTTCTCTGTATTTGTTTAACTTAGTGTGTCTTGATCTATGACCTCTATTCACGTGCAAGAGTATCATATCAAGTACGAGTAATTATTTAGGTACAATATGTATTTTATCCACTTTAATCACGTACATCTAATTCTATCATCAGCATGCTTGTTTGGGAGGGTAAGCTGGTAAACCTACATTGTGTTCCATGCATACTTTGCTCATTTTATGCAGCTTAATGGTCATATGTACCTGATGATGTGCTGCCATCCATAAAGTTAATTCCTGATTTCCTTCAGTTCTGAAAGGTATGATTCCATCTGGTTTGTCTCCCCAGGGCACATGAAGAGCCTATCTTGTCTGCTGAATACTTGTATTTATGTTGATACGCTGTCTATGCATTCACACCTAGATTTTGCAATTTTATAATAATACTATTGCATATCTACCTTACATTAGTGATACAAAGAGGACTATAGCTGAGGCTTCGAGCTGATAGTTAGACTAGTATGCGACTAGTAGAGCCAGGACTTAGATGTGATACCACTAGTGGGTTTAATCTACCAGCTGGCCATACTAGTGACTTGAATGCTAGCGGGGCTAAATAAATATGGCCACTAGCAGACGAGTAACATGACTAGCACATCCAACAAGAGGCAGAGGACACAAATCTCATGAATTTCAGTCACTAGCGGACTGATCTGGGCACAAATGCGTAAGTCAAATTAACTAGTCATGCAGCAATCTCGAAGCAGGACTTAGAAATGAATTAGCAACAGATTAACCTTGCAGGAGATCCAACTAGCACGATACAGATCTATTACGATCAGAACTAGTATAGCCGGGCTGCGCCTTCGATCATGATCGACAGCTGCTACAGGCACATTCACCGGCCTAGTCATTTATCCTTGACACTAGTGGAGCACTGCTGCACCAAGGATATGGAATACCACTGCTAGCAGAGCTCCTAGGCTCACTAGTCAGCAAGTGACCATTTCTAGACCGACTATTGTGTGATTATTCACCATTACTCGTGACTAGCCAAGAAATCCTTATCAATAATACCCCTCTAGTCAGTTATTTATATCTCAATTGTACCTTGATTGTTAGTATATAAGTAGTAGGATAGGCACACATGCAGCTCAGGCAAGCCATCCCTGCAATTGTGATCTACTATTCAGTATCTAGTGCCCCAATTAAAGGTTTTTGTGCTTAACCTCAACGAAGCGGCTACTAGTCGCTAAGTTACCCATCACGTAGAGTGAATTGAAGTGTCTTAGAGCAATCTTTAGTGTCCTGCAAAGGCCAAGAGTGTTTTGAAGTTAGTTCAAGCAAGTTCTCAAAGTTTAAAGTATTATTCTTAGGCCAAGAGTGCCACTACTCAGCCCAGAGTGCGACTAGTCAAGTGTTTATCACTTGTAGGAAGCAGTATAGGGCCAAGAGAGCCACTAGTTCAAAGCAGTCCCAGTCAGTGTGAGCGCAATAGCTCAAGTCAAGTCACTATTCACCCAATTGTGTCTTACCAACCCCACTAGTGCAAGTAGTACACTTGTATAGCTCACTAGTAAGGAATAAAAGTCTTTAAAATAACTTTCCTTGATTAATGAAGTCTGCAGAGTGCTTCTATCGTACTCGAAACGCCCGAATTCAATACATTGGTGATAAGTGTAGAGTTTGTGATAGGTTTAGTGTTTGTTGGTGTTCATTGCCAGCCACTAGTCCGTTTGCCACTCACTGTTACTGAGCACATCAACATTGTGCATCAGGAGGCTCACTGTCATGCTGTAATTGACATATACTACGATTCCTTTGGCGTTCTCTCTGGTGAGCCAGCTGATCGCCTCTGCGCTACACTGTGCAATGTATATTCATCTGCTTTCGCACATGTGGAAGACATAACTCACCTCCTTGTGATCCCTTCTTATCACATCTCGCAGCATTCTCACTTGATTTTCAAACAGTACACTCTCCATGTTGTTTTTGCTTTTGCACGTTAGTATGAACCACCCGTGTTCTTTGAGTTCCTTGTTCTGTATATGTTCAGTTTAAGTCTTTGCTAATTTGACTAAACTGACTCACAATGATGTGGGCCATATGCAACATGCCTCTCTCTAGGCATCCTACAACTAGGAACATGTCCTTTTGCTCCAGATCAACCTCATATATTCTGAGCTCATTGCACAGGATGTCTAGAATTGAAACAGCTGAAGTCAGAATCGGTCTATCTCACGCTGTGACCATCTCCATCTTGTAGTCCATGCCGATACAATGTTTGTGGCTGGTTTTGGTGACAGTACTTTGGTGTTGGCCTGCATTTGAATGGCACTACATATAAGGTACCTATGCAAATCCGATCAGGATGGTTCCTTCATTTAACTTAGTACTGTTACAATCTACGCTCTTGGTAATAGATGCTTTGTGCTGCAGTAACCATGTAATGATGAAATCCTTGTGATGCATTGTTTGGTAATTGCATCATGGGTTGATCTGCTTCTTGCTCTCATTCGTCCATGCTGCTTTCCCTCCCTGCCTTTTCCCTTTGACCATCCCTTCCTACCTGGTGTCTGTCCTTGCTCTACCTTGTGGGCTCACCTACTGCCATAATGCCTGTTGCATATGAGGAGTTGGAAACAGTGTGTCTCTTTAAACACTCATCTTGACATTTGTTTCTTGGAGAGTCATTGTCACCCTTTCATCCTTTTGCATTGATATCCCTTATATTCTGTTCGTTCTTGCAATATATGTGGTGATTGTACCATTGTTGCTTATTTCAGCGCAGCGTTGATGAGCCTCCAGGCTCTGTATGCTCAGAATTCGCGGATTTTCCCTGCTAATTAATGTTGCCATCACTTTAACGGCCTCTCAGTAAACCAATAATTCCACACACGGCAATACTACTTTCACCCTATGACAACTACTCTTCGCACACTTTGTTAATCCATTCCATCTTGCCACGCATCATAATTGCCGTATTCCATCATGACGCGGCTCCTTCAATCACAAATTGTCCTAAAATATGGAATTAGTGCATCACTTCTCATAGCCTCATGGAAGCGCCAATCAATCACTTAATGAAATAACATGATTGCCACGGCCACTCATCCATCCAAGATATTTCAAGCACACGGTAACTACAGACCGTGTTTTACTAAGGCTGTTACCTTGCCAAGACCTTGAAACAACATAGACCCAAGCATGCACCTCAGTATAAAAACCATACCTCACCAGTCCGTAGCTAAACAGCACCTAATGATCCGTTCATCGCTCAATAAAACCATACGGCTCGCACCCATATATGGCAACATTGACAAGTTGCTGTTACTTCAGAAGTCAAACGACCATATGTTTCCTACAGATTTTACTAAGCCATGGCCTTACAGCCTGACTAAGTCACGCATGATTACTCTATTTATAATTTTGTACTTGTAGTATAAAAACTAACTAGAAAACGTAGTTGGGGGGGGGGCAGTTCATCTCTAGTTGACTAGTCTACGTCAATTCACATCACACTCTAGTCTATCACCAGTAACCACGTTTATTTGCCATTCTACGGCAATATACCATTTAACCAGCATATTCTCGATTGCACGTCAACTCTTGAGCTCACCAGAGTTATTCCATGGTTTTTAACTGTGAAGAGTCTCTTGACATTCGCTCTTCACTCTTAACACTATTGGTACATGCTCATATTGTTGCAATATGTGATCGCCACACTCTACCTCGCCCATGTTATCTTTTATAGGCCGTCATCGTTTCACTTTCACAACATTGGAGTTTTACAGTTTCACTTTCACCATCGTTATCGTTGCCCACTTGGGTAGTCTCCGAACAGACTTAGGATCAGTATAGGACCAGTTTCAGCCAGTTTTCGTATAGTATCAGTCCCACGAGTGGACTTGAAGGTTAGTTTGACATAGGATAGGATTGTTTCAGTACCAGACCAGTTTTGACATTGACATTGACATTATAGCACCGTATAGGATCAGCAGCACCACTAGTTTTCGTAGCCCCACATTTTCTCTTGACACACGCCATCTCCACTACATTTCCCCTCGCCTCGTTCGCCCATAGACTATTGCCGACCGTTTAGTCTCTCTACCATCGTTTACCCTGCTCAGATTAACGTCCAGCGACGTTTTCTAGTCTCGTCACACGTTTTCTCTTACAGATTCGTGGTATTCACATCATACCCGCTTCTGTTCCCTCTCACTTCAAGAGATCCCTACCAGCTTATAGCCATTGCATCTAGTACTCAACTACCAAGCAGTACTACTTCACAGACTTAAAGTCACAGTGTATACTTGCATATAGAGGAATTGATTTACTGCACGGAGGTGCCCCGAACCCACTCGCACACACGATCACCTTGATTGCCATGCTACTACATTAATTACCCAATCTTGTTCCGAGTTGGTGTTGCCATTGCCACGGAAGTCTAGGCTCATCAGCGTGGATGATGTTATCAACTCCATTTGCCTTTTGATGATAGCTCTGACCCAGCCCCTCTGTTGAGGTCTGTCATTGGAGGTGGGATCCTATTCAATTGATTGGTTACATTGTTCTTATGATATATCCTTTGATTGCTCTAGTGACCCATCCATATTACAAGTTTCATGATGCTGTCATCAAGAAGGGGGGCACATTCGCCATGTGGCATACGATACCCTACTCTGTCATTTCGTGTCTGTGTTGTCTTGCTACCCTGCTCTGGCCCCTGGTTCTGCTGTCCCTCATCCCATTACAACTATGATGCCCTTCACTATCCTTGGTGCTTCTATTCCATGCACTGCTGGGACCGATACATTTTCCAATCGGAAAAACGAGACCTCAAAATGTTGCGACATTTCATTTGATCTTCTAATGGTAAAAATGAGTTCAGCAAAACAGGTTGAAAGGCGGGATCATCTACGTACTCTTTCAAGCTAAGGAAAAGAACTCCAAAAATGGAATGGAAAAGGTGTTTCCCGCTGGCAGAACAAAGGGAACTGCTTTTCATTGGTAGAAAAGCAGTTATTTTTGGTAGGTGAAAGTAGCCTTAAATAGGACAAGTTTTTCATTGTGTTTTCCGTGTCCCATTTTGGCGACATACAAAGGTAATGAAAAATCACTACATTTTTAGAATACCTTTTTCTGTCCTGAAAAGGAACCGGCCCCAGCAGTGACGTTGTGTATGGAAGGTGGTGTTCTCCTTCTTGGATCAATGTTTGCTTCTGTTGGTCTACCATGTGTGCCACTTGTGGGCCATGGTGGTGGTCGTATTTTCCCATTGTCATATCAGATTGTGCTTACCACCTGATTGGATGCTGTCCAATTGTGAGGCTCTTTTCAACAATTATACAATAGAGTCTGAGATAGCTCTTTGTATGTTTTTGTCTGGCATGGGCTGCTCAACCTTGTGGTCAGTGTGTGTTACCTCAACTGGCAACTCTGCTCTTGTTGCTTCTTTTTGCACATGTTGCCGAATGTGCAATGCATCGTGATCGAGAATGATTTGTGCACCCTTCATACTGTACCCAATATTCCATATCCATTTCTGCTCCCACCTTCTGTTCAGTATTTGTCCCTTACACAGTGTTGCCTCCTCGAGCACAGTGTTGAAGGTCTGCTTTCCTCTGGTACCACACTCCTCAGCCTGGGGGTCGCAAGTGTGCAGCATGGCTATATGGTGTGTTGTCTGTCTGTCATATACCAGTTCGTTTGATAATGATTATGCAGTTTGTTCTTTTTGAGCCCATTGGACCTCTGGAGGATTAGATGGTAATAAGGTGGCAAGATATAGTGGGATTGTCTTCCCACTTACAGGAGGAAGTACACCTTCCTCCTCCTCCTCCTCCTCCTTCATTGTGACATGTTAGCCTGGATTTACTCTACACACCATACAGTCATTGTGTCCATCCAGGCAATGCAATGCTTTTGCGAGTGCTAGAGAGTGGGACATCAGGGTCCTTTTGGTGCAGATTTTCAGTGTCAAAGGGTCTCAATCTGATTTCAGTAATGTAATCTCACAGTTGGAAACCTTTCCACTCAGGTTGAGGTATGATCTCATCCAGTCTCTGGACCTCGCTATTGGGAATGACCTATTTGGTTTGGTACCCGAGATGTGCCACGCGATGGGGGGAACCCTTACCCAATTGATGTTATGATTTTGTGAGTGATGTATTCTCATACAAAAGTTTGTATACTGAATGTGTTTGTATCAAGCTGATCAAATGTCGACCGGGACTGGTTGCTCTTCCAACATCAGAATATATGGTTTGCGATGTCTCAAAAGACTCACCATTGAGTCGTGCCTCGTCTCTGGCATTTCATGGCTCTCACTGTTGACACTTGGGTGTCAGCATCCAAGGTGTCACCTGCATTACAGTTCAGAGCTGAATTCTTGTACAATCCAGAGGATTCTCACTTGATGTGGATGGTTACTGTGCTGCAGATGAGACATGTAATTGGTGGAACCAAATTACTGGGCACCATCCCTTTAGGAGGTACTCTTTATTTTGACCTGTTAACATGGGAAGGAGATGTGGTAGTGGAATCAGATGTCGAATATGCTGATGGGTTGCTGAATGAGTCGAGAGATGATATGCTAAATGTTGCTACTATCCAACCATGTAGGGTTGTTAATGTTACTGCTTGATATGCTGCATTATATGAATACATATATTGTTCGTCTTTTTGTGTCAGATTACCTTGCTCTTTTTAAAAAAATTTTAATTCCTTTTTATTTTATTTTATTTTTGCGGGCCTTATGGATCTGATGCCATGGATTATGTCAGGTCTGTCATTATATAATTTACTACATCGATCTGTTGAGCAGTTACAATGTGGTCAGATTCTCTTGTGCCACCTGTTCTACCAGGCTTCGTGCTTCTTGGATCATTGATGTATGGTGACCTTGTGCTATGCAGTGTCCTTTACTTCTTTGCATACCTTCATATGTCCCTGTGTATTGCGCACCCCCATCTTCGCTCCTGCATCTTTTGCTATAGATGACCCTATGCCCACTACCATGTATCAGTACAGTGAGGTTCCTCTCATCAACTGCATAGTATGTATACTGTTCTTTCTTTTCTCTGATTCCATTGTGACTTCTTGCAGTTTGATGCACAGAAGATTATGAATGACATTGATCAAGTAGAGGAGATTGAGCCTAGCGATGTTAACAAGTCGTCCGTTGAGGATGGTGAGTCTGGCGATGTCTGAACCTATGTTATGCTCACTTGCATTGGACCCCGTATAGGTTTGCATCCTGTTACTGTATTGATACAGAAGGTTGCAGATCTAGCTTCCATCCGCAGGTCTATAAAGATTCCATTGCAACAGTCGTACACTGGTCAATGTCTCATTATACCATCCTCCCTCGCCAACACTCCCTGCACTACCCTCGGCATTCAGGGGGTCTTAGATGGACTGAACACTACACTTAGAACATCACACACCCTCAATATACTGTCTCTATGCTCCATTTTCAGACTACATTGAGAAGAACTATGACTTTGGGACTGCATATGGCTGTCTTCATGTGATATGGAATATGGTCAGCTGGAGTGACATACAAGATAAAATCTGTAGATGTGAACAGATGGACAGGAAGATGCAATGGAGAGCACTGAGAGGTGACCAGACTGTCGACCCCTATTTGCCACCTTGATATGGGTGGATGAGAAAGATCATGTAGATGTGTAGACACTTATCAACAAGAAGGAGTGGCCCATGCCTATCCCTAAGGATACCAATCTCGACCTCATCCAAATTGAGATGTTGAATCTAGGAATGGAGTACATGTGGCTGGATGTCCTGTGCTTCAGACAGAAAGGGGGGCCAAGAGAGGATCTGCGCATGGAGGAATGGAAGCTGGACATGCCCACAATTGGACGAGTGTATAGTCATGCAAAAGTGGTGATTTACATGAGTGGTCTGGGGCTGCCTTTGGGTCTGAAGGAGGGTGACTTGGACAGTGATCAGTGTTTATTTAGATGTGCTTGAACACTCCAGGAGGTCAGCTATGAGAGGATCATTGCTGGGGATATGCCTGATGGACCAATGCATGCTAAAACAGTAGACAAGGACAGCAATTATGAGACTGAACTGCTGATGAAGTTTCACAAGCAGCTAGGTTCAACACAGCATGGGGGTATATTCATTCACATGGCAGACATGCAACCCCGAGTGTCGACAAATCCTGTGGACAAAGTTGTGGGACTTGCATTCCCTCTGATGTCTGACACAATACCCGCATACCATGAGAGTGAGTCTCTTGAGGATGCATGGACAGCACTGGTGAATGCAATGTGGCCTTCAATATGGGTGTCCTTCCTCCTGTTGTATTCTGGAATGGGGCTCGGACTCAAGAAATGGAGACCAACATGGAGACAGATCATGACAGAGCCTCTGTCAGTGGACAACTACTGTGAAGAGTATATTAAGCATGATGACAAGAGAAACGAGGACTTATTTGAAGGGGGATATGTATGCGGATTGAATGTGGAATCAGTAGAAAGGGTGGATCAATGTGGAGAGTTGGCTGTCGAAGGCGCAGATGGGATGCCACACACATTCGCAATCCGCGCCACCCATCAAATCCCGATACCCAAAGATGTGTACACTTTACTTGGTTTTGGTGCAGATGTATGCAACAACAGAATATGACAACAACATTGGGCTATAGGACAACGACTGCCAGACCAGAGTTTTGGGAAAGTGTCAGTAGTTGTGATGGATGATGAGGGTGATATAAACAGGCTGAAAGGTCTGGATATTGCTACAGAGTCTCGCAATATTCTTGTTTAATTTGACTACCAATTGACTACTGATGGCTTCCAGCAATAGCCATCACAATTTTCATTGCCTGACCACATTCCAAACCAGGTCTGGATATCAGTTGATCGGAAGCATCATTCTCACTACTGTAGTGCCCCGAATTTTTGAAATTATATACAAACTGTACAATAGTACTGACGAACACCATAAATTGTGCTCAGAACACTTCTTATGATGATGTTGTGGAGATATAGAAATTCAGGCTGAGAATAACATAGACTCAAACTTACAGCTTTGTCTGTGCATGATTGGCGAGCACTAAAGCTCACAAGGAGGGCTAACCAGTTGAGGAGGAAGAGCAATGACATCCCCAGCAGGCCAGTGCAGACACCATCTGATCCTGATCAAGGCAGGTATGTAAGACAGAGACGAGATGATCCAAATTGGCAATGTTATTCAGGCTAGACTAGAAGGTGCTAATGTGAATCAAATGGGAACTTCACATTCTAAGCCTTGTCTGATGTTACACCCTGGTAAGCTGCTACCCATATGTGTACCGATTCCACATTCCATTCATGTCTACCGGCAGATGGGATATTCTTCAATGTGAGCAAGGGCGGCCAGGAATTGTCGCAACTTGCTGTAGATACAGAGAGAGTTCTTTGGACAAATACATGTGCAGAACATGTAAACGGACATGATAGAGAGTTGAGTTGGTATGGTGGTGTTGAAGGAAAGTGTTCGGGCCGAAGAGTGATGATACAAAATATTCAAGGTCACATCGTCTATTGGGTAGTGGTTAATGCCTTGTCTACTGGCAGAGGTGAAGAAACAGGAATAGGACGGACTTCATAGAGGCTTCACGAGGTAAATTGTATTTGATAGTCTTCATGCGACATTGCAAAGAAAATCTTCAGTAGAGATAGCTAGTGCCAACCTCCGACTCGTCAAGATTTTCGAGAATCCGGTTTGCGACTTGGGATATCATTCAGTTTGTTATCACAACCTGCCACAGAGCTAGAAGTAAGCAACACGTGCAGAACACATAAACGGACGCGATACAGAGCAGAGTCGCGAAGTCATGGTGATAATACAAGGAGTGCGGGCTGAAGATTTCCGTGATCAGCATGTGTTACGTCATTGCAGCTCTAACCCACTCCCACCCGAGTCATTCACAGTAAAGTTGATACCCTCCGAGATGATCCTCGGATCCAACACTTTGGGAGCGGAATCTATTTCATTTTGTCTTGCATTGTGACGGTGATGACTGTCTCCAATTCGATCTGTTGTCCGAGTCAATGAAGGAAGAGGGTATGTTCGGACTCTGATTATTTATTCCAAGAAACTCTTTGATCGTCGCTTACTACAGTGCGTACGCTTATACGCTGTTTGCAGTGCTGTGCTGATCAGTTCCTATACCAGCTTGTTAATTCCGAGTCATTTCGACTTCGCTTTCAGCCGCAATAGTCTTACAACAACTTGAAATCAATCTTGCAACAACCCGATGACAGAAATTGCTCCATGTTTTGTAATAGTTCTCATGTACGGATGTAGGTCTTTCCTCGCTATTTGTTCCGCCCAACAAAAAATGGACGAACTTGGTAGCCCTTGCCCCAAGGGTGGAGTACATATCTCAGTAGGTGCGTGATCTGGCTTGTGAGTACGTTAGCTTCCTGATATATTCGTATTGATTAGGACGATCTCTGGAAATATTTCCCTCAAAGTCACGATCTCCATATTTTATTGGCAGGGAAGCGAGCAACAAAAATTAGTGTAGTTGCCATTGGTTGCATTGATATAGTATGGAGTTGGATAAGCAGATGTGGGTGAGTCCTGCTTCGTCGTTCTTGCTTTATAGGATTGACCTCATTGGCCTGTTGCAGACGCCCAACGTCAAGGCAGACATTATTCTCGGGGAGATCAGTGTGTTTTTTATCACAGCAAGTCGCTGCACTACACGGAAGATGGCACGAGCAATCTTTTGGTTCAAATATCTCAGTGAGCAAGCCCTCATCGTGTACTTTCCTTTCAGTGATGCTTTTCCCTCGACGGCACCCTCGTTGCTCCCACACATTATCCAGACCATCTTCAATCACGGTGATTTTAGGAGATGGGACCACTTTCATTTGGTACAGTGAAGTAATAGAGGTTTGTCCCGCTAATCATAGACACAGCTAAGCAAAGCTATGAAATTGAAATAATGGGGACATAGCTGCTAGCCCTATGTACTATGCAAAATCTGCATCTTGCTATTTGTAAATTGTAATTCCCCAAAGGTGACAAGTGACCCTTCCATCGATAAAGACATAATATTCGAGGACCGAGTCTTCATTCGTTAACGGGAGAGCGTCAACGCTGGCTAGGCAGATCGGACACTAAGAACGAAGGATGCCCAAGGGCGGGCGATGGTGATATTGGATTGGAGAGAAGCACGAAGGTCAAATTCAGCTACATTTGGCATATGTTCTGGTAAACATCAAAGTTTCTAAAACATTCCGTCCATGGACAGAGTACAGTACATTACCCTCAGTCTGTATAAACAATACCTCGCTTATGAGAACACAACATCAGTCAACTTCACCTTCTATCACGGGACTGCTAATTCGACACTCAGGGTATTGGTATGCATAAAGTTGTGTAATGAGGGATCTTTGATAAGTATGCTGTCGTGAGGCTTTCAACGTCGCCTCCATAGGTGCCTTGGGATCATCCCCATGGACCTGGACATGAATGTCAACACCATAATCAAGTTCCGAATAAAAGACAAAGTGGACGTACAAGATGGTTTACCCCTATCATCTTGAGAAAGAATAGTGGAGTCAGAGAGCATGGTTTCAATCTGCCACTGTAAAGATGGGCTGTATCGGAGGGACATACCAATCTGACAGAGACGAATGAGTCAACAATCTAGAAGAGGAGATAGAAGCATACATGAGAATCTCTATCCTTCAAGCTACCTCGCCGTCAAAAGTGATCTTTGAGTCACCGAGTGTCATGTTATAGATGGATGGGCATATATCGCATTTATTGAAGTCGAGCCCGTTCAGGGAACCCGACGCAAGATCTGGATGGTCATAGTGCGTGCTGACTCAGTATTCAAAGTTGGCAAACATTGCCACCTGTCTTGGATTCAGGATCAGTGAACGCGTTATAACTTATGTATTCCCTCTGGTTGATTGTATCCGAAAGCGAGATGAGGTTGATCTCATAGAAAGATGAGAAAAAATAGCAGTACAGCAAGAAGGGAAGAACTAGCCGGCCTTGCAACATTATTTGTCCGAAATATGGCTTCAACACGTGATAGCTGTTTCTGTGTATGACCTCCGGATGGCAGATAATTGCAAGTGGACTGAAACAGAATCAACTTTGGTATCATGGCAAAGGTTAATGCGAACATACATTGTAGCCCAAGTTTCCATCAAATGGCAGCCAATCCTCCAAACTTGTCATCGACGCTGATCTTCAGAATGTCGTTTGTCTTGACAAATGAAGAGAAGAAGTATATGGAATCAGATCCAAGGCACGGTAAAAATTCTGAATGCTTCTACCGTAGTCCTGCGAGTTACTCAGCAGCATACTTCATTGAGCCAGCATTGTCGCTTCTGTTCAGGATGACAAGACACAAATTATATTCCATTACGATACGGAGGAGCTTGTGAAATACGTCTAAATGGACGAAGGAATGAGATGTATACAAGATTGCGTATCAGAAAAACCCTTACAGCTTGTAAAGGCACTACCATGGAAGATGGCTTCCTTTGTAGTCAGCAGAGCCTACAACTAGAGCACTGTGCCATGGGAGTACACAGAACCACTACATAGAGAACAAAGGAGGGAGACCTGCCAACAGTGTTGGAAGGGCGACGACAGAGAGTTGACAGTCAAGATCTTGACTTTGGGAGAATTCGGTAAGTCGCTGTTTGCCTGAGCTTTCAGGGTGCCGTGGCAAAGCAGAACAGGGTATCAATCCAATAGTTTACTTATGCCTTGTCGGTAAGTGGGCTCATAACGATACAACTTCCATTAATTTGTCGATGGTCATCCAGACACGGTTTAACAGGCGCCTGCCCTGTGATTCGTAGGCACTGTGCCGTATTAATGTAAACCTGCGTTACAAAGTTAGCCTCGCACCAGATATTCACTGAAGAACTCGAACATACGATGTCCAAGGATTCCAGATATGGACACAATAATATCCACTACCGCCGGCCTGGACGAAGATGATGAGTATCATCATGTACAGCGTCGACTCTGACCTACTTCACACGTGTCTGACCATGCACAGAAAATATACTCGTTCTATGGAAGCCGAACACTAATTTACGCCTTGCGGGTCTCACCAGACAGGGTAATCCTTATGCGGTCATGAGTTTTGTACGATCAGACTCTTCTGTTCGAAGAGAAAGCAAGCATTAGTTCAACGCATTGAATCAACTGCGGACTTGTCTGTAGGATTTCGTTGATTTTCATACAGTTTCCCCTAGTCGTTTGTCTAGAAAGGCGGGATTTATCTACACTTGTAGCCTGAAAAAGCCTACAGTATCATCCAGGTCATGACAAGAATCCAGTTGCGAGATTTGAGAGTGTGAGTAGGGACCATTGTCATGAATTGCGGTGGATAAAGAGAGAATCTGTCCACGAAAACGCGTGCAGAATGCGTAAACAGGCATGACAGAGAACAGAGTCGGAAAGTCACGGCGTGATGAAGGAGTTCGGGCTGAAGAGTGACTAGCATGCCTTACGTCATCATTGCTCTTTGCCTTGATCCACTTTGCCATTCAAATTTGTTCGTACCTTCAACTGACCTCACACTTCCCAAATCCAACGCGACGTCCACCGCATTTTCTCTGGACCTATGATTGATCCTTCGACGGCTGTACTCCGCTTCAACCCCTATTTGAGTCACTGTCGCTCACAGAGCTGCATGGGCACGTTCGGACGATCCTGAAGGCCTTCGATCTGAGAAGCTTGCTCGACCGCATGTTCGAGAGCAATAAGAGTAACGTTCTTCCATTAGATGCGTACCATGGTGCCAGCTCATGGGGAAGATGCCCTACCAACTACAGCAGCTCTGAACAGTGGGTGCAGAGGGCGCCATCGTATATGTTAGTTAGAGCAGGATGAAAAGCATCTGTTGAAGGGAGGTCAGTGGACGGCTGAGAATAAGAAGCCCGAGGATGGGACACGCACACTTCCGACCATGGTACAGGATCTAGTATTTATGGCGACAGAATGAGACAATTTGGGAATATGGCTCTTGAATAAATCTGGAGGACATCCGAGTCGTTGAAAGGGTCTAGCATGCAGGATGTCATCGCCATCAGAACTTGATGCCAAAATCTGCCGAAGCTCAAAACTGGCTCCATCACGTCCACCACCCTCGGTCGTCTCGTACTCCCGGATTTTCTCATCAACGCCAAGTGACATCCAGCCGAGTCCCTACCTGTCCCTATCTCGAATGCGCCTTTGATTGCTGGCCATGGACTGTAGCCTAAGTTTCATCCGAGTACCTCAGTGAGTATTTTATGCTTCTGGTTGCGCTTCGTCTGTTTACCACGTCTTTTCAAAGTCACCAAATTTGACGTCTGGCGGATCTCAAATTGTATCTTGGAAGGACTCCCGCACACGGTCCCTTCATTATGGCCATCTGACTTGCCGCTTGGTGTATCCCCGACCAGAATCACTCTCACAAGGAGAACCAGGTGCGTGCCCTCCACTTAATCTTAGAACGTGCCTGACTGGCATTGTCAGACCTCTATGTTCAGGATTCGGTTCACATGCCTACTTTGGACGTCCACGGCAACAACAAGGCAACAACTATTATTGCACCCACGTTCCCAAGCCATTTCTGTGAGTGCTGCTGCTCCATTGTGTTGCGGTGCCCTCGCTTATTGCTATTTTTGAAAATAATATAATAAATAGCAAGCATTCAAGTAGGCGCCAAAGATATGCCTGTCTATCTTGAAAGGGAAGCCGTTGTTCGGTTGTACACTGTCTTGAAACGGAGCAAGCTGCGTGTGGTCTGTGAGTCTTGCCTCATTCTTCAAGCTTCTTGTTGTAAAGTGTTGATTCGCTAATCCTTACAGATATCTGGGCACAGGAGACAAGTTTTACAATCAAGATCATGGTTTCTCCACTGCAATTGGTCTCAACGCTACGAGGTGCAAAGTAATCTCTGAATACAACGATGTTGATGCATAACTTCCGCTTGAGTACGTTCCTTTTGATACTTTTTGTCCCTCCACTGACTTCTTTTCGCAGGCCCTCTTCTTCCATAGCTCGTCATACATCACAGTGGCTTCTCAGAGATGGGAACTATTCAGAGCGGTGCTTACGCCTGTCTTCTTTCTAAAGGTCCCGAATAATGAACATCCTGTTATATTGCCTATTATTATGGTCTTCGTACATTCGAGTCCTTCTTTATGGCTGCAGACTGACGTTGGAATGCAGGTTTATACCAATGGAACACAAGAGCCATGGGCATCTGCTGGAATCCTGCTTAAACAGCGGTGAAGCATGATCGATATCACTGAATGAGTTCTGGATCCGCTTTCCACAAAGAACCACTTTCTGGGAGGTATGGAAGACGAATGTCAAATCCGTTGTTCATGGATTGAGTGAACCAGAGAGCGCAGTGAATGATTTTCCATGTCTTGAATGGTATGATTTTTTCCGTCTTTTCTTTTCAAGCGTTGTTGAACGTAGCATCTAGAGCATCGAAGGCTGCAGGAACGGAGAGGGGATTTTTACAGCAACGAGTGTATTTGTACGTTGTTCGCATCATGTACTCATGTGCGTGTGGTCATTGATATGGATGTATGGCAAAGAGCAGTCGGCAGAAGAAGATTGACACCTGGCCGAGAATTGTATTATTGTTTAGATCGGTATTTTTTGTGAAAGTGGCAATGGGAAATTATTCAACGAGGCTAGTTGAACAGACGGATGGTAGATATTCACTTCAAATTCAAGAAAGAGTAGTCGGCGCTTCCTGGACTGGACCAGGATGATTTCAAATTTCAATTGTTCAATCTTCCTTCCAATTTCTTCCCTTCCATCACTGGCACATCCATTCTCTGAATACGATGCGTCCACCGGAACTCCAGGGACGGATAGACTGACAAGACGTGTAAAACTCTTTTGGCTGGCAAACGTACTGCTGATTGGAAGTTACTCAACAGACGATTGCCAGATCAAGAAGCGCCTGTTGGAAGCATTCCTGGATATGTCATTAGACATTATGCTCTCTATAAGTGGATATATGCGCCTTTTAACCCGGTTACTGTTCAGAATGACGGATCCTCTGGACCTATTGGGCTGGGCACATCTTTCAAAGACTTATCGGCGTGTTCCGGGAGAGACAATGGAGGACTCCTTCAGCTAACTTTCATTTCGTCCTGGTCTGTCAAGTATGTCTTTTTCATTTATATGCTTTTTTTTGCTCATATTTCTGCTAAAAATTCTCAGGACGCGCTTATGCACTGCTAGCCATTACAGTTCGTCCCAATGTCTTCGTTCCCTGACAGTCGGGTTATAACATCGTCATAGCTCGCTCTCCATGACTGATCTCGAATGTCTTCCAGGATAGGTTCGTACTGATGCTGGGACGGTGTTAGTAGTGACATTCATGGCAACATTGCCCTCGAGTATGCCCTGCAGTTGTCGTTGCGTTTTTTGGTGCCTGATTACTTTCTAGAGGGCATGAGCGAACGTGTTGTTCTTGGATTTTGCGAATGTAAATCAGTAAGGACATGGTGACCGAGAATCAGAAATGAAATCATCTTGAAGCGTGAGCTCATTTCGCTGTCACATGCGATGGCCAGCCGAATTCGAATTCGATCCTCGGACAAGGGACTCTCCTAACGGTGCATAGTCGGCCATCTGACTTGGCGTTTGATGTATCTTAAATCAGAATCACTCTTGAAAGGTGCATGCCCTCCACTTCACCTTTGGATGTGCCTGAAGGCAGGCGTTATCTGATCTCTAGGCTCAGGATTTGCATGCGCACCTTCAGACGTCCCCGGGAACGACGAGGCGATGGCTGGTATTGTGTCCATGTTCCTAAACCACTTTTGTGAGTATCTTAGCTCTGCTATGTTGCGGTATCATCACTTATGAAATAGCAAGCATTCAAGCAGGCACTGACCATATGCCTGTCTGTATGGAAAGTTGGCTGTGCTTACTTGCATATCGATTAGGATGATCTTGTTGTCGAGAATTCATGATCTCGGCATTCCTTCGCACGGTATGCATATGAGCGAGGCCAGTTTGAGATCATTCATGCATGTAGGAGGGAAACTGTTTCCCAAATGTTGTATGGAGCTAGCTTCGCAGAGATCTGTGAGTTCTGCTTCATTCTTCTTTGTTTAAAGTGTTGATTCGTTAATCTCTTGCAGACACCCAGGTGTTAGAGCCAAGCTTCACAATCAAGATCGTCTTTTCCCCCTGCAGGCGGTCACCACGCTACCAGGAAAGGGGTGCGGGCAGCATTTGCATACAAAGATCTTGCTTGATGAAGAACCTTCGCTTGAGTAGGTCCATTTTTCGATAGTTCTCTTCCCTCAACCGATTCGTTTTAGTAAACGCTGTTCTTCCATAGCTCTTCATGCATCACAGTGGTTTCTGTGAGACGGGAACTGTTCAGAGCGGTGCTCATGCCTGTCTTCTTTCCAAAGGTCCCGAATAACGGACATCCTATTAAATCATCTATTATTACTGTCTTCATACGTTCGAGTCCTTCTCCACGCCTGCAGACTGATGTTAGAATGCAGGTACATACCAATGGAACACGAGAGCCATGGGCGTCTGCTGGAATCCTGCTTAAATGGTGGTGAAGGATGATCAATATCACTGAAGGAGTTCTGGATCCGCTTTCCACAAGGGACCGCTTTCTGGGAGGACTGGAAGACGAATGTCAGATCCATTGTTCATGGATCAAATGAACCAGAGAGCGCAGTGTATGATTTTTCATATCTTGAATAGTACATTCTTTTATGTCTTTTCTTCAGCCTGCTGTTGAACATATCATCTAGAACGTCGAAGGCCGCAGGAACAGAGACGGTATTTTAACAACAACGAGTCTGTTTATATGTCGTTGACATCATGTACTCACATGCGTGCTGTCATTGGTGTATCATTAAGAACGTGAATATCGACTCTGAGTGGGAACAGTATCTCTAAGTTTCAAGTGATTCGGAATGGACTGACATACTTTCCAAGGAAGGACTGCTGAAGAAGTAAGACATCGCGGCTACGTTTTGACTCTGAACGTGCTGCCGGTGTTCATGTATGCAGGGGACTTCATTCAGAGGGCGCCGTCTTCACACTGTCATCCAGAATCGAGATCGGGTTCTCTATGGATGGGGTTGCGGTGTATAGCCCCAAAGTTGTCTTTGACGATTTATTTTTGGAATTTGGCTTCCCGGTTTGCTGGAGCTCAGGCCGAATATAGCTGAACTTAGTCTGTGCGCTTCTTCCACCATCACCATCGCCTCGCATTCTCAACTTTTTCCTCGTTGCTTCCGCTCGTCTAATGCTTATCTCCCTCAACAGCTTCACTCATCTCCAATTAATGAATGATGACTCAGTTCTTAACGTTGGTTAGCAGTCATCTTTGGAAGCAAGATGCAGCTTAAACATGGTAAGTATGACTAGCTTTGACAATGGCCTCCGGATCCTCATCATTATGATTTCATAGCTTTGCTCAGCTGTTGCTCTCGTCACGGTGCAATGCATTAGGATGATATACGAACCCGAGAAGAACGCGAGATCAACAACTCGGACGTATGTCCTGCAATCCTCTAATCGGTTCTTCCCGTTTCCCTATTCCCATGGATGCTCCATCGACATCACACAGTACATTTCTTTCTTCCTTCCGGTCTGATAGTTTCCATTTATTTTCGTATTACACGAGCTTTATCAGCCTGTCCTCAGTCACATCACGGGATGAACTGAGTAACCGAGGATGAGCAAGAAGCAATGGCTTCATGCCACAATGTCGATATGCAATGCAGTCGAAAATGAGCTCGAGATCGCAGTCAGGGATGACGGAACAAAATAAACCTTCACAGGTGCGTCTATTCCTCGCTTCTTGCTGATTATATCTAACCGAGGAGGAGGTTATTAGCACGTTCAGATTATCGTATAGAGTATCCTCGATGAATAGAAGTCTATCTCCAAAGACTCCGTCATTCACGTCATGACCCCTCTCGATAATCACATTCGATGAGCCCACCCAATGGCACAATGGGCGTCAATCTTCACAATCAATGGGGCTATGCATGCAAAAGACAATTTGACACTGGTGTCGATGCGCATAGAGGTGTTTATTTGTACACCATCTTCTGTCCTCTTTCTCTTCTGCAATGACTGATTGTTGATGATAGAAACATAGGAAGGGATTATTATTCACCCGATAACCAGATTGTACATTGCTTCGATAACTCCCAGCCATCGACTGACTGCTCTTTAATAGGCTCTGTTCATGATTGTCACCTGTATACATGCACTGCGCATACTGGATGCACACTGTGGGAAATTTTGATGATCGGCCAATACTATGGTAGTCGTCTTATCTCGAATGTGCTCGAATGGCTTCTGAGAGATGGGTGATGCTCGATTGAACTTACATACAATAGAGCTGTTCTCTGCGATTGATTTTGGTTTGTCCTTACTATTTATGTGTAATGAAAGAAAACAATGTATTCATGTCGAGATCGACAGATATGTCTAGCTTTACGACAATTCCAGGACCACAGGAATTTTCCCATGGTATTTTATGATAATTTTCATGCAAATAACTCTCACGACGGTCTAGCGCTGTGAGGTATTTTGTCAGTTCCAGGTGGCTGCGACTATGCTCATCGTCGTAGCAGTGCGATCTCTCGCTGAGAAGGACCGTGCGATGTTTTGACTCCCAAAAGAGCGGGGATCCGAGGCTCGGGATGCTGTGTGTGAGGAGAAGGGCCTGGAGGCCGGAACATATAATTAGGTTGCATGGAGGAGGTAGACGACGCGGTAAAATGGGGGACCGTAAAGTCGAATCTCATGTATGCACTAGAGAACAGTGATGAGAAGATATGGTGGCGGCACGATCATCGGTGAGGAAGGGGGCATACTCGAGAAAATTCCGGGGAGTCTCAATGCGGACACATATGGCACGGCAGGGGTTCTCGATGACGCCAAAGGAGCAGACAGGATGTGAATTACGCCGTTGCCTGGTGAGCGCAATCGACGGGGAGTCACAACAGTGCTCATCATTTCCATATTTATTATCCAGGCATTCAAAGCTTACCCATGCGACCTCCCTGGATTCCAAGATTACCATTGTCGTCCTTTGGATGCATCTCTGGGGATGCGTGTTCGTAGTCGGACTTCCAGCAAGGTCGACACAGCATGCAGTTAATCTGGTGGCGGATTTGGCTGCATAGTCGGTCGAAGAGGTATCCACAGTCTGAACACCAGCAGTCTTGGATACGCGATTATCTGATACCGAGGCCGTTAGGACGCCAGATGATGGAAACATACGTTGGGGAGCCCCGTCTGTGCTCCCCGAGTCAAAACGAGCAGATTTGAACGCCCTCTAACCTCCATCAGCGACATTGACGCGTCATCTGGCATGCATCCAGCCTCCACAGGCATCGAAAATGTTGTCTTCAGAATTGGGGACTGTTGATGAATGTTCGGCTAGGGAGGAGGGAGCCATTGGGATGGCCGTGCTGTTGGATGTATGTCGATAGTTTCCACTGATGTCACGAGAGGAGAGCTCAAAGCGAAAGGAGCATGGTAGGGGACCACTAGCAGGGGAAGAAAAAGGCTTCGATGACGTTGGCAGCAATACCTGTTTAGTTACCGGTCGGTTATTCATTGGTGGACCACAGACCAATGTTGACGTTGCCTTTACGCAAGGCGACATCTTCACAAATTCCTCCCACCATTGTAATTCCACGGCTTCCTCATGACAATGTCCACTCGTTTCCTCGCTGTACTTCGATCTTCTGCCTCAAGATGGCTTGTTATCGTACTCTGAGGACCAATCTCCCCTCTCAAATAGGCGTACTAGAATTGCAGCATGATCTCGTTTCTGATTGTGGAGTGGATAAGTCGGATTTGAAGGTGGATGATTCGGAAAGATGGGTGGATGGTGCAACGAGGTCCCCTGAGTGACAGGAGTACAAGGTGCGTGGAGTTGAAGCTTCCCTCAGCTTTGTCATACTGATCTCAGGTGTGCAGGGTGCGTCATTGGAGCTCCCTTTAATTTGCTATACCGTTGTAGGCACATAGGCACCTGACTGAGGTATAAGCCCTGTAACGTTTGCGTGGAATAAATCTCATTCGAATCTCGATACACTATATGGGGCATAATTTCTGCCAAGTAATGCCGAGGTGCTAATACATTCAGCATACGTTCCACCATTCTTCTATCTCCACCAACATATCGGCCTTCTTCAAGCACTCTCCAAGACTCGGCACCTTGGGCTCTACGTGGACAACGCTCACTTGGGCAACGAGGTCCTCGACATGACCGATGCTATGGGCATATAGGCCTGGGTCGATAATGAGGCCACATTCTGTTCAGTGATAGGTATCCAAACGTCGTGCCGATTGAGTCACAAGATGGAATCCACATGATCTCCGTGCATACCGCATGCAACAGTCTGTCCTTCCACCGCGTTGTTTACACACTTCCCATCTGCCTTTGAGATTCGCACTTTGCACCTTCCTGGCTCACGACGAGCACCTCTTCCCTCCACACTCCCTTGAACGTGTGTCTGGTCAGGCTTGGAAATACGAGATAGTGCATAGAGTTATTCCCTGTCTATTCAAGCACTCATGAAAGCGATATCAGCACCATCAGAACTCATAGGCTGATTTTCTTTGTGCTACGTCCAGTTGTGGGAACTTCTGTGCTCCATACTTTTGACCTCTCAGACGATAAAGGATTCATCTCCAGTTATGATATCCGATTCGGAGCACAATGCGAATATAATCGCGCCCTCAGAGTCTCAAGGGGAGATACTTCACCCGAGCGATAGTTCTGCAATGAATGGCGAGACCAGCTCGGAGGTGATATCTACCTCGTTATCTGAGTTTGATTCGGAAATGCCTTCAGAATCTTTGGGTGTGGGTTCTGAGAGTGATTCAGCAGACGTGCAATCAGCGAGTGATCCGGAAGATACTTCAGGTGATTCAGACGTGTCGTCTGATGAGTCTGATTCTTCTTGTTGGCCGCCAAAGGTAAGTCAGTTTGGAAATACACACGGGCAAATTGAAAACACATTTTCAGGACATTGAGTTTCCTGAAGTCACAATTTCTGCCTTGACTGAGACTGGCCAAGCGGAATCGTCCATTGAGGTTCCATTGCAACGGTCCTACACCGGTCGATGTCCCGTTATACCATCCTCCCTCGCAGACACTCCCTGCGCTACCCTCGGTGTTCAGGGGGTCTTAGATAAACTGAACACAACCCTTAGAACATCATACACCCTCAATACCCCATCTCTCCGCTCCATTCTCGAAGACTGCATTGAGAAGAAATACGACTTTGGGACTGCATATGGCTGTCTTCGCCAGATATGGTACACTGACGACTGGAGTAATATCCGAGATGAACTTTGCAGATGTGAAGAGCAGGACAGGAAGATGTGACAGGAAGCACTGGAAGGTAACCGGATTGTCAAGCCCCATTTGCCACCTCGACGTGTCTGGGACCTGTACAGCAATCAGGTGGTGCCATGGTGGGTTTGTGGTATACAAAATTACTTGCAATGGCCTAAGCCAATATCACATGCATGGATGGATGAGAAAGATTGCAAGAATATGTGGACACCTATCAATGGATACAAATGGTGCACACCCATTCCGAAGAGCACCAGTCTTAACCTCATCCAGATTGAGATGCTGAATCTGGGAGTAGAGTACACATGGCTAGATGTCCTCTGTTTGAGACAGAAAGGGGGGCTGAAGGACGATCTGCGTGTGGAGGAGTGGAAGCTGGATGTGCCTACAATTGGGTGGGTGTATAGGGTTGCAAGAGTGGTGATATACCTGAGTGGGCTAGGGCTGCCTTTGAGTTTGAAGGAGAGTGACTTGGACAGTGAGAGGTGTTGGTTTAGATGTGCATGGACACTCCAGGAGGTTGGCAGAGAGAGGATCATTGCTGGGGATACACCTGATGGACCACTGCATGCAAAGCCAATAGATGAGGATGGAAACTATGAGACTGAGCTGCTGACAAGGTTTCACAGATTTTACAAGCAGCTAGAGTTTGAGCAGCATTCTTTGAATATATTTAGTCAACTGGCAGACATGCAGAAGCGAGTTTCAACCAATCCTGTGGACAAAGTTGCAGGACTTGCATTCCCTCTGTTTCCCAATATGATACCAGCATATCATGAGAGTGAGTCTCTTGAAGATGCATGGACAGCACTGGTGAATTCAATGGACTCTGGGATGTGGGTATTCTTCCTTGTTTTATATCCTAGAGGAGGACTTGGAGGCAAGAAGTGGAGACCAACATGGGAGCAGGTCATGATAGAGCCTCTGCCAGTGTACTACTACTGTCCAGATGATGTTGAGCATGATGACAAGGCAGATGAGGACTCATTTGAAGGGCTTTGCATTGAAAAGGGGCATGTAAATGGATTGGATATGGAATTGGCAGAAGGGAGGGATCGATGTGGAGAGTTGGTTGTTGAAAGTGCTGATGGGATACCACACACATTTACAATCCATGCCACCCATCAAATACCTATACCCAAAGATGCATACACATTACTTGGTAGTAGGCCATATATATGATGATGGAATATGGCGACAACATTGGGCTGTTGGACAACGACTGCCTGGACAGAGATTTGAGAAAGTTTCAGTGGTTGTGATGAAAGGCAATGAAGATCTAGACAGGCTGGAAGATCTGGGTATTGCTACAAAATCTCCCAATATTCTTGTTTAATTTGACTATCCATGGCTTCCAGTGATATCTATCACAGTTTTAATTTTGTGACCATGTTAAGAACTGTGGTCCATGAACATCAATTGATGAGAAGGACCGCTCTCACTATAGTAAAGCATTGAAATTTTGAAATTGTATAGAAACTGGATAATAGCACTGACAAATACAAAGAATTGCATTTACAACATTTTGTATGCTGAGAATAATATAGACTCAAACAAACAGCTTCATACATAGTTGATTGATGAGCACCAAAGTTCACAAGGAGGGCTGACCAGTTGAGGAGGAAGTGTAAAGCCTAGTGAAGTAATATATTTAGCTTTTATAATTCAATTGAGACTGCTTCTGTAAGTCTTAACAGACAAAGTATTGATTGATTAGGATGATGGTGTGAATAGCTGGTCAAGGCGGATGATGCCTGAAAGGTTTAGCTGGCTATGTCCCAAAGATAAGGGCTTGAATGGCTGGTTACTTAACAAAACCAAGTTAGTGCTCCCTCTGGCCTGACACAGGTCCAAAATTATAAGGGTGCACAAGTATGGGGTTGAAAAGAAGAGTTGATTGTATCAGCCTTACAGGCCTTATATACCACTACAAGTATGAGTCAAATCTGTGTAATCATAAGTCAGATATCTAATCTGAGCTACAATGAGTCACCCAAGTCATTAACTACTTGAAAAGAGTCAGGAATGTCTGTGAGTCATACCAAGAGATAAGATTGTCTATTTATATCATACAATGAGTTGGAAAGTCCTTACAGAGCCCCCCTATGC
The DNA here is from genome assembly GCA_030407065.1 of Armillaria nabsnona. Lineage (NCBI taxonomy): Eukaryota > Fungi > Basidiomycota > Agaricomycetes > Agaricales > Physalacriaceae > Armillaria > Armillaria nabsnona. Next base: position 3,965,617 of record JAUDQA010000002.1, read on the forward strand.
TGAGTTGACTTGTATTTCTAAGCCTAAGTCATCTCACTAATTCCGCCTTGATACATTTCCAGAACAGTAATATTTGCAAGCCTGATTTTCATTCAGCTTTGGGAATAGGCTCCTTCAATTAAGGTCTGCCTGTAGAGGACGTCATTGGCAGGAGGATGATATTCTCATCTCAGCCAATTCTGCTCAAGGTGCCATTTAATGTATTCCTTCCAACTGGCTTCCGTCAATGGTTCAGCTGTGCCTTGTTCTACTTGATCCAATATCCCTTTAATCAGATCAGAGCAATGTTCGTTGATGAGCCTAGACTTCCATGGCAATGGCAACACCAACCACTGCATGGAGAATCTAATATCTTGGCTTAGAATATTGAATTCTATAACTATTTATTTTTTCAATATGTTGGCCTGAAGTATTGAGAGATTATTTTGAATATTATTCTGATATTCTTGTTTATTGAAAAAATATTGAAAATTTCTCAAATATCGCAAATATATTGAAAATATTATTTCAATATTTCAGAGCAACATATTGAAAAAATAAATAATTATAGAATTCAATATTGTAAGTCAAAATATTGGATTCTCCATGCAGTGAACTCATAATGAGATTGGGTTATTAATGTAGTAACACGGCAATCACGGCAATCATGTTTGCAAATGGGTTCAGGGCACCTCCCTGCAGTAAATCAATTCCTCTATATGCAAGTATACACTGTGACTTTAAGTCTGCAAAGTAGTACTACTTGGTAGTTGAGTACTAGATTGTTACACCCGGACTCGGGTAGAACACACAGGGCGTATAAAGGCTGCTTCGTCTTCGGGCAGTCACCTCTATAGCCGCGGAGTATGCAATATGAGGCGGTATAACGCTTAATCGAGCTCGGCTAGCGAGGGAGTAAAGTTCGGTATATATAAACATAGTTCGAAACTAGGGTACATAGGTGAGGTCATAGTTACTTATATACTGAATGGGTATTCTAAGAATAGTGGGGAATGGAAGCATGGGTACCGCATGTAGCTGTGACCATGCGGAAGCCGTTCGGTCTAGGTGCGTAGATGGCAAGGGATCAGGGCATCCTGATACTGTGTTATCTACGTTTGGTCCATGTTACGATCAGATAAGCTTTAGCGCTGATGATTAGATAAGATGATCTAGGTGCTAAAGATTAGATAAGGGAAAATCATAACATTACCCCCTCATTAAGGCAGGCATCCCGACTGCCATTAAGACTTGCTCGTCCCTCTGGCGTCCACTGTTTTCAATTCGTATTCTTCGATTGCTTCTTGGGCATTACCCATCTCTGCATCGCAGACCCACGAATTGTGTTCGCGAGTCCAACCTTTCCATTTTACGAAGTAGTCGATGACTGTTCGTGACTTCTTTCCTCGTCCTCCACTAATGGTTCGTGGTTTGGAGTCGAGGATTTCTTCGATTTCGTGTTCCTCTTCTCCATCGATCAAGTCGGGAGGTGGTGGAGGCGGTATTTCCTGATTAGGGAATGACGGCGGGATATATGGGTTTAGCAATTTTTCGTTGAATCGCGGGTGAATTTTCCAGTGTGGAGGGAGTTTGAGCTTGTAGGCGGAGGCTCCTGCTTTGTCGAGAATTTTGAAGGGGCCGACTCGTTTGTCGTCCAACTTTTTCTTCGGTCTGGGGAGGCGAAGGTTTGTGGCGTCTAGCCAGACCTTGTCACCAATCGCGTAGCTTTGTGCGTTGCCTTTTCGCTTGTCGTACTGCTTCTTCATGCTTTCTGCGGCTTTCTTGAGGGCGTTTTTGGTTTCTTTGTGAATTCGTGTCATTGATTTGGTGAATTCTTCCGCCGTGGGACTGGAGAATGAATAGTAATCCGATGAGTCTGGTAAGACCCGAGGGTTTCTGCCGTAGAGCACCATGAAGGTGCTTTTGCCAGTGGCACTGTGGACTCGGTTATTATGTGCGAATTCCGCGAGTGGTAACCAGTCGGTCCAGTCGTTTTGTCAGTAGTTAACGAAGATTCGAAGGTATTTTTCGATTTCTTGGTTTACTCGTTTGGTCTGTCCATCGGTCTGTGGGTGAAAGGCCGTGGACGCGTTCGGCGTGATATCGAGGAGTCGGTAGAGTTCCTTCATGAACCTGGACACGAACTGGGGACCTCGGTCGGAAATCACGACCTGAGGCATACCATGTCGGGCATATATGTGGTCGCGTAAAATGCGGGCCCATCCTTCTGCGGAGAGTTCTACATTGCAGGCTACTGGTATGATGGCTTTCGAGAATCGGTCGACGATTACAAGTAAGGCGTCACAGCCGTTTGACTTCGGTAAACCGGTGACCATGTCCACTGAGATGTGGGTCCATGGTCCATCGGGGATCACGTTTGGATTGAGCGGAGCAGCTTTCGGCTGTGTGCTCGTCTTCGTCCGTTGACAAACCTCGCATCCTTTGACGTAGGATTCTACCGTCTTCTTTATCTTGGGCCACCAGAATTCTCTGAGGACCAATTCCTTCGTTTTTTCGATGCCGGGATGTCCGGCCACTATGTGGTCATGACATCGTGCAATGATCTCTCCTCGGAGAGAGTCTTTCCGGGGTACATAGATTCTCCCGTCGTATTTGAGGAGTCCACCTTCACGTGATACTCCTCGTTTGTGGCGAACAGAGGCAGCAATGCCTTCGTCCCATAGCTCTTCTTGTCGGGTTATTTCTTCGATTCGATGAATGAGCTCGTTCGTGGTTGGCATGATGAGGGCGCGGAAGTGCGTGGGTTGAAGAACAACGATGTCATTGTTGTCCTCCTTTCCTTGGTCGTGGTCGTCGCGTCGGGATAATAAGTCCGCCTTCTGGTTAAGGGCACTGGGCTTATGTCGTAGGGTGAAGTGGTACTCGGCCAACTCTGTTACCCAGCGTGCTTGTCATCAGTTCAGTTTCTGTGGGAGTCGGAAATACTGGAGGTTTTGATGATCCGTCCAGATTTCAATATCTTTCACGGCGCCCATCAGATAATGGTGCCATTCGGAGAGTGCGAGCATGATTGCGAGCAGTTCTTTGTTGTAGATCTCGTAGTTCCTTTTAGTTACGGAGAGAGACTTTGACATGAAGGCAACTGGCCTCCACTTCCCGTTCTGTTTTTGGCTTAGGACGGCGCCCACCGCTCCTTCGCTAGCGTCGGCTTCTACCATGAAGGGATCGGTTTCGTTGGGAATGGCGAGGATAACATCCTCAGCCATGTGTTTTTTTAATTCTGCGAATGCGCGGTTCTGGTCCATGCCCCATTTCCATGCCGCTAATCCTGTAAGGGCGGTGAGCGCCTTTACGACCTTGGAATAGTTCTTGATGAACTTCCGGTAGAAGTTAGTGAAGCCGAGGAACGACTGTAACTCCTTTTTCTTTGTCGGTGTGGGCCATTCGGCAATCCCGGCAATCTTGACAGGATCCATTTGTACCGAGTCCTGGCTAATGATGATACCCAGGTACTCGGTTTCTAGGACCTCGAACTCGCACTTCTCTGCTTTAAGGAATAATTTATGCTCCCTAAGGCGTTGGAGCACTCGCTTCACTATCTGGCGATGTTCCGCTAGATCTTTGGTGAAGATTAGAATGTCGTCAAGATAGATCGTGACTTTCCCTTCTGCGATGAGGTCACGGAAGATGTCGTTCATCATCCACTGGAATGTGGCTGGCGAGTTTGTTAGCCCAAAGAACATGACCGTGGGTTCGTAGAGGCCTCGGTTCGTGCGGAAGGCGGCTTTCTCCTCATCGCCTTCCTTGATGCGGACATTATTATATCCCCATCGGACGTCTAGCTTGGTGAAGTACTTGGCACCCCGCAGTTTGTCGATGAGCTCTGAGATCAACGGAAGTGGGTAACGGTTCTTGATCGTCATTTCATTGAGCTTCTGGTAATCCTGTATGGGTCGTAATGAACCGTCCTTTTTCTTGACAAAGAAGAAAGGAGACGCAAACGGGGATTTTGAGGGGTGGATCCGTCCCAATTCTAAGTTCTCGTCAAGGAACTTATCAAGCTGTTCCTGCTCATTTCAGTTCAACGGGTAGATCTTACAGTTTAGCGTCGACTTGGCATTGGGCGTTAGCTCGATGGCATGGTCCCATGGCTTTCGTTCGGGTAATTCGTCGAAGTTCTCTTTGGAGAACAAGTCGCGGAAGGACTGGTACTGCACAGGTACTAGTTCCTCGAAGCTTTTTTTTGGCTTATCGGCGTGCGCTGCAGCGGCTAAGTCGTTGGCATGGTGCATGGCGCGGATTACTAATTCTTCTTCCATGCGGACCACAAGAATAGTATCTCCCTCTTCGAGTTCTTCATCCCAGCGATCATCGGGATCAGCATCGGGAAGGTCGAGTCGATTTCCAGCGCACTGGCATCGACCAAAGACGATTCATTGTGTCTTCCAGTTGACTGAAGGGTTGTGACGCTTCAGCCAGTCGTGGCCTAGGTAAAGGTCCTTCGAGCCTAGGTTCGTGACTGCGAGGTCAATGCGCTCAGCATGGCCTCCAATTGTCATTCGGAGTTTGACATAGTCAGTGATGTCCCCTCTGGCGTTTTGGGTTCCGTCGGCATTGTAGATGGGGATCGGCATGAGGACCTTCCTGGTTTCGAGTCAGTGTTTCTTGACGAAGCGTCGGTTGATGGCGCTGCTTGTGCAGCCGCTATCAAGGAGTCCTTTCGTGGACAGTGTCTGTGTCCCAGTGACCGGGTTTAAGAGAATGTCGATCATGAAGTTGGTTTTTTTGCTTTCGAGTCGGTGGATAATTCGAGGGGGCTCTCGAAGTTTGTAGAGGCGTTCTCGCGCGGTTTCCCCCCCCGCTCTCAACTCAAGCATGAGCTCGTTGGTCAAGTCATTGGCCCGGTCTTTGTGTATCCATACAGCAAGGGCGGCGCGGGTGGCATTGTCGTTTTGTGCTTCGCGGATAGCGCGTAGCCTCCAGTCGACCTCGAAGGGTTTCATCCATCGGTGAGGGACCTCTTGAGTCTTCGCACCAACCCCAGAGGGTGTGGCTACTGTCGACGAGATCACCTCAGTGTCCCTAACACAAGTCATGGTCACTTCCCGTAGGGGAAGTGACCGTTTCGGGGGTGTCGGTGATTCAGGCGGTGTAGGTAATACCGCTGGTTTCCTTTCCGGGCTTGCTATAGGTGATCCTTTAGTAAGCCATCACTGATAAGCAACATTGTTGTCTTCGTCGGGAACTTCTATCATAGTTACCGTATGCCCCCTATTTACTGCCTGGGCGCTAGCAGCTTCCTGTCCTGCGGCTGTCTTGGTCGGGGCCGTTGCACATCCAATGGTTCTTGCCACATGTGCACCTTCATCAGGATCGCCTATAGGGGTGTCACGCTGAACCTCATTGGAGGAATCGGATTGCGGCAAGCCGCGCTTGACCTCGGAGTCGATCACAAAGTGACCAACGGGTTCGACTTGTGCCGAATGAACGGGCTTACCAGTCTGGCCTTTTTCCTTGGGACTCTGGTCGGTCGTTCCGCCCCCCATAGAGCCTGCGCCGACATGATGCCCACCATCGTCTTGCTGTGGGCTCACGCTCCCGGGGCTGTTGCTCTGCTGCTGGTCGGGAGACCGTGCAATTGGCCCGCTGCGTATGGTCTTGTTCGTGTTCCTTGTCCGGTGCGTCGTCGGAGCCTCCCGTCAGGAGGGAGATTGCGACTCCGTCCTGCTCGCGGGTCCCTCTGTTCCCAGGGGAGGTTTTGCTCGGGCTATTCCCTCTAAACCGCCAGCGAGGCTGGGGCCCCATAGAGGCGCTTTGCCATCGTGCAAAGTGGCTTTTGCGGAGTCAGCGCCAGGCGCTTCCTCAGTCCCCTCCGGTTGGGCATTCGTCACTGCGGCGGTCCCGAAGGAGGGCCTCGACTGGTGCTTCGCTGTTGAGAGGGGTGTCGTTATGGTGGACGACTTGTCGTTCGATGCTTTCGCTCGTGATGAGCTACTTGCCAGACATTTAGCCGGTTGCACAAGCCTGGGGACGGTGGCCCCGGTATCTAGATCAGGGTCAGTCATGTCCCGAAGGACGTCATATCGGTTTGTTGATTCTAATACTGGTGTGCGGGTGAAAGTCGTAAAGGCCCGCCCCGAAACGTGGGGCGGGGGTATATTCAAATGCGTAATAGGTAAAGTGTCTGCATGTGATATAAAAGTGTCAGACCGGCTGACAGAAGAGAAACATTCACCAGTATGTAAGTCCTTGGTCGTCATGGCAGAATTGGGCGCCCAACAACCTACTCTTTTACTTCCTCGATCTTGGTGTCCGCGGAGAGCGGCTCGGGGGTCGCCTCCACTGCACGTACCTGTTCCTTCTTCTTGTGCGGGCAATCTCGGCTGAGATGCCCCTTCTTGTCGCACCTAAAGCATCGCCCTTCGCTGCGTTGCTTTTCCTTCTTCGCATTGATCTGCATGGGCTCTCCCGCCCCTCCGTACATCGTTCCCTTCGTCGTGTGCCATCGTCCTGAGGCGTTGTGCCCTTTGTTGGTGCCGTCTTTGCCCATCAAGGAACTTGACGCGCCCCCTATAGTGTTCTTACTACTGGGGGTGGTAATCTGTTTTTGATTCCCCTGTTGGCCGCCTCTCTTCTCGTCGCGATGTCTGTAAGACTGCTCATGCGCCCTCTGCTTCTGTCTCTCCTCTGCCATCATCGTGATCCTTGCTTTCCACTCCTAGTACGTGTGGGAAATCCCGATGCCGATGTTGGCGATGATGGAGGCGTATCCTTGAGGGATACCTTGTCGTACTGCGAGGATGAGCGGTCCCCTGGGCGACTCGTCGGTGCATCGTCCTGCTAGCTTGGCAAGGCGTTCCATCTTTCGGAAGAAGGCGTTGGCGTTGTCGCGCTCCATTTTGAGTTCGCGCATTTCCTTCTCATGGTACTCTTCGATGGCGGGGTTCCTGAACTGCTCTCTGAAGAGCTCTAGGAAGTCGTCCCACTCTGAGTAGCGGTAGCGGGGTCCAGCTGCGTAGCTTTCTTCGTCGTCGTCCTCGCTGGGGACGTACCAGTACTCGTCGCGTAGGTGGACCCACCAATCTTGTGCGGGTCCTTCGAGGTGAGAGGTGAGGAAGACTACCATCAACGCTGGGTGGTTGAGGTAGTACATGCGGAACGCCTCGAAGTATGTGAGGCAGTCCCCGACGAATCACTCAATATCGTCGTGCTCTTCTTTGAAAAGAGCGGGGGTTCGCATAAGGATCGGCTTGATCCCTGACATGGAGGGCAGGTGGTCTTCTGGCCAGGCGCCTGTGGGCCTGTGCGTGGGCGGTCCATCGTAGTTCCACGGTCGTGGGACCGAGAACTGGTCACGGGGCGGTCCTCTTCAGGGTTGTCGCCCTCGGTCTTTTCCCTTCTTCGCCTGATCCAGTTCCTGGGTCAGACGGTCGATCTCTGCATGCAAAAGCACGGCTTGTTGGTGCGCTTGTTGAAGGCACTGCGCATCATCGGGGGCTGGAGCTTGTCCGGATCTCCCTGCTTCCAACCCCTCCATGTCTCCTTCCGGTCCTGCCCCTGCAATCCGTTGGCTCGTCTTTCTTCCTGTGTAATACTCAGGGCGTTGAGGGTTCGGTGGCGAGTCGGGGAGGGGTTTTGGGAGTCTCGGGGGAAACCCGGGATCCTCCCACGTTGGTCCGATGAAGAAGTTCGGGACCTCTTTGGCGATCTGGAAAGATTCAAACCCTGGTTCGAACGCGTATTGGAACCCGTCAAAGGGGTTCATTGGGGGTCCCATCCAAGTCGGGTCAGTCCCCCTGTAGCCTGGATAGTCGGAGAAGCTCGCGCTGTATGGTGTGCTGCTCCTCCTCGGTTCGGGGGCGTAGATCTGGGCGACGGTGACCTGGGTGGGAATGGAATAGTTCCCTGAATCGGTTGGCATGTACTTGGGCTGCGATCTCCGCGGGTCGGGGTTCTCCGAACGAGAAAGGAGCTCCTTGGTTGACGGCGAGGAAGTAGTCCATGTTCTCTCGGGTGTTCTCGTGGGGCCAGACGGTTCTGGCTTCGACGTCGGCGCATCTGAGTTCCCAGGCAGCGACTCTATGGGGACCGAGAAGATGTTGGTTGATCAGCTTGAGCTCGTTCCACTCGTAGTCGACCCCGTGGGGATTGAAGGGGTTCGCGATGCTTCAGGGAGTGTTGTCGGGATCCATAAAGGGGTCGTCGACCCACTCCCGCTGTCTTCGTCGTCCAATTTTGGACTCGGTGTCCGATTCGGAACTGGTGTTGGAATCCGTGGCGGGCCAGGGATTCGGTGGCCGAGCCAGTCGTTGTAGTCGTATCCCGCCGGTGACGGGAAAGGGTATCGTCCCCTGTCGTTCGGGGAGTCCCATTCGGAAGCTTGTGTTGAGCTCCCGCTTGCGGGCCCTTGGGGCCAGTAGTGACCTAGCGGTGAAGTAGGGTGGGACTGGGTCGAAGGATTTGGGCTTGTAGGGGGTGTCCAGTACCGCGACGGGCTGGTCCCAGTTCCGGAATTGCTCGTGTTCCGTGGCACTGGACCAGGTTCCGGCCAGATAGTCAGGGTCGTTGGGTGCAGGAGCCGCTGGAGGGCCCCAGGGGTCGTCAGGGTTCATAACCCGTAGACGTTCTGTCGGAACGGGTTCCGGCTCTGGAGTCGGGGTCCGGCGAGTGTTGCTGGGCCCCAGGGTTGCGTTTCGTGGGATATCCTCCCTATTCGTTGGGAGCTCTATGAACTCCTCCATGACGCTCTGGGCGTGTCGTTCAAGGGTGACTGTGGTGGTCCTTGTCTGTCATACCTGAATGGGTCGTACGGGGATTGTTGGTTCAACATAGTGTCGAGGGAAGGGGGCGGTGTGGAAGTCGGTCCTTGGGAATCTTGCTGCTCGCAAGATTCCAATTTGTTCGAGGAAGTGTCGTACCTCGTATGCGTAGGTGAGGGTAAGGAGGAAGACGGTGATGAGAAGAGTGACGACGGCGATGGTGACACCGATGGTGATGGTTTGGATGGGGGTGAGATCGGGGTTCATAGGGTTTTGTGAACGCGGTCTCGTTCATGTTCGAGGAAGAAGAAAAGTAAGAGATCTGTTAGAAGAGCGGTGAGGTTGTTGTTTTCTAGTGCCTTCTCTTCAGGCGGAGTCGGGGGCAGGGTTTGAAGTGGTGGCGCTGTTGTGGATGATTATGGATGGTTCAGGTCGTATGGCGTGGTTGGGTACGTAGTGCAGGGGCGGAAGGTTCCGTCATCTGCGGGCGGCATTTCTTTGTCGGGTGTTGATTGTATGGAGGGCGAGAAGGGTGAAGAGGAGTAGGAGAAGGATTATTGCGAAGGAAATGGTGATACCGATGATCTCCTTCTGCTGCCGTTCGAGTATGGCTGACTCGCTTGGCATTAGTCAATGTTTAGGTCGTAGTCTCCTCCGTAGTATCCTCAGTAGTCGTAATAATACTGCTCGTCTTCGCTGTCGCTTCGGGTCTGGTACGTCGGTTTTCTGGCGTGCTTCCTTCCCTTCCTGGCTCTCTTTCTTCTGCCGCCTTGGTGGTTTTTGTCTTCTGGGTTCTTTGCGTTCTGGACGTATTTCGGTTGTCGGTTCGATGGCATAAGACTTCCGCGGTAGACGCTGAGAAGTATAGTAGAAAGTTTCAAACTAATTGTTACGCCTGGACTTGGGTAGAACACACAGAGCATATAAAGGCTGCTTCATGTTCGGGCAGTCACCTCTATAGCCGCGGAGTATGCAATACGAGGCGGTATAACGCTTAATCGAGCTCGGCTAGCGAGGGAGTAAAGTTCGGTATATATAAACATAGTTCGAAACTAGGGTACATAGGTGAGGTCGTAGTTACTTATATACTGGATGGGTATTCTAAGAATAGCGGGGAATGGAAGCATGGGTACCGCATGTAGCTGTGACCATGCGGAAGCCGTTCGGTCTAGGTGCGTAGATGGCAAGGGATCAGGGCATCCTGATACCGTGTTATCTATGTTCGGTCCGTGTTACGATCAGATAAGCTTTAGCGCTGATGATTAGATAAGATGATCTAGGTGCTAAAGATTAGATAAGGGAAAATTGTAACATAGATGCAATGGCTATAAGCCAGTAAGGATCTCTTGAAATGAGAGGGGATGGAATCAGGTATGACATGAATACCATGAATCCGTATGAGAAAATGTGTGACAAGACTGGAAAACATTGCTGGACAATAATCTGAGCAGGGTGAACAATGGGAGAGAGACTAAACAGTCGGCAATAGTTTATGGGTGAATGAGGCAATGAGAAAATGGAGTGGAGATAGCATGTGGCAAGAGAAAACATTAAACAAGGTGCTGAGAGTGGGATGGCAAGAGAAAATGTGGAACTACAAAAACTGGTGGTGATACTGATCCTATACAGTGTGATAATACTGAAGTCAATGTTGAAACTGGTCTGGTACTGGAATGATCCTATCCTATGTCAAACTAACCTTCAAGTCCACTCGAGGGACTGATACTATACAAAACTTGCTGTGACTGGTCCTATACCAATCCTAAGTCTACTCGGAGACTACCCAAGTGGGCAATGATAATGATGGTGAAAGTGTAACAGTAAAAACTCCAATGGTGTGAAAGTGAAATGATGATGGCCTATAAAAGGTAATGAGGGCAAGGTATGGCGTGGTGATCATGTATTGGCACAATATGAGTGTGTACCAATAGTGTTAAGAGCAAAGAGTGAGTGTCAAGAGACTCTTCACAGTTAAAAACTGTGAAATAACTCTGGTGAGCTCAAGAGTTGACATGCAATCGAGAATATGCTGGGTAAATGGTATATTGCCATAGAACGGTAAATAAATGTTGTTTACTGGTGATAGACTAGAGCATGACAATAATTGATGTAGACTGGTCAACTAGAAATGCACTGGTGATGAATGGTGCTGGACTCGTGCTGGACTCCTCTTAAACTATGTTTGCTAGCAAGTTTTTATACTACAAGTACAAATTTATAAATAGTGTAAGGATGCGAGACTTAGTCAGGCTGTAAGGCCTTGGCCTTGTGGAAATTGTAGGGAACATATGGTCCTTGGTCTTCTAAAGTAACAGCGACTTGTCGACCTTGCCATGTATGGGTGCGAACCATATGGTTTTGTTGAGCAATGAGTGGATCATTAAGTGCTGTTTAGCTGTGGATTACTGAGCTTTGGTGGTCATGCTGAAGAGTACTAGTGGGGCAACGTTTTCTTGAGATCTTGGCGAAGTAACAGCCTTAGTAAAACACAGTCTGTAGTTGCCCTAAGGGATAATTATTATGGCTGAGAAGGTACTTGCATCAATCATTTCATTTTCATTAAGTGATCAATGAGCGCAGTCAATTTAGGTGCTTCTGAGTGATGTGGCAATTCCGTTTTGGATGATTGGTGATCAACGGTGCCTTGCCATGATGAAATACAGCAGTTAGGATGTGTAATGAGATGAGATGGATATCAAAGCATGTGTGGGGTAGCTGCCATAGGGTGAAAGTGGTATTGCCATGTGTGGAATTATTGGTTTGCTGAAAGGCCATTGGAGGGACGGTTGTGTTAATTATTGAGATAAATCTGCAAATTCTGAGTGTACAGAGCCTGGAGGCTCATCATTGTTCCAGCCCTGTGGGAAATAACTATTGATGATCACATCTGTAGGTAAAATGGTATAGGAAAAAGAATCAATCTGTTTGAGGTATCCTATGACAGTTCAAGACACTCCTGTAGTCACAGTTTCTTGCATCAAATAGTCGGTTGTACCAGGAAGAGGGTTGAGGTGTTGAAATTTGTAGAAGTGTGAGGCAATAATGGAGGGACCTTACTTCAATTGCTTGATGACACGGTGAAGAGACTCTGTGCGTGCAGGCTAGAAATGCAACAGTGTCGAAGACACTGATCACACCACACCCAACACTACACACACAAACCCTCAAGTTCTTGGGGGGATATTATGCGATAGAAGCAGATTGAAGCAAAACAACTAAACTCTCAGAATATATGATACACACATATAGCAATAGTGCTCGTAGGGTATCTAGATCTCTCTAAGTCCAAAGGCTTTTCTAACAAGAGGAGCGACAGATGTTGCTGGGCCTCAAGGCAAGGTGTAGTACAATACATGCAATGTCAAGAGACGTACACAAAACCCTCAATAAGTCTCATGTGACACACACAGGTGATCACAATGGACTTAAACACACCCTAAACATGACTCAAAGCTTGCGCTCTAAGCAGAAACCCTTCACAAAACATCCACTCAAGCCACAGGATTTGAACCTATGCACTCAAGTTTCCAAACCAATCGTAGACCCACAGGGTTTGAACCTATGTGATCCAGAGACACAATAACCAAATAAATGCCGTCCGACAAGCCAAAGGGTTTGAACCTCTGCTGCTTGCGGAAATGAGAACCCTCAAGTGCATGCTAATCAGACCACAGGGTTTGAACCTCTGCCGCCTGTAACACCGTGTGTACAATGAAGGCCTCTGCACAAATACTAACCAGACCAAAGGGTTTGAACCTCTGCCACTTGCGGGATGGTATACCCAACTAAGTGCATGCTAATCAGACCACAGGGTTTGAACCTGTGCCACCTGTAGCACCGCGCATCACAAGAAAACCTCAAAACTCAAGAGCGCGTCCGCAATGACACAAATATCTTATTCTCAGGTTAGAGCGCAGTCAACCAATCACTCAAACAGTACACAAGTCCTGTGTTAGCTTTCTAAGCCTTGCACACTACTCAAGTCACTCTGATGTTATCAATAAAGGTTCTATTCTCTCGCTTGAAGCTACAAACTGATCCCAAAGGTAGAGCACTAAGCTGGAGGCTTGCGTGCGTCTACAACGGGGGTCCAAAACTTGTACACTACCATTACACTGCGCTATTTATCTATTTAACGTCCTACAAATTTGTACCACCATATATAGTATTATTTAAGCTGCGGGGTACCTTTGCCTGCGACCCGTGCATGTTGCAATCATCCTGCTGTAGCTTGGCACCATCTCAGGAGTCTGGCCCAGGGCCAGATCCTGTCTCTGAGTGTCACAGCATCGGTTACCAATGCTATTACCCATGTATTGACATTGGATGCCATCTCCTCGGAGTTATAGCCTACCCTGCGACTCTTATCTCGCTTCCTGGTATTCTCATAGGGAATTCTATTGTAGTGAGGGCAACGTGCTTCTTGTCTAGGCCTCGCGCGCTTTGGCCGAAGCCTGGAACTTCAGATTTACTTGAGTTCTGACATCACAAAGGCTAGAACTCTAAGTTCCGGGCCTGCTGTGCCTTGCGCGTCATAGATCACTGTTATGCAAAGTCTTAATTATCTCCCAAGCATGTCCTGCTCTATTATTAGTGCACGTATGCTTTGCCTTGTCAGAGCACTCAGTGTCAAGCACTGGGACTCTATACCTAGTATGGCCTTTCTAGTACCATTCTCAAGTTAAGCCATGCGCTCCACCCAGCTTTACTCTGGTAATATCATTACTGGCATTATAAACAATGCACTCTGTTGTTTTTCTCATTGCCTTAATATCTGGACATTATTGCCTGTACTCATTGGTACAATTCGCAAAATTACACGTGTGAATGCACATAGAGCATGTCAGCGCGTTGTCTGTGCATTGTCAGCACACTCAGTGTCAAGTGCTCAGACTTTATACTTAGTGTGACCCTTATAGTATCACTCTACAGTTAAGCCATGCGCTCCACCGAATATCACTCAAGGTATTTCATTGCCCACACTTAGGACATTGCGCTCTAAGGTATATCTCATTGCCTTGGCATCCAGGTTTTATAAAATGTATGTATTGATACATTTTGTGAAATTACACATGTAAACACTTTCCAAGCGTGTCGACAGGAACCACCTGTTAGGGACATGCCAAATAGATGAAGATAACTTGCATGAGTGGAGGTCCGTGGAGTGCGTGGGCTTTGGCGAAGCTATTAGCAATGTCACCCTTGAGCCGAAGCCCTAAGATTGGATTGCAGAGCAGAGTCCACAGAGAGCGAGGGTTTGGATAGAAGTAAGAATAGTCCAATGGAGCTGAGGGCCATGGACTTGAGAGCAAAACAGATTTGGACTTGGAGTTAGAGAGAGATTTGGCTAAACCAAGTTGATATTTGAACTAAGTATCTTCAAGTAGTTCTACAGTATATATAACAGTACATAATCTGAGTTGGAGTCCAATGGAATCCAACAGAGGTCTATTTGCTACCAAATTTGGATTTTAGATTTAATATGTGAAATAGTAAAATGAAACAGAAATGAAATGTTAAATAGAGTAAGGTAAATGGTTAGCAGCCAGAGGCTGTGGAGCTCTGATGGTGTGGTTGTTAGGATGAAGTTTATGCTTGAAGTCAGTGTGAAGCGGAGGTCCATGGCATGCGCATAACACCACCCCAGTACTTTGCAATGAAGGCTCATACTCCTCCCATCATGATATAGGTGCCAGAATTTTCCCTGTCCAACATCTTGTGAACCAAACCGATATAGTGATGGTTCAGTTCCTCCAATCCCCAGTAGTTATTGATTTCTCACTCCATCCAACCTCATTCATGCAGGTAAGATGCTATTTTCCATATGAGGGGGGTGTAATCACCCAGATCCTAACAAAAGGCTCCTAAGGCTGCACTTGATACAGTGACTCCAAACTTGAGATTATATGATATACAATAATTCAAGATGTCTGCAGAGTGGTGCTGCCCTCTAGGATAGGTGTTTGTCCTACTTTTGAGAATGGCCACAGTACACCTGTCCACAACCAGTACTCCATGCTCCAGGAGAGCTGGTCTCTATGATGAGTTATTGTGAAGATCAAGAGGATAAGGGAGAGTAGTTGTCGCACACTCAGTCACCCAATTAGTGACATCTTGGAAAAAAGATTGAGGTATGGGTTGGTTCCCAGCATACAGCTCCTCTGTATCTTGAGGGCTATGATGCCTCTCATATCCTGGGATTAAGCCATTAAGTACTGGGTGTGGCCTCAACAGCTCTTCTTCTATGAGGCTGACAAAAGTGTCCACAGCACCCTCTACCCAATCCTCTGCATGGTTGTATGGTGGGGGAGCTGTGTCCAAAGAGAATGTGGAGGCAGAGGAACTGCTATCCAGAATAGATGTGCTGGATGAAGCCAAGGAATCAGTAACCCCAATCAATGGAGGCATTGAATTGGCTGATACTGACCTTGAACTTTCTGAATCATCATTGGAAGAAGGAGTCGACACCCTTTGTGATGTATGAAAGGGAGCATTGATGGAGTACAGGGCTTGTCTCAAGCCTTGTAAATGGTCACATTGGGGTACTGCAATATGCAAATCAAGGAAAGGAGCTACTGCGGTTTCTGAAGACCTCCCTCATGAGATCTTCAACATTTGCAGGCAGAGTAGGTACAAGAGACTCATCGGTTGAGGGATTGCCAGGGAGTTGAGAAGACATGGAGATTGGTCCTGGAGTTGGCAACTGGTGATACACCATCTACACGTTCACACCTAGATTTTGCAATTTTGTAACAATACTATTGTATATCTATTCTATGGTTAGTAATAGTTAGAGTACTATAGCTGAGGCTTTGAGCTGATAGTTAGACAAGTATGCAGCTAGTTGAGCCAGGACTTAGATGTGACACCACTAGTGGGTTAAATCTACCAGCTGGCCATACTAGTGACTTAAATGCTAACAGGGCTAAGTAAATATGGCTACTAGCAGACAAGCAATGTGACTAGTGCACCAAACAAGAGGCAGAGGACACAGATCTCATGAAGTTCAGTCACTAGCGTACCAATCTGGGCATAAACACCTAAGTCAGATTAACTAGTCATGTGGCAATCTCCAAGCAGGACTTAGAAATGAATTAGCAACAGATTAACCTTGTGGCAGATCCAACTAGTGTGATACAGATCTATTATGATCAGCACTAGTATAGCTGGGCTGCACCTTCAATCATGATTGACAGCTGCTACAGGCATGGTCGCAGGCCTAGTCCTTTATCCTTGACACTAGTGGAGCATCACTGGGCCAAGAACACAGGGTACTGCTGCTAGTGGAGCTCCTAGGCACACTAGTCAGGAAGCAACCATTTCTACACTGACTATTGCATGATTATTCACCATTGCTTATGACTAGCCAAGAAATCCTTATCAATAATACCCCTGTAGCCAGTTATTTATAGCTCAATTGTGCCTTGTTTGTTCATATATAAGTAGTAGAATAGGTGCACATGCGGCTCAGGCAAGCTATTCCTGCAATTGTGATCTACTAGTCAGTATCTAGTGCCCCAATTAAAGGCTTTTGTGCTTAACCTCGATGAAGCAGCTACTAGTTGCTAAGTTACCCTTAGCATTGAGTGAATTGAAGTGTCTTAGAGCAATATTTAGTGTCCTGCAAAGGCCAGGAGTATTTCAAAGTTAGTTCAAGCCAGTTCTCAAAGTTTAAAGTATTATTCTTAGGCCAAGAGTGCCACTAGTCAGCCCAGAGTGTGACTAGTCAAGTGTTTATCACTTGTAGGAAGTAGTATAGGGCCAAGAGTGCCACTAGTTTGAAGCAGTCCCAGTCGGAGCAAGTGCAGTAGCTTAAACCAAGTCACTATCTACTCAATTGTGTCTTACCAACCCTGATAGTGCAAGTAGTACATTTGTATAGCTCACTAGTAATGAATAAAACATCTTTAAACAACTTTCCTTGATTATTGAAGTCTGCAGAGTGCTTCTATCATACTCAAAATGCCCAAATTCAATACATTGATGATAAGTGTAGAGTTTGTGATAGGTTTAGTGTTTGCTGGTGTTCATTGCCAGCCACTAGTATGTTTGCCACTCGTCATTACCGAGCACATCACCAGCAGGAGTAAGGAAACACATATGGGAAATTAAACGATGACTGACTGTTGGTGCCATGAAGAGACCAAGAAACTTGAATTGTCCATAAAGGTTTCAAAGCAATGGTCCTACACTGGTCGAGATCCCGTTATATTGTCCTCTCTTGCCAACACTCCCTGTGCTACCCTCGGTGTTTTGGGGGTGTTAGATAAACTGAACGCAATTCTTAGAACATCATACATCCTCGACACTCCATCTCTCCCCTCCATGATCGAAGATTGCATTGAGAAGAACTACAACTTTGGCATTGCATATGGCCATCTTTGCCAGATATAGTATACTCACAACTGGAGCAACATCAGGGATAAACTCCACAGATGTGAACAGGAGGACAGGGAGATGCAACAAGAAGCACTGGTAGGCAACTGCATTGTGCACCCCAAATTGCCACCTCAATGTGTCTGGGACCTGTACAGCAATTGGGTGGTGCCATTTTGGGTCTCAGATATCCATTATAGAGGGTACTTGCCCCCTCTGATATTGCACAGGTGGATGGATGAGAAGGACCATATCAATGTGATGTCACTGATCAACAGATACAAATGGCCTGTGCCCATCCCAAAGAACACCAGTCTCAACTTCATCCAGATCAAGATGCTGAATCTGGGAGCACAGTACATGTGGCTGGATGTTCTCTGTGTGAGACAGAAAGGGGGGCCGAAGAAGGATCTGCATGCACAGGAATGGAAGCTGGACATGCCCATGATCAGGAGGCTGTATAGGGGTCAAAAGGTAGTGATCTATCTGAGTGGACTAGGGCTGCCTCTGAGTGTCAAGAAGAGAGATATGGATAGTGACAAGTGCTGGTTTAGATGTCCATGGACACTCCAGGAGGTGGGCAAAAGGAGGAGGCTCATTGCCAGGGATACAACTGATGAACTGATGCACAACAATGATAGCTACATTACTGGGCTGAAAATGAGCATGTCAATGTGGATAATGTTGCATTTACTAGGGTTGGTGCAGGGTTTCTGGGATTTATTTAGTCCACTGGAAGAAATGCGGAACCAAGTGTCCACCAATCCTGTGAACAAAGTTGCAGGACTCACATTCCCTCTTTTTCCCCAAACAATACCCACATACAATGAGAGTGAGTCTCTTGAAGATGCATGAACAGCACTGGTGAATTCAATGTTTGCTGAGATGTGGATGTCCTTCCTCTTGTATTATTCTGGAGTCAGTCTCAGACCCAAGAAGTGGAGACCAACTTGGGAGCAGGTCATGACAGAGCCTCTGCTAAAGGGCCACACCCGTGATGGGTTTGTTATACATGATGATGAGATGGATGAGGACTGGTTTGAAGGTTGTTGCATTGAAAAGGAGCTTGTGTGTGGATTGGATGCTGAAATTGCAGAGGGAGGGGATCAATGTGGAGAATTTATTGTTGAAAGCATGGACAGGATGCAGCACATGTTCACAATCTGAGCCACTCAGGAAATCCTAATACCTGAAGACATGCACATTACTTGGTGGTGGTGAATGTGTTATGTGTGACAAGACTGACCCAATACGGTGGCACTTTTGGGCTATTGGACGATGACTGTCAGGCCACAGATTTGAAAAGTATTGGTCATTGTGATGGAGGAACCCAAAGAAGTTAACAGGATGAAGTTATTGGAGGATCTGGGTATCACTAGAGTCTCACAATGTTCTTGTTTGATTGTGACTAGCCACTGCTGCTAGAGTAGTCATGACAGTTTTGATCTTCCTGATATCAGTCAGTCAGAGGACCATTGTGACTGCTGTAGAGTCTTATACTTTTGAAATTGTAGATAAACCCAATAATAGCCCTGATGAGTACCATAAAATGTATTTGGAAAGCCTCTGCAGATTGAGTTGTGAATATAATGTACATTGTAAATAGCTTGGACTCAAACCTCCAGCTTTGTTTGCAGCTGATTGGCGAGTGCCAAACCTTGTAAGGAGGGTTGACCGATTGCAGAGGAGCAGCATTGACCTCTTCAGTGCAAGCAGTATCTGATACTGATCAAGACATCTGTTCTCTGTGTGCCTAGGGTATGATATGCATGAGATGATTGTAATCTGCAGTGTTACTTATTTTAGCTAGACTGATGTGAATCAACATGGTCAAGCAGTAAGTTCATATTAATCTAAGCCTCATAACATCCTAGTAAGCTTCTTCCCATAACAAAAATGTGACCATGTTGTGCTTTCAAATAAACAGTGGCTATGCCTCACTTACCAGCAGAGGTCAACAAACAGTAAAAGGACGAACCAGGATTCCTTGTGACATAAAGTTATACTTGATCTTCCAGTAATAGATGTTTTTTTCTGTAGGTGGTGATGAGCCTAGACTTTCATGGCAATGGCAATACCAACTCAGAATGAGATTGGATAATTAACGTAGTGACACGGCAATCAAGGCAATCGTGTGTGCGAGTGGGTTCAGGGCACCTCCGTGCAGTAAATCAATTCCTCTATACACAAGTATACACTGCGACTTTAAGTCTGCGAAGTAGTACTGCTTGGTAGTCGAGTACTAGATGCACTGGCTATAAGCCGGTAGGGATCTCTCGAAGTGAGAGGGAACAAAGACGGGTATGATATGAATACCATGAGTCTATATGAGAAACACATGATGAGACTAGAAAACATCACTGGACATTAATCTGAGTGGGGTGAATGATGGTAGCAAGATTAAATGGTCGGCAATAGTCTATGAGCGAATGAGACAATGGGAAAACAGAGTAGAGATGATGTGTGGCAAAAGAAAACATTGAATGAGGTGCTGGAAGTTGTATGGTGAGAGAAAATGTGGGGCTACGAAAACTGGCAATGAAACTGGTCCTATATGATGCGAGGGTGCGGTGTTGATGTTGAAACTGGTCTGGTACTGAAATGATCCTATCCTATATCAAACTAACCTTCAAGTCCACTCGAGGGACTGATACTATATGAAACTTGCTGAAACTGGTCCTAGACTGATCCTAAGTCTACTTGGAGACTACCCAAGTGGGCGATGATAACAATGGCAAAAGTGAAATGGTAAAAACTCCAATGGTGTGAAAGTGAAACGATGGCAGCCTATAAAAGATAATGGGGGTGAGGTATAACACTGCGGTCACGTATTGGCACAATATAGGCATGCACCAATAGTGTTAAGAACAAAGAGCGTGTAACGAAAGACTCTTCACAGTTAAAAACCATGAAATAACTCTGGTGAGTTTTCAAGAGTTGACATGCAATCGAGAATATGCAGGGCAAACAGTATATTGCCATAGAACAGTGAATAGACGTGGTTTACTGTTGCTAGACTAGAGTGTGACGAGGATTGATGTGGGCTGGTCAACTAGAGATGAACTACTTGCAACTATGTTTTCTAACTAGTTTTTATACTACAAGTACTAATTTATAAATAGAGTAAAGACGTGAGACTTAGTCAGGCTGTAAGGCCTTGTCCTTGTGGAAATTGTAGGGAACGTATGGTCTTTTTGTCTTCTAAAGTAACAGCAACTCTTCGACATTGCCGTGTATAGGTGTGAACCCTGTGGTGTTATTGAGTGGTGAGCGGATCATTAAGTGCTTTTTAGCTGCGAATTACTGAGCTTCGGTGGTCTCGTGCTGAGGAGTATGCATGGGGCTACATTTTCTTGAGGCCTTGGTGAAGTAACAGCCTTAGTAAAACATGGTCTGTAGTTGCCATAGCTGCAATTGTTGTAACTAGGAGGGTACTCACGCTAATCATGTCATTTCCATTAAGTCATCAATGAGTGTGTCAACTAGGTGCTTCTGAGTGATGTGGTAATTCCATATTGGGGTGATTGTCAATCAAAGGTGCCTTGCCATGATGGGATATGGCAATTATGATGCATGGCAAGATGGGATGGATAACAAAGCACATGAAGAGTAGTTGCTGTAGGATGAAAGTGGTATTGCTGTGTGTGGAATTATTGGTTTGCTGAAAGGCCGTTGGAGGGCTAGTGGCATTAGTTAACAAATAAAATCCATGAATTCTGAGCATACAGAGTCTGGAGGCTCATCAGCGCGCAAGGTCTAGACAAGAAACTAGTTGCCTTCCCAACCATAGAATTCCCTGGAAGAACCTTGTGAAGAGAAATGAGAGTTGCACACTAGGCTGCAACTCTGAGGAGGTAGTAGCCGATGCCAATACACGTGGAATAGCACTGCTAACCAACATCATGACACTCGGTAATAGGATCTGGCCCTGGGCTGGACTCCTGAGTCAGTGCCAAGCTATGGCGTGATGATTGCGACATGCGTGAGACACAGACAAGCGAGCCCCACAACCAAAATAATACTATATATGGTTGTACTAATTTGTAGAATGTAGAATAGATAAATAGCGCAGTGTAATTGTAGTGTACAAGTTTTGGACCCCATTATAGTCATACGCAAGCCCTCAGCTTGACACCATAGCAGCAGGATTAGTTTGTGACCTTGAGCGAGAGAATATACCTAGAATTGATATCATACTGAGTGAATTCAGTTGCATGCGAGGCATAGAAAGCTAATGCGGCACTTGTGTGACTGTTAATTGGTTGGGTGACTTGCGCTCTAACCTGAGAAGAAGAGTTAGTGTTATTGAGGATGTGCTCTTGTGCTTTGAGGGTTTCTTGTGACGCGAGGCACTACAGGTGGCAGAGGTTCAAACCCTTTGGTTTGATTAGTGCTTGCTTGAGGGTATATATTTCCCAAGTGGCATAGGTTCAAACCCTGTGGCTTGCGGACAGTGTGTTATAAGGTTTTTGTGTCTCTGGATTGCATAGGTTAGAACCCTGTGGATCTACAATCAGTTTGGAAGCTTGAGCACGTAGGCTTGAATCCTGTGGCTTTAGTGGAAGGTTTTGTGAAGTGGTTCTGCTTGGAGCATGAAGCTTTGAGTTGTCTGTAGTGTGTTTCGAGTCATTTGATGTCACTCTGCATGTCACTCTAGACTTATTGAGGGTTTTGTGTACGTCTCTTGATGTTGTGTGTATTGTACTGCACCTTGCCTTGAGGCCCAGTGACGAATGTTGCTCCTCTTGTTATTAAAAGCCTTTGGACTTTGAGAAATTTAGATAGCTACCACACACTATTGCTATACACATGTATCGTATATTTTGAGAGTCCCATTGTTCTAATTCATTCTGCTTCTATCACATCAGAATCTCCCACAAACTTGAGGGTTTGTGTGTGTAGTGTTGGGTGTGGGTGTGATAAGTGTCTTCGATGCTGTTGCATTCCTAGCTTGCGTGCACAGAGTCTCTTCAGCGAGATTCCATGTTGTTAGACCCGATCCCCAATCTAGAGTAGATAATGGCTGTCTCACGTTCGGGCAGTCACTGTTAAGTCTCTTTGATTGAAAGGAGATAAGACTAAGCACTTTAGCTTGTCAGCCGATTAGATTCAAGGTTTGGTATAGATTAAGCTTTAGCTCAAAGCTGAGGTATGTACAGTGAGAGCTATGTCTTAAGTATCATGAGTGAGGGTCTATACATAGGTCGTTTGTGAGAGATAGAAACCAGAGCATGCAATAGCGAAGCAAGGGTGCGCGATAGTGAAGCGATAGCATGTGCTTATGAAGTGGTTGTTTGGTTGTCCCTATGATAGCTGGTCCGGTCGGTCCGGTGAGATAAGATAAGGAAAAAAGTAAATAAATCGTAACATTACCCCCTCCTTAAGGCAGGTGTCCCGACTGCTGTTAAGCCTCTCCTGCATTCCCCTCTATGTTGTCATTATCCCAGTTGATTTCCCAATATTCGTCGAATAGTTTGGTGTATTGTGGTAACTCGTGTTCGTAGTACCATGTTTCTGCTGCTGGTCTGTATTGAGGGTGTCTTTTTGGTTGTATGAGGTATTGCCATCCTTCTTGTGGTCCCCAATGTTCTCCATCCGGTCGTTCTGCTGTGATGATAATGGTCGCATCTGGACTGTCGGTTGCGATAAGGTCAATATGTTCAGACAGGAACTCTTCGATGAGTTCGTCTGCATCCATATCGTCCTCCTGCACCCAACTGTTTGATTCTGGTCCATAGCCCTTCCACTTGATGAAGTAATCTGTCATTGTTCTTGATGGTTCTCCCTTCCTTCCCCGAACTTTTTGTTGTTGACTGTTTAGAACTTTCTTGACTTTGTAGTGTTCTTCACCGTCTATGAGATCTGGCAGCGGGGGAGGTGGTTGTTCTTGGTTTGGGAATGCTGGAGAAACATATGGAGTGAGCAATGACTCATTGAAGGTAGGGTGAATCTTCCAGTTGGTTGGAAGCTTTATTGTGTAAGCCGAGGCACCCTTCTTACTTTTGATTTCAAAGGGACCTGTTCGTTTATTGTCTAGCTTTTTCTTTGGCCATGGAAGGTGGAGATTGGTCGTGTCAAGCCACACTTTGTCGCCTAACTTGTACTCGATGGCTGGGCGCTTTGATTTGTTGTACTGTGCTTTCATCTGTGAGGTGGCCATTTCAAGGGACTTTTTGGCAGCGACATGGATCTCCTGTAGTTTGGAGACGAAAGTATTGGAGGCTGGAGTATGGAAGGGTGTGCTGTGTTGTGTTCCTGGTAATACAGCGGGGTTATAGCCATAGTTAACTTCAAACGGGCTTTTACCGGTGGAGGAATGGGTGTGATTATTATGTGCAAATGCTGTGAGGGATAGCCATTCTGCCCAGTCCGTTTGGAGGTGGTTGATGAACATGCAAAGGTATTTTTCAATTTCTTGATTGACCCATTCTGTTTGTCCATCTGTTTGGGGGTGATAGGCAGTCGAGGCATTGCTTTTAATCTGTAGAAGGTCATAGAGGTCCTTCATAAATTTTGAGACGAATACGGTCCCTCTGTCCAAGATGACGACTTGAGGCATCCTGTGTTTAGAGTAAACCTCATTGTGTAGGGTCTTTGCCCAGCCTTCTGAGGATAGTTCCGTAGAGCATGCGACAGGAATGATTTCTTTGGAGAAGTGGTCCACAATTACGAGGATTGTGTCGTAGCCATTGCTTTTGGGTAGTCCTGTTACCATATCCACAGAGATATGAGTCCATGGTCAGGACGGTATCTCGTTAGGATGGAGTGGCGCTGCCTTGGCTTGATTGCTAGCTTTCGTTTGTTGACACACTTTGCAGGCTTGGACATATGCTTCGATGTCCTTCTTCATCTTTGGCCACCAGAATTCTCATAGTACCAACTCCTTGGTTTTCTTGATCCCAGGGTGTCCGGCAGTGATGTGGTCATGCGATCGGGCAATGATTTCTCCTTGTAATGTATGATCTTGTGGAACATAGATCCTATCGTCATACCAGATAAGCCCATTGTTCATTTTCATGCTGTGATCATGATTGAGAGAACCAGTGATGGTGTTGTCCCAGAGGTGAACGTTTCTGGTGGCAACCTTGACACTCTGATGGGTCTCTTCAATCGTTGGCATGATCTTGGCACGGAAATGTTTGGGGGATAGGACCACTACTTGGTCATTGTCATCCTGCCCCTGGTCGTGATTGGCTTGTCTAGACAAAATGTCTGCCTTCTTGTTGGCAGTGCTGGCTTTATGATGAAGGGTGAAGTGGTACTCTGCAAGCTCGGTAATCCATCAAGCTTGGCATCAATTTACTTTCTGTGGTTTTCGGAAGTATTGGAGGTTCTGGTGATCAGTCCAGATCTAAAAGTCCTGAGAGGCGCCCATGAGATAATGTCTCCACTCTTCGAGGGCTAGCATGATGGCTAGTAGTTCCTTGTCATAGATCTCATAGTTACGTTCGGTAACTGAGAGAGACTTTGACAGGAACGATACGGGTTGCCATTTGCCATCCTGCTCTTGAGAAAGGACTGTGCCGATGGCTCCTTCACTAGCATCTGCCTCCACATGGAACTTTCCTTCGTTTGTTGGTATCGCAAGTATCACGTCTTCTGCCAACTGCTTCTTGAGCTGTTCAAAAGCCTCCTGTTGGGCTTTTCCCCATTTCCACACCTCATTCCCTGTTAACTGGGTCATAGGCTTCACGATTTTGCTGTAGTTTTTTGTGAAGCGTCGGTAGAAATTGGTAAACCCAAGGAATGATTGGAGTTCTCTTTTCTTTGTAGGTGTCGGCCAATCAATAATGCCTTTGATCTTCACCAGATCCATGCAGATGCTTCCTTCGCTGATTACGATGCCTAGGTATTCCGTTTCTAGGTCCTTGAACTTGCACTTCTCAGCTTTAAGAAACAATTTGTGTTTTCGAAGGGTGGCTAGGACTTCTCATGTGATCCAATGATGTTCCTCTTTGGTCTTTGATAGAATGAGGATGTTGTCAAGGTAAATGGTCACTTTTCCCGATGTGATAAGGTCCTTGAAGATATTGTTCATCATCCACTGGAAGGTGGCAGGTGAATTCGTGAGGCCAAAGAACATGACCGTGGGTTCATACAAGCCACGGTTGGTTCTAAAGGCCACTTTCCACTCGTTGATGAGCCTAGACTTCCATGGCAATGGCAACACCAACTCAGAACGAGATTGGGTAATTAACATAGTAGCACGGCAATCAAGGCAATTGTGTGTGTGAGTGGGTTCAGGGCACCTCCGTGCCGTAAATCAATTCCTCTATATGCAAGTATACACTGTGACTTTAAGTCTGTGAAGTAGTACTGCGTGGTAGTCGAGTACTAGATGCAATGGCTATAAGCCAGTAGGGATCTCTCAAAGTGAGAGGGAACGGAAGCAGGTATGACGTGAATACCACGAATCCATATGAGAAAACATGTGACGAGACTAGAAAACATCGCTAGACATTAATCTGTGCTGGGTGAACGATGGTAGAACGACTAAACGGTCGGCAATAGTCTATGGGTGAACGAGGCAATGGGAAAACGTAGTAGAGATAATGGGTGGTGAGAGAAAACATTAAACAATGTGCTGGGGTAGACTGGTGAGAGAAAACATGGGGCTACAAAAACTGGCAATGAAACTGGTCCTATACGATGCGAGAGTACTGTGTTGATGTTGAAAACTGGTCTGGTGCTGAAACAATCCTATCCTATGTCAAACTAACCTTCAAGTCCACTCGAGGGACTGATACTATACAAAACTTGCTGAAACTGGTCCTAAACTGATCCTAAGTCTGCTCGGAGACTACCCAAGTGGGCGACGATAACGATGGCAAAAGTGAAACTGTAAAAACGCCAATGGTGTGAAAGTGAAACAATGTCGGCCTATAAAAGATAACGGGGACGAGATAGAGCGCGGCGATCACGTATTGGCACAATACGGGTGTGTACCAATAGTGTTAAGAGTGAAGAGCGGATGTCAAGAGACTCTTCACAGTTAAAAACCGTGGAATAACTCTGGTGAGCTCAAGAGTTGACGTGCAATCGAGAATATGCTAGTGAAATGGTATATTGCCATAGAAATGGTGAATAAACGTGGTTACTGGCGATAGACTAGAGTGTGACGAGAATTGACATAGACTGGTCAACTAGAGATGAACTGCTGTAACTATGTTTTCTAGTTAGTTTTTATACTACAAGTACGAAATTATAAATAGGGTAATCATGCGTGACTTAGTCAGGCTGTAAGGCCGTGGCTTATTAGAATCCATAGGAAACATATGGTACTTTGTCTTCTAAAGTAACAGCAACTTGTCGACGTTGCCGCATATGGTTGTGAACCCGTATGGTTTCATGGAGCAATGAATGGATCACATGGTGCTGTTTAGCTGCGGACTGGTGAGGTATGGCTTCTATACTGAGGTGCATGCTTGGGTCTATGTTGTTTCAAGGTCTTGGCAAGGTAACAGCCTTAGTAAAATGCGGTCTGTAATTGCCGTGTGCTCGAAATATCTTGGATGGATGAGTGGCCATGGCAATCACATCATTTCATTAACTGATTGATTGGCGCTTCCATGAGGCTATGAGAAGTGATGCGCTAATTCCGTTTTAGGATGATTTGTGATCGAAGGAGCCGCGCCGTGATGGAATATGGCAATTATGATGCATGGCAAGATGGAATGGATTAACAAAGCGCGCAAAGAGTAGTTGCCATAGGGTGGAAGTGGTATTGCTGTGTGTGTAATTATTGATTTACTGAAAGACCGTTGGAGGGCTAGTAGCGTTAATTAGCAGATAAAATCCGCGAATTCTGAGCATACAGAGCCTGGAGGCTCATCATCGTCTCCAGTTTTGATGCGAACATTATTGCATCCCCAATGGACGTCAAGCTTGGAGAAGTATTTGGCCCCACATAGTTTATCCATGAGTTCTGAGATTAAAGGAAGTGGATAATGGTTTTTAATTGTCATCTCATTGAGTTTCCGATAATCCTGAACAGGTCTTAGCTTTCCATCATTCTTCTTTACAAAGAAGAATGGTGAGGCCATGGGTGATTTGGAAGGGCGTATCCTGCCACTCAACAAGTTCTCATCGAGGAACTTGTCGAGCTCTTCCTGTTCCACGCAATTGAGTGGATAGACTTTGCAGTTGAGGTTGGCATTGGCATTTGGGATAAGTTCAATGGTGCGGTCCCATGGTTTAGGTTCAGGGAGTTCATCAAAGTTCTCCTTGTCAAAGAGGTCTTTGAAGTCTCGGCACCATTCGGGAACCATTTCTTCGAACGTTTTGGCTTTCTTTTCTGCGTTGGCCCTTGCTGCTAGGTCGTTTGCTACATGTCGCATCACCCTGATATGAATAGCTTCTTCAAAGCTTATTGCCAGGATGGTTTCTCCTTCCTCAAGCTCCTCATCCCATTTGTCATATGGATCAGCATCCGGCAGCGGTATTGGGAGATGAAGACATTGGCATTGGGCGAAGGTCATTTTCCTGGTTTGCCAGTTGATCAGTGGATTGTGCCTTGTCAACCAGTCATGTCCTAGGAATATGTCTCGGTCCTTTAGATCAGTGATGGCTAGATCCATTCATTCAGCATGATCCCCGATAATGATGCATACTTCTGTGAAGGCGGTGATCTGCCCTGCGCTGTTTTTTGATCTGTCTGCATTATAAACTGTAATAGGTGCTGCTGTCATGCAAGTGGGAATGTTATGCTCCTCGACGAAAGTCCGACTGATGGCGCTACTAGTGCAGCCACTGTCAATCAAGGCTGAGGAGGTAATGTGGGTACGATTCTCCAGTGTCTCAATCTGGACGTCAGTGGTTAGAGCTTTTTCACTCCCGCTTAATCGACAGATGTAGCATCTGGGTTGTCGAAGTTCTTCCATCCATTCCAATGCGTTAATGCATGTGGCTCCTCATAACCCTTCAAGCATCTTTTCGACTACTTCCTCAACTCACGCCTTATGAATCCAGTTCTTTAGGATTGCTTTTGCTTCTGACTCCGTCTTGGCCTCCTTAATCCCTCGTAACGTCCATTCGTCTCCGAACGGTTTGAGCCACTCTGATGGGACCTTCTCAGCCTTCGTGCCGTAACCTAATGGTTTGGCTACCGTCGGCTGGGTCACCTCAAGAGCTAGGAGGGGTTTTTTGTTAGTATGTTGACTTTGTCGAAAGCTAGTATCATCTTCATCATTGGGAATCTCCTCCATTTCTACTTGATGCCCCCTTTTTACCGCCTGGGCACTAACAGCTTCCTGTCCTTCGGCAATTGAGGCTGTTGCGCATCCAATGGTTCTTGTCTTGCGAGTTTCGTCAGGATCGCCCGGGGGAGTATTGGTATGCAGCGGCAAGTTTGGCTTGACCTCGGAGCCGCCCGGCACGTCGCAAGAGCAATCTGGAGCGGCGGGCTCAACTTGTGCTGAATGAACGGTCTTACCAGCCCGGCCTTTTTCCTCAGGACTCTGCGAATTGTTCCACTCTCCTTTCCCGGGGCCTTCACTGACCTGGTGCCAACCATTGTCTTCCTGTTGGCTAGCGCTCCTGGGACTCTTGCTCTGCTGCTGGTCGTCAGACCGTGGAATTGGTCTGCTGCCCATGGTCTTGTCATTGTCCTTCACCGAAGCCTCTGTTTTGCTGGGAGATTTAGACTTCGGCATCCTTATGCGATACTCCATTACCAGAGGAGGTTTCTCCATAGATATTCCCTCTGAACCGCCCATGAGATGGGAGCCCCATGGAGTCACTTCGTCAACGGGCGAAGGCGTTTCATCAGAGTTGATGCAACGCATCTCATCTGCCCCACCCGATTGTGCTTTCATCACTGTGGAGACCATGCCTGGTGTCCTCGACTGGAACGATGTCGTGGTGGCGGGTATCACTATGGTGGGTGACTTTTTGTTTCCAGCGTTCGCTCATAATGAGTTACTTGCCCGACGCTTAGCCGGTTGCGCAATCCCAGGGGTGGCGGCCCCGGTTGCCT
This sequence comes from Armillaria nabsnona, assembly GCA_030407065.1. NCBI lineage: Eukaryota > Fungi > Basidiomycota > Agaricomycetes > Agaricales > Physalacriaceae > Armillaria > Armillaria nabsnona. The sequence goes on from JAUDQA010000002.1 coordinate 3,994,666, forward strand.
GTTTCGATTCCTTTTTAGTTTCTGCCCTAGTCAAGTCGCAAGTGGGTATATTCGAATGCACATTTTTAACTATAGAAGTACAATAAGCCTGGCTAGCGGGTGACGAGGGTGTACCGAATGAAACTAAGTCCTTGGCCGAGTCAGTCGAATCATTTACTGCTCGGTCCCATCTTTTACCTCTTCAATCTTCGAATCCGTTTTTTCCTGCATGGTGATGTGATCCCAGTAGTAATTGAGTCGTTGTATCACCTCCTCCTTTGTCTTTGGGGATTTGGAGCAATCCCGTTTGAAGTGTCCAAGCTCGCCGCATCGGTAGCACTTCACCTTGGCGCGTATTCTGTTGAGTTCCATTGGCATGCTTGCTCCTCCATATGTTGTACCAGTTCCTGTTTTCTTCTCCAGGGTGATGGTCTGCTGCTGGTTTCCCCTCGATGGGGGGTTCATCTTTGACTGCTGTTTCCACTCTGTTAATTGGGCCCCTGCTCCCTTCTCTGCCTTTCGCATTCACCAGTTATGGTCGATTCGGAGTATTCGTTGCTTCCATTCTCAGAAGGTAGCCGGGAGAGCTCCATCTGATGCATAGATGATGTCCTTGGTGGAGGATCGGCAGGCCTTCTTGACCTGTGCTATCATCATCTGGTCGATGCTGATAATCCCTGCCTTGAATGCTAATGACTCGAATTGTTGGAAGAATAAGTCACCATCAGGGAACTTGCTCTGCCTGAGCCTTTCCCATTGGGTGAACTTTATTTTGGCATTGGCATCCTTCCAGAATCGTCATCTGACTTCTTCCACAAACTGCTCGTAAGCCGGATACACCTGGTCCCCATTGATGTTCCTTCCTAACTCCCTGGCACATAGTTCCCATCATATCTGGGTGTCCTTGCTGAAGTGTGAGGCGCAGAAGATGACCTTGTGGGGATGGTCTCAGAAGAACTGGTTATAGGTCACAAAGTACATGTTGCACTGCGAGAAGAACCGGGCGATGTCATTGGAGTTGCCGTTAAAGTTCTCCAGTTCTTTGACCATATTAGGCTTTAGTGCCACCCATGGTCCCTGATTGGCGGCAGTGAGAATCCATGGGTTAGGTGGATCAGGTGGTTTGGGCAGCAATGGAAATCGTGGCAGTGCCCACCTTTGAGGGATGGCAGGTGGTACGACCGGGGGAGGCAGTCCAGATGAGGGTTGTGGTTGAACAGGGGGTACCACAGGGTCGTCAGCAGCGGCGAAGAGTCATGATGGCCCTTGCGAACCTGGTGGTCCATATCCTCGTGGGTACACATAGCTTGGCATTGCGTATGCATACATTTGTGGAAGGGCTGGTTGCGGCATGGTGGCTGGTTGTGGTGGTACCGGAGGCGAGTCTTCTAGGGGAGACGGGAGTTCAATCTGCAGTTGTTGATATTGTTTGGGTACTTGAATGGGGTGAGTCGGGTGGATCATATTATACGCTTGGCAGGCAAAGTGCCTAGCCTCCTCCTTTAAGATATATTCCAGTCTGTAAAAGGAATACTCCAATCCAGCTGGGGTTTTGGCCCAATCCGGGTCCGCTACTAGTTCCTCAAGAAAATGATTAAACAGGTCGATCAGGGGGGCGTGAAGAAGTATTTCAGGAATTCTGGCAATTTTACCTGTCGCTAGGAGGTACCGCGCCTGGGAGATGGTTATCTGGATGGTCGGCTGGGGGAGTGTTGGTGACTTGCAGTGTTGGGACTGGGGACAGAGAGGGACTCCTTCTTCTGGGGATTCCATTGATGTACTCCACCCTGGGGAGGACCTCGGTGTCGGTACTTTCGTTGGAGTGGTATACGTTGAAGAGACTCTGTGCGTGCAAGCTAGCAATGCAATAGCATCGAAGACACTGATCACACCCACACCCAACACTACACACACAAACCCTCAAGTTTGTGGGGGATTCTGATGCGATAGAAGCAGAATGAAGTAGAACAACGGGACTCTCAGAATATACAATACACACGTATAGCGATAGTGCGCAGTACTTATCTAAATCTCTCAAAGTCCAAAGGCTTTTAATAACAAGAGGTGCGACGTTCATTGCGGGGCCTCAAGGCAAGGTGCAATACTATACACGCAACATTGAGAGACATACACAAAACCCTCAATAAGTCTCGAGCGACATGCGGGGTGACCTCAAACGACTCAAAACACTCTACACACGACTCAAAGCTTTGCGCTCTAAGCAGAAACACTTCACAAAACCGTCCACTAAAGCCACAGGATTCAAACCTATGCGCTTGAGCTTCCAAACCGATCGTAGATCCACAGGGTTCTAACCTATGCGATCCAGAGACACAAAAACCTTATAACCCCGTCCGACAAGCCAAAGGGTTTGAACCTCTGCCACCTGTAGTGCCTCGCATCACAAGAAACCCTCAAAGCACAAGAGCACGTCCCCAATAACACTAGCTCTTCTTCTCAGGTTAGAGCGCAAGTCACCCAACCAATTAACAGTCACACAGGTGCCATGTTAGCCTTCTTTGCCTCGTGCGCAACTCAATTCACTCAGTATGATATCAATGCTAGGTATATTCTCTCGCTCGAAGTCACAAACTAATCCTGATGCTACGGCGTCAAGCTGAGGGCTTGCGCACGACTACAACAGGGGTCCGAAACTTGTACACTACAATTACACTGCACTATTTATCTATTCTACATTCTACAAATTAGTACACCCAGATATAGTATTATTTCAGTTGTGGGGCTCGCTCATCTGCATCCCACGCATGTCGCAATCATCACGCCATAGCTTGGCGCTGACTCAGGAGTCCAGCCCAGGGCCAGACACTATTGCCGAGTGTCACGACATCGGTTAGCAGTGCTATACCACATGTATTGGTGTCGGCTACTACCTCCTCGGAGTTGCAGCCTAATGCGCGACTCTCATTTCTCTTCATAATGTTCCTTCCGGGAATTCTCTGGTTGGGAAGGCAACTAGTTTCTTGTCTGGGCCTCGCACGCTTCAGCCAAAGTCAGTGACTTCGGGTCTTACTCCTAATTCTGACATCATACAGTCTAGAGCTCTAAGTGCCGGGGCATCCGTGCCGTGCGCATCATAGATCAATGTTGCGCAAAGTTATTAATTAATCTCACCAGCGTGTCCTGCTATATTCACAGCGCGTGCATGTCATGCCTTGTCAGAGCACTCAGTGTCAAGTACTGAGACTTTCTACCTAGTACAGCCTTCCCAGTACCGTTCTCAGGTTAAGTCATGCGCCCCACCCAGCTTTACTCTGCTAAACCTATTAACGGCATTGTAATTCACGTGCTCTGTTGCGTTTCTTAGTTCCTTAGTATCTAGACACTGTAGCATGTATTCCTTAGTCAGAATTGCAAAATTACATGCGTGAATGCTTGCAAAGCGTGTCAATGTATCTCTTGGAATTGTTGACGGAGAGTTACCATATTTCACAGACATACCTAGGTGTCGCATCCGAGCTTTCAGAAGACTCCGCAGGAGGGCAGGGCGATGTGCACGCGTCCATAACAATGGCATTGGGGCTCTCATCCCTACGTAGGCGAGGGACGATGAGCGGAATGCTGGGCGTCTCGTTTGGAACTGTCGACAGATATAGACAACGTTTCTCAGACGTACCTATGCATCGTATCAGGCATGGTGTTGGAGCTTTCAGTTGACACTGCGAGAGGGCAGGGCGATGGACGTAGAGAGTGGTGCAAGACACCCCCACATACAGGAATGGATACTCGACCCATAGGAAGCAACAGATGAAAGAGTAATCAAGGAAGAGTGAAAAAATGATGAAATAGAGAGATAAAATGAAATGAAGGTGGCAGTAAGAAGAAGCTGTGCGCAGTGGGGTCTAATATGGAAGGTTGATGATACTGACATGCACATACAAACGAAACTCAGTGAAGGAACTTGGTCTCAACCTTGGAATAATTACAGTGACATGCATACATAAACGAAAATTAGCTGAATAGATTGCTGCAGCCACAACCTTAGGGCATTTTTGTGATCAACATATAGTCCAAAAGCTCCATACATATTTGACAAACATTTAAGTACATCTAACGAAAATTGTAGCACTTTCCTCGTTCACAGAGGTGCTTTGATCCACTTGTTCCTATGGAACACATGCCATATCGGGGGGTCGGGCACTTGATTAGTCAGTCCGGAAAGGGACTCACACTTCTCCGGATATCTGGATGGAGTGCATGTCCCGATCCAGACACACGATGTCAGGGACATCCAACCATCCGGATGTCTGGATGGTTGTGATTATCTCAGCCTAATCGGACTGAGATAAGGCTGAACTTGTGCTGTGCAGGGGTAAAATCATGTCAGCCTTGTCTCAGCCTATTCTGAGTCTGTTTGGGTTAAATATTCCGGCCCGGATTATTTTATATAAATGGTGTCCGATAAGGAAACCTTTTATCAAGATGGACGAGCTGCGAAAGAGTTGTGAATATGCTAAAGTAGCATAGAGTTTGGCTCCTCCGTATAGGGAAAGAAAAGGAGATGTGGAGTTTACCTTTTCTTGCCATAAAACAAGTGAATGAGGCTGAGAATACCTCGAAAAAATGTAAAATATTCTTGGCATCTACTCAGCCTCCCCCATTCAGAGATAGAGTAAGCTTATTTTGCCTATTATGACTACTTTCGGAAGCGGAAAAGTCGGTGCCTATTTTACATCTCCGCTCAATATTGCCACTGAAGGAGTCTATGATAATTAAAAGTTATCGCACTATGGACTCAGGATATGCTGATGAATAATATATTGAGATCATTCTAACTCTTATTAGCACATTCTTGACTGGACAAGGCTGATAAAATAGGTCTGATTATTTTAAACAATCTTAGTATAACATGCCGAGTTCAATTCTGTGTTAAAATTTCCAGCTCTCAATATTAGGTCAGCATTTTTGGCCTCCGATTGAATGATTACCCCCATAATGGGTAGAGGTTTAGTTGGATATAAATTTCCCACCTGGAGATCTTTCTATCCATCTTAAGTTTCCTCTTTTATGGTTCGCAAAGCACACCCGGAACCTCTTGGCCTTGATACCGGGATTCCCCCAGAGCAGTTTAAGTCTCTCCTGGTTGCAGACCATTATATCCTACTTCACCAGGCTTGTAATTGCCACCCTGCCATAGTAGACATGAACACCCTGGCAACCTACTTGCAACCGGAAATCAAGTCTATTCTGGATTCCATTCATCCTTTCCTGGTACTTCCATTCTCATGCTTTACTCTTACTTGTTCTTGTTTTATTTGCTTTCCAGGTGGCGCACAAATCCTACTTCCCCAAAGACAGTGATCCGATTGTCATTCGTTTCCTGGTGATGGCTACTGTGTTGGCCAACAACCTTAGCCCAGCTTTTCAATCCTCTCAGTGGGATGCCTGGAAAATTGAGGATTCCACTAGGATGTTCAAGTTACTCGGGGTGCACCCTTTTCTGGTGAGTGGCCTTGGGATATGATGTCTTCCTCTTACTAAGTCTCCAGGTAGGTTGCTCATGTTGAGCGTTTCCCGGATGATGAAGATCCCTTGGTCTTGCGATTCCTTATGACGGTTACTGCGGTTGCCAATAACTTAGGACCCTGCTTCTTTGACCCAGATTGGACTGTGTGGTTGGAGCAGGACTGTCATTGTCTGGTCATCAGTTTCCAGGTATCAGATCTCTGTCTAACCCGTTATGAGAGTCTAATTCTTTTAGAACTTTAAAACCCTGTTTCCTGGTGACTTGCATTTTCCCGGTAGTCAGCACTTGGTGACACAGTTGGATTCTTTGCCAGGTTCAAAGGCTACTCCATTTACCAGTGACTTGCCTTTTTTCCAGGTAGGTCTCAGCTGTTATCCATGGGACCTGGAAAAACTGCCAAGTGTGATTGCGGATGCACTTCGACTTGTAAGCTTCTCTCTTTTTACTGGGTAACTGACTTGAAATCCTCGTTTCAGCTGTCTCGGGCAGGCGTTTATCCTATCCATCTGCCTGCACAGTTATTCTCTAGTTTCTACCTCTGGCCAGAGGTGGATCTCCCTGCTACCTAGCAGTTTCTTCGAGTTTTTCCCTGGTTCTTGTGAACATTCTTCCTACTTTTCAAACTCCTTATTCTTTTCCCTTTTTCTGTTGGTACTTAAAATTGGCTGTTTCATGTTGCAGGTTGCCTGATCGCGACTTCTTTTCCACTTGCTTGGTTCGCTATTACTACTGCCCTGGTGTCCTTTATTCAGCTTTTTATTCCATATCAGGGTGAAATTAAATCGAAATTTAAATTTCTAAGGCCTTCGCTTCTCTCCCCCCAACTAAATAAAAGCCTGTCCCAGGCTGTCCTTGATTGTGTGATCACTTCTGATCAGAGAGATCAAAGCCATCAATCTTGACATGGAGACAGTAATCATGACCTCAGCAATCATGCTGTGCGATCTTATGTCTGCTTGTGTCATACACCAGTCTGTACTTAGGAAAATAATAGAGGACCTTTGCCTTCTATAAAACCCATTGCCTGGTGGACTCAGCAAATTAATACTTGTTTTTACATGGCGCCCAAGTCTATGCAAGTTGCTAGGTTCAAGGCCGCCCTTGCTCTTCTCCGTTCACGGTGCAAGAATGGAGTTTATCTTCCCACCATTCCCTCCATTCTGCCATCTCTCAAAGATGGCACTCCAGATTTCAATGCGGTCCTGGTTATTGACAAGGAGAACCTTCGGTTCTTAGAAGGAGTTGTGCATGTTTGAATGATTTTTGCCCTTTCTATACTAAATAGTACTCTAGATGCCTCTTTTCGATAACAAGGAGCACTTTATGCAGGCTTACCAGGAAGAACCGTTGCTTCTTCGTGAAGGAGCTTTTGGTGGCCGGCGGGATTGTCAGAACAGGAAGCTCCTGCTTGAAATTCCTCATGGCTCTAAAGCTCCTGAGAACTCGACTTTTCCTGGTCGTGCTACTGGATGGATCCATTCCGACCGGGAAGAGAAGCAGGCTGCAGCAAATGCCCAAGCTATTGCTGCCTCTCTTGCTCCTAAACCAGCTGCGCCCACTCCAGTGTGTTACTTATTTCTGTTATCTTACCTGGCTAAAGGCATATATTCTTTCTGTAGCTTCCCAAGATCAAGAAGACGCCGAAGACTATCAAATCCAAAGCTACGGTTGGCCTTGATACTGACCCAGAGACTATTCTTATTGATGAGGACGTCAAGATGAAAGCTGTGGAGGAAAGTATGGTCGTGGACTTGGATAGCGATGAATCTGACAGCGTACATAGCCCAAACTTAGTACAGACCGCATTGTTCAACTTGCTTTTGGTATTTCACAGATGAGCGTCAACGAGGATTTACCTGGTGAGTCTCTTGACTAATTTCCGTATCTGTTTACGTCTTTCTTTCCATAGTCAAAGGTGCTACCCGAGGCCGGACTACTCGTAAACATCGTGGTCGGGTCTCTAAGCATGCTGCGACTCATTCCCCTGTCCCTGTCGCAGTGAGTCTATATTTGATCATTTTTCATGGAGCCATTCTGACTACTTGGTAGTGTACTACTGATCTTGCGCAATGTGATTCATGTGGGAAGGAGTCTCATGGTCTTTCCTTATGTACTATGGTAATTGTACTTCCTTATTGCGACATACCAGGGCTTATGAAGAGTGACCCTATGTATCGTAAGGCAATCGACATTTTAGAGAAGCAAAATAGGATCCTTGCTGAGAGAAGTAACAAGCGCATCCGTGCTGATATTGCTCTCATGGCTCACAGTGGAGACCTTGGAGACAATCAACTCATGTTTCCGATTGCTGGTGAGTCTTCCAGGTGCCAGGCCATATTTTGGCTTGCTGACTTCTGTTATTACAGCCTGGGCAAATCAATTTCAACTTCAGTCAAAGTACGAGTCAGTCCAGGATACCCTTAAACTTCTTTCTGTGGAGCACATTTGTGATGGAACTCTCATGAATTTCCAGCTTCATAAACACTGTCTCAATGCCGAGTTAGAGCTGCTTGTTCACCACCTGGAAGCTACTGTCATAGCTTACAAGTTCTGTGATCAACAGCTGAATCTGGTGACTGCTGAGATAGGCCGCCTCTGTTTGGATATGTAGGGTGAAATTAGAACCTAATTTCTACTTGCATTTTATGCCTTTCTTACTATATGCTTATCGTTCTATATGTCTTTCTTTCTTAGTAGACACCATCCGGACGATTTTAAATGTGTCGTAGATAGCTTTTGATCGAGTGCATTCGCATTCTCGGCTCGTACCTAGACTTATGAATATATGTTTAAACCATGTTACGCTCCTTTTACCTCAAGGAGAGGATCCAAAGACTCATAGTTGTCATATTCTGGGTGAGAATAAGCGAAGTCACCCGGTACCTCTTCCACCGGTTCTGGAGAATTTTCTAACTGGTCTAAACTTTCTTTTGACATGTCTAGGAGAGCTTCAAGCTTCTCTGGCAAATCGATCCTTTTCCTGGCCATGTAAGGAATAACCTGGAAAGCTGCCACCTTGAATCCCCAGGTGCTACCATTCATTTCAGCTACAATGTATGATCCTCCTTTCGTGCGTCTCACAACCATGACTGGTCCCACATATCTGGGCCGCATTTTTCCTCCAATGGCCTTTTCAATGGCCGTGTTTCGTACCAATACGAGACTGCCAGGTTTGAAGTTTAATTGCTTAATGGTTGCAGCGTGCATATGAGTGTACTTCAGTGTTTCTTGGACTTTGATTTCATGTAACTTGTCGCATAACTGGGCAACATCCGATGAGTGCTTTGCTAAGGTGCAAGCTCAGTAACTGATAACTTCTTCAGTAGTGAGCATGTGACCCAGTGATGAGCCTAGACTTCTGTGGCAACAGCAATACCAACTCAGGATGAGATTGGGTAATTAACGTAGTGACATGGCAATCAAGGTGATTGTGTTTGCGAGTGGGTTTGGGGCACCTCTGTGCAGTAAATCAATTCCTCTATATGCAAGTATACACTGCAACTTTAAGTCTACGAAGTAGTACTGCTTGGTACTCAAGTACTAGATGCACTGGCTGTAAGCCAGTAGAGGTCTCTCGAAGTGAGAGGGAATGAAGACGGGTATGACGTGAATACCACAAATCCATATGAGAAAACATGCAATGAGACTAGAAAATGTTGCTGGACATTAATCTGTGCTGGGTGAACAATGGTAGAGAGACTAAATGGTCAGCAATAGTCTATGGGTGAATGAGGTGATGGGAAAATGTAGGAGAGATAACGTGTGGCAAGAGAGAACATTAAACGATGTGCTGGGGGTAGACTGGTGAGAGAAAACGTGGGGCTACAAAAACTGGCGATGAAACTGATCCTATATGATGCGAGAGTACTGTGTCAATGTTGAAACTGGTCTGGTGCTGAAACAATCCTATCCTATGTCAAACTAACCTTCAAGTCCACTCAAGGGACTGATACTATATGAAACTTTGCTGAAACTGGTCCTAAACTGATCCTAAGTCTACTTGGAGACTACCCAAGTGGGTGACAATAATGATGGTGAAAGTGAAACTGTAAAAACTCCAATGGTGTGAAAGTGAAACGATGGCAGCCTATAAAAGATAACGGGGGCGAGGTATAGCGCGGCGGTCACATATTGGCACAATATGAGCATGCACCAATAGTGTTAAGAGCAAAGAGCGTGTAACAAAAGGACTCTTCACAGTTAAAAACCGTGTGAATAACTCTGGTGAGTTTTCAAGAGTTGATGTGCAATCAAGAATATGTGGGGCAAACAGTGTATTGCTGTAGAATGGTGAATAGACATAGTTTATGATCTCTAGACTAGAGTGTGATGAGTATTGACATAGTCTGGTCAACTAGAGATGAACTGAACTGTAACTACATTTTCTAACTAGTTCTTATACTACAAGTACAAAATTATAAATAGAGTAATCATGCGTGACTTAGTCAGGCTGTAAGGCCGTGGCTTAGTAAAATCCGTAGGAAACATATGGTACTTCGTCTTCTAAAGTAACAGCAACTTGTTGATGTTGCTGCATATGGGTGCGAGCCATATGGTTTTATTGGGCGATGGGTGGATCATTAGGTGCTGTTTAGCTGCGGACTGGTGAGGTATGGGTTTTATACTGAGATGCATGCTTGGGTCTATGTTGTTTCAAGGTCTTGGCAAGGTAACAGCTTTAGTAAAATGTGGTCTGTAGTTGCTGTGTGCTCGAAATATCTTGGATGGATGAGTGGCCATGGCAATCACGTCATTTCATTAACTGATTGATTGGTGCTTCCATGAGGCTATGAGAAGTGATGGGATAATTCTGTTTTAGGACAATTTGTGATCGAAGGAGCCTTGTTGTGATGGAGTATGGCAATTATGATGCTTGGCAAGATGGGACGGATAACAAAGCACGTGAGGAGTAGTTGCCATAGGATGAAAGTGGTATTGATGTGTGTGGAATTATTGGTTTACTGAGAGGCCATTGGAGGGCTAGTAGTGTTAATTAGCAGATAAAATCCGCGAATTCTGAGCATACAGAGCCTGGAGGCTCATCACCGGGTACTTCACCAGCCAGGTTGCTTCTACAATGTCCAAAGGGAGTACCGGGTGTGCGCCTGTCACTGCGAAGAAGGGAGAACAGCCCATTCTTCGTCTAGTAGTCACTCTATCTGACCACATGATGTGTGGAAAATACAAGGCCCACTTAGAAGCGACGCCATTACATGCCTTATACAGTGCCTGTCGAATGTCTAAGTGGTCTCTCAATTTTTCCATTCGCCTGGGAATTGTAACCAGAGATTTGAATACCCCGGATGCCGTAGGTGGCTTCCAGGTAGGCTATTGCTTTGAGGAAGGGAGGTCTATTGTCAGTTATGATCAATGATACACATCCCCATCGACAGAACACTTCATGGAATAGCCAATCCCCAATAGCTTTTCCTGTCTCAGTTTTCAACATTTTCCCCTCCATCCAGCTAGTTAATGCACACCTCCCATGTACAATGTACTGGTATCCCGATGATACAGGCATGTGCATGGTGTCCACATGGATTACTTGGAATATGGATGGAGTGTGGGTTACCATGGGTGGGATCTGCACTTTCAACATCTGACGTTTCTGGTAAATCTCACAAGTCTTTACATACCAGGCCACATCTCGTTCCATCTCAGGCCACCAGAACCTCTGCTTAATTAGTTCTGTGGTCACGTAGACTCCTTGATGTCCTAGGTAATCATGACTTGCTTTCATGATATGTACTCATCTTGACTTCTCAATTACTAACTTGTGTTCTCCTTCCAAACTTCTGCGGTATACTTGTCCACTTTCTTTGAAGAAATGCATTGCGAATCTCACAAAATTTCGGACTTGTGCATCTGCCAGGTTGGTTGGTTTCTCAAGTGGATTATCAAGCCAGGCTGATACCCGAGCTAGCCATTCATCCATTTCTTTGCTGATCTTGCCTCTATGTTCTTCTGAATACTCTTCAGTGTCGCTGAATTCCTCTGCCTTGGGTAGTATCAGTGCACCATATAACACACTCGCCACTTGCCCTCCATTCTCAGCCAGGAAACTTCAATCTGTTTCAAGGTCAACCAGCGCCCTGGTTATTGTAACATAACCATGCCTGGTATCGATCTTTTTAGAGAATTCTTCGAACTCTAATGGTACTGGTTCTTGACTAGCGTCATACTCTAGCGGTTCGTGCTCTATTTCCGTGTCTTCTTCCAGCTGTCCATATTCATTGTCTCCTGGTTGGAAATCCCTCCTGGAAAGTCCATCTGGCCCATGAATTTTACCAGGTACATGTACTAACTTAAAATGGAATAGAAGGATAGCTTCTATCCACCTGTTGATTGCTGTGTTAGGCACACTATCCAGGTTTCTCAACATTCCTAAGATATACTTTGCATCGGTTTCTACTATCAGGTTCCTTGATCCCCATACCCAATTTTTGCAAGCTATCAGGGCCAGGTGCAGCCCATATAATTCTCTCTTTGGTTGGGAGAAGTTTGCTTCGCATTCATTCAAGGTGATGGAGCCGAACCGGCAGTAGTACCTAGTCTTAGGATTTTCAGGATCGGATTGGCATGTGTAGAATCCTACTGCTCGCCAGGAAGTGTCGATGCACAAGATGATTGGCCAATCATAATTTACTGATCACAAGGCCGGACTCTTGGCTAACGTATCCTTTAATGCTTGCATTGATTCTTCTTGATCTAGTCCCCATTGGAACTGTACTTTCAACCTGGTGAGATTAGTCAATGGCTCTGCGAGCTTTGAATAGTCTTTAATAAACATGCGACAGGTTCCACATGTTCCCAAGAAGGCTCGTACATCTCCCAGTTCTTTACAGGGTCCCCAATTAAGGATGACTTTCATGCATTCGGTTTCGGGCTTTCTTCCCTCGTATGTACATCGATGTCCCACTACAATGATCTTGGAAGCACAGAGAACTGCTTTTGGTCCTGAGAAGGTTCCTCCACTATACTTCATCCTTTGAACAATGTGATTGAGAACCTGGAAATGCTCCCAGACAAATCTGTGGATTCCCTGGTTCTCAGGTATAGTTTCGTATCCTCCTCCTGATAACTCATACCTGGTCTCTGGTCCTCTTACTGGAACATTGTCAATGTATGGCCAGGTAAAATGCGGTATCTCATCTTGCAAAATGAAGGTTATATCGTTGTGGAATATGGGTACTGAGTTGGTCCAGCCCATTGGCAAAGTAACCAGGCACAGTGCTCCAAACGGCGTTTGGAAAGTGGTAAGGTCCCGGGATGATTCTGCTAAGAATCTTCCATCATATCCTATGAATAAATCCAAAATTCCACCACAAGCTCTGCCTGCAAAATGAGCTGCTAATTCTTCTGTTGCCAGGGGAAGGCCAGAATGCGCAATGGTAACCGCATTCAATGGTTCCAGGCTATGCACTAGCTGCAAACTTTTCCCATCTTTCTTTAATACACAAAACCACCTGGAGCAGTATAACAAATTTGAAGGTTCATATACTCCCGCTGATGAGCCTAGACTTCCGTGGCAACGGCAACACCAACTCAGAATGAGATTGGGTAATTAACATAGTAGTATGGCAATCAAGGCGATCTTGTGTGCGAGTGAGTTCGGGGCACCTCCATGCAGTAAATTAATTCCTCTATATGCAAGTATACACTGTGACTTTAAGTCTGCGAAGTAGTACTGCTTGGTAGTTGAGTACTAGATGCAATGGCTATAAGCCGGTAGGGATCTCTTGAAGTGAGAGGGAACGAAGATGGGTATGATGTTGATGAGCCTCCAGGCTCTGTACACTCAGAATTCGCGGATTTTATCTGCTAATTAACGCTACTAGCCCTCCAACGGCCTTTCAGTAAACCAATAATTACACACATGGCAATACCACTTTCACCCTATGGCAACTACTCTTCGGGTGCTTTGTTAATCCATTCCATCTTGCCACGCATCATAATTGCCATATTCCATCACGGCGTGGCTCCTTCGATCACAAATCGTCCTAAAACAGAATTAGCGCATCACTTCTCATAGCCTCATGGAAGCGCCAATCAATCAGTTAATGAAATGACGTGATTGCTGCGGCCACTCATCCATCCAAGATATTTTGAGCACATGGCAATTACAGACCGTGTTTTACTAAGGCTGTTACCTCGCCAAGACCTTGAAACGACATAGACCCAAGCATGCACCTCAGTATAGAAGCCATACCTCACCAGTCCGCAGCTAAACAGCACCGTGGGATCCGTTCATCATTCCATGAAACCATACGGGTTCGCGACCATACGCGGCAATGTCGACAAGTTGCTGTTACTTTAGAAGACAAAGTACCATATGTTTCCTATGGATTCTAATAAGCCACGGCCTTACAGCCTGACTAAGTCACGCATGATTACCCTATTTATAATTTCGTACTTGTAGTATAAAAACTAACTAGAAAACATAGTTACAGCAGTTCATCTCTAGTTGACCAGTCTATGTCAATTCTCGTCACACTCTAGTCTATCGCCAGTAACCACGTTTATTCACCATTTCTATGGCAATATACCATTTCACTAGCATATTCTCGATTGCACGTCAACTCTTGAGCTCACCAGAGTTATTCCACGGTTTTTAACTGTGAAGAGTCTCTTGACATCCGCTCTTCGCTCTTAACACTATTGGTACACACCCGTATTGTGCCAATACGTGATCGCCGCGCTCTATCTCGTCCCCGTTATCTTTTATAGGCCGACATTGTTTCACTTTCACACCATTGGCGTTTTTACAGTTTCACTTTTGCCATCGTTATCGTCGCCCACTTGGGTAGTCTCCGAGCAGACTTAGGATCAGTTTAGGACCAGTTTCAGCAAGTTTTGTATAGTATCAGTCCCTCGAGTGGACTTGAAGGTTAGTTTGACATAGGATAGGATTGTTTCAGCACCAGACCAGTTTTCGACATTGACACAGTACTCTCGCATCGTATAGGACCAGTTTCATTGCCAGTTTTCGTAGCCCCATGTTTTCTCTCACCAGTCTACCCCAGCACATCGTTTAATGTTTTCTCTCACCACCCGTTATCTCTACTATGTTTTCCCATTGCCTTGTTCACCCATAGACTATTGCCGACCGTTTAGTCATTCGACCATCGTTCACCCAGCACAGATTAACGTCTAGCGGCATTTTCTAGTCTCGTTGCATGTTTTCTCATATGGATTTGTGGTATTCACGTCATACCTGCTTCCGTTCCCTCTCACTTCGAGTGATCCCTACCGGCTTATAGCTATTGCATCTAGTACTCGACTACCAAGCAGTACTACTTCGCAGACTTAAAGTTGCAGTGTATACTTGCGTATAGAGGAATTGATTTACTGCACAGAGGTGCCCCAAACCCACTCGCACACACGATTGCCTTGATTGCCGTGCTACTATGTTAATTACCCAATCTCGTTCCAAGTTGGTGTTGCCGTTGCCACGGAAGTCTAGGCTCATCATTTCTGGAGCCCACCGCGAGGGGATTAGTTCACATCCCAGATCAATTCTTTGATCGCGTTTATATACGCCTATCACTTTTAATTCGCCCTTCGTAGCGAGCATATACTTGCTGCGAACCCGAATTCTTCACCATTTCATGAAAATTTGAACGTAAAGCACCTTATGTCCCAGTTCCGGGCAGAGGACTCCGAAATACCTCTGCACGCCTTCAGTTACATGAATCGACAGCCCATTTAGCATTGTCTGAAGCATCTTCTTTGATGCTCGCTATAGAAACCCCGTTACCAGAATCACCTCGTAGTCCCATTCCCAGGTCTTTCATCGAATCACCCACCTCTCCATTCCCAGAAGAACTAGACATCTCTAATAGAGAGAATCTATCGTTTTCTGAACCAGAAGACGCTGAAGAAACCGAAGTTACCGCAGAACTCTTTGGTTCAAACTACGGAACAGCTCCAGGCACCCCATATTCCGGACACGCATTTGGAGGTTTTCGTGTAGAATCCACTTCGTTCACCGATTACCGACAAGAAGAATCCATCGAATCTAGCAATGAATTAGTACCAGACACTGCTACCACCATAAACTTTGATATCAAGGATGAGTCCTTCGAACAAAGTATCCTGTTTGACCCACCGACAGAGGCATCTACCTCTTACTTTCCCATTTTCCCCATTTTACCACCAGTCAACCTGAATCAACAACCAGCTCCCGTAGCGCAACCAGGTGCACCACCACCAGTTCAGCCACCAGTTCAGCCCCCAGTTCCCATCCAACCAACAGCCATGGCCGCGCCATCTATGCCCTTCCGAAAGGAGAAGAGTGTGCCAAATATCATTGACGAAATTAGTCCAGGATGCGAATTGACGCATTATATTGGCGATATTGAAGGTCTCTTCTCTTGACATCGCATTACGGATAACGCAGAAAGGAAGAAGTTGTTTATCTACTATCCTGGTCTCGTTATTTCCAAGTTTTGGGAAAGCTTGCCCGAATATAGTGATGCTGCCAAAACCTATGACAATTTCAAAGATGCCGTAGTCGCTCAGTATCCCGATGCCAGTACCATGCGAAAATACAAGAGACACGACCTCGAGCGCGTTATTGGGAAATATGCGTGAGAAGTTGATAATCTCGCAGACCTAGGCGCATTTTATCAAGAGTTCTATCCCAAAGTAAAGCATTTGGTGACGAATAATCGTTTGTCGGACCATGAGACCGGCAATATGTTCAGTAAAGGCTTTCCTAACCACGTTTGGGACGCAATTGCCCGCCAACTCCAGATCAAATTACCAGACCACCATCCAGCAGATCCATATGACCTCGGCGATATTTATGCCACTGCCCAGTTCGTTTTACAAGGCATGAATAAGGGCGAAAGCACGCTTAGCAGCATGCCCACTCATAGTTTCCGTGATGCTGCTCCAGCTAGACCATCCGAGATACCATATCCCATTCCAGTTCCGCAGCCTCAGCCTACCGTTCGCATCAAAGAGGAACCTGTGGAACCACAAGTAAAAATGGAGCACATCAACCAGCTCATTAAACTTGGCGAGACATTTTTACAGTTAAATTCGAATGATCGATTCCAGAAAGCTCAGCAACACTCATTTCCATCTGGTCCTCCACAGCAGAACAGTTATGCCAACGTGTCAACTGGCCAAAATTGCAGTTTCTGCAGAGAAATCAAACATTTTATTAGAGAATGTCTCAAAGTCGAGGAGATGATCAAAGAAGGGAAATGCAGGCGCAATATAGATGGGAAAATCGTCCTATCTACTGGCGCTTGGGTCCCTAGAGGCCTCCAAGGCACTTGGCTTAAAGATCGCATCGAAGAATGGCACCGTCAGAATCCAGGCCAAATTGGCATCAATCAGATGATGAACGCTATTGTCGAGCCAGTTACACATCTTAGCCGGCAATGTTCTTCGCCAGTTAACACAGACGCTCAGTCACTTAGCACACCAGTTTCTGGAATTGACGCACGACAACGCCTCGAGGTGCTCATTGCCAAATCCGAAGCTATTGGAAAAGAGATTCAAGGCATCAAACAGTTCATGCACATTGCTGAAGAAGACTCTCCTAGTCTGAATACCACAGACACTACGAATACTATGCTTCACCAAGTCATAGTCGAAGTACCATATCTTAAATGTGGACCACCCAAGAAGGCAGTTCCCGCAGCAAAAGTGGAGGCCGCTGTTCCACAAGAACCTACTAAGGCAGTGGGTTGACAAACTCATACTAGTCGGAAAGCTGCTGAAGAAGCAGTGCTTGATGACGAGGAAGAAGTTGCTGTACCTGAGATTCGCAATCACTTCGATCAAGATCTTACCCCAGACTATGATGGCATGCCCAACTTAGTTGAATATTCAGACGACGAAGAAGATATTGCAGTACCAGCTCAGACCAAGAAAGACAACGAAATTGCCGCAGCTATCATTGAGTCTTACTCTCCACGTCAATTCGAGAAATCCAAGACAGTAGTCCATGGCAATGACCAGGATATACGTTCTAAATTCCCATCTTACGCACCACCGGTTACTCAGTGTCACGATTTATCCAAGAATACTACGGCATTACCTGAGCAGGCGCCAGTCAAGGAGCGTGTAGCTCAGCTCATCCCTGAAGATATTCATCCATTTGCTGCAGCAAGGCCACCCAATTATGCACCGCCAGCAGTTCATAATGCAGGTGCAAAGCCAGATATCTGCAAGTGTCCCAAAGACAATGAACCTGCTTATAGGATGTGGGCGCCAATAGAAGGCTCGCATGTTGCACAAGAAGTCTACGAGCGTGCGCTTGACTCCACAATCACGTTGTCGCATCAAGAGCTTTATTCTTTATCTCCAGCAATCAGGGAAATGATTAAGGAGGATAACACAAAGTGCAAAGTACCAAATACTGTGGAACAGTTCCAAAAGGAGGTAGCTTTACCATTTACTGGACCCAAAACCGTAGAGATCACGGTAAAGGTGCCAGGAGACCACGAAAACGGCAAAACTTCCACTCTCTTATACAGCATGCCGGATAATTTCATGCAGACTTTTGAACAGACCAGTAACACTCAGCAGGAACCGCCGGCAGGATCATCAGTCATCCCAGACCTGTACAAAGCTCACATCAAGAAAGGGGAGAAGATCGGACCCTTGAAATGCGCAGCAGATTCTATTTCATTAAGATCTATCGTCCCAGTGGTGGATCATCAGCTCAAAGTTGAGTGCATCATTGATCCCGGATCACAAGTGATCTCCATGTTGGAAGCCATATGCTTGTGCTTGGGGTTGATCTATGATCCTATGGTTATATTGGAAATGCAGTCAGCCAATGGAACTACAAATTATTCCTTGGGTCTAGCACGAAATGTTGCATTTTTATTTGGAGACATCATGTTATATCTTCAAGTTCATGTCATTCGGCAATCCGCCTACGATATCTTGCTTGGCAGACCTTTCGACACATTAACTCAGAGCATCGTTCGCAATTATTCGGACGAAAATCAGACTATTACCATTCATGATCCGAACACTGGCAAAACCGCCACCATCCCAATGATTCCTCGTGGTCGTCCCTGCATCCTTAACCATGTCCCATTTTCTTGGGAAAATTGACTAGAAGAACCCAGTGCTGATACAGAGGAGATCGCCCTCATCATTGAATTAGATGCGAATCAAGAACCTAAAATTATTGCCTACTTGGCATCTACTTCTGAATTCGACTCAGAGAAAGCATCCACCCAATATTTATTGGCTTGCGACCCTAATAAATTCCCTATCCAATCCACTACATTTACACAATCACTATGGTTGACCAAAACCGTGTACAGTTCCACCCCACATGCTGAAATTTCGTTACCGACAGATCGCAAACAATTGTTACCGTTATATGCCATTCCTACACAGATTCCTCAAGATGTTTCAGATTCCAGTTCTGTTTTGCAACCCCGAGATTATATGTATTGTCTATATGGTTCTAATATTATTGGAGATCAATCCTACAAGCCATGGTTCTCTAAGAAAGTCTAGGTTTTCGCAGGCAAGAAGTACAAGCCGGTTGCTTTGAAAACTAAGCCCATACTTGCAACCTTGCCTGATAAATTCCGTATTATTCGCAATATTCACGGAGACCCATTGGCCGATATACCTACGTTATCTCCAACACCACCACCTTTCATTCCCACTGCACATTATACCCAAGAACACAAGGAGTATATCGACTCCATCCATAATGATGGTTTCCTTTGGCCAGAAGAAATGAAGCTTATGCATCACTTCATGACGGTTCAGGAGAAAGCATTCGCATGGGAGGACTCAGAATGAGGCAGTTTTTGTAAAGATTTCTTTCCTCCAATCGATATTCCCATCGTCGAACACACACCTTGGGTTCTACGAAATATTCCCATACCACCCAGCATTTACGCAGAAATTTGCCGTATGATCAAAACCAAAATTGACACAGGCGTTTACGAGCCTTCAAATTCTTCCTACCGCTTGAGATGGTTTACAGTTTTAAAGAAAGATGGCAAAAGTCTTCACATAGTTCACAGTCTAGAACCATTGAACGAAGTTACGATTGCTCATTCTGGATTACCACCAGCAACAGATCCTCTTGCAGAACATTTCGCAGGACGTGCATGCGGCACTACTCTAAACTTATTCGTGGGATATGATGAACGTTTATTGGCAGAATCGTCTCGCGACCTTACCACTTTCCAGACTCCTTATGGAGCACTTCGACTCGTTACTCTACCCATGGGTTGGACAAATTCCATACCAATATTCCATGACGACATTACCTTCATTCTACAACCCAAAATCCCAGAGTTCACCATTCCTTACATTGATGATGTTCCAGTTCGAGGACCAGAGACTAGATACGAAATCATAGGAGGCTATGAAACCATTCCTCTCAATATCGGCATTCGATGTTTTGTTTGGGAACATTTCCAAAACCTAAACAGAATTGTCCAATGCATGAAATATTGTGGAGGCACGTTTTCAGGCAAGAAAGCCTACCTTTGCTGCGCTGAAATTACCGTGCTAGGTCATAGATGCACATATTCTGGCCGGCTACCTCTCAAAAGTATTGTCGCATCAATATTATGATGGGGACCTTGTATTGATGTCTCCGACGTGCGTGCCTTCATTGGTACCGTCGGAGTCCTACGGATATTCATCAATAATTTTGCAACCCGAGCTCTACCCATTACCAAGTTATTCAGAAAAGATGTTCCTTTCAAATTTGAATCAGCAGAGATTGCCGCACAAGAAGATCTTAAAGACGCAGTTAGAGTCAGCCCAGCATTAAGACCTCTCAGTTGCACGTCAACCGGAGCTGTTATACTTGCCATCGATACAGGACCTGCCGCAGTTGGATACTATCTAGCACAATGCGACTCTGTTGATCCAAAAATTTGATATTTCGCCAGATTCGGTTCAATCACACTTAATGAACGCAAGTGCGGATATTCTCAAGCCAAGAAAGAGATATTTGGACTTTACCACATGCTAGGAGATTGCAAATTTTATCTTATCGGCCTTCCAATGTTTATTGTTGAAGTAGATGCGAGTGCTATCAAGGGAATGCTCAAGAACCCTGATATCGCACCCTCAGCAGCAGTTAATCGATGGATGATTGGTATTCTATCCTTTCATTTCATTCTAGTCCACATACCAGGCTCCAAGCATGGTCCAGATGGATTATCGTGATGCCCACCCCAACTAGGAGATCCTCCTCCACCCAAAGACGGCATGGAAGACTTCTTACACACTCATTACAGCCTTATGCATTTTATTAATTCAACTTCACCTATGGTTAATTCACCAATCAAGTTAATTCAAGTTCTAGAACAAGAAGTTGCCATAGAATCCACGGAAATCATTCCTTACTCGACAGTCCCTCGTACCACCAAACAAAAACGTCTAGATGAACGGCTATTGCACCTATTGCCGTGGCATCTATACCTCAAGAGACCAACAGGATTTGAGGATATCACATATGCAAAATTCATGAAATATGCCGTTCATTTCTTTGAAAGACAAGGAAAGCTATGGCGCAAAAATGTAGATGGGCGACATCAGCTCGTTTTGTTCCCTGAACGTCACATTCAAGTAATGATGTCTTGTCACGATGATGTTGCTCATAAAGGCTTCTATGTGATGCATGCACTAATCAAAGAACGTTATTGGTGGCCGGATATGAAGTATGATATTTCCTGGTTCGTAAGGTCATGTCATCTATGCCAAATCCAGCAAACCCAACAAATCTATATCCTGCCTACTGTCGCTCTTCCTGCTCCTTTGTTTTCCAAAATGTATATGGACACCATGATGATGCCAGTGTCAGGACAATACCATTACATCATCCAAGGCAGATGTTTGCTCAGTCATTATCCAGAATTTCGTTGTTTGTGCAAAGAAACAGCACGAACACTAGGAGAATGGATTTTTGAGGATATCCTATGCCGATGGGGATCCTTAGTCGAGATCGTTACCAACAACGGGTCCGCCTTTGTTGCCACAATCAATTATTTGAGCAAGAAGTACCATATCAATCATATTCGCATCTCCGGTTATAACTCCAGAGCCAATGGAATTGCTGAAAGACCACACCTTGACATCCGTCAAGGACTGTTTAAGGTGTCTGATGGTGATCAAAAGAAGTGGAGTCAAAACGCCTATTCAGTATTTTGGGCAGACCGAATAATGATCAGGAGACGTATGGGTTGTTCACCATATTTTGCCGCAACTGGGACAGAACCCCTTCTTCCAATGGACATAGTCGAATCTACATGGCTAATGCCACCACCGGACAATATCATCAGTACCACATCATTAATCGTGCGCCGAGCTATTAGTCTTCAAAAACATTCTCAAGATCTCGAGTGTTTAAAGTCTAAAGTCTATGAAGCCAGAAGAAATGCCGCAGTTAAATTCGAAAAGGACCACGAATACTCTATCAGAGACTTCAACTTCCAGAAGGGAGACTTAGTTTTGATGCACAACATGCAGATAGAGAAGGCTCTAAATCATAAAATGTCTGCTTGATGATGAGCCTCCAGGCTCTGTATGCTCAGAATTCATGGATTTTCCCTGCTAATTAACGTTGCCGTCCCTTTAACGGCCTCTCAGTAAACCAATAATTCCACACACGTCAATACCACTTTCACCCTATGGCAACTACTCTTTGCACGCTTTGTTAATCCATTCCATCTTGCCATGCATCATAATTGCCGTATTCCATCACGGCGCGGCTCCTTCGATCACAAATTGTCCTAAAACGGAATTAGCGCATCACCTCTCATAGCCTCATGGAAGTGCCAATCAATCACTTAATGAAATGACGTGATTGCCGCGGCCACTCATCCATCCAAGATATTTCGAGCACACGGCAACTACAGACCACATTTTACTAAGGCTGTTACCTCGCCAAGACCTTGAAACGACATAGACCCAAGCGTGCACCTCAGTATAGAAGCCATACCTCACCAGTCCGCAGCTAAACAGCACCATGCAATCCGTTCATCGCTCCATGAAACCATACGGGTTCATGACCATACGCGGCAACGTCGACAAGTTGCTGTTACTTTAGAAGACAAAGTACCATATGTTTCCTATGGATTCTAATAAGCCATGGCCTTACAGCCTGACTAAGTCGCACATGATTACTATATTTATAATTTCGTACTTGTAGTATAAAAACTAACTAGAAAACGTAGTTACAGTTCAGTTCATCTCTAGTTGACTAGTCTACGTCAATTCGTGTCACACTCTAGTCTATCGCCAGTAACTACATTTATTTGCCATTCTACGGCAATATACTGTTTAACCAGCATATTCTCAATTGCACGTCAACTCTTGAGCTCACCAGAGTTATTCCACGGTTTTTAACTGTGAAGAGTCTCTTGACATTCACTCTTCACTCTTAACACTATTGGTACATGCTCATATTGTCCCAATACGTGATCACCGCGCTCTATCTCGTCCCCGTTATCTTTTATAGGCTGTCATCATTTCACTTTCACAACATTGGAGTTTTACAGTTTCACTTTCACCATCGTTATCGCTGCCCACTTGGGTAGTCTCCGAGCAGACTTAGGATCAGTATAGGACCAGTTTCAGCCAGTTTTCGTATAGTATCAGTCCCACGAGTGGACTTGAAGGTTAGTTTGACATAGGATAGGATCGTTTCAGTACCAGACCAGTTTCGACATCAACTTCATCATTATCGCCCCGTATAGGATCAGCAGCACCACTAGTTTTCGTAGCCCCACGTTTTCTCTCGACACACGCTATCTCCACTACGTTTCTCTTTGCCTCGTTTGCCCATAGACTATTGCCGACCGTTTAGTCTCTCTACCATTGTTTACCCCCGCTCAGATTAATGTCCAGCGACATTTTCTAGTCTCATCGCACATTTTCTCATATGGATTTGTGGTATTCACGTCATACCCGCTTCTGTTCCCTCTCACTTCGAGAGATCCCTACTGGCTTAC
Source organism: Armillaria nabsnona (assembly GCA_030407065.1). Classification (NCBI taxonomy): domain Eukaryota; kingdom Fungi; phylum Basidiomycota; class Agaricomycetes; order Agaricales; family Physalacriaceae; genus Armillaria; species Armillaria nabsnona. Next base: position 4,018,096 of record JAUDQA010000002.1, read on the forward strand.
AGCCATTGCATCTAGTACTCAACTACCAAGCAGTACTACTTCGCAGACTTAAAGTCGCAGTGTATACTTGCATATAGAGGAATTGATTTACTGCACGGAGGTGCCCTGAACCCACTCGCACACATGATCGCCTTGATTGCCATGCTACTACGTTAATTACCAAATCTCGTTCTGAGTTGGTGTTGCCGTTGCCGTTGCCATGGAAGTCTAGGCTCATCACCGATATTTGGGCCCCTTAGTGATCTTGGGGAGGAATAAGGGCGGCGCATATCTCCTTTGTGAACTAGACGGTTCGACCTTCACAAGACCAGTTGCCGCATTTAGACTATGACCATACTTCGCCAGGAAGAAGATTGACATACCGGATATCAATGCGATCATTGACATACCACCTGCATGGATCAATGATCTCTTTGCATCATCAGATGATGGTACACTCAATGAACTCCCTGACTTGGAAGGAGTGCATAATGAAGCTGAACTTGCTTAATTTTTACTCGAGACATTGGCAAAAACCAAAAATTTTATATAAAATAATTGGGCTCCATTTTGGAGCCCCTACACATTCGTTCATAGCTATTTATTCTGACCGGCATATCCATACCGGTCCCCCGACATTCCTTTCAAAAATATACCCCCACGAAGGTGTCCGTACAAATTGAATACAACCACTTAGGCGACTATGGCAACTCTAGTAATGACCATGATGACTGGAGCCCGCCTTGCTCTGAAGGCGAAAAAGCAAGAACTTACTAGCTCCATAGGGGTCGGCGTCAATAAGCTCATCAATAATATCAAGGATGTCTTGATTGTCCTCAGGATGAGGGTCATTGAACGGCATCAGAAGGATTTGCCGATCAGGAAGGCCTCCGACGCAGTGACGAGTAACGGATTTACTGCAACCATGGCAGATCAATGATAACCCAGCAAAGGTACACTCAGTACCTGCAAGAATGCAAGGACTGCAAGGATGTACAGCCTTAGATTCACGTCAATACAAGAGAAAATGTAGATTAAAGAAGAAAACGTACCTTGGCAGAGCGAGCAGGACAGCAATGAGCAGGATGACTCGGAGTACCCGAACAATAAGCACAGAAGGAGTCGCCATAGCAGAGGTCCACCTTGTTGAAAGATCAGCAATACAGATCGGTGATCTTCTTGCCAATCTCCATGGCATCCTTGAGGGTACCTTCTTTCTCAGCAAATTGGTCGATGAAGGTGCCAGAAGGAGCGGCAATCGGAGATGGCATCTAGATCATACAAATCGAGTTAACGCAACGCTACATTATTAATTGATGCGAAGCACGTACCACCCAATCTATAGAAGAAACGGTAGAAGGAGACACGGCACGAGCATCCCTAACAGGAGTTTCCTCTTCCAATACCAGGTCGGCATCCAGCAAGGCAGAAACAGACGCGGTGTCCAGAGACAAAGACACGGTCTGAACTTCCTTGGACAAAGTGACGTTAGGAGTAAACGGAGCAGACGACATCTGGATATCATCGTCAATACGGTAATGCAAGGGAGGGAGAACCTCCAAAGCATCCAAAATTTGGTTGCCGGAGATGGAGTATCAACCACTGACAGACAGCTTGAGGTGGTTGGACTTGATCTTGAGCATGGTATCCCAAGTCTCACGAAAGTTGAACTTGTAGACCCAGCCATCGACAACAGCCTCGAACATCTTGAAGAATTCTTCTTTGAGAGCGGACAGGTAGTGTGCCTCGATAAGGCACTATTCCATGTCAATCAGCAAACGAAAACTCGTACACGAGTATGGCAATTTACCTTGACATGTACCGCCTCATCAAAATAGGTGGTCAAGCGCAATAACAGCGCATTAGGCTCAAGAACGTCATGCAGAATGGCATCAGCATGCTTGACGAGAGAGATGAGAGAAGGAATAGCTTGAGCAGCAGAAGTAGACATGGCGATTCAGTGAAATGCAATGATTCTGAGGACACAAAGACGAGAAAATGTTCCCTTTATACAAAAACTCAGAGAACAAGTCACCTCATCACATTTACGTGAAAATTCCTACCGAGCTTGGATCGTACGTTCGACAGAACGCAACACGGAATCCAACCGCATGTTGGCAACTTTCAAAACTCAGCGGCATTCACTTTCAAATTATGAGTCTTTGAACCTCAGTTTAAATCTTTTCAGCCTTGGCAGGCAAAGATTTAAAAAGTTTAGGGGGGAGAGACATGGTCCCCATGTTGTTGATAGGACGAAAACATGCATTCTTTTCAACACAACATTTTCACGCAAAAAGTAACGAAATCATGAAAGAAATGAACCATCAATCGACAAAATACTTCAACAAAAACTATGAAAATATCATTTCTAATGACAAAAATACCGGGCTCCACCGCCAATTTGAATATATACGATGGAGATATCACCAAAATCACACTATAGTAATGAAAACTCATGACCAGTAACACAAAACACGACGAATCCAAAGGCCAATGGCGCCAGAGACACGGCCATCCACATTCCTTACCATTTTAATTCCACGGCAATTCGGACTTAGAGAAATTATTCAAGAAACAGCCAAGGTGGATGATCACATGAATCCTAGCATGTGAGCCCCAGCCGCTGAAATTTCTCTAAGTCCATTAACACCGAAAAATCACTCAAAAATCTCAATAATGAAGACAACAAAATGGCAAGAAAATACGATTTATTTATTTCACCCTCTTTGGGGCGGTGACATGCAAGTACAAAGTAAAAATTTGCCTGAAGGTGTGCGATATCCGAGTCTGTATATATAAAGTTCAAAAATAATGGAGCCGTGCTCCCAAGAGATCCCGCCAACCAGCCAATGACTGAAGTCTCCAATCCCGCAGCTCAACCTGACTTACCCTTCTTCTTCTTGGAAGGTCCAGCGACACCTTCAGCGACATTGTCAGGCGCTTCATCATTGTCATCCTCATCGGCATCGCTTTCATCAAAGTTGGCACACTCGCAGAGGCGCCCAGCTTAAATTTGAAGACCATTAAGTTGAGTCAACACATTGAGACCAGCCATGTAGTTGACGACGATGTCCTCGATGGAGTCAGCATGCTGAGCTAAGGTATCAAGGGCCCCCTCAAAAGCATTCAGAGTGTCTAGAAAAGAGCATCAAAGCCAGAAGTTTGCCAAAGAATGAAAACACGTATGGTAGCTCTTAGGACAGTAATGGTTGATCGGGTTCAAAGCCGGGATGCCATTAACCTTGCAAGGCAGTTTGGAGTAATGGCAGCACATGCAAATAACCATGTTGGTTAAAAATTTGCGGCATTGCGTGCCAAGACACTTGCAGTGGTCACAAGGTTTGGTATACTGGAAGCAATAAATCAACCACTGGACAGTGAAAATTGAAACAATACTCACTCGTTCACCCACGAAAGGAGCGACCTCCTTGTTCCAATAGTGACCGTCTACCTTCATGAAATTGCCAAAGTCCTCCTCGACTTCGAGGACACCAATACTCTTCAGGCCATTCTTGATAGCTTTCGTGATGGATGGAACTTTCTCACCAAATCCCCCACCACCGATGCCTAGAGTCACAGCCAGCGGTTTGGAAGGACCTGAGCCCCGTTTACAAATGGCAGGCGTAGCACAAACGACTAAATAAGGAAATTAATTGACGGACAAAAACGCCAAAAATTTAACTCAACTTTATCATTGGCAGTCTTTATATCCTTAGACTTCAGCTTCTTGATAGCCGGTTTTTGAACGGCTGGAGCAACATTGTCATCCTCCTGAGCACACTTATGAGGGATGGCAACCTCTGGAGCATTATCCTTCCTTTTCAGGTCCTGCTTCTTCTTCTTCTTCACGTCAGGTTTTGATCCGTGAGCCGTCTTGAGATACGCGGCATCACGGTTGACAGGGGAAGTGTTGGATTGAGCAGAGCATCGAAGGTCTTGACTTCGAAATGATGGAGCAGCCAGCCTAGGAAGGAAAATGGTTGGGTAAGAATTGACAAAATCTCCGGTAGTATCGTTAAAAACAAATGAAATCCTGGGTTCTTGACGAAGACGACGGGCCTTCTTGGTCGGAAGAGGACTGTCCTCCTCATTGTCAGGACCCCCCATATTATCGTCCTCACCATTGGCACCAGCAACGTCTTTAACTCACTCTTCCCTGACCGAATCCTCTTGAACAGGCTCCTCTTCGTCATCTGTACCTGGGAAAAATAAGGGCCCACACACATTAGGCAACTGAGTGACGCTACCTTCTTGTGCTGGATTAGGCCCAGGAGCAACTGAAGAACCAGTAGCCGCTATAAAAAGTTCAAGTTACCATGTTATTAGTAAAGCAGTACACGAAAACGTACCATCTACTGTCAAAAGCCGGGACGACAATGACTGAACAGAAGTTGTCGACCTCGCATCATGGATGGGTGGGCCGACTTTGAAAGCTGTACCCAGTTTGCGGTGAAGTGGCGAAGAGGGGTCAGGAGGGAAAGCAATGTTGCCAGACCCAGTGGTGATAGGCGTAGGCTTCACCTTCCTCTGAGCTGTGTGCTGTTGGGCTCCGGCAACCTGATCAGCAGGCGGTTGGACAACTTGTTCATTAGATGCCCCAGAATTGGAAGTCGAAGGTTTGGCTGTCACAAGAAGTAGCACAGGAGTCGAGGTCTTTGAAGGCATAGGCAAAAGTGCCGGCGTTGTCAACTGAGAACCAGGTGCCGCAGCCTCTTGACAAAATTGTGAAGGAGAAGCCATTGCTTTAGTACGCTTCGCCAGAACGCAACGAACAGGCAGGGGTACAATGTCAAGGTCATGAGCAAGCTAGAAGAGATAATTCAGAAAGCAATGAAGAAAGAACTAAGTAGCAAACGCACCACCTGTTCCACCAGCTCATTAAACTCCGTGCACCCGAAAGCCACTAGATCCATAGAGAGGTCAGGCACTCGCATTATCAAACTGTACTCCAGCTTGTACCATGCTTTGCTAGTAATGCCCACCTGTGACCAGTATTGTTCACACATTGATAAATGGCTAACAGTGTCGATAAGCCAGGTATCCATCCTGGTAGAATCCCAAGTAGGATTGGGAAAGTCGTCCAACAGATCTTCAATGCCAATGGCCGCAGCATTGTATAAGTCCTGAGCTTGGACTTTGGCGAGCTCTTGAGGGTCTGTGGGCTCAGCCATGCCTTGTAAATGACGGATGAGGAAAGCGTAGGACAATTTCACCAGCATTGAACACCGATGAAGTGCGAGGGGTCAGAGTAAAGCGAAGGCACTAAGAAACCTTTAGTAAAAACCAAAGGTATTCGTCAGTACATGTCAAGGATGAAGGGATCCATCTGTGTAACAGACGGTGTCCAAGATAAGATTACTCACCTGTAAAATACAGGAGGAAGAACGTCTTTGTGAGGAAAGACGAGGAGCACAAGGAGAAAAGAGGGCGAGTGAGAACACGAGAACGGACGCAAAAGAGAAAGAAAGAAAGCAAGGACGAGGAATGGAAATTTTTCTCTAAGTTCACCCATCATGCGGCAACAGAAGTCCTCCACTCTCTTCATGCATCACAGAAGATTCCGTGGCAAAATGAGAAGACATATGACAACTTCCGTGCCTGTGAACAGCAATTAACAGCGTCTATCTTTAGATCACCAACACGTCTACAGCAATTCAATCACCAATATTGGCTGGATTGTACAGCCACCACATTATCTCTTAGCAACAGAGCCCAGAACCCTGACTTCTCATGGGAATACATTTACTCATACATCGGTCTTATGTTCCCGAGTAACATAATAAAAGTTTAGGGGGGATGATGAGCCTCCAGGCTCTGTACACTCAGAATTTGTGGATTTTATCTGCTAATTAATGCTACTAGCCCTCCAACGGCCTCTCAGTAAACCAATAATTCCACACACGTCAATACCACTTTCACCCTACTGCAACCACTCCTCATGCACTTTGTATCCATCCCATCTCGTTACGCATCATATTTGCCATATTCCATCACAACAAGGCTCCTTCGATCACAAATCATCCTAAAACAGAATTATCCCATCACTTCTCATAGCCTCATGGAAGCAGCAATCAATCAGTTAATGAAATGATGTGATTGCCGCAGCCACTCATCCATCCAAGATACTTCGAGCAAACAGCAACTACAGACTGCATTTACTAAGGCTGTTACCTTGCCAAGACCTTGAAACAACATAGACCCAAGCATGCATCTCAGTATAAAAAGCCATACCTCACCAGTCCGCAGCTAAACAGCACCTAATGATCTGCCCATTGCCCAATAAAACCATATGGCTCACACCCATATGCGGCAATGTCGACGAGTTGCTGTTACTTTAGAAGACAAAAGTACTATGTTTCCTACGGATTTTACTAAGCTATGGCCTTACAGCCTGACTAAGTCATGCATGATTACCCTATTTATAATTTTGTACTTGCAGTATAAAAACTAGCTAGAAAAAGTAGTTACAGTTCAGTCCATCTCTAGTTGACCAGACTATGTCAATACTCGTCACACTCTAGTCTAGCGATTGTAAACTACGTCTATTCACTGTTCTATGACAATACACCATTTGCCCCACATATTCTTGGTTGCACATCAACTCTTGAAAGCTCACCAGAGTTATTCACATGGTTTTTAACTGTGAAGAGTCCTTTTGTTACGCGCTCTTTGCTCTTAACACTATTGGTGCACACTCATATTGTGCCAATATGTGACTGCCGTGCTATACCTCGCCCACGTTATCTTTTATATGCCGACATCGTTTCACTTTCACACCATTGGTGTTTTTACAGTTTCACTTTCACCATCGTTACCGTTGCCCACTTGGGTAGTCTCCGAGTAGACTTAGGATCAGTTTAAGGATCAGTTTCAGCAAGTTTTGTATAGTATCAGTCCCTCGAGTGGACTTGAAGGTTAGTTTGACATAGGATAGGATTGTTTCAGCACCAGACCAGTTTCAACATTGACACAGTACTCTCGCATCATATAGGATCAGTTTCATCACCAGTTTTTGTAGCCCCATGTTTTCTCTCACCAGTCTATCCCAGCACATTGTTTAATGTTTTCTCTCGCCACACATTATCTCTACTACATTTTCCCATCGCCTCGTTCACCCATAGACTATTGCCGATCGTTTAGTCTCTCTCTCATTGTTCACCCAGCCCAGATTAATGTCCAGGGACGTTTTCTAGTCTCATCGCATGTTTTCTCATACGAATTTGTGGTATTCATGTCATACCCATCTTCGTTCCCTCTCACTTTGAGAGATCCCTACCGGCTTATAGCCATTGCATCTAGTACTCAACTACCAAGCAGTACTACTTCGCAGACTTAAAGTCGCAGTGTATACTTGCATATAGAGGAATTGATTTACTGCACGGAGGTGCCCCGAACCCACTCACAAACACAATCGCCTTGATTGCCATGCTACTACGTTAATTACCCAATCTCATTCCGAGTTGGTGTTGCCATTGCCACGAAAGCCTAGGCTCATCAACGCGTATAGCGATAGCATGCGGTGCTTATCTAAATCTCTCAAAGTCTGAAGGCTTTTAATAACAAGAGTTCCGATGTTTGTCGTGTGGCCTCAAGGCAAGGTGTAGTACAATACACGCAATGTCAAGAGACATACACAAAACCCTCACTAAGTCTAGAGCGGCATGCGGGGTGACCTCAAACAACTCAAAACACACTGCACATGACTCAAAGCTTCACGCTCTAAGCAGAAACACCTCACAGAACCATCCACAAAAGCCACAGGATTCAAACCTATGCGCTCAAGCTTCCAAACTGATCGTAGATCCACAGGGTTCTAACGTATGCAATCCAGAGACACAAAAACCTTATAACCCCATCCAACAAGCCAAAGGGTTTGAACCTCTGCCACCTGTAGTGCCTCGCGTCACAAGAAACCCTCAAAGCACAAGAGCGTGTTGACACGCTTGGAGAGCATTCACACGTGTAATTTCGTGAAATGTATCAATACATACATTTTATAAAACCTGGAGGCCAAGGCAATGAGATATACCTTAGAGCGCAATGTCCTAAGTATGGGCAATGAAATACCTTGAGTGATATTTGGTGGAGCGCATGGCTTAACTGTAGAGTGATACTATAAGGGTCACACTAAGTATAAAGTCCCAGCACTTGACACTGAGTGCACCGACAATGCACAGACAACGCATGCTAAGAATAGAACCAGAGAAGCTCAGGAGATAATTAATACTTCGCATAGCCTTGATCTATGACACGCAAGGCACTGCCATGCCAGGAGCTAGCGCTCTAGACCTCAGAATGTATAGAATTGCAGTAAGACCAAAGTTCCTGACTTCGGCCGACGCGTGCGAGGATCTGGCCCCGAGCCAGAGCTCGGAGTAAGCGCCAAGCAATGGCGTGATTATGGCAACATGCACGGGACACAGGAAAGGAAGTTCCGCAGGCCAAGAGTTACTATTTAAGGATGTATTAAAATGTAGAGAGCGTAGTATATAAATACCATAGTATAGTAATAGTGTACAAGTTTCGGACCCCTGCTGTAGACGCGTGCAAGCCTCCAGCTTAGCACTCTACCTTTGGGATCAGTTTGTAGCTTCGAGCGAGAGAATAGAACCTTTATTGATAACATCAGAGTGACTTGAGTAGCGCGCGAGGCTTAGAAAGCTAATGCGGGACTTGTGTATTGTTTGAGTGATTGGTTGACTGCGCTCTAACCTGAGAATAAGAGATTTGTGTCATTGCGGATGCGCTCTTGAGTTTTGAGGTTTTCTTGTGACACGCGGTGCTACAGGCGGCAGAGGTTCAAACCCTTTGGTCTGATTAGCACGTGCTTAGTTGGGTATACCATCCCGCAAGTGGCAGAGGTTCAAACCCTTTGGTCTGGTTAGTATTTGTGCAGAGGCCTTCATTGTACGTGCGGTGTTACAGGCGGCACAGGTTCAAACCTTGTGGTCTGATTAGCACGCGCTTGAGGGTTCTCATTTGCGCAAGCGGCAGAGGTTCAAACCCTTTGGCTTGTTGGACGGGGTTTATTTGGTTATTGTGTCTCTGGATCACATGGGTTCGAACCCTGTGGGTCTACGATCGGTTTGGAAGCTTGAGCGTGTAGGTTCAAATCCTGTGGCTTGAGTGGATGTTTTGTGAAGGGTTTCTGCTTAGAGCGCGAAGCTTTGAGTCATGTGTAGTGTGTTTTGAGTTGTTTGAGGTCACCCCACGTGTTGCTCGAGACTTATTGAGGGTTTTGTTGGTGTGTGGTGACGAGTTGTGTATTGTAGTACACCTTGCCTTGAGGCCCAGCGACATCTGTTGCTCCTCTTGTTATAAAAGCCTTTGGACTTAGAGAGATCTAGATACCCTACGAGCGCAATTGCTATACGTGTGTATCGTATATTCTGAGAGTTTAGTTGTTTTGCTTCAATCTGCTTCTATCGCATAATATCCCCCCAAGAACTTGAGGGTTTGTGTGTGTAGTGTTGGGTGTGGTGTGATCTGTGTCTTCGACGCAGTTGCATTTCTAGCCTGCGTGCACAGAGTCTCTTCAGTGTCCTCAATAACACTAGCTCTTCTTCTCAGGCTAGAGCGCAAGTCTCCCAACCAATTAACAGTCACACAAGTGCCGCATTAGCCTTCTTTGCCTTGCACGCAACTCAATTCACTCAGTATGATATCAATTCTAGGTATATTCTCTCGCTCAAAGTTACAAACTAATCCCAAAGCTATAGCACTAAGTGGGAAGCTTGCGCACGACTACAATGGGGGTCCAAAACTTGTACACTACAATTACACTGTGCTATTTATCTATTCTGCATTCTACAAATTGGTACAAGCATATAAAGTATTATTTCGGCTGCGGGGCTCGCTCGTTTGCATCCTGTGCATGTCACAATCATCACGCCATAGCTTGGCGCTGACTCAGGAGTCTAGCCCAGGGCCATATCCTATTATCAAGCATTGTGACATCAGTTAGCAATGCTATACCACGTGTATTGGCATCGGCTACTACCTCCTCAGAGTTGCAGCCTAGCACGCGACTCTCATTTCTCTTCATAATGTTCTTTCCGGGAATTCTCTGGTTGGGAAGGCAACTAGTTTCTGGTCTGGGCCTCGCACGCTTTGGCCGAAGTGAGTGACTTTGGGTTTTACTCCAAATTCTGACATCATACGGTCTAGAGCTCTAAGTGCCAGGGCATCCATGCCATGCGCATCATAGCTCAATGTTGCGCGAAGTTATTAATTAATGTCACAAGCGTGTCCTGCTATATTCACAGCACACATGTGTCATGCCTTGTCAGAGCACTCTGTGTCAAGTACTGAGACTTTATACCTAGTACAGCCTTTCTAGTACCGTTCTCAGGTTAAGTCATGTGCTCTACCCAGCTTTACTCTGTCAATTCTATTACTGGCATTATCATCCATGCGCTCTGTGGTGTTTCTTAGTTCCTTAGTATCTAGACACTGTAGCATGTATTCCTTAGTAGGAATTGCAAAATTACATGTGTGAACGCTTGCAAAGCATGTCATATCCCCCCCCACTAAGATCTGGACCTTCCATGGACCTTCTAGTGTATTCCTGTGGGTTTGCGTCGGTCCAGGTTACTGTGGCAACACTCTATTTTTGTAAAAGAAGTGCGTGAGTCATTTCTCAGTGCTTCTGCTCTCATGCTTGTGTGAACATTTTCAAGAACACACTTATTTACATCAGGCCATTCTCTAGGCCTTAAATTTTCCAAGTCGCTGTTTTTTCCCTTTCTTCCCTTTACTACAACTTTCTCTGCCATCCCTGTGTTACACGCGGGAGTGCATTGTTTATCCCAGTGTTTTATGCTGGTTTTCTCCTCCTCTTTGCTTACCTCTTCACCTCCTTGGCATTGTCATGGATGATGATTCTGACAATGTGCTCAGTTATTCTCATCAGGTCAACCTCAAGGATTTCTGCAGCAATTTAATCGGTGCCCGCGCATACACTGCACGTTACTTTGATATCACATTGATGTACACAGTCCCCCGTGACGAGATTTTCCAGGCTCTTGAAAAGGCACATCTATACTTGGTGCATACGTCTTTGTCTCTCTTGTCCATTTGTCTGATTCTCTGTGTTTTGTACAGGACGCTCACCGAGACACTCTGCAAGAACTCCAGGTCCTAGATTCTTGGTATGGCCTTGCACTTCACGGCCAAATCGGCAGGCTGGTGCACAGTCTCCCTGTCGATCAATGCGTGACCAAGTGGGAGCAGTGGACCTTGACCAACAAGGAGCAACAAAGGAATACTGTGAGTCCTGTCTTGTCTCTCAGCTCCTTTTAGGGCTCACCCCATTCCTCAGCTTGTCCTTGACGAGACACTCTGCCTCCCAGGCGAGGTGGAGTATCAGCTGCATGGTGCATATTGCATTCCAAAGGGGGACCTTAGGCCTTTTTGCTGTCAGGTTTTGCCTCCCCCATGACATCTCCAAGCTCCAACTTTGCAAAATGATCAGGGTGCCACAGCCTCCAAAAGAACCTTGTAAGTCTCTCTGCCCCCTTCTTACTGTTGTGCCGGAGATTGACTCTTTCCTCGCAGCCTTCATGTCCCCTTCTAAGAAACAGGTCTCTGTTGTCTTGCCTGTGCAGGGTTCTACCATGGTAATTCTCCTCTCATCTTCCCCGCAACCTTCTCTTATCGTTTTCTTAGTCTCCTCCCCTTACGCGCAAACATCAGCGAGAACAGGAGGTCCCTCTGGTGGTAACCTGCATTTTCCTCTGTCTTGCTCATGACTGACCAAGTTCTGTGCTAGACTTCTACTCCCAAGACTAACATGAGGGGCAAGCCCACTAGGCATGTAATTTCTCAAACTGCATGTCCTTCTTGACTGATCCTCCCTTTTTTTCACTAGACCCACGGCATCTTCCAAGTCTGCTCTCAAAAAGAAGGAGGTTCCCATGCCTAGCAAGTCTAAAGGCACCATTAAGAAGCCTGTCCTCATGGGTAAGTCTCAGTCTCTTTGCAGCTAGTCTATTCATTTTACTGACTGTACGTGTTTTTCTCTTTTCAGATCCTTCTTCCAATAGCGACCCAGGCTCTGCACCTGATGGTGAAGAGTACGATGCTGACAGCGGCACTGCTGTCTTTGGGGACGAGGATGAAGAAAGCGATGAGGTCATGGTTCCTCCAGTCAAGCGGTTCTGGAAGATGACGGTTGATGAAAGCAGCCCACCCCCTCCTCATGCGTATCACCCACTAACTGGAGAGCCACTTTCCGGGCTCTTATATGTTCCTCTTACAGCACCTGCAGCGCCTGCTCCTCTGCTCCCACCTGCGGAACTTTCCTCCAAGGCAAAAGGCAAGGAGAGGGCTGTCGCACCATCGTCTCCCGTGTCTCCTTCGGTTCGTAATCGTGCTGTGCGCAATAAAATGTCTCTGCCTTGTTCAAGCCGGGACCGTCATAGGGCCAACAGGTCTCCTGTCACTTCTGGAAGCCAGGTCGTGGCCATTGCCACTCCTGCAGCTTTTTTAGAGGTAGCCCCAGTTGACAACACAATCTACATGCAGGCGTTCCACCTGCAAGTCAACTTGCAGTTTCATGAGCCTCCTTCATGCCAGGCTCTTGAGTACATGAAACTTTCGATGTTGCCTTTGGCCCCCGATTCTCTCACAAAGTAAGTCTCTTCTTTCATCTTCTAATTTAAACCTTTTGTTCTCAGTTATTTTATTTCACTCACTCTCCACCCGCGCTAGCTTACCTCACCTTGCTACAATTGTACTCTGTCTGGGTACCCTGAGGAGTGCGAGTTTGACAGCGACGAGGTCTGCAGTAGATGCAAGACTGGTCACCACAGTCCCTGCTCTGCACGCTGGGATGCCAATCAACTTCGCCATGCTGCCACCCTTCTGGACCCTCTCACTCTTAGTAGTGATGGAGGTATGTCTCCTTTTCTTGTGTGCATTATCCTTTTCCTTTCTAACTTGGTTCCCTCTTCAGCTATCCACCGTGGCATCGACCATGTTGAGCGCATCAATGCCGAGATTGCTCTACTTGGTAGGGCAATGCACTGTCTGTGTGAGGACTGTGACAAGATCGTCGGTGAGTTGGCTGATGGTCTCAATGCCATTGCTTCTCATGAGCATGGTACTGAGATCATCAATGCCTACGCTCAAATCTCCGACTTTCTTAAGTCCTTTATCATCCAGCTTGGTGACACTGATGGGGTTTCCGATGCTGAGGGTGAGGTCTCTGAGTCTGGTCCAACATAAATATTATCGTATTCTCTTGATACCTCTTGGACACTTTTTCTACGCCTATCTTCTGTTATTCCACACCAATGTTTTCTTGTAGATACAATTTTGTTTATTTATCATAGCACTCAGGGTCTTCCAATGCAGCCAGCAGTTGCTACGTGTATATCTATTTACCTGCGTGTCTCTCTTGTGGCCTATAGGGCCTAAAATATATCTTACTTCTTGTTTGTGCTGGTCTTGTTGTGACTCCTGCGAAGTTATTCACATCGGTTAAGTAACTGCGTGCTTAATCAGGGTGTCCCTTGATATCCCTGATTTGTGGTGTCTAAGTCACAGTGCCACATAGCTCCTACTATCTCATATTCTTTCTCTTGTTATTTCATGTGAAGTCACTTTACTGCGCTCTAGACATTATTTTCTTCTTCTTTCCATAGGTACTCTTTCTGTGCTCTATCTTTCTGTTCTGCAGAAATCGCAAAATTTATGGTACCTTTACAGGTAATATAGTCATAGTAATACCTTAGGTATACTACTATATCCCCCACACTAAAAGAGTCTAACTGTCCTCAGTCCTAAAATCAAATATTCTTTATTTCATAAAGTCAAACTTTCTAACTCAGATGTTGTCGTGTGGGATACTAGCTATTCCTGCGGACTTTCTGCAAGTCCTCTTTTTGACTTTTATGATATTTTCTTTGACGGCTGCTAATATCTTTGCCGTCGTATTGCTGCTGTTCAAGTATAAAAGGTGTTGGGTTTCATAGGTAGAGTCCACTCAACCAAACTTTCCCCCATCTCTACTTGTGCTTACAGCTTGCGCTCTGTCGTTCTATCTCTCAAAATGATTCCTACTTTCATTGTTGTGAAGGCCATCATCATGTCTCTTTGCAAGGATCCGGCTACTACTGCGAACAATCATCTTGATCAGTTCCAGGAGTACACTGTACGTCTTCATGCACTTCACTATTTCTCTGATTGACTTCTCGTGTTTCTAGTCGCATCTCAAACATTACAAGGTCGAGTTGGCTAAAGACAAGGACCTCAAGGAGTCTGTCTTTTGCGCTCGTACCACCGTCGAGAAGGAGTTTCATACTAACATGTTGAAGCAACCTATCCATAAAGTGCTCAAGATGATTACTGGGTGGGTTCAGAGCAAGTGCAGCCAGGTCAATGATGGAGGTGCTAGTGCCCCCTCTGTTCCTACTGGTCCGCATCGTGAATCCAAGTCTGTAAGTTCTTATCCTTGTATCTGTCTCTCATTGTTTTCCTCACATGCACTTTGTTAGGCTGGTGCTACTACTTGAAGCAAGGGAAAAGGTTGCTCTACTCGTCATTCGCGCGCTACTATGGAAAGCAAGTCTGACGAGGAGTATGATGACCAAGACAAGGTAGCTACCAATTCTGATTCCGAGGCTGAGTCCATTAAAGTATGCACAGTCTCCGTGCTCTTTGCTTGACGTTCTGACCACCAATCTCTTCAAGATGGTCATTGATGATGAGAATGCGAAGGCTTCCAAGTCTCTCAAGTTCACCAAGACGAAGGGTAACAATGCTGCAGTTGGTGAGAAGCATAAGGAACCCTCCAAGGTAGGATATCATCTCATTACCCTGTTGTCCCCCTCACTAAATAATTCTTGCTTTAGGAGGAGCCTTCTGGCTGTACCCATTGTGGTGTCAATAATCATCCTTTCGTGGAATGCCCTGAGAAAGCTCATGTACGTCCTTTCTCTTTTGTGCGCTATGTCCCTTTCTCTAACTTGTCAAGTGCCTTAGCTGCCTTCCAACAGGTCTTTTGGCAAGGATGGTGCTTGAGCTAGCAAGCACTCTAAGCAGTCGTTCCCACTTCCTTCAGCCTGGGAGTATTTCCATTGTGGTGCTAAGGGAGTTGGAGAGCGGCACACAGCCTCAGCTCTTCGACTTACTAGTACCTGTGAGTTCTCCCTTGTTTCCTTGCACATGATTTCTCTTTTCTAATCTCGTGTTGCACTCTAGATGCCGGGGAAGGGGGAAATCTTCCAAGCATCAATTCTCTTTGCAAGAGTCATAAGGGATCATCCATGGGCCCTTTCATGGTGGAGAGACCTGAGCATCTGGCCAAGCTCGAGAGTGCCCTCATGGGCGATATCATCGTGGTTCAGCACACTCTGTATGCTGCGGAGAAGCAGTGCAAGTTTCTACTTGACGAGCTTGAGCGCATACAGTCTGCCCTTCGTCCAATGGTTTCAGATGCAGCCGACATTAGAGATCCCGCTCCTGTGGAGGCCAAGCTTCTTCCACTCCTTCCACCTTGTCTAGCGTGGAGCCTCCCTCTGCCTAATCCCAGGCCAGTGGTGCTCGATATCTACGGTATTCATCAGTCTTCTGGTCTTCTTTTAGCAGTATATCACGAGCTTCTTTTCTCTTTTTCTTTTCCTGACTTTGAAGTGGAGCTCCTGTTACCTATTTGCAAAGTTACCCTCCCACTCTTTGATGATTTGAGCTTGCAGGTTGTTCAAGGTTTTAGTAGCTTATATCCCTAGTCAGTTTCTCTTCTCTATCGCAAATACAGTAGCTAGCGCTGTATATCCTGTTGTTACAATAATGCCATACTCGCAGAAGGTGTTTCCATGCTGTTCTCTAGTCCTCATCTAAGTTCACAGCATCTGAGACTTTCGGGTTAGCTATTTCTTCAAACTCTTTTGTGAAGTTTGCTGGCCATCTGTCCTTAGGTTCTGGTGATTCAAGGATTCTGCGCAGCTCTTTAGAATCTTTGTGCATCCAATACAACACTTTATCATCTATTTCTATAGAGCGCCGCACCAAGTATGGAATCACATGGAAGGCTGCAATCTTGGATCCTATTAGTGTGCCATCCAGCTCCGCTAGAATATAATTTCCTGTGCTAGAGCGGTCTACAACTACTAATGGTCCTAGATATCTTGGCTTCATCTTTGTGTTCAGCGCACTCTCAATCTGGCTGTTGTGCATTAAAACCAAGTCTCCCCTCTTGAAGTTATACAACTTAATTTTATTTGCATGCATGGTCACATACTTCAGTGTTTCTTGCTTCTTCTTTTCATCCATAGTATCTTGCATCTCTGCCACTTTATTGGCGTGCTTCTCAAGTGCTATCGCGCACAAGCCTTGGAGTTCCCAGTCTTCTAGGATCCTCCCAGGGTATTCTATGAGCCAAGTCGCTTCAAGCACATCAAGTGGTAATATGGGATGTGCTCCTGTTACCGCAAAGAATGGTGAACATCCCATCCTTTTTCTAACGGTAATATGGTCCACCCACATTATCAATATGAAGTAGTAGTGCCATTTCTTCTTGTTACCCCTGCAAGCCTTGAACAAGCTCTGTCGCACATCCCAGTGTGGACACTCTATTCTTCCATTGGCTTGTGAGTTGTAAGGCGAGATCCTAATTCCTTTTATCCCATACTTGTGTTCCAAGTAGGCTACCACAGCTTTGAACGGTTTGCCATTATCAGTTATAATCAAGGAGATACAGCCCCAGCGACAAATGATATCTTCGAATAACCATTCTGCTATTGCCTGTGATGACTCGCTTGCTAAGGTCCTGCCCTCCATCCAGCTCATTAACACACAATGTCCATGTATGATGTACTTATGGTGGTTCATGGCTTCGGGCATGTGCATAGTGTCTGCATGCAATACCTGAAAGATTGAAGGCGTAAAGGTCACGGTTGGTGGGGCCTTAATGACTGTCTTCTGGCGCTGTTGACATATTTCACAGGTACTGACAAACCAGGAGATATCTCATTCCATCTCTGGCCACCAGAATCTCTCTTTTATCAACATCTTCATCGCATATATCCCTCTGTGTCCAAGTTGATCATGTGCGGCCTTCATTATATACATTCTCCTCTCGGGGTAGATAACTAGCTTGTATTCTGACTCTATGTCATGTCGATACAGTTTGCCTTTATCCACAATGAAGTTCTTCGCATATCTAATGAAGTTTCTATATTGATCGTCCTTGAAACCTGGAAGGCGTGCAGTGGGATCCTCGTGCCATTGTATCACTTGTGGCAGCTGATGGTCCAGCATCTTAGCCTACCCACTCCTGTGGTCCTAATCATAGCTCCCTGCATCACTATACTCTGCTGTGTCTGGTAATAAAGGTCCCACATTGTAAAATACTGAGTTAGTCTCGCCACGCTCTGTTGCTTTTTGTATAACCTTGTCTTCATGAAAGTCATGCACTGCTCTCCCAATGGTTACATACCCATGCCTGGTATCAATTCTGTTTTTGAAGTCTGCAATATCTTCTACCTTGTCTTCGGTTTCATTAATGAATTCCCAAGGGTCTTCATCTGGGGGACCATACTCGTCTTCTGGGTTTGAGTACTCTTCGTCTCCAGGCTGGAAGCTTCACCTCAACAGACCATCAGGAGCATGTCTCATTTATCGCACCATTAGGAACCTCATCTGTGTTTCTAAGCATTCCAGCAATATACTTCACGTCCATCTCTACCACCAATTTTCTTACACCAAACAACCAATGTCTACATGCATGTAGAGCTCTGAAGAGCCTGTACAGTTCGCGTTTAGGTTGCGAGAACTGAGCTTCGCACTTGTTCAAGACTATCGATCCAAAGCACGCATAACACCTTCTCTTAGGATTATCTGGGTTGACTTGACAGATGTGGAATCCTATTGCAGGGTACAAAGTATCCACTCCTAGGATAACATCTGTCTCTAATTCGTAGTCAATTGGCATCAGGGATGGGCTATCCCGTAGCACATCTTTCAGCATTTGCATTGACTCTTTCTGGTCTTCTCCAAATTCAAAGGGTACTTTCAAGTGTGTCAGTTTAGTTAGGGCATCTGCTTTCTTCGCATAATCCTTTATAAACATTCTATGCATGCCAACCATCCCTAAGAACGAGCGCATGTCTCCTAGTTCTTCACAAGGTCCCCATCTCATTATAACACCTACTTGGTCTGTCTCAGGCTTTCTACCTTCATAAGTGCAGCGATGGCCAACTACCATAATCTCAGATGCACAGAGTACAGCCTTGTGCCCAGAGAAAGTTCCCCCAGCATATTTCATTCACTGTACAACATGGTTTTAAGTTTTGGAAATGCTCCCATACAAATCTCCCGATTCCCGCATTTTCTTTGATGGTCTCGTAGCCTCCTTCCTTGGTCTCATAGCGCGTCTTCAGGCCTTGTACTGGTACATCATCTATGTATGGAATTGTGACATGCGGCACTTCATCCTTAAGAATATAAGTCACATCGTTGTGAAATATCGGCATCAAGTTCATCCAACCCATGGGCAATGTCACTAGTCTTAGCGCACCAAACGGTGTTTGAAATGTTGACACACTTGGAGAGCGTTCACATGTGTAATTTCGCGAAATGTATCAATACATACATTTTATAAAACCTGGATACCAAGGCAATGAGATATACCTTAGAGCGCAATGTCCTAAGTGTGGGCAATGAAATACCTTGAGTGATATTTGGTGGAGCGCATGGCTTAACTGTAGAGTGATACTATAAGGGTCACACTAAGTATAAAGTCCCAGCACTTGACACTGAGTGCACTGACAATGCACAGACAACGCATGCTAAGAATAGAACCAGAGAAGCTTAGGAGATAATTAATACTTCGCATAGCCTTGATCTATGACACACAAGGCACTGCCATGCCAGGAGCTAGCGCTCTAGACCTCAGAATGTATAGAATTGCAGTAAGACCGAAGTTCCTGACTTCGGCCAACACGCACGAGGTCTAGACAAGGAGCACGTTGCCCTCACTACAATAGAATTCCCTATGAGAATACTAGGAAGTGAAATGAGAGTCGCGGGGTAGGGTATAACTCCGAGGATATGGTAACCGATGTCAATACACATGTAATAGCGGTGGTAACCAATGTCGTGCAACTGAGAGACCAGGATCCGGCCCAGAGCCGGAGCTCGGAGTAAGCGCCAAGCAATGGCATGATTATGGCAACATGCATGGGACACAGGAAAGGAAGTTCCGCAGGCCAAGAGTTACTATTTAAGGATGTATTAAAATGTAGAGTGCGTAGTATATAAATACTGTAGTATAGTAATAGTGTACAAGTTTCGGACCCCTGCTGTAGACGTGCGCAAGCCTCCAGCTTAGCACTCTACCTTTGGGATCAGTTTGTAGCTTCGAGCGAGAGAATAGAACCTTTATTGATAACATCAGAGTGAATTGAGTAGCGTGCGAGGCTTAGAAAGCTAACACAGGACTTGTGTATTGTTTGAGTGATTGGTTGACTGCGCTCTAACATGAGGATAAGAGATTTGTGTCATTGCGGATGTGCTCTTGAGTTTTGAGGTTTTCTTGTGACGCGCGGTGCTACAGGCGGCAGAGGTTCAAACCCTTTGGTCTGGTTAGCACGCGCTTAGTTGGGTATACCATCCCGCAAGTGGCAGAGGTTCAAACCCTTTGGCTTGTTGGACAGGATTTATTTGGTTATTGTGTCTCTGGATCGCACGGGTTCGAACCCCGTGGGTCTATGATCGGTTTGGAAGCTTGAGTGCGTAGGTTCAAATCCTGTGGCTTGAGTGGATGTTTTGTGAAGGGTTTCTGCTTAGAGCGCGAAGCTTTGAGTCATGTGTAGTGTGTTTTGAGTTGTTTGAGGTCACCCCGCATGTCGCTCAAGACTTATTGAGGGTTTTGTTGGTGTGTGGCGACGAGTTGTGTATTGTAGTACACCTTGCCTTGAGGCCCGGCAACATCTGTCGCTCCTCTTGTTATAAAAGCCTTTGGACTTAGAGAGATCTAGATACCCTACGAGCGCAATTGCTATATGTGTGTATCATATATTCTGAGAGTTTAGTTGTTTTGCTTCAATCTGCTTCTATCACATAATATCCCCCCAAGAACTTGAGGGTTTGTGTGTGTAGTGTTGGGTGTGGTGTGATCAGTGTCTTCGACGCTGTTGCATTTCTAGCCTGCGCACACAGAGTCTCTTCAACGTCGTAAGGTCTCTAGACTTCTCATCTAAGGTTAGCTCGTCATAGCCAGTGTACAGATCCAGGGTTCCACCACAGGATCGTCCTGCGAAATGTTCAGCTAACTTGTCCATTGCAGGGGGCACACCTGAGTGCTTTATAGTGACTGCATTCAGTGGCTCCAAGCTGTGCACAAGTTGTAAACTCTTTCCATCCATCTTCACTACACAGAACCAACGAGAGCGATACGAGGAGTTTGATGGCTCATACACCCCCACGTCTATCTTGGTCTTGAATATCTTACACACTTGATCAAAGATCCCTGGTGGAATGGGTATGTTCTTCTGTATCCAGGGCATATGCTCAACTGCAGGGATAGTAACTGGAGGGAAATATTCTTCTTTGAAATGTCCACATTCCATGTCATCCCATGCAAAGCCTTCATTCTGGATACTCATAAACTTGTGCATGAGTTTGTGCTCTTCTGGCCAAAGGAAATCTTCCTTGTGTACTCTCTCAATTATTTCTTTGCGCTCCGTGGTGTATCTTCCCGTGGGGTGTATATTCCAATGGGTGTGTACTCAACCGAGGCATGTCTTTAAGAGGATCCCCCTTAATCTCACGCACAATCCTGAACTCAGAAGGTAATCCTCCTGTGATTGGCCTGATCTTTTGCACTACTGGTTTATATTTCTTCATCGCAAAGACATCCTTTACAGTTCCTACTGCGGGTCGAGTGTATTCTGGATCTACTGTGTTATAGAAGTACATCTGTATCCACCAGCTAGGATTAGCTTTGAGCAGTCTTGTTGCCTCTTCTGCACCCTTTCTCTATTTTCTCATATCCTTGATATCTCTTAGTGCCCCAAAATATGAGGATAAAGTCCCACACGCCTTTGTATCCTTGCCACACACCTTTGAGCTGGCAACGGCATACACCACTTGTAATTCATCTTGTTTAAACTTCTGAGATCCCGTGGGTTTTGCATATCCACTGATCATTAGATCTCCATCTTGATCAGCTTCTATTAATAGTGCTAACTCTCCTTGATAGTCGATCAAATCATCGATCACTGAAAACCCTCCTCAACTTCGCGCATTATAAACTTTTTCTGTCCCCTGGGGAACGTGGGTATCATAGCGCTTTGCATGGAGTTTGGATCCCATATCTTTATCGTTTGTCCTCCGTCTGCCATGTTATATACCGTACTCATAGTTAGTGCATCAAAAGGTTGACCTAGTAATACATCATAGGCCGGGTCCTTAATGATATGCACTTGTAGATATACAGTAATGTCACCAAACAAGAACAGAATATTCTTCGCCATGCCAAGGGACTTTTCTACTTGCTTGTTCACAGACTGCATGTTAATCACAGTGTCTGGGTCGTATATCAAGCCTAGCCTGTCTGCGACTCGACTCGACATGGATACTATCTGCAAGCCAGTATCATACAAGCTTTCAAAGCACTCCGAGCTGTTAATGAAGGGAAAGACCAAGTGCAAGGCCTGCGAGTCTTTAGCTACATATACTTGCTTTGGAACTTCTCCCTTCACTTCCGCATCATTCAGATATTGTTCAAACGGGTCTTGCCAGACAATAGCTCCTTCGGGGATGCCATTCCTGGCTTCAGTAGTTAATATGAATGTCCCAACAAATGGTATCTTGGAAAGATATACTGTGCCTGCTGGTAAATCATCACTCTGCTCATCTTCAGTCTCGGCAAAGGGGAATGCTTGCGCAACTCCTTCTCCTTTCGATTCTGATTCTTCTTTGATGACCAGCCCGAACTGCTGCTTGCCATTCTTCTTGGACTTGCCAAGGGCAACCCTCTTCATAGTTAAATCCTGCTTGACTGCTCCGCCTATCTTCGAGAGCGCCAGTAGCTCTCCCACTGTTACCGCTACTGGAGACTTCATGAGTCACTCCAATACTTCAGGCGAGTTCTCGCACTCCTCAACAGGTGCTTTCAATTGATAAGCTGCTTGCTTATCTTCTGCTGCAAATGGGACAAATCCCGTCTTCTTTGGTATCTGTTTTGAAGGACCTCCCTGCTTACCCGCTGAAGAGACTCTGTGCGCGCAAGCTAGAAATGCAACAGCATCGAAGACACTGATCACACCCACACCCAACACAACACACACAAACCCTCAAGTTCATGGGGGATTCTGATGCGATAGAAGCAGATAGAGACAAGGCAAGCAAACTCTCAGAATATAGGATACACACGGATAGCAATAGCGCGCGTCACATATCTCGATTTCTCTAAGTCCAAAGGCTTTTAATAACAAGAGGAGCGACAGTTGTCACTGGGGCTCAAGGCAAGGTGTAATCACAATACACACAACGTCGAAAGACACACACACAAAACCCTCAATAAGTCATGCGCGTCACACACAGGTAACCACAACAACCTAAACACACTCTAAACACAACTCAAAGCTTCGCGCTCTAAGCAGAAACACTTCACAAAACCTTCCACGAAAGCCACAGGATTCAAACCTACACGCTCAAGCTTCCCAACCGATCGTAGATCCACAGGGTTCTAACCTATGCGATCCAGAGACACAATAACCTTATAAAACACCATCCGCAAGCCACAGGGTTTGAACCTATGCCACTTGGGAAATGTATACCCTCAAAGCGAGCACTAATCAAGCCAAAGGGTTTGAACCTCTGCCACCTGTAGTGCCTTGTGTTACAAGAAACCCTCAAAGCACAAGAGCGCGTCCTCAATGACACTGTACTCTTCTTCTCAGGTTAGAGCGCAAGTCACCCAACCAATTAACAGTCACACAAGTGCCGCGTTAGCTTTCTATGCCTCACGCACAACTTAATTCACTCGATATGCTATCAATTCTAGGTATATTCTCTTGCTCGAAGTTACAAACTACTCCTGATGCTAGGGCGTCAGGCTAGAGGCTTGTGCGCGACTACAACAGGGGTTCGAAACTTGTACACTACAATTACACTGTGCTATTTATCTATTCTACGTCCTACAAATTAGTATCACCAAATATGGTATTATTTAGGTTGCGGAGTTCCTTCCTTGTGTCCTGCACGTGTTGCAATTATCACGCCATAGCTTGGCGCTGACTCAGGAATCTGGCCCGGGCCCAGATCCTGTCTCTGAGCATTGCGACGTCGGTTAACAGTGCTAATCCACATGTACTGATGTCGGTTGCTATCTCCTCGGAGTTGCAGCCTACGCGCGACTCTTATTTTGCTTTAATATATTCTCTTAGGGAATTCTGGTAGTAGTGAAGGCCACGAGTCTCTTGTCTAGACCTCGCGCGCTTCGGCCGAAGTCAGAAACCTCGGATTTACTCGAGTTCTGACATCATATAGCCTAGAGCTCTAGGTTCCAGGTCTGCCATGCCTTGCGCATCATAGATCAATGTTGCGCGAAGTTGTAATTATCTCATAAGTGTGTTCTGTGCTATTCTTAGCACGTGCGTGCTGTGCCCTGTCAGAGCACTTAGTGTCAAACATTGGGACTTCATACCTAGTACAGCCTTTCTAGTACTATCCTCAGGTTAAGCCATGCGCTCCACCCAGCTTTACTCTGGTAATTTCATTACTGGCATTATAAACACTGCGCTCTGTTGTTTTTCTTATTGCTTTAGTATCTGGGCCTTGTTGCCTGTACTTATTTGTACAAATCGCAAAATTACACGCGTGAACACTCATAGAGCACGTCATATCCCCCTCACTAAGATCTGGACCTTCCATGGACCTTCTAGTGTATTCTTGTGGGTTTGCGTGGGTCCAGGTTACCACGGCAATGCTCTATTTTTATAAAAGAAGCACGTGAGTCATTTCACGGTGCTTCCACTCTCACGCTTGTGGGAACTTCTTCAGCAACGAGCTTGTTTACGTCAAGCTGTTTCTTGGGGCTTTAAATTTTTTAAGTCGCCGTCTTTCCCTTTCTTTCCTCCACCACTACTCTCTCTGCTATCCCTGCGTTACATGTGGAAGTGCATCATTATTCTCCCAGTGTTATACGCTGGTTTCTCTTTCTCTTCGCTCTCTTCTCCAATGACTACTCTCATCCCCTCCATCGTTATCCTGCTCGAGGACCTGGTATCAAATCTATCCGGCGCTCGTACCTATACCGCTGCCTACTTCCTTCCGGAAATTGCTTCGTCGGTGCCGCCTCAGGATCTGGTGCGCGCGATAGATTATGCCCACTCCTACCTCGTGTGTTCCTTTCCGCTGTGATTTCACTGTTGCCCATCTCACTGCCTATCTTTAGTCCGCCTACATCGAGGGCCTCCAGGCTCATGACCTCCAGGACTCGGAGTATTCTATCGCGCTCCATCTCGAACTTTGCAAGCTCGCCACCAAAGTTCCACCAGCTCGTCAGCAAGCCCACTGGCATGTTTGGGCCATTTCTCAGGAAGAACGCACTCGCTGCTCCGTGCGTTGCTTTTCTCCAGATGCTCTCTGTCTTCTGACTATTCTTTATAGTTTACTTATGATGCGGCGCTCCTACTGCCTGGGGAGAAGGGATATGTGGAACACAGTCCTCGCTGCGTTCCTCATCGCCTGCTGTGGCCTTTGCGCGAGCTCCCAAAGCCTGCCGCTCCCGTCCGTGTGAGCAATACCCCCTCGCCTTCAAAGCAGAGCGAGGTAGCCACTCCTTCTCCTTCGGGTTCCGCGTTCATTCCTTTCTCGTCTTATTCTCTTCCTATGGTTTAGCCTCCCGCTTTTCTAGTCACCGTCCCCACCCTACCATGATCAAAACACCTCAGAGTGGCAGTGTTAACAGTAAGTTCTTGCCCTTTGCTAGTTCTTCTCTCTTACTGACTCTAGTCTTTTCAGGTTTTGCTGAATATATGGCGGCATATAGCGTGCGTGAGGCCCACGCCAAAGTGAAGCCTACTTTCAGGGCAAATACCTCGTCCCCGCACGAACCTCATAAGACCGTTTCCATAAGTCTCTTTCTCTTCTGTCCTCTCTTCTGTGTTAGAACCGACCTTCTTTCAGGTTTCTATCCCAAAGAAGGTGTCCACTTCCTCCTCTTTGAAGCAGAAATCTGTCCAGTCTCGTAAGCATTACCTTTTTCGGTTTTCTTGCCCTGTTTAATTCTTTCTCTCTCTCCTGCAGCTTCTCCCGAGCGCTATGACAATTATCTTTTCGACGACGAGGCGCTTACCACCCCACGGAAGCGCACGCTGTTCAGTCCTCCCTTCGACCACTCTGACAGCGACATCGACCAGCCTCCGCCTCCCAAAAAGTTGAAGCCAGCCCTGTCTGCATCTTCCATTCCTCGTGTGTATCATGCTTTGACCGGTGAGCCTTTAAATGGGCTCTTATACACCCCTTTAGCTGTGCCAGTTGCTCCTGCCCTGCCACTCCCCTCATCACCAGCCAAGGGCAAACCACCCATTGTCACACTGCTCTCGCCTATTGTTGATGCCCCGGCTACCTCTACTTGCTCTATGAGTCGCGCTCCGGCCAAGGAAAAGAAGGCTAATGGGGGTGCCAACACCACGCATCAGACTGCCACTCGTTGTGCCACCGATAAAGCTGCTGCCAGCAAGAAACTCGGTGATCAGGCCGTGCCTTCGGGTCAAGCTCGCAAAGGTGTCAAACCTGCTGCTGCTGCTACCGCTACCAAGCTTGCTACTCCCCCTGTTACCGAGGCTCAGCCTGTCGCATCTGGTTCCGGGCATGTCAAGACGCCTCCTCATCAAGACCCCGTGGATCATACCATGTACACTTGCGTGTTTGTTCCGCAGATCAACTTGCGCTTTCATGAGCCTACCTCTCGCCACGCTTTGGAGCGTCTTCAATGGTTGGCTTTGCCTCCCGCTCCAGCAAGCCTTCTCGAGTAAGTCTCTATCTTCCGTCTTTCTGATCTATCTAATGGCCACCTTTTCAGGCCCACCACTCAAGGCAATTGTACTGCTGTCTTTGGTGTTCATTCCAATGTCGACGCGCACCTCTTGCGCATCCCTCATGTATGTATTCTCTTCTTGATTTCTCAGTCTCTTGCTTACCTGTTCCTCTCGCAGCTCTTTTGGCCCTGCTTTAATTGCAGTATCGGGGGCCATCCCAAACTTTGTGAGTACGAGGAGGGTGCCAAGCCAGGCAAGGAGGCTTGTCTTCGTTGCCAGGCTAACCGTCGTGGTCGATGCTCTGCTCGCATGGATGCCCACGATTTCCGTTGTGCAGCTACTCTGCTCGATCCATTGGTGCAGAGCGGTGACCCTGGTAAGTCTTCTGTTTGTTTTTCTTCTCTTTTGTGGGTTCTCAATTATCCCTTCTTGCAGCTATCTATGATGGGCTCCATCATGCTGAACGTATTGAAAAGGACGTCGACGCACTCTACAACGTTATCGTTGATCGTATGCTCGAGCGCAATGAGGTTCTTCATGGTCTCATTGACGGTCTTGATGCTATCGCTGCGCGCGAGGGAGGTACCGCTATTATTGATCAGTATGCCGAGGCTAGCGAGCTCGTTCGGTCTTTGATTGTCGAGGTTGGCAAGTTCTCTGGTGGATCTGAGGCCGAGTAAATATATGGAGATTCTATTACTGATCTGGACACTTTCTATAGCTACATGGACTATCTTCTCTTTCTTGTGCCAGTTTTCATGTAGATTTCTTTTGTTTTTATTTATCTCAGCACCCAGGGACTTTCGATGCAGCCAGCGGTAGCTAGACATACATATTTAACTCGCACGCGTCTATCTCGGCCTGTAGGGCTTCAAAAATTTAAAATACCATTCTTTTTGTCCACGCTCTACCTCATATGATATCTGTAAGGCTTCCTTTCTAAGTTCAGCTACGTGCCGGCTATGTCATAATTTCCTTTGATAGCCCTGATCTGCAGTGTCTCTTTTGTCGCGTGACTTCTATCATCTCATTTTTGGTTTCTTCCATATCTTCTCCTTTGTTATTTCATGTGAAGTCGCTTCACTGCGCTCTAGGCATTATTTCCTTCGCCTCCGCGGAGCTCTGCTCTTGAGCTATGGTGCACATCATGAAATGTGTCTCTCTTGTCAGCTTGCCGCCACACAGTGGCATATGCTATGGGTTTGATCCCGCTCTAAATTTGATTTTCTTCTTCCTTTAGTAGATACTCGTTCTGCACTCTGTCTTTCTGTTCTGCAGAAATCGCAAAATTTATGGTACCTTTACAGGTAATATAGTAATAGTAATACCTTAGGTATACTACTATATCCTCTGCACTAAAAGACTCTGACTGTCCTCAGTCATAATATCAAATATTATTTATTTCATCAAGTCAAACTTTCTAACTCAGACGTTGTTGCGTGGAATACTAGCTATTCCCGCAGAATCTCTGTAAGTCCATTTTTGACTTTTTATTATATTTTCTCGATGGCTACCAATGGTTTTGCCGTTGCTTGGCTGTCGCTCGAGTATAAAAGACGTCGGGTTTTGGCAGTAGAGTCCATTCAACCAACCAACTTCACCCATCTCTATTTGTGCTTACAGCTTATGCTCTCTCACTCTATTTCTCACAATGATTCCTACTTTCATTGTTGTGAAAGCTGTTATCATGTCTCTTTGCAAGGATCCGGCTACCACTGCGAATGATCATCTTGATCAGCTCCAGGAGTATACTGTATGTCCTCGCGCGCTTGACTCTTCCTATGATTGACCTCTCGCGTTTATAGTCCCATCTTGAACATTACAAGGTTGAGTTGGCCAAAGACAAGGATCTCAAGGAGTCTGTCTTTTGCGCTCGTACCGCCGTCGAGAAGGAATATCATACTAATGCATCAAAGCAACCTATCCATAAGGTGCTGAAGGCGATCACAGGGTGGGTTCAGAGCGAGCGCAGCCAGGTCAATGACGGAGGTGCTAGCGCTCCCTCTGTGCCTACTTGTCCGCACCGTGAATCCAAGTCTGTAAGTTCTTATCTTTCTTTCTTTCTTTCTCCGTTTTCACTCATGCACGTCATGTTAGACTGGTGCTACTACTCGGAGCAAGGGGAAAGGTCACTCTACTCGTCATTCGCACGCCACTATCGAGAGCGAGTCTGACGAGGAGTATGACAACCAAGACAAGGTAGCTGCCAATTCTGATTCTGAAACCGAGTCCATTAAAGTATGCACAGTCTTCGCGCTCTTTGCTTGACATTCTGACCGCCAATCTCTTCAAGATGGTCATCGATGATGAGAATGCCAAGGCTTCTCGGACTCTCAAGTTCACCAAGACCAAGGGCAACGATTCTGCAGTTGGTGAGAAGCGCAAGGAACCCTCCAAGGTAGGATATCATGTCGTTATCTTGATATCCCCCTCACTGAATGATTCTTTCCTTCAGGAGGAGCCTTCTGGTTGCACCCACTGCGGTGTCAACAGTCATCCTTTCGCGGATTGCCCTGATAAAGCCCATGTAAGTCTTATCTCTATTGCGCGCTATATTCCTTTTCTAACTCATTAAGTGGCTTAGCCAACTTCCAACAGGTCTTTCAGCAAGGACGGTGCTCGAGCTAGCAAGCGCGCTAAACAGTCATTCCCGCTTCCTTCAGCCCGGGAGTATTTCCATCATGGTGCTAAGGGAGTCGGAGAGCGGCGTGCGTCCTCAGCTCTTGGACTTACTAGTACCTGTGAGTTTTCTTTCTTTCCTTGCGCGTTACTTCTCTTTACTGATGTTGTGTTATGCGCTAGATGCCGGGGAAGGGAGAGCTTTTCGCAGTGTTGATTCTCTTCGCAAGAGTCATAAGGGATCGTCCGTGGGCCCTTTCACGGTGGAGAGACCTGAGCATCTGGCCAGGCTCGAGAGTGCCCTCATGGGCGACTTCATCATGCTTCAGCACACTCTGTACGCTGCGGAGAAGCAGCATGAGTTTCTACTCAACGAGCTTGAGCACGTACAGTCTGCCCTTCATCCAACGGTTCCAGATGCAGCCGACGCTAGAGATACCGCTCCTGTGGAGGCTGAAGCTTCTTCCGCTCCTTCCACCTCATCTAGCATGGAGCCTCCCTCTGCCTAATCCCAGGCCAGTGGTGCTCGATATCTATGGTATTCATCAGTCTTCTGGTCTTCTTTTAGCGGTATATCACGAGTTTCTTTTCTCTTTCTCTTTTCCTGACTTTGAAGTGGAGCTTTTGTTACCTATCTGCGAAGTTACCCTCCCGCTCTTTGCTGATTTGAGCCTGCAGGTCGTTCTAAGCTTTAGTAACTTGTATCCTTAGTCAGTTTTTCTCTTCTATCGCAAGTACAGTAGCTAGTGCTGTATATCCTGTCGTTACAATAATGCCATGCCCACGGAAGGCGTTTCTGCACTTCACTCTAGTCCTCATCTAAGTTCACAGCATCAGAGACCTTCGGATTCTCAACCTCTTTGAATTCTTCAGTGAAGTTTGGAGGTGTCCTGTCTTTAGGCTCTGGTGACTCCAGGATCCGGCGCAGCTCCTTTGAATCCTTGCGCATCCAATGCAATACCTTGTCATCTATTTCTATAGAGCGGCGTGCCAAATACGGAATCACACGGAAGGCAGCAATCTTGGATCCTATTAACGCGCCATCCAGCTCTGCTAGGATATAACTCCCTGCGCTCGAGCAGTCTACAACAACTAATGGTCCCAGATAGTGTGGCTTCATCTTTGTGTTCAACGCGCTCTCGATCTGGCTGTTGCGCATTAAAACCAAGTCCCCTCGTTTGAAGTTATACAACTTGATTTTGTTCGCATGCATGGTCGCGTATTTCAAGGTTTCTTGCTTCTTCTTCTTGTCCATCGTATCTCTCATTTCTGCTACTTTATCTGCGTGCTTCTCAAGTGCTATCGCGCGCAAGCCTCGAAGTTCCCAGTCTTCTAGGATCCTCCCAGGGTACTCTACGAGCCACGTCGCTTCTAGCACATCAAGAGGCAAAATGGGATGCGCTCCTGTTACTGCAAAGAATGGTGAACACCCCATTCTTTTTCTAACGATAATACAGTCCGCCCACATTATCAATATGAAGTAGTAGTGCCATTTCTTCTCATTACCACCGCAAGCCTTGAATAAGCTCTGTCGCACGTCCCAGTGTGGGCGCTCTATTCTTCCATTGGCTTGCGAGTTGTAGGGTGAGATTCTAATTCCTTTTATCCCATATTTGCGCTCTAAATATGCTACCGCAGCTTTGAAGGGTTTGCCATTATCAGTTATAATCAAGGAGATACAGCCCCAGCGACAGATGATATCCTCGAATATCCATTCTGCTATTGCTTGTACTGATTCACTTGCTAAGGTCCTACCCTCCATCCAGCTTGTTAACGTGCAATGTCCATGTATGATGTACTTATGGTGGTTCGAGGCTTCTGGCATATGCATAGTATCTGCATGCAATACCTGGATGATCGAAGGCGTAAAGGTCACGGTTGGTGGGGCCTTAATAACTGTCTTCTGGCGCTGTTGACATATTCCACAGGTACTGACAAACCATGAGATGTCTCGCTCCATCTCAGGCCACCAGAATCTTTCTTTTATCAACATCTTCATCACATACATTCCCCTGTGTCCAAGTTGATCATGGGCTGCCTTCATTATATACATTCTCTTCTCGGGGTAGATAACAAGCTTGTATTCTGACTCTATGTCACGGCGATACAGCTTGCCTTTATCCACGATGAAGTTCTTTGCATATCTAATGAAGTTTCTATATTGATCGTCCTTGAAGCCGGGAAGTTGCATGGTAGGGTTCTCATGCCATTGAATTACTTGGGGCAGCTGACGATCCAGCATTCTTGCATACCCGCTCCTGCACTCCTCATCATAGGTCACTACATCGCTATATTCTGCCGCATCAGGTAATAAGGGTCCCACATTGTGAAATACCGAGTACGTCTCACCACGCTCTGTTGCTTCTTGCATGATCTTGTCTTCATGAAAATCATGCACCGCTCTTTCAATGGTTACATATCCGTGTCTAGTATCAATCCTGTCCTTGAAGTCTGCGATATCTTCGACCTCATCCTCAGTTTCATTAATGAACTCCCACAGGTCTTCATCTGGTGGTCCATACTCGTCCTCTGGATTCGAGTATTCTTCGTCTCCAGGCTGGAAGCTTCGCCTTGACAGGCCATCAGGAGCGTGTCTCTCTCCAGGAATATGTACCAAGGTAAAGTGGAACATGAGGATGCTCTCAATCCAACGATTTATCGCAGCATTAGGAACCTCATCCGGGTTTCTAAGCATTCCAGCAATATACTTCGCGTCCATCTCTACCACCAATTTTCTTACCCCAAACAACCAATGTTGGCAGGCGTGTAGAGCTCTGAAGAGCCCGTACAGGTCTCATTTAGGTTGTGAGAAACGGGCTTCACGCTCGTTCAAGACGATTGATCCAAAGTGAGCATAGCGTCTTCTCTTAGAATCTCTGGGTCGACTTGGCAGATGTGGAATCCTATTGCACGGTACGAAGTATCTACTCCTAGAATAACATCTGTCTCTAACTCGTAGTCAATTGGCATCAGGGATGGGCTATCTCTTAGCGCGTCCTTCAGCATTTGCATCGACTCTTTCTGGTCTTCTCCAAATTCAAAGGGTACTTTCAAGCGTGTTAGCTTGGTCAAGGCATCCGCTTTCTTAGCGTAATCCTTTATAAACATTCTATGCACTCCTACTGTTCCTAAGAACGAGCGCACGTCTCCCAACTCTTCACAAGGTCCCCATCTCATTATAACTCCCACTTGATCAGTCTCGGGCTTCCTACCTTCATAAGTGCAGCGATGGCCAACTACCATAATCTCAGACACGCAGAGTACCGCCTTGTGCCCAGAGAAGGTTCCCCCAGCATATTTCATTCGCTGTACAACACGGTTTAGATTCTGGAAATGCTCCCATACGAATCTTCTGATTCCCGCATTCTCTTTGATAGTTTCATAGCCTCCTTCCTTGGTTTCATAGCGCGTCTTTGGCCCTCGTACTGGTACATTGTCTACATATGGAATTGTAACATGCGGTACCTCATCTTTAAGAATATAAGTCACATCGTCGTGAAATATAGGTACCGAGTTAGTCCAACCCATGGGCAATGTCACAAGTCTTAGTGCGCCAAACGGTGTCTGAAATGTTGTAAGATCTCTTGACTTCTTGTCCAATGTCCTCTCGTCATAGCCTACGTAAAGATCCAGGGTTCCACCACAGGATCATCCCGCGAAATGTTCAGCTAGCTTGTCCGTTGCAGGGGGCACACCTGAGTGCTTTATAGTCACTGCGTTTAGTGGCTCCAAGCTGTGTACGAGTCGTAGACTCTTTCCATCCTTCTTTACTACACAGAACCAATGAGAGCGGTACGAGGAGTTCGATGGCTCGTATACTCCCACGTCTATCTTGGTCTTTATTATCTTACACACTTGATCAAAGATCCCTGGCGGAATTGGTATGTTTTTCTGTATCCAAGGTGTATGCTCGACAGCGGGGATGGTGACTGGAGGGAAGTATTCTTCCTTGAAGTGTCCGCGCTCCGTGTCATCCCAAGCGAATCCTTCATTCTGGACACTCATAAACTCATGCATGAGCTTGCGCTCTTCAGGCCAGAGGAAATCTTCCTTGTGTACCTTCTCAATTATTTCTTTATGCTCCTCAGTGTATCTTCCCATGGGTGTATATTCCAAAGGATGGGTACTCAGCTGAGGCATATCTTTAAGAGGATCTCCCTTAATCTCGCACACAATCCTGAACTTGGACGGTAATCCTCCTGTAATTGGTCTAATCTTTTGCGCTACTGGCTTATACTTCTTTGTCGCAAAGACATCCTTTACAGTTCCTACTGCGGGTAAAGTGTATTCTGGATCCACTGTGTTGTAGAAATACGTCTCTATCCATCGGCTAGGATTCGCTTCAAGCAGTCTTGCTGCCTCGTCCGCCCCTTTCCTCTGTTTTCTCAAATCTTTGATATCTCTTAGCGCCCCAAAATACGAGGATAAAGTCCCATGCGCCTTTTTATCCTCGCCACACACCTTTGAGCTCGCAATAGCATATGCTGCTCTTACTTCGTCTTGCTTAAACTTCTGAGATCCCGTGGGTTTTGCATATCCACTGATCATTAGATCTCCATCTTGATCAGCTTCTATTAATAGTGCTAACTCTCCTTGATAGTCGATCAAATCATCGATCACTGAAAACCCTCCTCAACTTCGCGCATTATAAACTTTTTCTGTCCCCTGGGGAACGTGGGTATCATAGCGCTTTGCATGGAGTTCGGATCCCATATCTTTATCATTTGTCCTCCATCTGCCGTGTTATATACCGTACTCATACTTAGTGCGTCAAAAGGTTGACCTAGTAATACATCATAGGCTGGGTCCTTAATGATATGCACTTGTAGATATACAGTAATGTCACCAAACAGGAATGGAATATTCTTTGCCATGCCAAGGGACTTTTCTACTTGCTTATTTGCGGATTGCATGTTAATTACAATGTCTGGATCTTATATTAGACCCAATCTGTCTGCAATACGGCTCAACATGGACACTATTTGCGACCCAGTATCATACAAGCTCTCGAAATGCTCCGAGCCATTAATGAAGGGAAAGACTGAGTGCAAGGCCTGCGAGTCTTTAGCTACATATACTTGTCTCGGAACCTCCCCCTTAGCTTCCGCATCATTTAGATATTGCTCAAAAGGATCTTGCCAGACAAGAGCTCCTTCAGGGACACCGTTCCTAGTTTCAGTGGTTACAATGAATGTCCCAACAAACGGTATCTTGGAAAGATGTACGGCACCTGCAGGTAACTCATCACTCGGTTCATCTTTAGTCTCAGCAAAGGGGAATGCTTGCGCAACTCCTTCTCCTTCTGATTCTGACTCTTCCTTGATGACCAGGCCAAACTGCTGCTTGCCATTCTTCTTGGACTTGCCAAGGGTGACCCTCTTCATGGTTAACTCTTGCTTGACTGCTCCACCTATCTTCGAGAGTGCAAGGAGTTCTCCAACCGTTACCGCTATTGGGGACTTCATGAGTTGTTCCAATACCTCTGGCGAGTTACCTCGCTGCTTGACCGGTGCTTTCAATCGATAAGCTGCCTGCTTATCTTCTGCTGCATAAGGGACAAATCCTGTCTTCTTTGGTAGTTTCTTTGACGGACCTCCCTGCTTACCCGTGTTAGTTACATCGGGAACATTGATATATGGCATCTCAGGTTCCGGTGTCACACTGCGCGCAGTAGGCATAGTCTTGGGTGCAGGGTCCAACCGTACCTGCTTCTTGCTCATCACTTTTGGTGGACGCTCGTCCTCTGATTCATCAGACGAGCCATCCGCTATTTCAACTCTTACTGCTCCACTCCTCTTCTTGGGGGTTATGTCCTCCGGGGGTGATGGTGAACCAGACCTGGCAACTCCACTGGTCCTTGTATGGCTCCTGCCCGCCTTCATTGAACGTCTAGAAAAACCCTGCTCCCGCTCTTCATCTGTTGGCAATTGCTTGAGTGGATCATCAGGTGGTGGACCCTTACTACGTGTTCTAACACCCGTATCATTGCTCGCCTGCTGCATTCTCATCGCATACACCTGTCGCTCCAACTCTTGCTTCTCTTGAAGTAGCGCGCTATAGCCTCCTGGGATGTGGAAGAGTCCTGGCGTTGAGGTAGTAGTAATAACTACATTCTGGCTTTGCATCTTGCCAGTCTTCACCCGTGCGTAGTACTCATCAATGCGATCCTTGACATACTGTCCTCGTATGTCCTTTGGGATCTCACCTCCACCAGGTAGACGCAGTCTCGGGTCAACAATCTCTATCTTCCCCGCTGAAGAGACTCTGTGCGCGCAAGCTAGAAATGCAACAGCGTCGAAGACACTGATCACACCCACACCCAACACTACACACACAAACCCTCAAGTTTGTGGGGGATTCGGGATTCTGATGTGATAGAAGCAGAATAAATTAGAACAACGGGACTCTCAGAATATACAATACACGTGTATAGTGGTAGCGCGCGGTACTTATCTAAATCTCTCAAAGTCCGAAGGCTTTTAATAACAAGAGGAGCGATGTTCGTCGCTGGGCCTCAAGGCAAGGTACAATACAATACACGCAACGTCGAGCGACGTACACAAAACCCTTAATAAGTCTCGAGCAACACGCGGGGTACCCTCAAATGACTCAAAACACACTACACACGACTCAAAGCTTCGCGCTCTAAGCAGAAACACTTCACAAAACCGTCCACCAAAGCCACAGGATTCAAACCTACATGATCAAGCTTCCAAACCGATCGTAGAGCCACAGGGTTCTAACCTATGCAATCCAGAGACACAAAAACCTTATAACACCGTCCGACAAGCCAAAGGGTTTGAACCTCTGCCACCTGTAGTGCCTCGCGTCACAAGAAACCCTCAAAGCACAAGAGCACATCCTCAATGACACTGTACTCTTCTTCTCAGGTTAGAGCGCAAGTCACCCAACCAATTAACAGTCACACAAGTGCCGCGTTAGCTTTCTATGCCTCGCACGTGACTTAATTCACTCGATATGCTATCAATTCTAGGTTTATTCTCTCACTCAAAGTTACAAACTAGTCCAGAAGCTACAGCATCAAGCTGGAGGCTTGCGCGTGACTACAACGGGGGTCCGAAACTTGTACACTACATTTACACTGCGCTATTTATCTATTTTACGTTCTACAAATTAGTACCACCAAATATAGTATTATTTAAGCTGCAGGGTACTTTCGCCTGCAACCCGCGCATGTTGCAATCATCCTGCCGTAGCTTGGCGCCGTCTCAGGAGTCTGGCCTGGGGCCAGATCCTGTCTCTGAGTGTCACGGCGTCAGTTACCAAGGCTATTACCTGCGTATTGACATTGGTTGCCATCTCCTCGGAGTTATAGCCTACGCCACGACTCATATCTTGCTTCCTGGTATTCTCATAGGGAATTCTATTGTAGTGAGGGCAATGTGCTTCTTGTCTAGGCCTCGCGCGCTTCGGCCGAAGCCCGGAACTTTGGATTTACTTGAGTTCTGACATCACCAAGTCTAGAACTCTAAGTTCCAGGCCTGCTGTGCCTTGCGCATCATAGATCACTGTTACACGAAGTCTTAATTATCTCCCAAGCGTGTCCTGCTCTATTATTAGCACATGTATGCTTTACCTTGTCAGAGCACTCGGTGTCAAGCACTGGGACTCTATACCTAGTACGGCCTTTCTAGTACCATTCTCAAGTTAAGCCATGCGCTCCACCCAGCTTTACTCTGGTAATATCATTACCGGCATTATAAACACTGCGCTCTGTTGTTTTTCTTATTGCCTGTACTCATTGGTACAATTCGCAAAATTACACACGTGAATGCACATAGAGTGTGTCACCGCTTTAATATATGAAGACTTAACTAGACACTCGCTCGAGATGTGCCTGTCTGTTTCTCCACAGAAGAAGCATGTGCGCCTATGGTCTTGCCTGTAGTTATTCATCCTATGAGCTGGTTCGTACGATGGGCCTGGCGGTCTACTCGTCTGTTGCTGCAAGAAGCTTAGAATACTCTTCTGGTTTTCTATCATAGCCTTCTCCAAGCTTGCGAGCCTCTTATCATTCGCAGAGGTTTGCTGTTCCATGAAGTCTTTCATGACTGCCATGATGCTCCCCACCTCTTCCTGCTTAACTGATCTGTCCTCTTCTGCAGGAGAGTTGCACGCGGCTGTTGTCGACCTATGCTGCTCCTGCATTGTGGTTGCTGCCGTTGGAATTCCTCTAGCCTCGTCTCTCTTCCTGTCCATTGATGAGAACACTCCTTGTAGCACTCACAAACCAGCGTCCATAATCTCTTTCAGGGTGTATGGATCTGCGTTCTCCCTTCTGGTTAATCCTGTGGGCACTGGGAGGCGGTCTAACTGAAGCTTGATAGATCTGTACAAATCATTAGACATAGGTGCCAAGAAGGCGTCAACCAGTTCCCGGTTTGACAGTACTTTGCTTAGCGCAGATGCGAGTACTTGAAACTCCCTCTTGAACTCCATGAACTGACTCTTGTCAGATATCTGTGCTATATCATAGCGATGAACCAATCTCTTTAGTTCTTGAACAGCCTTGTCCTGGGCGTCCCAATATGCATTTGCACGACATATGCTCTCTTCCTGGGTTTTGGGCGCATTGGGGCAGTTGCGCTTGAAGTGGCCTTTCTTGCCACATCGGAAGCATACTGATCCTGCCCTGACTGTGTCGACATCCATTGGCGCGCCGCATCCTCTGTAAGTTGTCCCTGTCCCCGTCTTTGTTGACGGTACGGGAGCTGTTGGTTGACCACCCTTAGTAGGCATGGTCGTCTTCTGTGGTTGCATTGGTACCACCGTAGATCCTTCTGCCTGTTTCAGGCACCAGTTGTAGTCAATCTGTAGGAGGCGAGCCTTCCAGCCTTCGTAGTCAGTCGGTACCTCCCCGTCAGCCAAGTATATAGTATTTTTACTCGTCTGGCATGCGGCTTTCTTGACCTGATGGAGCATGACTTGGTCATTGTTCCGTACTAGGACCCCTGATTATCCCCTCAGAGGTTAGGGCAGAAATTTGGTCTATTTCGAAAATTTGTCCTGACTTTCATTGAGATACAGACCCCACATTTGGTCCAGATTCCATACCCGACCTACCCTTAGGAGCAAATTTGTCCAGATTTTTGGCCTAACATTAAAAATTCAAATAAAACTGTAATTAATTAATCAATTACCCTATCTGTCCAAAACTGTGCACATGGCCACGTCAATCTTCTTCTTCCTCCTTCTCCACCTCCAGGATATGGCAGTTTGGCTTCCCTTTTCGACACACAGTATCCAGTTTTGTTACTGCCTCAACAAGCTTTTCCTTCTCATCCTTCAAACTCGTGAACAGTGTCAAGCTTGCAGCGGAAATGTCCACAAGATCACTGGTTATTTTGATGGAATCGGGAGGAATTGTTGTTAAGAAGGAGTTTGATGGCAGGTGAGCAAATCGAGATAATCCCATCGCACTGTATTTCTGATGGATCCGTCTGAACATACGTCGATGCGAGTGTTCATACAGTTGGACCACCATATACGAGAAGGAACCTATGTTCTTGGTGCTCGGTACCCAACAATGAGCCCCGGCTTTGCCTCCACCCTTGGAATACAATGTTATAACTGAAGAAGAGTCAGCATATATGGAAAGATTGTTGACCGAAGGCTGACCTCTGACAAGATAGATTTTCTGGCCATCAATAGCAAAGCCAAATGAATTGTTCGTTAATGGGTTTGCCTTGCTGACCGATGCTTCTGACACGATTGAGTAGGCCTTTACGCCACTGCTGTTGAATGCAGTACGTCATTGTTTGATAACCTGTGCATATATTCAGTATCATCCTTTAGATTTGCATGCGGACATACCTCAGATGCTCGTCCCTTGGCTGCAACTTCAGTGTTTGCAGAGTTACCAGTCTGTGCAAGTTCAGGGTCTGTTTCACCTTTCCACTGCTCTTTACGGTTCAATCCAGTGCTTGAGCCTCGTGTTTGTGCACTGTGTATGATTGTGTTGATCCGCTGGGCAAGTAGCTGCTCATGAGAGAGCTCTCTTGGTTTGTTGTTTAGCTTCTGATTTGGTCACTGCTTCTGACTCATTGGGGGTTTGTAGTTCCGAACACCTGTAGCTGCTTGGATTGTCTGGTTCTCTCTCTGAATCGAGACAAGAGGCTCCAGTTCTGTGGGCATCGCCTCGGATAATCCTACAGGGATAGAGTCGGTGGGCTGTTCTTGCTGGTTGAGGGATGCTGCAAATCCCTGGAGAACGGCGACGACTGTTTGTGGATGAGCTGACAATGCTCTCTGTACCTCTGCTCTTATTTCTTCGGTAGCTTCCTCGTCTTGTGGTATTTCATCACTGTTTTATGAATTCAGTTTATCATTGATCATCAGATGGAACTTTGCTTACATCTTTGCGAGTTTCTCAAGGGCAAGTGCAACTGCAGCAAAGGTACATGCGTCGAGTTCTTTGTCTGATGTTCGTGTCAAGTTTGTTGCGGTATTGATTGAATCAATAGCAGTTTGAAGCCCATCAAGAATACTTTGATCGCTTGCCAGGCTATCATTATGAGGGATGTCAGGAAGAGACTCGGGTGAGTTATCCACTGGCATTGACTGTATAGAAGGCATTGGTGCACTCAAAATCATTGCAGGATGTAGGCTGACTAAGGTCCATAGAGTATCGTTCTCCTCGATGGCAGCTCTATATGCTTCTGTGAATTCTGCATCAGAGGGAAAGGCTTTCAAGAGTTCGTAGTTGATACTCTCTTCGAGGAGATTTGTATGCTAGTAACCATTTGCTGTCTTCTTGTAGCCGGCCTTACTGAATCTATGCTGGCTAGAGGCCAAGGCCAAGGTATGAAGCTTTGGTGCCATCAAAATGGATTGCAAAACTGTGAAGTCAGGGATCATGACCCACATATTTGCGTAATGGCGCTCATTCCCTTCGCTGACATGTTTCCATGTGAGAAGAGGTGTAGGACTCAGAAGGTGGTCGCAATGGACAATGACCAGTCCTAATAGACCTTTTGTGAGTGTCTTTGCAATATCATAAGCAGCCCTTGAGATGAAGTGCTTGTCCTCAATATAGCCTTGTTTCTTCAGGAATAATCTCCAGGTCTCCAAGAACAGCAGTGTATGAATAGCAATTTGAATGTGTTGCTGATGAGGCATTGTTCGGCTCTGATATGCATCAATGAACTCGCCAAATACAAATATGTATACCACAATGCCAAGGTGCTCTCTCGGGTTTTGGGAAGCATATCGAAGGAGCTCGGCGGAGAAGAGACGAGATGCCGCATTGTCATCCTGTTTATCATATTTGATAACATCACGTTCATACAAGGGACCAGAATGATCCAAGGCA
Organism: Armillaria nabsnona; assembly: GCA_030407065.1. NCBI lineage: Eukaryota > Fungi > Basidiomycota > Agaricomycetes > Agaricales > Physalacriaceae > Armillaria > Armillaria nabsnona. The sequence continues at coordinate 4,058,020 of JAUDQA010000002.1, forward strand.
ATGTTGTGGATCTGCTGATAGTGAACGACATAATTCCCCAGCGTAACGACTTGAGCGCCAGTAAAGATATTATTCCGGAATGTCTTCAATCCATGTTTCGAGTTTTGGATGTTAACGAATATGTTGTCATCCAGGCATACAAGAGGAATAGTGATGGGATCTGTATCGTCAGTTGGTGGCTGAATGACATAGTCTTGAATTTTTCCTACTGCTGCAAGATGTCGTTGGCAGTCCCGTTCCACAGCAGCGCCATCTGAAGCATTGCTGATAATTCGGTATCCTTGTGAAATCAAGCCTTTCACCAGCGCGATCTGATGGTGAGCGAGTTCAGGAGCTTTGATTTTTGAACCAATAGGTAGCATGGCCAAAGCCAAAGGTGGTACACCAGGAAGCGGTATCTGTAGGACCCACATTCAAAGCTATGTGATCAGTAAGTAACAGATTGAAAGCCAGGGAGCATATTCTTACTTTTGTTGCCTTGTCCACCGTGTTTTCTTTCATGAAGGTGTCCAACGTCTCTATATCTGGTATCCTGATATGCATGGATTCACCAGTTCCTCCTACTAGGTACCATTCTCCACACTTTTGGCCCTCAGATCGATCTTGAATAGGCTGAAGTGATGGTAGCAACTTCGTATCATCGACAGATAATGCCAAGGGAAGGTTTGTTGGATAACCGTATTCGGTGCAGTATTGTCTTGCCAACTCAAATGTTTGATCCTCGATTCCAAGAGGAAAACGAGGTTTTGAAGACTCTTGCTTTCTGAAATTTGGAAATATGGAACAGTAAGCGTGAAGATAATCTCCGTTGACATTAGTGACTCACGTCAACGAATGAGAAGTCTCCATCTTGAATTGCTGACTCATCATTCGAAGTGCTCTTGAGCTGATAGTTCCAACGACAGAGATGAATTCTCGGTAGTCAGGATTATACTTGAAGTTTTGCATCCCAACACCACGAAGTTCCCGATCTTTTGCCAGCGACATGGTTTCAACAAGTCCCATGAAAACTTTTGCATCTTTGAAGTGGCCAGAGATCACTTGCCGAACAAATTGAACAAAAACTGACTCGTTAGGGTCCTGAATTACATCAGTGAGACCGACATATTAAATCATAAGATAGGGTACATATCTCCGAGTTGGTTAATAAGTCTTCTAAACCTTTATAGCAAGCAAAGAGCCATCCTTGAGTTGGGTTGGTGAATACACTGGGAGTATATTTCATAGTGTCTTCATTGGCTTCACGTTTTTTCCCAAGAGCCTGTTGGAAATTGCGTCCTTCATAAACCAACATGCATGATTTGCAAGGAGTAGATGTATGTAGAGCATGTTCTTCAACATCAAAAGATCCCAAACAAGCATGCTCACCACATGCAAATACAGCCATCACTCTGGGGGAGGTGTCGTTTCGCCAAGTCCTTCTCTGGTATTGAACCATGTAGATGTGCTCCTTTTCATTGTCGCCAAGATCCCAAAAAGATATGCCATATATCTCTTCGCTTAAGACAGTCAAGCTTTGAGAGCCACCCCCAGTAACACCTGCACATTGAAGATACTGCTCGACTTGGGCATCCAGTGCAGAGGTGATTCCGGGACAAATTTTCATGGTTTTCAGCGGTCTCGGAGTGGGTTTCTTCTTCAAATCAGGATCTGGAGTCATTTCAAAATCAAAAAGGGTACACGTCTGAGGATCTGGGCAAGAGGGTTCCTTGCAACCACATTGTTGATGTTCTCTGAAACGCTGGAGGTGACATTTATCTTTCAACACAATCCAGGTCAAACAGCAAGAGCATTTGGCCCGGTTTGGATGATCGGCATCTAATTCAACTGCCGGATCCCAGACAAGGCATTTCTTTCAGAAGTTTATCATTCTCTTTGGCTCGCGCTTATGAACTCCCAACTGAATCTCCAGATTGCCCCTCCTAGCAGCAACAGAGGACCGACTTTGGCCACCATCCTTGATCCCATACTTGATGTGATCAGGAGGAAGACCCTTCTGCACCAACAGAGACTTCTTGATGATGTCTGCTGCTTTTCGGGATGTCGCTTTGCCAGTTTTCTTTAGTGTTACGATATTTTCCTTCTTCTTCAAGACTATACTGCTTTTCTCAGCTGCCGCAGTGGCTACACGACTTTTTGTATCGGAAGGACGTATCAGAGTCTTCTGCTTCAGATTTGCAGCCGTCTTGTGGGTAGTAAAGAATGGATGGATGTCATGTTTGGGACTTAGAGGTTTGTCGGATGCTCTAGTGCGTTTCGGTGGGTGTTTTGCATCTGAATGGAAAGCGAGGGGGTGAGGACATTTGCCTGGAATGCGGGAGTTGATCTGAAGGAATTCTAGTGGTGTTCGGGCATTGACTTGTGCTCGCACGATCTGATCGTTGGGATCTCCATTGATTCTCATTTGGGAGATGCTCTACCACCATCGATGTAAGTATGTGATCAGTGAATGCTAGATGCATGGTACATACCATAACATCCTCCCTGTGTCCCAAATCCATTAATGCGTTCAAAATCTCACAGAATGTTTCCATTCGCTGAAGATGGCTTCTTTTTTTTGTCCACAAGGGATCTCCAAATGCTTCATGCGCAATAGTATTCATGGATATCATGCTGCAGTTAAAGCCATTGCTCTGTATCATGCAAGGTAGATCATTGGAGAGAACAAAATGAAGATCACTGAATTTTTCATTCAGCCAGGCTTCTAGGCGCCCCAAAAAGATGTTATGGCAGGGCAGCTGAAGAGAGTCGCCATAATGAATTTGGCCATTCTTGAAGTCAATCAGACATGCTGCCCAGTGGAACGGTGGAACATGAAATGCGAACAAAAGGTTGTCATAACATTTAGTATGGAACCAGGTGCAGTATTTTTCAAGGTATCTGTTAGCACCGGGATTGTTGAGCCAGACTTCAGCAAAGATCGAGTCAGGGAATGTGGTCGTGGCAATGAGAGTATGAGAGTTTGGAGTGCTGTCATGTAAGCGCAAGGATAACAACGCAGACATCACATCGACAACTGATGTATAGAGGGCCTTGTCGCCAAGAATATCAGCCAGAAATTCAAGGTAGACGTCATCCCCGAAACCAGGTATACATCCCCACCATCTTTTTGTCTTCTCCAGCAATGTATAAACTTCATGTTTAGCACAGCTCTCCTCCTCTGTGAGCACTTCTTGCTCCAACCATGCTAGCGACTGACTCCACAGTAAGGAAATGCGACAAACCTGCCACATGGAATAGAAATATTCCTTCATCCACATCGGATATCGTCTAGGTGGTCCTCCGGTACATCTGTCCATCAATGACTGCTTGCCATCAAACCATGCTTGACCAAAGCTCTCGTGCAGTCGAGTCAAGGTCTTTAACGATGGCACCACAATTGTGGATAGAGTGTCTTCGAGCAAGTTGCCCTCAGTATCAGGGGCATCATAGCTCCAGTCCAGCTCCATCGTGGGTATGACTGCAGCTTCGTCTTGTGGTGGAAGGCCAGCTTGCAAAGCCAATAAAGCAAGGACAGAAAGATCTTCTGGTGGAATCAATGGTCGAAATGGAGGTGGAACAAGGAGGAGCTTCTCTCTGACTCAAGCAACATTAGATGGTACATTTTTGTATATGCGACCACACCTGATCCATTGGTCTTGTTTCCAAGGCGTGTCTGGAGTGTCAAGATCATCATCAGAAAAGACTGGTATGCTATCATGTGAGTCTGAGGCTGGCATAGTTTGTAGGAAAGTAGTAGGGGTGCAAATGAGAAGTTGAAGGGTAGAATTGTCAGAGTGCCAGTAAACTCCACTTAAGGCTTTAGCAAAAAGCAAAGGAACATCAATTTAATATCTCTTGATAGATCATATATTCATAAGAGAAAACAATGACGGAGTCTTCAAAGAACCTTAGAGAAAGCAAAGTGCGCACCAACCATTGGTCCTGCCGACAAGCCAAACAGCCACTAGGTGGGCATGTCCGGACTTTGACCTTACCTTGTTATCCTGCCACCCATCGTCTGGATCATTGTCTTGACCTACTGACCTCCATACATTGTTTTGTCCGGATCCCACCCTGACATATCAGCTTGAAACCGTAAAATTTGTCCTGTTTTTTGCCCTGACCATTGGCGGAATAATCAGGGGTCCTTCCGTACTCTGGTGTGGTAGGCTACTACTTCGAATTGCTGGAAGAACTGGTCACCATCCTTAGAACCCGCCTGCCTGAGCTTCTCCCACTGTGCGTACTTTAGCTGTGCATTGGTGTCCTTCCAGAACCTCCTGCCGAGCTCTGTCTTGAAATCTTTGTAAGACGGATAGAGCTGGGCCCCAGTTGCCGGGTCCTTCCGTATGACCTGCGCATTTAACTCCCACCACTTTTCAGTGTCCTCTGCAAGTCATGAGATGCAGAAGATGACTTTGTGAGGGTGGTGGCGGAAGTGTTGATTGAATATCTCGAAGTGCAGTTCGCACTTTAAGAAGAATCGGGTGATGTTGGTAGAATCACCCTTGAAGTTGTTGACCTCCTTTACGATCTTTGGTTTAAAATCGTCGTAGGGGGCGACGGCTTCATCAACTAGTTGCCAGGGTACTGGCGGGTCTGGGAGAGGTGGTGGTGTGGGATGGAGCAGGAGCATGTATCTTACTGGTGGCGCTGGTGGAGCGGGAGGTTGTGGTGGTTGTGCACCGCCACCTCTGCCTCCGCCGGCTCTGTGACCACCACCAGCAAATGGTAGGTAGCCGCATTGGTACGTTCCTGGTGGTGCCTGTCCCCTGATGTAGGAGAAGGTTCCTGTTGATACTCGGGGAGGCGATGTCGGCGGTTCGTCTGGCATTGGTTCCTGGATCTCAATTTTGGGTGCCGCTTCTTTGTAAGGGGGGAGTTCCTCTATGGGGGCATCTCGGTGTATGTCGTTCCATAGAAAGCAGGGATTTTGCTCTGCTTCATATCGGAGTATGTCATCAGCTGGGAGTCCTCTCTGTTTCTTCATAAAATAATCGTTTCTGGCTTGGGTCTGTCCCCAAGTCAGATCAAAAGGGAGTTTATAAGCAAAGTATGTATAAATACTTTGATAGTCTGATTGCCTGAGAATATCCGGTATACCTATACTTAGGTCATTGATCGTTTCTTCGTAAAATCTAATGGCGTCGGCTAGAGTCATTGCTGGGGGCCCTGGGATTGGAGGACATGTGCTCGTGCGACAACTCGGTGGTTGACTGTGGTTGACTGTCGATGGTGATGGTTGGGAATGGAGTGGGAGGGTGGGGTGGGTGCTGCGGCTCGACGACAGTCTCTGAGGAGCTTGACTCATGTGGCTGCTCTCTGAGGTGCCAGGCGAGTCGCTCCCAGTGAGTCTCCCAGCGAGGGAGGCGTGGAGACCTGACGTTTCGCCAACCGCTGCGTGTTGGGGGGTAAAGGTGGGTGGAGAAACTGGCGATGGGTTCCTCGACTCGTACAGGCTCAGGTGTGAGCTCCCGGTTCTGGATGGGTTGGTCCCATGTTCTGACATCTCCATAGCCTGCTGGGGGAGGGGTATGGTGGTCGGGTGAGGCACAGTCAGAGGGGAAGTAAGCACTGTAGGGAATGTCAACGTTGTCCCAGAACTCCGCTGAGGCAATACCGGCTGTGGGTGGTGGAGTGGGATGCCTATCTGCCCAAGTATCGTAATTGGTGACTGGGGCAACATGTCTAATGCCGCGGCCCACGTTGAATCCCCTGACACAGGCAGCGAATCAGGCGTATGTGCCGGGTGAGGGAGTTTGAGGGATGTACTGGGTATACTCAGGAGAGGGAGGAATGGCAGGGTGGACAAATGTGTGCCTTCCGGGAGTGGGAGTAGTCCTTCTTTCTGGGATGACGGGAGAAGTCGACTCAGGAACAACTTCCTCTTCTTCGCCGATTCTTCCCCCAACAAGCTCGTTGAGTGGGATTGGGCACTGTGGTACGGGTGTGAAGATTCGGAGTGGCTGCTGCTCGAGTGGGATGGCATCGACATTGTCGGAGAGGGTTGGGGTTGTAGTGACTGTGGGGGCAGTGTGGGGTGTCTCAATTCTTCGTGGCGGTCTGCAGAGAGTCCTGAGCATGAGAATGAGGACGAGAGAGAGAATGGTAGCGCTGGGGATTCCAAGTGCGATGGCTAGAGCTTGAACAGTATCGTTCTCCATAGAGGATCTTGGTTAAAGATCTAGAAAAGCTTTGAGCTAATTGTTAGACCCGATATCTCAACAAAGGTAAATAGACAGCGGTATCGTGTTTGTACCGTCACTGCTAAGTCCTGTGAAGTTAAGACGTCAAGGCTAAGGCTTTAGCGCTTAGCGAGAATGAAGGTATTTCAGTATGATTAAACGTTAGCTCAAAGCTAAGGAATATACAGCTTTGAGTAGACTACTTATATACTAGAATGAGGGTCTAATGATAAGTACACCGTGTTAGAAAGGGAATAAGCCAAATACACAGTGACCGAGATAAAGTACATGTCTGTGGAGTATGATGTCACTGGTTACGATGTGAAGACTTATGAAGGTCTGGAGTTGCGGACCTAGGGATAAGAATAGATAAGCACCAAAGATAAGATAAGATAAGAGGCGCTTAGGTAAAGAAATGAATAAGTCATAACAATTTTGTTGGAGTGAATTCTTCTTTCCATATCTTGTCCTTGTATTTGCTGTATGCTTTGCTCCCACGAACAAATCTAACTCATAATGAATGCCAGGCAGAATTTAAGAAGGGCAGGCTGTTGGTTCTTGTGAGTGTGCTCAATAACATTAACATAGGGTCTATTGTATATCCAGTTTCTCTTTATCCTGATACTCTCCCCACTATATTCAGTATAGCATGTATCGTCCTCCTAAATAATTCTTGCCAGAGTCAACCAGCTCTTTTGCTAGCAACTTTGGTCTGGTAGTGAAGAAATTTACTCACCAGGCCATGAAATGGATGCTAGGACCTTCTCAATTATATTCATCATCAATATCATCTGTGGTCAGAGTTTTAGTGGGTTTCCAGACTGCAGGTGGGTCCATCATCTTGCTCTGTATTTTTGATGGGTTCTCGCATCCAGTCATTGTGGGTGATGTGAGAGATGATAAGTTGGAAGGGTAGTATCATTCTGAGTGATGTGACAAAGTAATCCTCAAGGTGCCTCTTCCTCATCCTAGCAAGCTGGTTCACAGTCATTCGTTGCTCCTCTATAAAGCTCTTTCGATGTATGGGCTGAATAAAGCTTGTTCCTTGTCATTCAGATTGTCGGCCAGTTTGATGTGATACTCATCCCCTGATAAGGCATAGCATGGATGGCGTTTGCATCCATCTGTGTATTTTTGTTATTTAAAAAACTTTTGATTGAAATACACAAAAAGAATGAAAAAAATAAGCTGTGAGCACCATTTTTTGAGCTCTATTCAATGGTGAATGAAGATTTATATTCAAAGCATATTCATGATTTCAGAACATGATCCAAATATAAAACCTCATTCACTATTGAATAGAGCTAAATAAAAAAAAAACAATGTTCATAGCTTTTTTTTTGTTCTTTTTGCATATTTCAATCAAAAGTTCTTTAAATAACAAAAATACATGGATGGATGTGGATGCCATCTATGCTATGCCTTATCCACTGAATGTCCACCATGTAAGAGGCTGCTAACAGTCCTTACTCTAGCAGGGTACATGAGTTAACTGGGCTGGTGGACACCATTGAAGGAACTAGATGGTAATGCTTTACTAAGATCTAACCTGCTCACTTGCTTGTACAACTTCTGGATTCCAGAGTTTAGGAGGATGCAATGTGGCAGTAGAGATGGTAGATCAGATAATCTATTTGGAGATAATCCTAATCTTTAAATACTGTATAGCTATGAGTAATCAAAGTGAAGTAATTCTCGTATTTACAAAGGTATAATGAGTCATCAAGCATGAAGGAGTAAGTATTAAGTCCTGTGCTAGCGAGCAACATAAAATGTCCATTACAAAGGTTGGCATTAATGAGTGTGCCATCATCCCACAGTTGTTTAGTTTGTACACAGCCATGTAGACTCTTCTGCTCGGTTGCTCTGCAGACTTTCTGAACAACTACATTTCCATGAACAGTAGACTACAAGTCAATCATCTGGAGCACTTCATAATGCCTGGAAACCTCTTTATCATGATTGAAACCCCATTATTGGCATCAACTCCACTAAACTCCCACTCTCAGACAACAATCTGGAGCATTGGAGAGTTGACCATAGGATGTTTTTATCTTGCATAAAAATGCAATAGATTGACAGTAAATATTTGAATCTTTTTTCTATTATTTGTTTTGGTAATTTTTAGGTTTTTTCAATGCAAATGTCATTAAAGTCTTTAATATATATTTTTAAATTTTTTTAAAGAAAAGATATTAAAAAAACTTTTAATAAAATTTATATATTTCTGGGTGCAAAAACTTTGATTTATATGCAGTATAGTGGAGCCTTTATTTGTTAAGGAGAAAATGATGCTTATAGGATTTGTTCTGGCCAAGGCAGGAAAGGACTGGAGAACATTGTTTCCATCTCCCACTATCTTCTCAACATTGCTTCAGGAAGCTGTACATGTTTGGACTAAGGATGCAGAGGCTCTTATGCAAGATTATTGGGAATCTGTAGTAAAATGAGAAGCTTACCCTCTGATGGTAGAGGAATGGACAACACATATTGCTGGATTTATATAACTTTTCATGACCCACTATGACTTCTCATTGTAGTAAGGTAGATGAAATCCACAGGTGACAGATTGCATGTGGCTGATCATAACACCAATGCTGGACCACAATGCTGCCCAACAAAGACATTTTTGAACAAAATAAAAGCATAGAATGGTTAAAAAAGATAGATAAACGAGATGTATCTTTTTACTTTTTCAAAAAATACCTTCCTACACTGCATGAAGAATCAAATATGTTAGCTCAAAATATTGAATTTTATAACTATTTATTTTTTCCAACTTCTAAGCTAAAATATTAGAAATTTCTCAAATATCACAAATATATTAAAAATATTATCTCAATAGTTTAGTTTAGTATATTGAAAAAATAAATAGTTATAGAATTCAATATTTTAATCTAAAATATTGCATTCTCCATGCAGTGCTAGTAACAGAGTATAAGTGTTTTTATATTATTTTTATTTTTATTTTATTTTTTCTAAAAAGACCTCTAAAACATTGAAATAGTATGATTAGTGGAAGCTTGCAAAATTCCATCCTCAATAAATTGCTACTTATATAATACAGTCTGGTACCTCTGCTGAGTTGTTGAGTCTAACTAAGGCTGTATACTGTCTGTAACCAAACAGTATACTATCTATATATTAAGACAGGTCGATGATGACATAATAAGGTGGACTTTGAATTTTCCAGCCATTGCCATACCCTGGCTAATTTTGGCTGAGTTTTAATTTCGTTGCACTGCCATCACTGCTGCCTCTCTACAGTGATGAGCTTCAATTTCACTGCCTTTGTCATACCTCTACCAATGTTCTACCCTCCCTGGCATGTCTGGCATCCTGTATTAATACAAATTTGATACAAATCCACTGATTATGTATGTTGTAGGCTACAGAGTATTGAGCAACAAGCCATCAAATGACAAATTAGGAGATAGGATTAGGGGCCAGGAGACCATTCAAGAACAGGTAACACATATACATGTGCTGAATATGCCATAATTTGTTTATTATGAGGCTTTGACAAGGCTCAAACCTTCTCTCAGCAGTTAGAAATGGCAAGGAGACCATCTATGCAAAGAATACATGCTATGCTCAGCCTTTCTCTGTCTGTGTAGAGCAATAAGCTGATGATATTACCTGTAAGAATATGTGCTATGCTATGAGATGTAAGTAAGGCAATAAATACAAGAAATACAGAACAGCTCACCTCACTGCTCAGCCTTTCTCTGTCCATATAGAGCAACAAGCTGAGGTGATGAGTACAAATATGAGGTATACATAATACTTTAAAATCTGAGGAAGCAAGGAATATAAGTAGGGATGTGCACCATCCCTGTAGTATGGTGGTTATGTATGGTGTATATAGATATGGGTCTGTACTATGGCTGACTTTAATAACCTAAAATACAGCTATATTCATATGGTTTGAATATGGTCATTGAGAGAGGGACAGATGACTATCTTATATCATACATAATACTCACCCTTTGGCACCAGATATTCATATGTAGATAACTGTATAGACATGATATAGATATGACATCAACCATACCATACCATGGCCAATAATTTTCACATGATCTACAGTTGCATTGCTACAATTGTATCTGTAATGGTATGATGCATATCCCTAAACATAATAACTAAAACATGGAAATGAACAAATAGTTATAATATCCAAAAAGAGGATTGCATTAGAATAATAACAGCTCAGTCAGTCACACATAGTCATAGTGAACAGCTGTATTAGATACATGACCTGTTAGAATAATAACAGCTATAAGACATAGCATAAGAAACAAGTAGTTGTGGATAATAAAAACAATATATGCACCTCAGTCAGTCACACATAGTCATAGTGAACAGCTGAGGTGCAAAGAGGGGTGAAACAAAAGGTATATGCAATGGTACCAGGGGTAACATTTTAAATATAGCAGGTAAGATTGAAGCAAGTAAGAAGAAGTACCGATTGGGGTAGGCTGAATCCTCAATAGATTGTTGCAATGACAAGCAAGAAAATGAGATGACAGCATGTGAGGTGCTTCAGAGGGCTTTGACTTTAACAATTCAGCTATGACATTCTTACCCAGTTCCCATGTCATAAGCAGCCATTGCTATACTACAGTGCAAGCCAGGTAAGTTTCAATTTTGCTGCCTCTACCAAGCCTCTACTCTCCTACAGCAAATAATTGGTGTGACTGGCTTCTAACTGAGTTTCAACTGAGACTACTTATCCATGCTATAGCAACAGCACAAGTATCAAGCAATGAGCAATGATTAAGCAACAAGCTGACAATGAGCATTGAATGTCAATAGATATAAGTCTTATAGAAATTAAAAATGATGACTATAGCAGTCCACCATGTCAGATATCTGAGTCAGAGACATAAGAACCAGAATATATATCTCTCTCTCTCTCCTGTGAGTAATGACAGCTATTAACAATGATCACCCAAATCATGAGAGTCCCTACCTGTCCATTACATGGCTTACAGAAGTAACAGAACAAAGCTTTATGGCACTCATAAAAGGATTTTGCTCTACTGCAGTGGGTCTAAACAAATAATAGAGATTGAATAACATATCTTAGTAAAAAGCTGGGTTTGGGGCAGACCCCAACAAGCCAAAGCCCCGTGTCACAGTCAGGTTGCCGGTGATGAACCTAGAGACTCCTGTGGGCAGAAAACACAAGACCTGTAACAGCTAGCGTAACCAAACACAGAATCTGAAGGCAGGTTCTAGCGAGTCTAGTCTTGCACCTCCATGCAGTGACTATAGTTTCCTGGTGGTGTAGCGAAGTATTGCTATGCTTTGTTATGATTCTCTGAAGGCTGTTCAGAGGCTCAAGGTATGTATGCAAACTTTCCTGGAAGGGAAGGGATGTGTAAACATGGGTGTATGCTGAGCGGGGGCGACCTAGATGTGGTGTGAACTATTTGGTGTCGGAATCCTGGCTACGGTTCCAGTAGAAGATATTCTCCTATACTCGCACACTTTCTCAGAGAAAGGCAGAGATGGAGCTGGTTTAACTATAGAAACTTGTGTTAGTGTCGTTCCTAACTTATAGGAACAGTATGCTGTTGGTGTTAGAGACTAAAGTTCAGAATCCTAGCTACGGATTACCCTTTGAAGTCCTCAGGTATGCAAATTTATGAGACAAGAATGATAAACAAGGCAGTCTTTGTAGGATATTCTGGTTTGTGTTTTAGAAGAGAGGACATGAATCAAGTTATTTAACACTTGGTAGTTAGCAAGTCTTTAGAAGGCTCGCAAAGTGTTGTATCTCTTTAAGAGCGTAGAGATGTTTAACTTTAATTCACGTGTATTGGGTGATATGCGTGGTGTATGTATCCTCTAGGGGATTGTTGTTCTTTCTATCTACAGGCCATTATCTTTTATACTACCAGACTGTACTTGCTAAGTAAGTGAGCTTTTGCTTTTGCTTGATAACCGCAGCACACGATTAGTGAGCGTAGCGAACTATTTGTAACCATAGTCTGCTATGCTATCTGTTATCCTACTGTGCATTGTGTATTAAAAGTTCGCGTAGTTAACTAGACTACAAAAGGTTACTAATTTACTTACTACTTACTCATCCATAGTTAATATATCACTAATCCTTGCTATAGTCTTAACAAAATAAGACACATCCATATGGTTTCTTGGGAATCTGTAGCTTTGCATAGCATACGTGTAGTCAAACCGTGTGACCGTATGGTTCTATCCACGTGTGAAGGCCTAGAATAATGACGCATGTGTAATTTACTGCGGAAGGATTGGCAATCAATGTGCCTTGAGGCACAATGACTCATAGATGAACAAGTTCACGTGGAGTGGGGAATTTAATATGATTCGACCTGTGCCAGACTTGCAACATTTGGTTTACTGAAAGGCTGCGTAAGGGAGATAGGTGATAAATTGTAAGTGGTGTCTGCGATTTCAGAGCGCACAGAGCCTGGAGGCTCATCACTGGGACCCGAGGTATGAGGGGCTGGCAATTGTGACAAAGACACGGGGCGTAGGCTTGTATAGTTGAAGTGCTGACAGCATTGGTCTGTACAATTACAGCCATTGATGTGCTTAGTAACAGCAAGTGGCAAATGGACTAGTGGCTGGCAATAAACACCAATAAACACTAAACCTATCACAAACTCTACACTTATCACCAATGTATTGAATTTGGGCATTTTGAGTATGATAGAAGTACTCTGCAGACTTCAATAATTAAGAAAAGTTGTTTAAAAACTTTTTATTTATTACTAGAGAGCTATACAAGCATACTACTCACACTAGTGGGGTTGGTAAGACACAATTGGGTGAATAGTGACTTGGTTTGAGCTACTGTGCTCACTCTAACTGGGACTGCTTCGAACTAGTGGCTTTCTTGGCCCTATACTGCTTTCTACAAGTGATAAACACTTGACTAGTTGCACTCTGGGCTGACTAGTGGCACTCTTGGCCTAAGAATAATACTTTAAACTTTGAGAACTTGCTTGAACTAACTTTGAAACACTCTTGGCCTTTGCAGGACACTAAAGATTGCTCTAAGACACTTCAATTCACTCAATGCTATGGGTAACTTAGCGACTAGTAGCTGCTTCGTCGAGGTTAAGCACAAAAGCCTTTAATTGGGGCACTAGTAGATCACAATCACAGAAATGGCTTGGCTGGCCACATGTGTGCCTACTCTACTACTTATATACTGACAAACAAGGTACAATTAAGATAAAAATAACTGACTAGAGGGGTATTATTGATAAGAATTTCTTGGCTAGTCATGAATAATGGTGAATAATCATGCAATAGCTGATCTAGAAATGGTCACTTGCTGACTAGTGAGCCTAGGAGCTCCGCTAGTGGTGGTATTATGTATTCTTGGTGCAGCAATGCTCCACTAGTGTCAAGGATAAATGACTAGGCTGGCGAATGTGCCTGTAACAGCTGTTGATCATGATCAAAGGTGCAGCCCGGCTATACTAGTGCCAATTGTAATAGATCTGCATTGCACTAGTTGGATCTGCCACAAGGTTAATCTGTTGCTAATTCATTTCTAAGTCCTGCTTTGAAATCGCCACATGACTTGTTAACCTGACTTAAGTGTTTTATCCCCAGATTGGTCTGCTAGTGACTGAACTTCATGAGATTTGTGTCCTCTGCCTCTTGTTGGGTGCACTAGTTGCATTGCTTGTCCACTATGTTGGAAATGTCCAAATCAGGTTATAATTACTTATAAGATTAAATAATACTGAAATGAGCGAGAAACCCTTATAAGGGGTTATTAGGAACAAGCTCGGAAGGATAAGATGCCTTATCAGGAGTCGGCAACGGTTATAATTACTCTAGTTACGATGCGGAAAAATAATTTATTTCTTTCCGATTTCTGACAGTTTGCATTTATTATTCGAACAGGACTAGAACATGCTTAAGTAAGCCAAGTAATGTATGAAGGGAAAATATACAACCAGGAGGGTCGAACCAGCGACCTTGGATAAGTTAACATTTACATATACAATATTACAGTTACACTACAAGAACCATACTTAATTACTTCATCCAGTTATTAAATGTACTAAAGTCACCTGATCTCATTGCACCTGAGCATTGTTGCTCTTTCTAAGCTCACTTTGGTTGTGCATTCAAAGCAGATCTATTTGAAAATATATGTATAATTCTAGCCATAAACATCTTCATCCTCCAGACCTTCTGTAGCATCACTGGCCCAAACAGTTTCTTGTTGAGCTTCAGTAATGGCTACCAAGAAGAAACCTCATATAGAAACCAATTAAAGAGCATGGAAACCAGTTGAGGTGGCAAGTAGCACATATGATTAAATATCCTGACAGCTTTCGCAGCCTCAGAGGACATAAATTAAGTAGTAGAAGCATGCCAAAGATGTATTTCGCCTTCATTTCACTCGCTCGCTCGCCTCGGACCGTACAACCGCACAGTGATCGAGTGGCTGTGCAACTTCTTGCTTTACTTTTCACTATCACCTCGTCTCGCCTCTACGCCTCCCCATCCCCACCCACTCACCATCCCCCACATCAATATCGGAGTCAATCGCTTCACTACAATGCATTATCACTGCAAGATAGCCTCCACTACACTGATGGAATTGATATCAGTGGCCATCTGCTACCATGTGACTGGGAGCTGAACGAACGAGTACCAAGGATGACAGCGACAGCAAGTAGGACGGTGGCGGTGGGCGATGCGAGGGGTGTGAATGATTGGGGAGACTATACTGGGGGGTCAGGGCATGGCTTTACACATGGAGTAGGCCGGTGTTCACTGGTATGGCATTTATTTTTTTTCATTTCGAAAATATTTATTACTTTCAAGGTTGGCTATGTAATGTATTCATATCAAGCATTTTTAGTGTAGTGGTCAAATGTATTAGGTGGGTAGTCGACGGTTAATGTTCAATATCAATTCTGAGTGATATTGGTACCATTTTTGCATTGGGAAAAAAAAGTTGTCCCTTTTAACGTGCTTATATCCTCATGGGTTCTGTATATGGTAACCAGCCATCTTATCTGGTGATTATATTCTCGGGCCATACCTTATCTCTAGCTTATCAGGGCGATCGGCTTATAAGGCCGAAATGAAATTTCCGACATAGTAGCCCTATTTACTTAGCTCTGCTAGCATCCAAGTCACTAGTATGGCCAGCTGGTAGATTTAACCCACTAGTGGTATTGCATCTAAGTCCTGGCTCTGCTAGCTGCATACTAGGCTAACTATCAGCTCGAAGCCTCAGCTATAGTCCTCTAAGTATCACTAATGTAAGATAGATATGCAATAGTATTATTATAAAATTGCAAAATCTAGGTGTGAATGCGTAGACGGCGTATCACCATCACGGTCATATATATAGCTGTATTTGCTCTAGTAACTTTTTCACTCAAATACATGCTGGTCAAGTCTTTTATGTATAATATATTTGTTATGATTTATTTACTTTTTACTTATCTAATCTGCAACATCGGGCCATTCAGACCGCTTAGCAACCGAGTAACCAACAATGTTCTCATGTTATCATTCGCAAGTCGCATACCAACGCTTCTCTATTGCATATCATTGCATGCTCGAGTTTCTATCTCTCACAAACAGCCTATAGTTAGACCCTTATCTTCAGTATTTAAGTAGTAGCTCTCACTATATGTACTCCAGCTTCGAGCTAAAGTTAATCTATACCGAATTACTCTTGCTAATCTCCCCACTGAGATGCTAAGACATTAGCCCCTCGAAACAATCATTCAGAGACTCAACGGTGACTGCCCGAATGCAAGACAGCCGTTGTTTATTCTTAATTGATTTTTGGGTCTAACAATTAGCTCGAAGCTTCTTACTGCTCCTTTATTGGAGCCTTCATGGAAAGAAACAATGCAATCATTTTTGCCTCTATCATATCTACCGGAACTGTTTTTGTCACCGTGGCTGCTGTAATCTGCTACCACGTATACAGACACCACAACACAATTGTTATTAACCAATCAGTGAACCCACCCACCGACCATGTCCTCCCCCAGCGGCCACCAACAGTCCACACTAGGACACCTGTACCCTCACGCCAAGCATCGATGCTCGATGAGCACCCTCGCTTCTACAGGAGAGGCAAAGAAAACCTTCCTAGGGAGATGGAAGTCGGTGTTCAGGAAGGAAGCGATGGAGATGCTGCCAGAGCAAGACTTCCTTTCATCCAGCTTTCCCCTGACACAACTAGCACCGCCGAGTCTACCCCCAATACTACACAACTCACTTCTGCCAGAGATGTCGCAGCTATGGCCAGGCACCTTGTACGACTTGGAGTGGGGGAAGCAGGCCCAAGCAGGACCCCCACTACAGAGCAACCTACCCTACCACATCCTAGGAGTACCAGAGGGCCAGATTATCCAGCTGATCCCACACTCAGCACAGCCAACTCCACATTCGAGCACAGCATCCTCTGGGACAATGTCAATCTCCCCTATACAGCCTTCTTTCCCCGAAGGGGAAATCCCTATTGAGCGCATACCTCAGAGTGGACCCCAAAGCCCGGCGCCCCTGTCATTCAGTGGGATCAGCCCATACAGATCACCGAGCAGCCTCCCTCCAGAGAGTCATCGCCAGAGTTTGGGCCTCGACCAGCCATTAGACTGCAAGATAGCCTCACCATCCCGCGAAGAAACAACTGGTCCAGTCGAATTACTGACGAGGTCAAAGAACTCAACAAGTATAATATCAACAGGAGACAGGCAGAACAAGAGCAAGCTGCCGTGATAAGAGAGGTTGACCTCCGCTACGCCAGCACTGATAGTGGAGAAGAAGGAGTCATATACCACTCCCCTGGAAGCGCAGACACCGAGGTACTCCCCATGGCGGAGTTTGTCAATGGAATTCTGGGAGGAAGGAGCCCTCCCCACTCCCCATTCCCAAGGCCGCGAGTCCCCAATACTCCCTCGACCGATCACTTTGATGACCATCTCCTGGGCGCTCTACCTCCTAGCAATAGGCAAACTCGCTATGATTCCTGATGTACTCCTTCATGCCTCCCTGATCAACTTACTCAATCATCTTGTCAAAGAACTAGTAGTGGATCAGGATTGGGCTGAACCCTGGCCGGAATAGACTATGCCCATTACCAATACAGCTATATCATAAAGGAAGAAGCCAGGCACTTTGCCTGCCAAGTGTACAATATGATCCATCCCAATCACCTGGTTCAGGTACCAAATCGATATCAACAACCTGAGATTGATTTGCTACCTGATCTCCCAGACCCCATGGAAGATTTGCCCCCAGTGCCGCCACAATGAGCTGCCGTACCTGCCTATGTGTACACAATGCCGAGCTACGTGTATCTCCAAGGGTATGGACCTCCAGGCTCACAAGAATGGTCCCAACTTTTCGCCACTGCCAACGATGGTGTGGGATCATCTAATCAACCCAGCAAACCACCACCTCCGCCAGGACCCCCGCAACCGCCACCTATTGTGCTGCAAAGATGGGCGCCACCCTGCTTCCCTTCGCCACCCAAGCCACCTGACCCACCTAATCCATGGTGCCCGATTCTTCTCGCAGTGCGATATGTACTTCTCCGTTTTCAATCAGTACTTTCAGGACCACCCTCACAAAGTCATATTTTGCACCTCACGCTTCAGAAAAGATGCCCAGACATGGTGGGAACTATGCGCAAGAGAACTAGGGAGAAATGTCTATGGGGATCAGGTGTATCCAGCCTATGAGCAGTTTGTGGAAGAAGTCAGGCGACGATTCTGGAAGGATGCCAACACTGAGACAAAGTTCACGCAGTGGGAAAGGCTCAAACAGAGCAATTTCCCCGATGGCAACTTATTCTTCCAACAATTTGAGTCGTTGGCATTCGAAGCAGGAATTCTTGGCATCAACCAAATGATGATGGCCCAGGTCAAGAAGGTGTGTCAATCCTCGACCAAGGACATTATCTACACCTCGGACGGAGATGTCCTGACTACCTACCAGGAATGGAAGCAATGGATACTCTGGATCAATCATAATTGGCGAACATGGAAAGCAGAGATGGGGGCAGGAGCCAAAGTAACAGAGTGGAAACAGCAGACGAAGACGACACCGTTGTCGAAGGGAAACCAACAGCAGAACAGTGTCCCGGAGAAGAAGACAGGAACTGGTATAACATACAGAGGAATGGGCACACCAATGGAAATTGACAGATTGCGCTCCAAGGCAAAGTGTTTCCAATGCGGTGAAATTGGACACTTCAAACGGGATTGTCCCAAGTCACCAAAGATGAAAGAAGAAGCGATACGGTGACTCAATTACTATTGGGATCACGTCGCCATGCAGGAAAAGACCGACTCAAAGATTGAAGAGGTAAAAGACGGGGCCAAGCAGTAAACGATTCGACTGACTTGGCCAAGGACTTAGTTTCATCTGGCACGCCCTCGTTGCCCACTAGTCAGGCTTATTGTACTTTTGTAGTTGAACATAGACATTTGAATGTACCCATCCACGACTTAACCAGAGCAGAAACTAAGGAAGAATCGAAACAGGCAACCGGGGCTGCCGCCCCCAGGATTGCGCAACCAGCTAAGCATTCAGCAAGTAACTCATTACAAGTGAACGCTGGGAACAAGAAGTCACCCACCATAGTGACACCTCTCACAATGGTGCTGCCCCAGTTGAGCGATTCTATAAGAGTCCATGAAGTGATGAAGGCACAACCAGAGGGGGTAGACAAAGCGCTTCGCATTGACTCTGACAAGACGGCTTTGCCCATTGGCGAAGTGACTCCACGGGGCCCCCATCTCACGGGCAGTTTAGAGGGAATATCTATGGAGAAACCTCCCCTGGTAACAGAGTCTCACATAAGGATATTGAAGTTTAAATCTCCTGGCAAAGCGGAGACTTCGATGAAGAATGCTGACAAGACCATGCACAGCGGACCAATTGCGTGGTCTGATGACCAGCAGCAGAGCAAGAGTCCCAGGACTGTGAGCCAACAGCAAGACAATGGTTGGCACCAGGTCTGCACAGGCCCCGGGAATGGAGAGCGGAACAATTTGTGGAGTCCCAAGGAAAAAGGCCAGGCTGGTAAGACCGTTCATTCAGCACAAGTCAAGCCCACTGCTCTGAGCAGCTCCAAGGTCCAGCCGAACTTGCTGCTACAAGCCAATACTCCCCTGGGCAATCCCAACAAAACTCACAAGACAAGAACTGTTGGATGCACAATGGCCACAACTGCCAAAGGACAGGAAGCTGCTAGCACCCAGGCAGTGAAAAGGGGGCTGCAAGTACAAATAGAAGAAATACCAGATGATGAGGATGATATGAGTTTCCAGTGAAGTCAGAATACTAACAAAAAATCTTGTATAGTTCCTGAGGTGACCTAGCCGATGGTAGCTGAACCAATAGGTTACAGCACAAAGACTGAGAAGGTCCCATCCAAATGGCTCAAACTGTTTGGGGCTGAATGGACATTGTGAGGGATTAAGGAAGCTAAGATGGAGTCAGAAGCGAAGGAAGTTTTAAAGAACTGGATACATAAAGTGCGAGTGGAAGAAGTAGTTGACGAGATGCTCAAGGGGTTATGAGGAGCCACTTGCATTAATGCCTTGGAATGAATGGAGGAGTTACGACAACCTAGGTGATATATTTGCTGAGTAAGTGGGAGTGATAAAGCACTGACAACCGACATCTAAATTGAGGCACTAGAAAATTGCACCTGCATTACCTCCTCCGCCCTGGTCAACAGCGGCTGCACCAGCAGCGCCATCGATCATGCCTTTGTTGAAAAACATAACCTTCCCACTCTGTCACCAGTGACACCTATTACGGTTTATAATGCAGACAGATCAAAAAATAGCGCAGGACAAATCACCGCCTTTGCAGAAGTACGCATCATTATCAGAGATCATGCCAAGTGTATTGATCTAGCTGTCACCGACTTGAAAGACCAAGACGTATTCCTGGGACACAACTGGTTGGCAAGGCACAATCCGCTAATCAATTGCCAGATGGGAAAAATGACCTTTGCCCAATGCCAATGCCATCATATTCTGATACCCTTACCAGATCCAGATCCATATGACAATGGGATGAGGAGCTTGAGGAGGGAGAAACCATCCTTGCGATAAGCTTTGAAGAAGCTATTCGCATAAGGGCAATGCAACACATAGCAAACAACCTAGCAGCAAAGGCCAATGCGGAAAAGAGAGTCAAAACCTTTGAAGAAATAGTTCCCGAATGGTGTAGAGACTTCAGAGATCTCTTTGACAAAGAGAACTTTGACGAACTCCCTGAACCTAAACCGTGGGACCATGCCATCAAGCTTATTCCAAATGCCAGCGCCAACCTTGACTGCAAAGTCTATCCGCTCAATCGGGCTGAACAAGAAAAGCTTGACAAGTTTCTTGACGAGAATTTGTTGAGTGGCTGAATATATCCTTCTAAATCACCCATGGCTTCACCATTCTTCTTTGTAAAGAAGAAGGATGGAAAACTAAGGCCTGTTCAGGATTATCGAAAGCTCAATGAGATGACGATTAAAAATCATTATCCCCTTCCTTTAATCTCGGAACTCATGGATAAATTACATGGCACCAAATACTTCTCCAAACTTGACGTCCGCTGGGGATATAATAATGTTCACATCACTGCATGGAGAATCCAATATCTTGGCTTAGAATATTGAATTCTATAACTATTTATTTTTTCAATATGTTGGTCTGAAATATTAAGATAATATTTTCAATATATTTGTGATATTTGAGAAATTTCCAATATTTTTTCAATAAACAAGAATATAAGAATAATATTCAAAATAATCTCTCAATATTTCAGACCAACATATTGAAAAAATAAATAGTTATAGAATTCAATATTTTAAGCCAAGATATTGAATTCTCCATGCAGTGCATCAAAACTGGAGACGAGTGGAAAGTGGCCTTCAGAACAAATTGTGGACTGTATGAGCCCACGGTCATGTTCTTGGGCCCCACAAACTCACCTGCTACCTTCCAGTGGATGATGAACAATATCTTCAAAGACCTCATCGCATCAGGGAAAGTGACCATTTACCTTGACGATATTTTCATTCTATCAAAGACCAAAGAGAAGCATTGCAAGATCACGCAGGAAGTCTTAACCACCCTACAAAGACACAAGCTATTCCTTAAAGCCAAAAAGTGCGAATTCGAGGTCTTGGAAATGGAGTACCTGGGCGTAATCATTAGTGAAGGAAGCATCCGCATGGATCCAGTAAAGATCAAGGGCATTCACAATTGGCCAGCGCCTACCAAAAAGAAAGAGCTCCAATCCTTCCTGGGATTTACCAATTTCTATTGATGCTTCATAAAGAACTACAGCAAAATAGTGAAACTTATGATGCAGTTGATGGGGAATGACACATGGAAATGGGGAGAAGCTCAACAGGAGGCTTTCGAGCAGCTCAAGAAGCAGTTGGCAGAGGATGTGGTACTTGCGATACCGACAAATGAAGGGAAATTCCAGGTGGAAGCAGATGCTAGTGAAGGGGCCATTGCCGCAGTCCTCTCTCAAGAACAGGACGGCAAATGGAGACCCGTATCATTCCTTTCAAAATCTCTCTCTGTTACTGAACGAAACTATGAGATTTATGACAAGGAACTTCTGGACATCATGCTCACCCTCGAAGAGTGGAGACATTATCTCATGGGCACTTATCAGGATTTCGAGATCTGGACTGATCACCAAAACCTCCAGTATTTCTGAAAACCCAGAAAGTGAACCGATGACAAGCTCGATGGATTACCAAACTTGCTGAATATCACTTCACTCTCCATCATAAAGCCGGAACCGCCAACCATGGAATGCCTCAAGTCGTCATTTCAGACCGAGGAACTGTGTTCATATCCAAATTCATGAAGGACCTCTATGACCTCCTCCAAATCAAAGGGAATCCCTCAACAGGCTATCACCCACAGACAGAGGGGCAAACTGAACGAGTAAATCAAGAAATTGAAAAATATCTTCGAATGTTTATCAATCACCTCCAAACCAATTGGGCAGAATGGCTCTCCTTAGCAGCATTCACACACAATAATTGAACTCATTCCTCCACCAGTAAAAGTCCTTTTGAAGTCAACTACAGCTACCACCCTGCTGTATTACCTGGAACAAAATCCACTACTCCTTTCCTTACCCCCACCTCCGGCACATTTGTCTCCAGAATGCAAGAAATCCATGCTACTGCCAAACAATCACTCAAAAGGGCTGCACTACAAATGAAGGCACAGTACAACAAAAATAAATGCCCAGCCATTGAGTATAAAGTAGGCAACAAGGTCTGGCTCGACACAACAAACCTTCACCTTCCTCGCCCAAAGAAAAAACTTGACGATAAGAGGACGGGCCCCTTTGAAATCAAAAGCAAGAAGGGCACCTTAGCATATACCTTAAAGCTGCCGGAAAACTGGAAGATCCATCCCACCTTTAATGAGGCACTGCTCACCCCATATATTCCCCCAGCATTTCCCAACCAAGAACAACCGCCTCCTCCACCACCAGACCTTATAGACAGAGATGAACATTACGAAGTCGAAAAGGTCTTGGACAGTAGACAACGAACAGTGTGAGGAAAGCAAGGGAAACCACCAAGGAGGACTACAGATTACTTTGTCAAGTGGAAGGGCTATGGACCAGAATCAAACAGTTGGGTACGGGAAAATGACATGGATGCCGATGAGTTGATCAAAGAATTCCTCACTGAACATGTCAATGCTGCAATAGCATATTGACCTCCCTTATGGTGATGCTATATTGATCCTTTCACCGGGGAACAACTATGGTATGATGAATGGGACAACGATGAAGACTGGGAACACCTAGGGGGACATGACGACCCATCAACAGATATGAAATCACCTTTCAAACCGCAGGAGATACCTTAACAGCAGTTGGGACACCTGCCTCAAGGAGGGGGTAATGTTATGATTTATTCACTTTTTTCCTTTTTACTTATCTAATCCGCAACATTGGGCCATTCGGACCGCTTAGCAACCGAGTAACCAATGATGTTCTCATGTTATCGTTCGCAAGTCGTGTACCAACACTTCTCTATTGCATATTGCTTGAGTTTCTATCTCTCACAAACAGCCTATAGTTAGACCCTTATCTTCAGTATTTAAGTAGTAGCTCTCACTGTATGTACTCCAGCTTCGAGCTAAAGTTAATCTATACCGAATTACTCTCGCTAATCTCCCCACTGAGATGCTAAGACATTAGCCCCTCGAAACAATCATTCAGAGACTCAACAGTGACTGCCCAAACATGAGACAGCCATTGTTTATTCTTAATTGATTTTCAGGTCTAACAATATTACTATACTGACCAAGCTTAGTCTCAACCAAAAATCCCTGTTTTAGAGTGCTTGAGATGGCTATGAAGGACTCAGCTATGGTGTTATAGGGTCATGCAAGCATAAATTTGAGTTGGAAAAATTAAAAAGTCCAGAACATTAATTGATTCAAAAGGTCAACTACCTTTCCTTGCATTAGAATATGGATACAAAGTTCACCAGAACACTTGAAAGTCAGGAAGCACTGCCACATGAGTTACAGCCATCAACAGCTATACTGTACAGTATTGCTTAAGGAGCACACAGCTTCGACATGTATACTGTACATGGAAGCTGTTCAACCATACAGTATGGTTATGGTATGCAGCCCTAAGTTTAATTTTCCAAGCTTCATCAAGTGACTAGAAAATACAAGTAGATGAAGAACTTTCCGTGGATATCTAAAGTGAGTTAAAACTTTATAAATCTGTGGCCTTCAAGGGTCAACAATGGATCCCCCCTAGTCTGGGTATCATGCTGAGAGCAACACTAATACAGATCCAGAACAGAAAAGGAGAAGTAGACAGGGCAACTACAAGAATGTATACAATCCTCATGATGGAGATGGTCCATCTAATTTGGAAAATCCAATGCCAACACCACATACAGAGAGGAGATGACAATCCCTCAGGCTGGCACATGAGAGAGGAAGTATGGAGATTATGGATTGCTGTAATCAATTGAAGACTAATGACTGACCACCTTCTAGTGAACAAACACAGGTACAGCTCAAAAGTACTGATGAAGGCAATAGTATTAGCTATATGGAAAGGTACTCTTCTAAATGAGAAAGCCTTACTGGAGAACTGGTTGGACCAGAACCAGGTTTTAGTTGGTATCATAAGAGGCCATGAGGATGGCACTGAGCCCCACACCGACTTGAATAGTCATGCATAATAGTGTTTCCCCATGGTGCTCCCTGGTTTTTGGCTCTCATTGTTATGGATCCTCTCATTTCTCTCCACAGGTGTGTGCCCCCAAACCCAAGTGAGCACTTTTATTTACCTTAGTTAATTGTAGGATACTATGTATTCAATTACAACACTCCATAAAAATAAAAATAAAAATCTGTGGCCTTGAATATAACTTCACTCACCAATACTATAGAAAAAGACCAGACTCTAGGAGCCAGAACATTTATGAATAATATTAGTTATTCTCACTCAAATTCACCACTAGTTTTACAACACGCTCAAATTACTTCATGGTTGCCTATCAAAACTTGGGTCTAAATGCTTGGAAAGCAGCATGAGTGGAGAAGTAGTACCACTGTCATTATGTTTTTCTTGAAAATATCCTTGAAGAGTTGATATAGCTCACTCTAATACTTAATTCAGACTCAAACAAGATCAAAAATTTTTCTTTGCCCACTAAATTTGCCATGTGACTGTGACAGTTATGTTTAGTCATTCCCATATGGAACCCATCACCTGTGGATTTCATCTACCTTATATAAGTAGCTAGTGGATGGTGAATTGATTATTCTTATCTTTTATCCCCAAACCCATAAGTGTGAACTCTTACCATTGGACCTGCGTCAGGTCAGAGAGTGTCATGACTTTGGATCTTGGAGACTAGGAAGACTAGTATTCATTCCTCACACATAGCAATCTACATTACAGATGTCCAACATCAATGTCAGTTAGTTTGCTAGTAATCTGACTGAACTTGAAGTGTCATCTCATACTCAGAATCTACACACACTTTACAGGTCTAAACTGACATTCCAAAAATGCTATTTTTGGCTATGCATGTGTACTAGTCTCCAGATTTTTTTCTTGCTCCTCAAAATGCTTTAGAGGTATCTTCTGTCAGATTTTGTTATTAAAGAGGTATACTAGTCTAATTTAAAGCCAATAATAATCATCTTGAACTGAACTTGGTCAACTGAATGAACTTTGATATAAGTCCTAACACCTCACACAGGTCCATAAACTGACATTGGGCTGAACTTATGGTTGAAATGGTACAGTATTAAGAACAGCCTCATATACCATTGCCCAGATGATAGTTATCAAATGTATCAGGATCTTGAGAAAAAGAGACTGTATAATCTTATGTTGGCAGTGTTACTAATAGATGTATGCCTTGGATTTAGTCGATGCTTTCACATCAATCAAAATACCCATTAATCAAAAGGTGTGCTTAGATAGCTACAGTAGATGTCATGTTATTATAATAGCCCAGACCTTAATTTAGAACCATACTTGTAATTGAAATTTGGGAGAGCTTTCAACATTTGATAGGTAATTATTCTAAGACTAAAATATCTCTACAAGAGAAATTTGAAGTCATACACTTTCAGTTGTGCCTGTTCTGTAAGATCCTGAGAAACTCTGGTTACTGGGGTTGTCAGAGCCAGTACTATTTTCCCCCATTGGCCGAAAGCTAATGTGTGATAATGATCTAGAATCAGTTGACTCCTCATTACTAGAGCTGGATGTTGGACTGGCTGCCACACGTAGCACCAGGAGTGTTGGAGCAATATCCTGCCATATGAAGAGGAAGCAATCAGCCACTGAACAAGACTTAACCCAGAGATCTTTACCCTAATATATGCCGCAACAATATCTGCATAATAGGCAGCCACCAAATTCATGCCCACAAGTGTCAGATACACAATCAGCACCAGTGTATAAATTGTGCAGGACTCAATGAGAGCAGAAATTATGTTTTGGAAGAGAAATAACCTATATGCCAAGCGGATGATTTGATACACAATTAAAAGTGTACAAATGAGGTTTGTCGCAAGTGAGAGCAAGGCATATATCAATGACCAGTCAATATTTTGTTCAAAATCTCCATTCTTGCTGATATCAGCTGTGGAATCAAGGAAGCCACTGAGTATTTGCATAGTTTTCATGACTAAAACATTGAGTGCATAGCATATCTAAAAATGAATAACAAGACTAACTTGTTGCAGTTATAGTACAAATAATCGGAAGCAAAACAATTTTCCACTGACGATCCCAGAGCTCCCAGCAACGCCATATCTAAAGCATATTAGTTATTTTTGATTGACAGGACTAGATAGGCTGACATACGATAGTGACATCGACAAGAAGTGTGGTACTACCACCAGCAATACCACCAATGAGATACCATGCTCTCAACCATGGGCCATCATCCATCAATGCTGAGAATATGCTGTAATAATTATCACCATACTTGATGAATGCGCGAGACACAAATGCCCAATCTATCACAAATGATATTGTTGCAATCATGTAAAGCATGGTGATGATAGTACGTAGAAATGTACTATGTAACTGCTTTGTAGAAGTGACTTGTATTGAGAGTTTAGCTAATCTCCTCTGATGAGGATCTAAAATCAACCTACCTGTAGTCCATAAAGTGACTGCTATGATGCCAGTGTATATACCTGCAAAAGGAATATTTAACAGAGGCACTTCAGGTACAGGGACAGAATAAACTTACCATGTAAGAAGGATTCCAGAATCCTAGTGTTTAGATACATAGCAAGTGTGTCAAAAATGATCCTCTTATCATCTTGGGAAAGGTCAGATGGTGGAATCTCCATGGTAAGTGTAGGTGGAAGGCAGATATGAGCAAAGAGGCATGTTTGTTGCTTCATATACTCTGCTTCAGCCACAGATTCTAATTCAAGGTCATGACAAAGATTTGAACAGATAATCTATTGCCAGTGAGACCATCACAGCAAACATGGACATTAAATAAACTAAAAAGGTCTGTGGCCCCTGTTTCAAGTGAAATGATTTTGACCATACAAGTGTTCTTGATATGTGATTGGTACTGCTTATTGGCAATGGAATGTCAGAGAAATGTTGATACACTAAAACTCCAAAAAGGAAGGAGAAATCAGATGAATGCACATATACTGAGACAGGGATTGAATTGAACCTATTTCATCCATCTTGGTCCATGTGGACCCTTTTACAAAATGAAGAGTTTGTGCAGTTTCCTAGTAGGTACAGTAAAAGATATGTGTCAAGACACTATCTGAAAATGAGTCAGTGGCCATTTTGACCATGAAGTTAGATGCTAAAGCACTCCAGTGATCTGCAAACCAATATAGAGCTCAATAGAAATGGCCCTGATCTGGGCTTGGAAGATCAATTGAGTTCCTAATGGATCCAGCACTAGATGAAGAAGCATCCCATTGATTGTACTACCAAAGGAGCTCCAACATCTACATGGGACATTACTTGATTAGATGAAGAATCTCACCTTGACAACTTGATCACTGACCAATTTTGATGTTTCAATGATGAGGAATGGGTTAAGAGTCTGGCAACATGTTCCAAGGACTCAGCTGATTATCACTAAATAAATAAAAGCACAAGGTAGAGAGAAAAAGAAGCAGATGTGTTGTATTGTGACAAAGTTCCCAAAAAGATCTGTAACATTGCAGTCATTGAAGCTCTTGCGACCGCAGAGACAAGTAGTCCTCTGGTCATCACCCATCTAGGACCTTCCAAGTCATCACTTGTAATGAGATGCTGAAGCCCAGTGCAGTTAGCTCAACAATTTGTTGTTAGGCCAAATGATCCTGGACCATTGCAGCATGCGTACACAAATCTCCAACAATACATAACATAAAAGTGTCAATGCAATAACAAAAAGTCAGTTCTTATTCAAACAGGATAGTGTTTAAAGATCTCGCTTAATTGAGTCCTTTGTCAAAGAGAACATGGATACCCATAGTAGTAACTATAAGAAAAATCAAAATACTAAGCCAAACTGGAAAGGTGCAACATCCAAATGGAATTCAGAATAGAAGACCATATTCTTGTATCTGGTCAAGTATGTAGCATTGCATGATGGCTTTGATATGTGAGGCTGAAATATTGAAATTGAAAAATATTTATTTTTAGCTACACTGGACAAAAGCCAATGTTTTATACCTATAAAAATAGAGAAAATATTGAAAGTTTCTTCATGGTTTCTTCACTGAAAAAAGTTTTAAATTTTCACTATTTTATCCAAAATTTGCAAAATATAGTGAAGTGTTCTAAATATTTTTAATGATTTCTCAGCAAAAATACTCAAAAGAAATTTTGTATATTTTTTATGTATTTGTAGGTAAAAATACTTAAACTTTTGTGCAGTGCTAGTTTTTAGCTTAAAATATCAAAGAAATATGCACAATATTTTTTCTATATTTGTGAAAATCACTTCAAAACTGGATAAAATCACAAATATTGAAAAGATACTGTGCATATTTCTTTGATATTTTAATCTAAAAATTAGCTAAAAATAAATATCTTTTAATTTTAATATTTCAGCCTCACATATCAAAGCCATCATGCAGTGTAGGGTGGAAGATCTAGCAATGATGTCATATCAGTAATATAGATGTCAAAGAAGTGGGCTCATCACCTTGCCTACAACATGGCGCTTGTTGTTTGAAGCCTGGAGTTGACATTTGCATCTTTGATGACTGACTGGTTTCAATCTTCCAATGACAAAGTTATGCTTCGAGAGATCATTGACTCAACAATGATAGGCCTAGACTTCTGTGGCAATGGCAACACCAACTCAGAATGAGATTGGGTTATTAACATAGTAACATGGCAATCAAGGTGATCATGTGTGCAAGTGGGTTCAGGGCACCTCCGTGCAGTAAATCAATTCCTCTATATGCAAGTATACACTGCGACTTTAAGTCTGCAAAGTAGTACTGCTTGGTAGTCAAGTACTAGATACAATGGCTATAAGCTGGTAGGGATTTCTCAAAACGAGAGAGAATGGAAGCAGGTATGACATGAATACCATGAATTCATATGAGAAAATGAGCGACGAGACTAGAAAACATTGCTGGATGGTAATCTGAGTGGGGTGAATGATGAGAGATAGACTAAATGG
The DNA here is from genome assembly GCA_030407065.1 of Armillaria nabsnona. NCBI lineage: Eukaryota > Fungi > Basidiomycota > Agaricomycetes > Agaricales > Physalacriaceae > Armillaria > Armillaria nabsnona. Next base: position 4,087,390 of record JAUDQA010000002.1, read on the forward strand.
TCAGCAATAGTCTATGGGTGAATGAGACAATGAGAAAATGGAGTGGAGAAGATGTGTGTCGAAAGAAAACATGTAACGAGGTGCTGAGGGTGGAATGTTGAGGGAAAACATAGGGCTACAAAAACTGGTGATGATACTGGTCCTATATGGTATGATGGTGCTGTGTCAATGTCAAAACTGGTCTGGTACTGAAACGATCTTATCCTATGTCAAACTAACCTTCAAGTCCTCTCGGAGGACTGATACTATACAAAAACTGGCTGAAACTGGTCCTATACTGATCCTAAGTCTACTCGGAGACTACCCAAGTGGGTGACAATAACTATGGCGAAAGAGAAATTGTATAAACTCCAATAGTGTGAAAGTTAAACAATGATGGCCTATAAAAGATAACGTGGGCAAGGTATGGCATGACGATCACATATTGGCACAATATGAGCATGTACCAATAGTGTTAAGAGCGAAGAGCGAGTGTCAAGAGACTCTTCACAGTTAAAAACCGTGGAATAATTCTGGTGAGTTTCAAGAGTTGATGTGCAATCAAGAATATGCAGGGTAAACGGTATATTGCTGTAGAACAGTGAATAAACGTGGTTTACTGTCACTAGACTAGAGTGTGAGGATATTTGATGTAGTCTGGTCAACTAGAGATGAACTGCTGTAACTACGTTTTCTGGCTAGTTTTTATACTACAAGTATGAATTTATACATAGAGTAAATATGTGAGACTTAGTAAGGCTGTAAGGCCTTGGCTTTGTAAAATCGTAGGAAACATATGGTCTTTTTGGCTTCTGAAGTAACATCAACTTGTTGACATTGCTGTGTATGGACACGAACCATATGGCTTTGCTGAGCGATGAGTGGATCATTATGTGCTGTTTAGCTGTAGATTTCCAGGCGATAGTCATTGTACTGAGGAGTATGTGCAGGGCTATGTTTTCTTGAGGCCTTGGCGAAGTAACAGCCTTAGTAAACATGGTCTGTAGTTGCCATAGCTGCAATTGTCATGGCTGGGAGGGTACTCACATCAATCACGTCATTTTCATTAAGTGATCAATGAGCATGTCAACTAACACTGTATGATGGCTTTGATATGTGAGGCTGAAATATTGAAATTAAAAGATATTTATTTTTAGCTAGTTTTTAGATTAAAATATCAAAGAAATATGCACAGTATCTTTTCCATATTTGTGATTTTATCCAGTTTTGAGGTGATTTTCACAAATATAGAAAAAATATTGTGCATATTTCTTTGATATTTTAAGCTAAAAACTAGCTAAAAATAAATATTTTTCAATTTCAATATTTCAGCTTCACATATCAAAGCCATCATGCAGTGTAGGTGCTTCTGAGTGATGGGATAATTCTGTATTGGGGTGATTGTCGATTAAAGGTGCCTTGCCATGATGGAATATGACAATTATGATGTGTGGCAAGATGGGATGGATAACAAAGTGCATGAAGAGTAGTTGCCATAGAATGAAAGTAATATCAATGTGTGTGCAATCTTTCATTTGCTGAAAGGCTGTTGAAGGGATAGTAGCATTAATCAGCAGGTAAAATCCATGAATTCTGAGCATACAGAGCCTGGAGGCTCATCAATGACTAAGTTGATTGTCACAAAAGAATTAGAAGCAGGGAGCAACAAGAAAAAGAAGCGGACATGTCATAACAATGTGACAAGTTTCCCCAACAAAACTGTGACATTGCAGTCATCAAGCTCCTGGGTCATCTGATTGTTGGCGTATTTGCTGCCCTCCAAGTTGTCCCTTGAAACATGATATCGAAACTCACTCCAGTAGAGCCCAGCAATTGGTCATTAGCTGAAATGATTCTGGACCATCACAGCATGGGATACACAAATCTCACTGACACCAACCATACACATGTGTGAGTTTCAACAAAATTTCATTTCTTATCTGACGAGGACAGCATTTGAAGACCCTGTTTAATTGGAATCTTTGTCAGATTTACAGAAGCAATAGAAACAGTTGGCCAAACTGCAAGGGCACAGCTCCCGCACAGCATCCAAACGGAATCCAGAATAGAGGACTGCATTCTTGTATCTGGTTGGGTGAATGATCTAGCAATGATCTTGTATCAGTAACATAAACAATGTAGAAGTAAGCTCATCACCTTGAAGATGACAGATAGCCTTGAAGTCAGACTGGTGCTTGTTGTTTGAATCCTGGAACCAATGTTTGAGCCTTAATAATCATAGTTTTGATAAAAGTAGGACCCTAATCACAAAGGTCAGCATGAATTTACACCCTAGCAAAGCAAAGGAAATGATCAGAGATCTTGGGAGGAAAATCGTCTCATCGGGTATGCAATACCCTCTGAAGTAGCAAATATAGAAGATAACATCATGTGAGAAGGAAGAACAAGAGTGTCATAAGTGAAGGAATCTATGCCAGGCAAGAGCAGTGTGGCACAAAACTTTGAAGCTTGGGGGTATATTCAAGAGCCACACCGCATCTGACCGTAGAGTCAGTGACCTGTCACTTTCAAAAGAAGCCAGCATAGTGTACCTCTGTAGCATCCACATCACATCCATGTCTGGCATTCCTCAGTGATGGTATTGTAAAAGATGGGAATGGTTGTTGTGATATATGATAGAGAAGACAATTGAAATTGGAGTGACGTGGTTACCGGTCTGGGTATGAATCAATCAGTCAGCATTTTCATGGATACATATACACATTGTTGTTGTTATGGTCCCGCATGCCAACGTAGACTGGGTAGACACCGTTGATTATTCAGAGTGATGCACAATCAAGACATAGACGACAGGGTAAAGATGAGATATATCCTGATAAAACAAAATTCAATGGCAGAAACTCCTGTGAAGATGCTGGCACTCATGCTATTCTTCTTTGTCATGTCTCCAGCTGCCATAACGATAGATAAACAAACATGTCAACTACCTGCCAAGCCTTTCCAGTTCAGGTGCACTCAACACATACTCTGTAAATGGATATCAGATCATTATTGTTGAGGAAGAACAATAGTATACTAGCTGAAAGTCCCAGCATGCTGCAAGTTAGTTTCATGTCTGAGCAGGCCAGCAGAGGCACACATTTGAGGAATGTCAGGGACAAGACAAAGAGGGATAAAACATCAGACAAGAATAATCAACCAATTATGTGATTAGAGGGTGTTGGCAATATGTGCTCTATTTAAAGACACAACCATATGTCCTTTCCCACAAATGACAATTTATTAAACAGTCAGATCTCTCAGACAAAACAAGCCTAACCACTGCCTAGAATTCTTCACTAAACCGTGTGTTGAGTGTTTTCTTGTTTATTATCAATATAGGTTTCTTAGGGCATCTATAATGGTTGGAGGCTATAGGCACTGGAGAATCTCAATCCCTGAAGGAGCATTGACATGTGCATTGTATCCATGAGGTTGTGAAAGGATTGATAATTGACACAATGTACAGGTGGTTTTGAGCTTGTCATCTGTGTTTTGGTTGTTGGAGCCGCTGCCATGAAGTCAATTAGCGAATCCTTTGATGGTGTGAGCAGTTCACTAGTATTCGTCTGACATTGTTCACTAACAGAATAACTAGGCTTGGCAGCTCAGACAAATTTTGTCCTGTTTTTGTCCTTTAAATGAGTGGATTTCCTTGTCGCCATGGAGGGGGGCCAAGATATACCTTGCAAGAGTTGTCTTTGACCATCTATGGCCATCTCAACAATTAGGGCTATCTGTTCCAACATTGTGAGCTTCGCTACCAAAGCTTGGTGTAACCACCAATTTGTCTTGCATTTGCCGATCTGTTGTGTCCTATGTTACTTTTTTCTGGTTCTCTCCATGCATGTCATAGATTTCAAGCTGATGATGGTCTATAGATATTCTGTGCTTTGCTTTGAGGTAGGCTATTGCATTTTGATCAGTCGATTCTTTTGCACATGATGCTATATCTTTTATATTTGCTATTTCAGAGGATGTACATCCTATGAACCCATTCTTCCACCAAGATCTCTGATTTGTTTAACTTGCTCACCTTGTTTGAAAGTCGTCTTGTGTTAACATCAGCGTACAGGTCATATGTCCATCAAGATGGGTCCATTTGGCACCATTGTAGGTGTTTCTATTATTCTTGAGGATCTCAAGAACACCATGGAGCTTATCACGGCCTTCTGTGTCTCTGACTAGGCACCGTCTTTCAGTATATCATGCTATCAAATAATCGCAAACCCTGAATTCAAAACTGATAAGTACTATTGTATTGATACAAACCTGCAATGCCAGCACCATTGTTTTCATTCAAATACTGTTATTTCCAACAGATCTTGAGCTGATCTGAATGATAATTAGTGGAGCTCCCAGTAGCCCTAATGTTTGACCCTTCTTGACCCTTCCTGTTGATTTGTTGAGTGTGCCTCCTGGCACTCCCCACCTTCTATAATCTTTCCACCTTTGATGAGATTTGTGTCACATGTTCCCCAAGATTTTGATCCCTTCTGGATTGGGCTAAGAGGTGATAGAGTATCCCCCCTCATCCTCTTATGTTGTTACATCTTCTTTGCTCATAGATCTTCTCACTGTTGCCTTGTGTATTCACTGTGTGTATGTTTTTGTCAGATATTTTGTCAGCTAGTATCTCGCATGAAGATCCAAATAATGATATCAAAGAAATCTAGTGGGATAAACTAATCATACAATGTACTTGCTGAGAGTGGGGCAGAAAGTAAACTGTCTTCATGTTTATCCTTGGTGATGTCATCATCATCTTCTCCATTCACCTGACCAATCACAAGCCAATCATCAATACAAGCTTATGCCCCGTGTCTTTGTCATGATTGCCGGACCCTCGTACCTCAGGTCCTGGCAACCTGACTGTGACACGGGACTTTGGCTTGTTGGGGCCCACCCCAAACCTGGCTTTTTACTTGGGAGTGTCAGACTGTCAGTTATAAGTCTTGTAAATGGCAGATAGATGCTATACTATTGCTCTTGAATTACATCTCTTTACCCCTACATCTACATCAGACTCAGAGCTCAGAGTGTTCTTTGAATATCCTCTATCCCTACATATTTTGGATTCAAAGTAGGGCTTCAATGCCTTTGCATTGTAATATATATTCAGATGACTGGTCTACAGCTGTATGAATAATGGTGTGAAACTTGAATGTAAGATAAGGCTCATGTTAGGAAATAAATTAGTGTGCAATACCAACTAAGTTCTAAATGGTCTCCTTGTATATGCATCCAGGTGTTACCGCATAACTATAGTAAATATCTATAATAAACCTCACAGCATTGACACTGGTGCCACCTGAGGCTGCTGAGAAGCTGTACCTTGCAGGGATATGACTGTCAGTGAGGGCCAATATGTGTAGCATAGCTGCATAGTGGTCAGTAATGCATGTATAGTATGGACTCTTGTAAGCCATGCTTACAATGCATAATGATGCATACTGACCATGGATCCTGATTTGACATACTGATCCTGTGGCACAATTGATGTCAGATATATATCTCACTGGAGGCATCCTGCTTGTAGCTGTAGGTGTTGTGGCACCACGTTTCTCCTATACATACTGTATGTATGTATAGACACCTTCTTCCTTCTTCCACATCATTGCATTTCATATAGCCTTCCCCACCCATTTCACCTTCTTTCATCATCTTACATACCATAGTTTCCCCAATTGGAGTTTATTCCTGTTTGCTCTTGTGTGTTCTCATGAGTCACCTCCAGTGGCCACTCTCAGAAGAGAGCAGCCTTTCAACTCTGGCCAATCACTTTCTTAGAGACAGTGATCAGAATCCAATATCCTCCTCCTTGTCAATTCTACCTGCTGGGTAGGGATGCCCACCATACCATATGTGATCACAGCTGTAAGCTGTATGGTAAAAGAGTCTCAGTGGTATGGTATGGGTTTTGCCCATATACTGTACTATACTTGTCCCTATATGGGTAGCAATTAGGAGGACAGTGACCTATCTTGGGTCAAAACATTATATTTTGTTAATTACACTCACGACATGTATAAATTAATAGGTACACCTCAATTTGACCTACCCATACAAATACATCCATAAAAATTAAATTCCAAAGTGCTGATAGTATAGGTACAGGCCTGTATATATGGTACCCATATCCACCATATGTACAGGTATGGTGGGCATCCCATGCCTTATGTGAATTAGTAACAAATTAGCATGCCATCTGTATTACCTATATTTGAATGATCTCAGGGCCTGTGATACTACATGTCAACTTCACATCCTCAGCTTGTTGACTCATTCAATGCTGCACAATGCTTGTTGAACTTGCTCAATATTCACATTGTAGCCTATGACATGTGCAGTTAGTAAACAGTCTATGCTCAGTGACTAATGTGTGCCAGCCATGCCAATTATGTGTCATGGAGGGATTGCAGAGGCAGCAACACAGTGAAATTGAAGCTCATCACCATAGAGAGGCAGCAGTGATAGCAGTGCAATGAAATTCAAACTCAGCCAGCATTGGCCAGGGTATGGCAATGGTCGGAAAATTCAAAGTCAGCTTATTATGTCAGCTACCTGTCTTAATATATAGACAAGCCTATGCCCCGTGTCTTCATCATGATTGCCAGACCCTCGTACCTCAGGTCCTGGCAACCTGACTGCGACACAGGACTTTGGCTTGTTGGGGCCCACCCCAAACCCGGCTTATTACTATGATATCTTGTTGAATCTCTGTTATTTCTTTGGAGCCACTGCAACAGAGCAAAATGGTTTTCATGAGTACCATAAAGCTTGTTCTGTTACTTCTGTAAGCCATGTAATGGATTGGTAGGGACTCCCATAATTTTGGTGATCATTGTTAATAGCTGTCATTACTGGGAGAAGAGAGAGAGATATGTATTCTGGTTCTTATGTTTCTGACTCAGATATCTGACATGGTCATTATTTGAGGCCTGATAAATTCTATAAGACTTACATCTATCAACATTCAATGTTCATTGCTCTGTTGAAAGTCAAACTTGCTATATACCCTGGCTGGATATTTCATACAACAATTAACTTACCTTTTACCACCATGATGTCTGTTCACTATGCTTCGCCCATGCCCATGGGTCATATCCCTGAATTCCAACATGCTCATTACTTGATACTGTGGTATTTCAACTGTATCTTCATAGGGTGTTATGTGTTATGCTGTACAGTATATATACCTTGTAATTTGTACTCGTCACCTTGGCTTGTTGCTCTACACAGACAGAGAAAGGCTGAGGTGAGCTATTCTGTATTTCTTGTATTTCTTGCCTTACTTACATCTCACAGCATGGCATAACATAGCACATACTGTACAATTTCAACCATAGCTTCATGGGGTGCTACACATTATGCTTTATGACTAGATTGTCATAGCTTCATTCACTGAAATATAATGTAAATTACTATATTAGTGTCTCCAGTGCCAGCTGGCTGCAAAAAGTTCCCAAATTAGGCTGATACTACCTCTCAAAAGTGCTTTTTACATGTTATGATTTACTGTGAGCTTCACTGCATGGTTAACAGTCAAAATCATACAGTATCCTTACAGGTAATATCATCACCTTATTGCTCTACACAGACAGAGAAAAGCTGATTATAGCACATACTCTTTGATTCTGATTGTAGCTTCATGGGGTGTTACATGTTATGCTTTATTCATAGCTTCATTCACAAAAATATAATGGAAAAGTACCATATAGAGTTCTCTGGTGTTGGAAGTCAAACTCACTATATACCCTGGCTGGATACTTACTATATTTAGGTAGATTACTATTTGCATATTTGTGTTTTCATATGACAATTAACTTAACTTTTACCACCATGACATCCGTTCACTATGCTTTGCCCATGCCCATATCCCTGAATTCCAACATCTGACACTGAAATTCCCAAATTAGGCCAATACTACCTCTCAGAAGGGCTTGTTACATATTACAAATTACTGGGAGCTTCACTTCACAGGGTCCTGTTATGTGTTACATGAATTAATGGTCAAAATTGAACAGCATTCTTACATGAATGGTCTTCTCACAAATTCTACTTGCTTAGAAAAGGCTTGAGCCTTGCCAAAGTGTCATAATAAGCAAATTATAGCATAGTCAGTACTATATGCATTACCTGACCTTGAATGGTCTCCTTGCCCCTATTCCTACCTGCTAATTTTTCATTTGATGTTTGTTGTTCACTCATTGCTCAATGCTTGTTGTTTGATACTTGCTTTGGAGCCTACAGCATCCTGTCAGCATGCATAGTTAGCAGATAGTCTCAGTTCAGGAAATACTGGATGCTAGACATGCCCCAATGATTTGCCATGTGGGGATGAAACACTGGTAAAGGTATGCAGAAGCAGCAACACAGTGATATTAAAGCTGAGAGGCAGCAGTGATGGCAGTGCAACGGAATTGAAACTCAGCCGGAATTAGCCGGAGTATGGCAATGGCCGGAAAATTCAAAGTCAGCTTATTATGTCAGCTACCTGTCTTAATATATAGACAAGCCTATGCCCCATGTCTTCGTCACGATTGCCGGCCCCTCGTACCTCGGGTCCTGGCAACCTGACTGCGACACGGGGCTTCGGCTTGTTGGGGCCCGCCTCAAACCCAGCTTTTTACTAACATATCTTATTCAATCTCTATTATTTCTTTAGAGCAAAATCCTTTTTATGAGTGCCATAAAGCTTTGTTCTGTTACTTCTGTAAGCCATGTAATGGACAGGTAGGGGCTCTCATGATTTCAGTGATCATTGTTAATAGCTGTCATTACTCACAGGAGAGAGAGATATATATATATTCTGGTTCTTATGTCTCTGACTCAGATATCTGACATGGTGGGCTGCTACAGTCATCATTTTTAATCTCTATAAGACTTATATCTATTGACATTCAATTCTCATTGTCAACTTATTGCTCAATCATTGCTCATTGCTTGATACTTGTGCTGTTGCTATAGCATGGATAAGTAGTCTCAGTTGAAACTCAGTTAGGAGCCAGTCACACCAATGATTTGCTGTGGGACAGTAGAGGCTTGGTAGAGGCAGCAAAATTGAAACTTACCTGGCTTGCACTGTGGTATGGCAATGGCTGCTTATGACATGGTAACTGAGTAAGAATGTCATAGCTGAATTGTTAAAGTCAAAGCCCTCTGGAGCACCTCACATGCTGTCATCCCATCTTCTTGCTTGTCATTGCAACAATATATTGAGGATTCAGCCTACCCCAACCGGTACTTGTTCTTACTCACTTCGATCTTACTTGCTATATTTAGAATGTTACTCCTGGTACCATCACATATACCTTTCGTTTCACCCCTCTTTGCACCTCAGCTGTTCACTATAACTATGTGTTGGACATTATGACTATTAGTTCATTTCCATGTTTTAGTTATTATGTTTAGGGATATGCATCATACCATTACAGATATGACTGTAGCAATGCAACTGTAGACCATGTAAAAATTATTGGCCATGGTATAGTATGGTTGATGTCATATCCATACCATGTCCATACAGTTATCTACATATGAATATCTGGTGCCAAAGGGTGAATATTATGTATGGCATAAGATAGTCATCTGTCCCTCCCTCAATGACTGTATTCAAACCATATGAATACAGCTGTATTTTAGGTAGGGCTGTGCACCATCCGTAACTGTCCATATACCATAATGTTGACTTCACAGATGGCTTCGGTCCATACAATTATGGCTGTCATGGTTGTATATACGGCCGTATTGGTTCTGGTGGGGTACAACACTATCACTGGCTTGAATGAGGTCCTTGATGCATATTGAACAGCACAGCGTACTGTTTAACACATCTTGAATACATTAAGGCCATGGAATCGACCTTTATTAGGTAGCTGAACAGGCTTAGGGGCCATCCTTATGGCATCATACTATCCTACAGGCTGAAATTTGAGCTGTAAATTGCACAGCATGTGTAAACACATAAAATAAGATGATAGTGAGTCATTTAATTTATGTTAAAGAGCACCTTCAAGCCTCGTAAACACACATTTATCATTTGCAGCACTGCCACACAAATATGGCCATCGACAGCCGCATTGTACAGTATCACTTGAAGGGCTCATGGTTTTGGTACGTATACTGTACATGGAAGCCATACTACCATACAATACGGTTATGGTGCGCAGCCCTAATTTTAGGTCATTAAAGTCAGCCATAGTACAGACCTATATCCATATACACCATACATAACCACCATACTACAGGTATGGTGCACATCCCTACTTATGTTCCTTGCTTTCTCAGATTTTAAAGTAGTATGTATACCTCATATTTGTACTTGTCACCTCAGCTTGTTGCTCTATATGGACAGAGAAAGGCTGAGCAGTGAGGTGAGCTGTTCTGTATTTCTTGTATTGATTGCCTTACTTACATCTCATAGCATAGCACATATTCTTACAGGTAATATCATCAGCTTATTGCTCTTCATGGAGAGAGAAAGGTTGAGCATAGCATGTATTCTTGCATGAATGGTTTTCTTGCCATTTCTAACTGCTGGGAGAAGGCTTTGTAATAAGCCAGTTATAGCATAGTTAGTACATGTATATGTGTTACTTGTCCATGGATAATCTCCTGGTCCCTAATCCTACCTGCTAATTTGTCCTTTGATGCTTGTTGTTAACTCATTGCTCAATCCTTGTTGTTTGATACTCACTTTGGAGCATACAACATCCTGTCAGCATGCATAGGTAGTCAACAGTCTCAGTTCAGGGAATACTGGGTGCAGGACATGCCCCAATAATTTTCCATGTGAGGTTGGAACACTAGTAAGCACTGTAGAGGCAAAAGGCAGCAGTGATGGCAGTGCAACATAATTGAAACTCAGTCGGCATTGGCCAGGGTATGGCAATGGCCGGAAAATTCAAAGTCAGCTTATTATGTCAGCTTTGATGCTACCTCTCTTAATATATAGACAAGCCTATGCCCCGTGTCTTCATCACGATTGCCGGCCCCTCGTACCTTGGGTCCCAGCAATCTGACTGCGACATGGGGCTTCGGCTTGTTGGGGCCCACCCCAAACCCGGCTTTTTACTAACATATGTTGTTGAATCTCTGTTATCTGTTTGGAACCATTGCAATGGAGCACAATGGCTTTTATAAGTGCCATAAAGCTTTATGCTGTTACTTCTGTAGTAAGTCATGTAATGAACAGGTAGGGACTTCCATGATTTGCATGATCATTGTTAATAGCTGTCACTACACAGGATTGACACAGGAGGGCAGGATGTTGTGATATTCCGGTGATATGGCATGTCTCGGCATGCTTAGTAAGGAGGAATCCAGAGGAAATAGGTGGAAAGAGAATATATTATGAAATAAATAGTATAAATACAGCACACAGACAGAGAATGCTCCTTGTGAGTTTCTCTACCCAGTGACTAACAGCCTAACAGCTGGAGTGCATTGCATTCAAATCACAATACAGGAGAGATATGTATTCTGGTTCTTATACCCCGTACTTGGATATCTGACATGGTGGGCTACCATGATCACCATTGGAGCTCTGATAATTTCTATAAAACTTACATCCATTGACATTCAATGCTCATTGCTCAATATTCATTGCTTGTTGCCTGATACTTGCTTTGTTGCTATAGTGTGCATAAGTAGTCTAAGTTGATGCTCAGTTAATATCACAATGGCTGTTTATGACATGGTAACTTAGTAAGCCTGTGATAGCTGAATTGTTGAAGTCCAATCCCTCTTAGGGATGCCCACTGTACTGTATACAGTTATGGCTATAAGCCATATGGCAAAAGGGTTTTGACAGTATGGTATGGGTTTGGCCCATATACTGTACTGTACTGATCCTGTATACCATATATGGGTGGTATTTAAGAGCATAGTGACCTATCTTGGGTGAGATTTGTGGTTAAAACATTATATTTCATTAATTCCACTCACTACATGCAAAGAATAGGCATACAACCCAATTTGACCTACCCAATGCCTGTACAAATACAGCTGTAAAAATCCAATTCCAGAACACTGATGATACAGGTACAGGTCCATATATATGATACTCATATACACTGTATGTATGGGTATGGTGGGCACCCCTAATCCCTCTGGAGCACCTTGCACACTGTCCTCTTATCTTTATGCTTGTCATTGCAATGATTCACTTCTTTGACATTACGACTGTTAGTTCATTTCCATGTTTTAGTCAGTACTTACATTCTCTTGCCTGCTCAGACTTTAGAGGACTGTTCAATTTTGACTATAGGTTCATGGGGTGTTACATGTTATGCTTTATAGACAAATTGTCATAGCTTCATTCACTGAAATATGATGGGAAGTTATCATATATAGTGTCTCCGCCATCAGCCAGCTGCCAAAAATTCACAAATTGGGCCAATACTGCCTCTCAGAAGGGCTTGCTATGTGTTAGTGAATTACTGGGAGCTTCACTTCACAGGGTCCTGTTATGTGTTATATGAATTAACACTCAAAATTGAACAGTAGTATATATACCTCATATTTTGTACCTGTCACCTCAGCTTGTTGCTCTACATGGACAGAGAAAGGCTGAGCATAGCCTATATTCTTATATGAATAGTCTCCTTGCCATTTCTACCTGCTGAGAGGAAGGCTTGTAATAAGCAAATTATGACATAGTCAGTACATGTATAACAATAGTATATGCATCACCTGTCCTTGAATGGTCTCCTGGCCCCTAATTTTACCTGGTAATTTTCATTTAATGTTTGTTGTTCACTCATTGCTCAATGCTTGTTTGATACTCACTTTGGAGCCTACAGCATCCTGTCAGCATGTATAGGTAGTCAATAGTCTCAGTTCAGGGAATACTGAGTGCAGGACATGCCCCATGTGGCAATGAAACACCGGTAAAGGTATGCAGAAGTAGCAACACAGTGATATTGAAGCTGAGAGGCGGCAGTGATGGCAGTGCAATGAAATTGAAACTCAGCCAGAATTGGCCGGGGTATGGTAATGGCCGGAAAATTCAAAGTCAGCTTATTATGTCATCATCCACCTCTCTTAATATATAGATATAGATATATAGATATCATCTTCCTAACATTTCATAGATTCACTCTGGAGTCTCAGAACTCTTTCTATGAAGCCAAGCATTGAATATTGAATGGTGAGCTCAAATCTCAGGGGATTAAAGGTAAGCAAACATTTGGCTTCATGAGCAACTACTCAGCCTTTCCTTTCCAGGTCTAATACCACAATTGTACACTATGTCTAATTACTATCCTTTTCAATCAGTGGGATGCCATCTATTTTTCATTCTGTCAGCTCCTAACCTTTATCTCTGGATGCAGGTGTAAATATGGCTATAGTTATGGATGAAGCTCTCTGTAGATCAAGTCTTGATGGAAATACAGGATTTGGATGTGTTCTTACTCCTTTTACATTTCACTCACCAACAGAATGCACACTTACACCATTACAGATTTGCTCAGCCTTCTTGCAAGTGTGGAGCATGACTATGAGATGATGAAGATGACACCCAGTGCCAAGGGTAGCAGTGGCCAAGACAAAATCCATACAGTGATGTGTGTGACATGTTATAGCAAGAGAATTTGAAGGTTGCAAAGATGGTAGCATGATGTCTTTTGTATATGGGTATCATGACCATCTATCTTAGTAAGATTACAGTAAGTGATTAGCTATTTTATTTCCTTTTCATTTGACTTACCTGGGTTAGAGGTGTAGACCATGTATCCCCATGCATTAGGTATATGCCTACACCTTTGAACATTTTAAGTCTGGTCCCATGATGGCCCTAGGGATCCACACTGTATTCATATACTGATATGACTATAAAAAATATGGTTGCCATATGGGTACAGATGTCCCATACCCATCACTGTACTCCAGCATTGATGAGCCTGTATGGTACAGTGAGGCTCTGTATATACCAGTATGACTGTTGTAGGGCTATATATATTTTTTCTAAAATTGCATAATGTATTTAATAAATTTACTTATATAACTATGGTGCAAAGTTTTCCTCCTCCTCCTCAATGGCAAGAAGCTCTTCAATAGCATTTTTGGCAAGGCAAAGCATATGCTTCACCAGCATCAGAGTACAAATTGTGTTGGGTTTCAAGCATGATTAGCACAGGGAGATGGTGTCCCTACTCCTAGAGAAAACACATTCTACAGCAACTGCAGAGCCTACACACAACCATCAGTAGCTACAATATGACATTTGAAGGAACTACACACCTGGGATTGACAGTAGATCACAAGCAAGGCATGAAAGTTGAGGAAAATCATAGCAATGAATATACCACCAATTGATGGGATTCATGGTCCAAATATTCTCTTTGGGGAGTGAGAAATACCATTCAAGCTCATCTTCTGTCACTGCAGCATCTTCTTCATTGTTGTAACAAGATATGAAGTCCACCTTTTGAGGTGAACCATCATTTTGCCTTGATCTTGATGGACCAGGAGATGACAGAGAAGTGTTGAGCTAATCAGTTTGTACTGCCAAACCTAGCAAGAAGAATTAGCCATTCAAACAGGAGAGAAATAACATGCCCCACTCTGAAATATTAGACTGAGACATCCACAAGACTGTTGGAAATATTGAGATATATTGCTTCATGATATAATAGATGAGGGAAGTACAGTCACAGCTCGCTAATGTTGGTAAGGGAAAGAGTTAGTATATTGTAGAATCTTCAGAGCTAAGAAGGGTGAGCAAGAAGAGGACTAAGAAGGTGGTAATGCAAGAAACAGAGAAGTTGACATGGCAATTGATGAGAGATTGATATCAATCATGCCTCAGAGACCGGTGTTGATGAGCCTCCAGGCTCTGTATGCTCAGAATTCATGGATTTTACCTGCTAATTAACACTACTATCCCTTCAATGGCCTTTCAGCAAACCAAAGATTGCACACACATTGATACCACTTTCATTCTACAGCAACTACTCTTCATGCGCTGATACACTTGGTATCAGGCTACATGTAGATTTTGTGATTTTTTATCAAATAACACAGTCTACAAGCGGTACAGAGAGCTATAGTGAAGGCTTTACACTGTTAGCTAGAATACTACATAAGATAGTGAGCAATACAGTATAAGAATGGACTTAGAAGTGACATCTAGATGAGTCAACTCTATAAGCCTTCAAATACTGAATGCTATTCCCTGCCCCAAAAACAAAGACTATTTTAAAAGTTGGAACCAAGGGACACATCTAGATGGGTTACAAACCTAAAGCAGAACAAAGAAGGACTAGATTACTCGTCATCTCGACGACTTGAATGAACCTAGAAAAGAAATCACTAAGTCCACAATAGTTCACCACATGAAATGAATGTAGTCTAAAACACAAATAAACTTGGAACAACTGAATAACCAATGCTTGGCACCGAGAAATAACCAATGCTTGGTGCTGAGATAGCTAAAAGATCATGCAGTGATTGAGGCAAATACAATCTCGGTCCAACAGTCGATCATGATTGGTGGTTACATCCTTGAAATACTGCACAGATTCATAGTATTGAATAGGAATCCATGCAGCAAGGCATGAAGAAGAAGCAAAGAGTTCCTATGGACCATTAGGGCACTCCTCAGCAATAGAATAACCACTAGTCATTCAGCCCAACTAAATAGAAATCTCAGAATGGCACAATCCTTGTAAATTAATTACTCATTGTTTGTATTGATACCCAAAGCTCATACCATAGTTACTTTTAGATACAAGCTCCTATACCTAGGCTAGGAATCATATAAATTAGCAGCAACTAGACACATAATGGAAGGAAAGCATTCCCCCATGTTTGTGCTAGTAGCCTTATAGCTACCTAATCAATCACTGGTTTAATTGCATATCCTCGACTGAAGTGAATTAAAGTTTACCAAGTCAACCCAAAAGGGTGGTTATAAGTAATCTAGAAGAACTAAGTAGGAAGAAGAGTTGTCCCTATGTTTGTGCCTTGCTAGTTAATTGAACTGCTCCACATACAAAGGCCTCATGCTTCCTCACCAACTAAAGTGATCTAGATGTGCTAAGTCGACCACAGACCAAAGATGTTGCCTAGTTGAAGTGAATTAAGCCCTAGAACACTTTAAGTTCAAACAGTTAATTGAGTCAGTGTACTCTGTGTACTCTTTGTAGAACTTTGGTTCTTTGTTGCAAGTGCGTGTGCTTGTGTTGTAATTGAGTCCATGTGCTCCAGAGCCATTATGCTCTTTGTAGACCTCTAGGTCTTTGATTGTTCAATTGTTAAAGCTTCCCTAGTTAAAGCCTTACTGGCTCTTCTAGATGAAGTTGTTGCAAGTCTAAACCACTCAAATTATACCTTACAAAACCCCCATGTCCATATACCTCGCTATCATGATTAGTGTATCTCGTGTAAACACTTCTAGAACTTGAATTGAAGTTGTTTTGAAGCAAACCCAATTGATTATCAATATCTAAGTACACCACAAGTGCTTCTACTATACTCACCCTCAAACTTAACATTGGTAATTGTGTGTGTGTGTGTGATTTAGTGTCTAGATTGACGATCTAGACACTTGTTGCATTTGCCTGCTGCCTGTTACCGAGCACATCACCGTAACCCATACTGTCAAGTTGTACTTGAGATGGGCAATGGTTCAGGTACAGTGCCTGTATAAGTCCATCCATATGGACTGTAAATACTGGTACAGTGCAGATCCCTAGATGCCTCCCCCCTCCCCCCCCCTGGCTTCATAGAAGTTATAAGATGTGGGTGAAGAAATGCACCACATCCTTGTTTAATGCTGCAGCATCCAAAGGCTTGTAAAACACAACAAACTGAAACATTAATTGCAAGCAGTACACTGTTGTTGTGTCTTTCTTGGTTTTTTCAGTGTTGTAGTCATCTTGGCATGCTACAACTTGGTGAGTAAGAACCTGTTGTCAGGTCTGGTAATGGACTGGTAGAAAACCGGCAGAGTAGTGCCATACCACATCATTCCACATGGCACCACATCACCTAATCAGTCCATGTGGCAACACGTCATTGACACGTAGTTAGAATTACAGTATATAAACCCCCACAAGAAATGAATACTCAGCTTTTTACCTACTTACAGACTACAACCAATTTTACTTGAGTACCTCTGAATAGTCATTCAGATATCTCATGTGAGTTACAACTGAGTCACTCATGCACAACATATCAACTTGAACCCACTTATCATCGCCATCATTGCCGAGAATGGCCATCACCTCATATTATTTCACACCATCACACCATCACATTACCATATTGAGCTTTGAAATCAAAGCTCAATCACACTTATTACATGTTGACTACTGTTAACTACCCTGAGCATCAAATAAGAGAGCTCGATACCACTACCAAATACCCTCCTTCACTAACACTTCTATCCCACACAAAGCCTTTGCCAATCCTACTATAGCATTCATGCTTCTCCCCATCAAACTGATGTCACTGCACAGAATAACATCTGTGCAGGGAATTCTACTAACCCCAACTTCCCCTGACACTGTGTTTCAAGGCTAGTATAGTTTAAGATGCACACAGCAGAGTTCAAACATACCAAGTCCAAAGATTCCTGATATGTATACCATCAATTATCCCAGACCTGGATGAGGCTGAGTATCATCATGTCCTGCATCAAGAGTCTGACCCTAGTTCATATGTGTCATAAAATTCAGCATAGACAGATTATTTGTCAGGGAGCTAAATGCAAATTATTGCTTTGCAGTTGTTGTCAGACAGGACGATCATGCTTCTAGGCAAGTTTTGTATCATCAGAAGCTTGTTCTGGAAGAGAAATATGCACATAGTGAATCAACCAGGTACCTATCAGTAAATTTTTGCTCAAGAGGGCAGCAGGATTCAAGAAAGACACATGGCATACATTTTTGCATTTAAGAATGGCCTGGACCCCTTTCCTGCCATATATGACAATAACATGTACATATTAGGACAGCTTAGTAACACAATCTTAGTTACCAGAGAGATGCCAGTATGTGCCAGTTGAATCCCGAGAGTTGCCAGGTGGCTACTCTATCTCATTTTCATAAGGAACACATCTAAGATGAGTCTTTTAGCACTAAACAATCTCTATTCACATGAAGCCATTGAAGTGATGCTATATTGGACCACCAGGTAAGTCCTAGAGTATTATATAGCCTAAAACAGGTCACACAAAGTGTATGTCACTTTTGTGTTTAAGGCTCAGACCCCTCCCCCCCTCCCCCCCTACCTTATGTGCCAGATTTTAGCCATGCCTCCCCCTTGGTTTTGCTAGTTTTGACACATTAACCAAGCATTGTTTGTGTACAAAGTAGGGATGCTCACCGTACCCATGTTACGATTTATTCATTTCTTTACCTAAGCACCTCTTATCTTATCTTATCTTCAGCACTTATCTATTTTTATCCCTAGATCCACAACCCCAGACCTACTCCAGACCTTCATAAATCTTCACATTGTCACTGTGTATGTCATAACTCCATGGACGTGTACTTTATCTCAGTCACCGTGTATTTGGCTTATTCACTTTCTAACACGGTGCGCTTATTATTAGACCCTCATTCTAGTATATAAGTAGTCTACTCAAAGCTGTATATTCCTTAGCTTTGAACTAATGTTTAATCATACCAAAACACCTTCATTCTCGCTAAGCGCTAAAGCCTTAGTCTTGACATCTTAACTTCACGGGACTTAGCAGTGACGGTACAAACACGATACTGCTGTCTATTTACCTTTCTTGAGATATCGGGTCTAACAATTAGCTCAAAGCTTTTTTCTAGATCTTTAACCAAGATCCTCTATGTCTAACGGTACCGCCCAAAATCTAGCCATCGCACTTGGCATCCCCAGCACTACCATTATCTCTCTTGTTCTCATTCTTGCACTCAGGACTCTCTGCAGACCGCCATGAAGAATTGAGACACCCCACACTGCCCCCACAGTCACTACAACCCCAACCCTCTCCGACAATGTCAATGCCATCCCGCTCGAGCAGCAGCCCCCCCGAATCTTCGCACCCATACCACAGCGACCGATCCCACTCGACGAGCTTGCTAGGGGAGGAGTTGGCGAAGAAGAGGAAGTCGTTCCTGAGTCGACTTCTCCTGTCATCCTGAAAGAAGGACTACTCCCACTGCTGGAAGGTGCACATTTGTCCACCCTGCCATTCCTCCCTCTCCCGAGTATACCCAGTACATCCCTCAAACTCCCTCACCCGGCACATATGCCCGATTCACCGCCTGTGTTGGGGGATTTGACATGGGCCACGACATCAGACCCGTCACCCCAGCCACCAATTACGATACTTGGGCAGATAGGCATCCCACTCCACCACCCGCAGCCGGTATTGCCTCAGCAGAGTTCTGGGACAATGTCAACATTCCCTACAGTGCTTACTTCCCCTCCGACCGCACCTCACCCGACCACTGTACCCCTCCCCCAGCAGGATATAGAAATGTCGGAATATGGGACCAACCCATCCAGAACCGGGAGCTCACACCTGAGCCTGTATGAGTCGAGGAACCTGTCGCCAGCTCCTCCACCCATCTTCACCCCCCAACACACAGCGGTTGGCAAAATGTCAGGTCTCCATGCCTCCCTCACTGGGAGCAACTCGCCTGGCACCTCAGAAACCAGCCACGCGAGTCAAGCGCCTCAGAGACCATCGTCGAGCTGCAGCTTCCACCCTGCCCTCCCACTCCATTCCCAACCATTACCATCAATGGGAGACAACAGTCGACCACCGAGTCGTCGCATGAGCACACGCCCAGGCCCCCCAGCGATGACTCTAGCTGACACCATTAAATTTTATGAGGAGACAATTGATGACCTAAGTATAGGTATACCAACTATCCTCAGGCAATCGGACTATCAAGATATTTATACATACTTCGCTTACGAACTCCCTTTTGATCTGACTTGGGGACAGTCCCAAGCTGAAAACAATTATTTCATGAAGAAGCAGAGAGGACTCCCAGCTGATGACATACTCCAATACGAAGCAGAGCAAAATGCCCGCTTCCTATGGAACGACATACATCGAGATGCCCCCATGGAGGAACTTCCCCCTTATGAAGAAGCGGCACCCGAAATCAAGATCCAGGAACCAATGTCAGATGAACCGCTGACATCACCTCCCTGGGTATCAACAGGAGCCTTCTCCTACATCAGGGGACAGGCACCACCAGGAACGTACCAGCCCGGGTATCTACCATTTGCCGGTGGCGGTCACGGAGCTGGCAGAGGCAGAGGTGGCGGCGTGCAACTGCCACAACCTCCTGCTCCACCAGTGCCACCAGTAAGGTACATGCTCCCGCTCCATCCCACACCACCACCTCTCCCAGACCCGCCAGTACCTTGGCAACTAGTCGACGGAGCCGTCACCCCCTATGACGATTTTAAACCAAAGATCGTAAAGGAGGTTGACAACTTCAAGGGTGATTCTACTGACATCACCCGATTCTTCTTAAAGTGTGAACTGCACTTTGAGATATTCAATTGACACTTCCACCACCACCCTCACAAAGTCATCTTCTGCATCTCACGACTTGCAGAGGACGCTGAAAAGTGGTGGGAGTTGAATGCACAGGTCATAGGAAAAGATCCAGTGACTGGGGCCCAGCTCTATCC
This sequence comes from Armillaria nabsnona, assembly GCA_030407065.1. NCBI lineage: Eukaryota > Fungi > Basidiomycota > Agaricomycetes > Agaricales > Physalacriaceae > Armillaria > Armillaria nabsnona. The sequence goes on from JAUDQA010000002.1 coordinate 4,108,009, forward strand.
GTCTTATGAAGACTTCAAAATGGAGCTCGGCAGGAGGTTCTGGAAGGATGCCAATGCACAGCTAAAGTACGCGCAGTGGGAGAAGCTCAGGCAGGCAGATTCTAAAGATGGTGACCAGTTCTTCCAGCAATTCGAAGAACTAGCCTACCACTAGTGTTGCCGCGACTTGGCTTATCTCAGCTTAACACCGAAGTCAACTTTTGAGTCGCCGAGGATAGAGGGACAGAAGGAACAGCTGCGCTGTCACCAACACTACCAATAATTCTTGTGAGTGAATACATACTTCAGATTATCTTCCATTTTAAACAAATTGTGTAGCCAGAGCAAGCTAAGTGAAATCAGCTCAAAACTGACTTTGGCGTTAAGCCGAGATAAGCTGAGTCGCAGCAACACTACCTACCACACCGGAGTACGGAGCAACAACCAAGTCATGCTCCATCAGATCAAGAAAGCCGCCCACCAGATGAGTAAAAATACTATATACTCGGCTGACAGAGAGATACCAACTGATTACGAAGGCTGGAAGGCTCACCTCCTATGGATCAACTACAACTGGCGCCTGAAACAGGCAGAAGGATCTACGGCGGCACCAACACGACCACAGAAGATGACCACGCCTACTAAGGGTGGTCAACCAGCAGCTCCCGTACCATCAACAAAGACAGGGACAGGGACAACCTATGGAGGACGTGGCACGCCGATGGATGTCGACGCAGCCAGGGCAGCATCGGTATGCTTCCGATGTGGCAAGAAAGGCCACTTCAAGCGCGACTGCCCCAATGCACCCAAAACCCGGGAAGAGAGCATACGTCGCGCAAACACATATTGGGACGCCCAGGACAAGCTCGCCCCCATTGAAGAAGTAAAAGAGAGCGCCGAGGAGTAAATGATTCGACTCACTTGGCTACAGACTTAGTTTCAGCTGGTATGCCTATTGCATGTTATCAATGTACTTATATACCTGTTGTAGTTACCCCCGCGCATTCAAATATACCTGCGACTTCGCAATCAGACCAGAAACTAAGCAAGAATCAACTCTCTGTCCCAGCACCAGATGTCATGGTAGTTAGACTACCAATGACTAAACGTTCGGCAAGTAACCCATTATGGGCAAAAGCATCGGACGATAAGTCACCTACCATAGTGACACCCATCTCAATGGCGTTACACCAGTCTAGCGACCTCTCTGGGGTGCACGCAGTGACGAATGTATGACTGGATGGCCCAGGGGAACAAGCAGCTCCTTTGGAGTGTCTCGCCCCCCCTGACAAAGCGGCTCTATGGAGTCCCAGCCTCGCTGGGAGTTTCAATGGAATAGCTACGGCGAAACCTCCTCTGGTAAAAGAGATCACCATACACCTACCAAAGTCTAAATCCCTTACACAACAAGGGGCTTTGGTGATGGGCATGGACAACCAGAAGGCGATAACCAAGGACGAACCGGACTCAAGTAAGGGCCCCCAACTAGTTGCCAATGCCTGTCGAGACACAGGGCGACTTGAGGATGGGGGAACGCCAAATGAAACGAGGGACCTGCCAAAGAACATGGGCTCGAACGAATCAGGTGAAGGCGACCGTAATACGGTGTCAGCCCAATCTGTCACCCCTTCACAGGGTGACTCCTTTGTGCAACGCACTTCCTGTTCCACAACCAACCAGAAAGCCGCAGTACAGGAAGCTGCTAGCGCCCAGGCAGTGCAAAGGGGGCATCAGGTAGCTTTTATTGAAAAAGTATCTGACAACGAGGACATTACAAGTTTCATGATGAACAAGAAGACTAATTTAATACCCCCTTTAGAAACTGCGGTGACCTCGCCAACAGTAGTCGAGCCCTCACAGGTCGACGCGAAGGCTGAGGAGGCCCTGCAACTCTCACACACTTATACTAGTGGCGAGACCTACAGCGAGTGGCTCAAACCATTCGGAGCAGAATGGACTCTGCGCGGTATAGTACAAGCCAAAACAGAGTCGGAGGCAAAGGCAATCCTAAAGAATTGGATTCACAAAGTGTGTGCAGAGGAAGTAGTCAACGCAATGCTTGAAGCAATGAGGGGGATGGAGCAAATCAATGCACTCGAATGGCTCGAAGAACTACAACAGCCAAAATGATACATTAGCACACTAAGCAACGAAGGGAAGGACCTGGTTCTCCCCGTCGAAATTGGAATACCAGGAACCTCTGCCCAAATCGCTACAACTGCATTGGTAGACAGCGGGTGCACCAGCAGCGCCATCAATAAAAAGTTTGTCAAACAGAACAACATCCCGACTCACACAACAGCCGCACCAATTCCTGTCTATAATGCCGACAGAACCAAAAACCAAGGAGGATCAATTACCAAATATGCTGAGATCAGTCTTAAAATCAGAGATCATTCGGAATGAATAGATCTAGCTGTAACAGATCTCGATGATAAACAGATCTTCCTCAGTCACGATTGGTTAGCCCAGCATAATCCAATCATCAATTGGAAGATGGGAGGATTAACATTTGCACGGTGCAAATGCCGCAAAAACCCATTCGTACTACCCGATGCGGATCCCGACAATAGGTGGGACGAGGAGCTGGAGGAGGGAGATACAATTCTTGCAATAGACTTCACGTGGGCTATACTCATACATGCTTATCATGCTAATGACTTAGCTGCCGCAGCCAACACAGACAAGAAAACAAAGACATTTGAAGACATGGTCCCAGAATGGTGTTGGGATTTCAGCAATCTATTTGACAAAGATAGTTTCGATGAACTTCCCAAACCAAAGACGTGGGACCACGCAATCGAACTTCTTCCAAATGCGAACGCCAATCTCGATTGCAAGGTCTACCCTCTTAACCAGAACAAACAAGCGGAACTCGATAGATTCCTGGACGAGAACCTCTCAAGTGGATGAATAAGGCCCTCCAAGTTGCCCACGGCTTCGCCTTTCTTCTTCGTCAAGAAGAAGGATGGCAAGCTGCGACCAGTACAAGATTATCATAAGCTTAACGAGATAACAATCAAGAACCAATACCTGCTTCCACTCATCTTGGAGCTAATGGATAAACTGTGAGGTGCCAAATACCTTTCCAAACTTGACGTTCAATGGGGATACAACAATGTGCGTATCAAAAGTGGCGATGAATGGAAGGCAGCATTCAGAACTAATCGAGGGTTGTTTGAACCCATGGTTATGTTCTTCGGGCTTACCAACTCGCCCACCACCTTCCAATGGATGATGAATGACATTTTCAAAAACCTCATTGCATCAGGTGCCATCACCATCTACCTTGATGATATCTTAATCATGTCCAAAACCAAGGAGGAACATCGCCGCTGATGAGCCTCCAGGCTCTGTACACTCAGAATTCACGGATTTTATCTGCTAATTAATGCTACTAGCCCTCCAACGGCCTCTCAGTAAACCAATAATTCCACACACGGCAATACCACTTTCACCCTATGGCAACTACTCTTTGCGCGCTTTGTTAATCCATTCCATCTTGCCACGCATCACAATTGCTGTATTCCATCATGGCGCGGCTCCTTCGATCACAAATCATCCTAAAACGGAATTAGCGCGTCACTTCTCATAGCCTCATGGAAGCACCAATCAATCACTTAATGAAATGACGTGATTGCCGCGGCCACTCATCCATCCAAGATATTTCGAGCACACGGCAATTACAAACCGCGTTTTACTAAGGCTGTTACCTCGCCAAGACCTTGAAATGACATAGACCCAAGCGTGCACCTCAGTATAGAAGCCATACCTCACCAGTCCGCAGCTAAACAGCACTGTGCGATCCGTCCATCGCTCCATGAAACCATATGGGTTCGCGACCATACGCGGCAACATCGACAAGTTGCTGTTACTTTAGAAGACAAAGTACCATATGTTTCCTATGGATTCTAATAAGCCACGGCCTTACAGCCTGACTAAGTCGCGCATGATTACTCTATTTATAATTTCGTACTTGTAGTATAAAAACTAACTAGAAAAACGTAGTTACAGCAGTTCATCTCTAGTTGACCAGTCTACGTCAATTCTCGTCACACTCTAGTCTATCGCCAGTAACCACGTTTATTCACCATTCTACGGCAATATACTGTTTCACTAGCATATTCTCGATTGCACATCAACCCTTGAGCTCACCAGAGTTATTCCATGGTTTAACTGTGAAGAGTCTCTTGACATCCGCTCTTCGCTCTTAACACTATTGGTACACACCCGTATTGTGCCAATATGTGATTGCCGTGCTCTATCTCGTCCCCGTTATCTTTTATAGGCCGACATCGTTTCACTTTCACACCATTGGAGTTTTCACAGTTTCACTTTCGTCATCATTATCGTCGCCCACTTGGGTAGTCTCCGAGCAGACTTAGGATCAGTTTAGGACCAGTTTCAGCAAGTTTCATATAGTATCAGTCCCTCGAGTGGACTTGAAGGTTAGTTTGACATAGGATAGGATTGTTTCAGCATCAGACCAGTTTTCGACATCGACACAGTACTCTCGCGTCGTATAGGACCAGTTTCATCGCCAGTTTTTGTAGCCCCACGTTTTCTCTCACCAGTCTACCCCAGCACATCGTTTAACGTTTTCTCTCACCACCCGTTATCTCTACTATGTTTTCCCATTGCCTCGTTTGCCCATAGACTATTGCCGACCGTTTAGTCGTTCTACCATTGTTCACTCAGCACAGATTAATGTCTAGCGGTGTTTTCTAGTCTCGTCGCACATTTTCTCATACGGATTCGTGGTATTCACGTCATACCCGCTTCCGTTCCCTCTCACTTCGAGAGATCCCTACTGGCTTATAGCTATTGCATCTCGTACTTGACTACCAAGCAGTACTACTTCGCAGACTTAAAGTCGCAGTGTATACTTGCATATAGAGGAATTGATTTACTGCACAGAGGTGCCCCGAACCCACTCGCACACACGATCACCTTGATTGCCGTGCTACTATGTTAATTACCCAATCTCATTCCAAGTTGGTGTTGCCGTTGCCACGGAAGTCTAGGCTCATCACCGCATTACGTGCGAGGTTCTAAAGGTCTTACAAAGGAACAAGCTATTCCTTAAAGCGGAAAAATGCGAGTTTGAGACCTTGGAAACCGAGTACCTTGGGGTTATCATCAGTGAAGGGAGCATTTGCATGGACCCAGTCAAAATCACGGGAATTGCAGAGTGGCCCATTCCAACCAAGAAAAAGCAGCTTCAGTCATTCTTAGGCTTTACCAACTTCTACCGACGTTTCATCAAAGGATACTGCAAGGTCGTCAAACCTATGACACAGCTGACAGGAAACGATCTGTGGAAGTGGGGAAAAGCGCAGCAGGATGCATTCGAAGAGTTGAAGAGACTACTGGCCGAAGAAGTGGTACTGGCAATACCCATGGAAGGAGGCAAATTCCACATAGAGGCAGATGCAAGCGAGGGAGTGATCGGCACTGTATTGTCGCAAGAGCAGGATGGAAAATGGCGCCCAGTCACATTTCTGTCCAAGTCCCTCACGGTTACGGAACGAAATTACAAAATCTATGACAAAGAACTGCTGGCCATTATGCTAGCCCTGGACAAGTGGAGACACTACCTAATGGGAGCAGTTCAGGACTTCGAGATATGAACAGATCATCAAAATCTGCAATATTTCCAAAAGCCCCAAAAGCTTAACCGATGCCAAGTGCATTGGGTAACTGAGCTTGCCGAATACCATTTCTTGCTGCATCATAAACCAGGAATGGCAAACAAGAAAGCCGACTTACTCAGCCGACAAGCAGATCACGAGCAGGGACAGGAGGACAACAATGAGGTTATAGTCCTCAAACCCGAGCACTTCCGGGCATTGGTCATGCCCACAATCAAGGAAGTCCATACCAAAATCAAGCAAGCCACGCTTGACCACCACTGATGGGACAAAAACGTATCCGCGTCCCTTAACCATGACCGAGGGATGAAGCTAGATGATGGTTTGATCTTCTATGATCACCATATCTATATTCCCCAAGATCATGCGTTACAAGGAGAAATCATTGCGATACATCACGACCATAGGACAGTGGGACACCCAGGCATTGAGAAGACCAAAGAACTCATCCTACAGGAATATTGGTGGCCTAGGATGAAGAGAGACATAGAAGCCTATGTCCATGCTTGCGAGACATGTCAACAAACCAAGTCGAGCACTCAAGCAAAGGCAGTGCCTCTCCATCCCAACGCCATACCCTCCCGACCATGGACTCACATCTCCATAGACATGGTCACTGGTTTACCTAGGTGCAATGGTCAAGACACTATCTTAATGATTGTCGACCGATTCTCCAAGGAAATCATACCAATAGCTTGTACCACAGAGCTGTCATTGGAAGGGTGGGCCAAAATCCTACATGATGAAGTTTATGCCAGACACAGAATGCCTCAGGTGGTCATCTCTGACCGAGGCTCTGTGTTCATCTCCAGGTTTATGAAAGACCTCTATGACTTGCTACAGATCAAGGCAAACATATCCACTGCCTATCACCCACAGACACATGGTCAGACTGAACAAGTCAATCAGGAGGTTGAAAAATACCTCCGGATCTTCGTCAACCATCTCCAGGACGACTGGGTAGAATGGCTCTCTCTCGTGGCTTTCGCTCACAATAACCGCACCCATTCCACCACAGGCAAAAGCCCCTTCGAGGTTAACTACGGCTATAATGCTGACCTCCTCCCTGGCGCAAAACCCCGAGCACCCTTTAGAACACCAGCCTCAACCACATTCATTTCACAAATGCAAAAAATCCATGCTGAAGCCAAGCAAGCCCTCAAAAAAGCTGCCAACCAAATGAAAGCCCAATACGACAAAAAGAAGTGACCTGCAGTCGAGTATCAAGTAGGAGACAAGGTTTGGCTCGATACGACCAACCTCAGTCTGCCACGACCCAAAAAGAAACTCACAGACAAACGAACAGGTCCCTTCCCAATCGTCATGAAAGTCGGAGCGTCAGCATACAAACTGAAGCTTCCAACGGGCTGGTGCATTCATCCAGTCTTCAACAAATCACTCCTTACCCCATACATGCCACCTGCATTCCCAAACCAAGAACAACCACCTCCTCTGCTGCCAGATCTCATCGACAGCGAAGAACACTATGAAGTCGAGAAAGTCCTTGATCATAGGGAGCGCAAAGTCAGGGGAAAAGCCGGGGAACCAATGCAATGGGTCACAGACTACTTCATCAAATGGAAGGGCTATGGGCCAGAATCAAACAGCTGGGTACGAGAAAATGACATGGATGCAGAAGAACTCGTAGACGATTACCTCGCTGAGAAGGTAAACTGTACGGATACACCAATTGAAGATTGGCAATCCTATACGGACCCATTTACCAGATGAAAAGTTTGGTATGACCAAGAACTAGACTGGGATCAATTTGGCGGCCACGACAACCCTTCGACAGACACGAAATCGCTGTTCGAACCAACAGAGATATCTTGAAGCATACGCGGTTATTCACGTCAATGCTTGCCTAGGAAAAGGGAGACCAAATCTACTAGCAGTTGGGACACCTGCCTTAAAGGGGGGGTAATGTTATGATTTATTCATTTCTTTACCTAAGCACCTCTTATCTTATCTTATCTTCAGCACTTATCTATTTTTATCCCTAGATCCACAACCCCAGACCTACTCCAGACCTTCATAAATCTTCACATTGTCACTGTGTATGTCATAACTCCATGGACGTGTACTTTATCTCAGTCACCGTGTATTTGGCTTATTCACTTTCTAACACGGTGCGCTTATTATTAGACCCTCATTCTAGTATATAAGTAGTCTACTCAAAGCTGTATATTCCTTAGCTTTGAACTAATGTTTAATCATACCAAAACACCTTCATTCTCGCTAAGCGCTAAAGCCTTAGTCTTGACATCTTAACTTCACGGGACTTAGCAGTGACGGTACGAACACAATACTGCTGTCTATTTACCTTTCTTGAGATATCGGGTCTAACAACCCATACATATGGTGAATACAGGTACTGTATATATGGGCCTGTACCTGTACCGTCGATGCTTTAGAATTACATTTTTACAGCTGTATTTGTATGGTTACTATACAGGTAGGCCAAAATTAGGCATGGAGCTATTCTTTTAGCCATGTGGTGAGTGCAATTAATCAAATACGATGTTTTGATGACAAATTTCACCCAACATAGATCACAGACCTCCTAAATGCATACCGTATACAGTATACAGGACAGGTATGGTACGGTATATGGGCAAAACCCATACTGTACCATTGAGGTCCTTTTGCCATATGGCTTATGGTGGGCATCCCTAGTACAAAGACAGGATTGTGATAGAGAAGAGAGTCATGAAGTCATGGCATGGTGGCATTGTAGGAAGGACTTTGGGCCAAGTTCAGGCTGAAGAAGTGACAGGGTGTGTCTTATGTCATCACTCTCTTCACCTTTGTTCATTTTGCACATTCTTTGTACCTTCAACTGGCTTCACACCTCTGAAATCCAATGCCCTAGCAAACAGTGTCTATTTCTTTTGTATAGCACTGTAATTGCCCCCCAACAATTGTACTCAGCAAACAATCTTGCCAGTTTCACCTTTGTCTGTGTCACAAAGCTGCAAATGAAGAAGGCCATGTTTGGACAATTGCTCCAACAAAGAGACTATTTCGTAGTTCAATCACTGTTGTAAATATGATCATAATTGCTTACAGTGCTGTGCTGATTAATTTCCAGAAGAGCTTGGTTCTCGCTACAACCAGCGCAGCGACGAGTGATTGGACAATGGCATTACAATCTTCTTACACACCATAAAACACCATCCATATGACTTACGAGTCTGGCCATGAGTGAAGATCATGATAGGGAGCATTTTGGGAGTATCAGGTCCATTCATTTTTCTATGTCTATTTTCATGTAGCTTTGTGTTCTCCAGGTATCTTGTACTTCTCTGCACTATAACTGCTGTACAAGAGCTTCGCTACCACCAGAGATAGACATTATCCAAGTGCGAAAACCAGTAAAGCATAAAGTCCCCAGAGGGTATCTGCACATCACAATGCCGGAATCTCTTATGCCTGCAAGGCATCCATGCCGGTTACATCTATCCTTTTTGACTGTTTGCCATACGATGCTTGCAGAAGGATCCTGTCGAAATATCAAACCTCCCCTCTTACAAATTTCACAGAGTCCAAAAACACAGGTCTGCCAGAGTCCTATTGCCACATTAATATGGCTCTTTGGTTGAGTAGCTCGTGATGATAATGCATCCAGCTCCATCGGCACAGTTTCTGACATATCCATCTCAGTCAGTTCCCATGGAATTGATTGTTTGTACATTCATTTGATCCTTGTTTATGGAGATGCCATCTTCCAAGCCTGCCATTAAGGGATCCAAAGCTTGTTTGTGGGAGCCTATGGGGCTCTTGGATGCCACAATGCCAAAGAAGTGTTTGGTAAGCCTTGTTTACTATGTTATAGCACAACGATGATGATCTGAAGGTATCTGCTTTAGAAAGTCGTCTTCAAAGGCTATTATTTTGGACTGTTCAAGTTGTTGGATATACATGGTATGATGGTGCGTATCCATTCAATCTTAAACATTAATAATTTCTTCTGGCTCTACGATATTCATGCTGAATGTCCGGTAGGCTTGCAAGGATTTGCCTCTCCTACAGACAATGTCTCAGCAGTCCCTCCTGTTGTTATTGAGATTGACGATACTCGTGATCCATTGAAGAGACTCTGTGTGTGCAAGCTAGAAATGCAACAGCATCGAAGATACTGATCACACCCACACCCAACACTACACACACAAACCCTCAAGTTCGTGGGGGATTCTGATGTGATAGAAGCAGAATGAATTAGAACAATGGGACTCTCAGAATATATGGTACACGCGTATAGTGATAGCACACAGTAACTATCTAGATTTCTCAAAGTCTAAAGGCTTTTAATAACAAGAGGTGCAACATTTGTCGCAGGGCCTCAAGGCAAGGTGTAGTACAATACACGCAACATCGAGAGATGTACACAAAACCCTCAATAAGTCTAGAGCGACATGCGGAGTGACCTCAAACAACACAAAACACACTACACACAACTCAAAGCTTCACGCTCTAAGCAGAAACACTTCACAAAACCGTCCACTAAAGCCACAGGATTCAAACCTATGTGCTCAAGCTTCGAAACCGATTGTAGATCCACAGGGTTCTAACCTATGCGATCCAGAGACACAAAAACCTTATAAACCCTGTCTGACAAGCCAAAGGGTTTGAACCTCTGCCACCTGTAGTGCCCTGCGTCACAAGAAACCCTCAAAGCACAAGAGTGTGTCTTCAATAACACTAACTCTTCTTCTCAGGTTAGAGCTCAAGTCACCCAACTAATTAACAGTCACACAAGCGCCGCGCTAGCTTTCTATGCCTCACGCATGACTCAATTCACTCAATATGATATCAATTCTATGTATATTCTCTTGCTCGAAGTTACAAACTAATCCTGATGCTATGGTGTCAAGCTGGAGGCTTGTGCGCAACTACAACAGGGGTCCGAAACTTGTATACTACAATTATACTGCGCTATTTATCTATTCTACATTCTACAAATTAGTACAACCATATATAGTATTATTTTGGTTGCGGGGCTCGCTCGTCTGCATCCTGCACATGTTGCAATTATCATGCCATAGCTTGGCACTGACTCAGGAGTCCAACCCAGGGCCAGATCCTATTGCCGAGTGTCACGATGTCAGTTAGCAGTGCTATACCATGTGTATTGCCATTGGCTACTACCTCCTCAGAGTTGCAGCCTAGTGCACGACTCTCATTTCTCTTTGTATTGTTCTTCCAGGGAATTCTATGGTCAGGAAGGCCACTAGTTTCTTGTCTAGGCCTTGCATGCTTCGGCCAAAGTCAGTGACTTCGGGTTTACTCCAAATTCTGACATCATACGGTCTAGAGCTCTAAGCGCCAGGGCATCCGTGCTGTGCACATCATAGATCAATGTTGCACAAAGCCATTAATGACCTCACAAGTGTGTCCTGCTCTATTCACAGCACGTGCATGTCATGCCTGGTCAGAGCACTCAGTGTCAAGTACTGAGACTTCATACCTAGTATGGCGTTTCTAGTACTGTTCTCAGGTTAAGTCATGGACTCCACCCAGCTTTACTCTGTTCATTCTGTTAACAGCATTATAATTCATGCGCTGAAGAGACTCTGTGTGCGCAGGCTAGAAATGCAACAGCATCGAAGACACTGATCACACCACACCCAACACTACACACACAAACCCTCAAGTTCTTGGGGGGATATTATGCAATGGAAGCAGATTGAAGCAAAACAACTAAACTCTCAGAATATATGATACACATGTATAGCAATTGCACTCATAGGGTATCTAGATCTCTCTAAGTCCAAAGGCTTTTATAACAAGAGGAGTGACAGATGACACTGGGCCTCAAGGCAAGGTGTACTACAATACACAACTCGTCGCCACACACCAACAAAACCCTCAATAAGTCTCGTGCAACACACACAGGTGACCACAAAGAACTTAAAAACACCCTAAACACAACTCAAAGCTTGTGCTCTAAGCAGAAACCCTTTACAAAACGTCCACTCAAGCTACAGGATTTGAACCTACACGCTCAAGCTTCCAAACCAATCATAGACCCACAGGGTTCAAACCTATGCGATCCAGAGACACAATAACCAAATAAACCCCATCCGACAAGCCAAAGGGTTTGAACCTCTGCCGCCTGTAGTATCTCGCACAACAAGAAACACCGCCCACAAGCCAAAGGGTTTGAACCTCTGCCACCTGTAGCACCACGCGTCACAAGAAAACCTCAAAACTCAAGAGCATGTCCACAATGACACAAATCTCTTATTCTCAGGTTAGAGCGCAGTCAACCACTCACTCAAACAGTACACAAGTCCCACATTAGCTTTCTATGCCTCACACGCTACTCAAGTCACTCTGATGTTATCAATAAAGGGTCTATTCTCTTGCTCGAAGCTACAAACTGATCCCACAGCTAGAGCACTAAGCTGGAGGCTTGCGCGCATCTACAGCGGGGGTCCGAAACTTGTACACTATTACTATACTACAGTATTTATATACTACGCGCTCTACATTTTAATACATCCTTAAATAGCAACTCTTGGCCTGCGGAACTTCCTTTCCTGGGTCCCGTGCATGTTGCCATAATCACGCCATTGCTTGGCGCTTACTCAGAGCTCCGGCTCAGGGCCAGATCCTGGTCTCTCAGTTGCGCAACATCGGTTAGCCGCGCTATCCACACGTACAGATGTCACCTTGTATCTCCTCAGAGTTGTAGCCTAGCACGCAGCTTATCTTTATAGTAATAATATCTTCTAGTGATTTCCATGGTCTTCTAGGACCACCAGCTTCTAGTCTAGGCTTCACGTGCATCGGCCGAAGTCAGAGACATTGGTCTTACTTCAATTCTACCCACTCTGAGGCCTAGAGCACTAGCTTCCGGCATGGCAGTGCCTTGCACATCGTAGATCAAGGCTATGCGAAGTGTTAATTATCTCCTGAGCTTCTCTGGTTCTATTCTTAGCACGTGTTGTCTGTGCATTGTCAGCACACTCAGTGTCAAGTGCTGGGACTTTATACTTAGTGTGACACTTATAGTATCACTCTACAGTTAAGCCATGCGCTCCACCGAATATCACTCAAGGTATTTCATTGCCCACACTTAGGACATTGCACTCTAAGGTATATCTCATTGCCTTGGCATCCAGGTTTTATAAAATGTATGTATTGATACATTTTGCAAAATTACACATGTAAACGCTTTCCAAGTGTGTCAGCACTCTGTCACGTTTTCTTAGTTCCTTAGTATCTAGACACTCTAGCATGTATTCCTTAGTAGGAATTGCAAAATTACACACATGAACACTTGCAAAGTGTGTCACCGTATGCAAAAAAAGATGGCGAGGGCTCCGGAACAGCTTGCGACGTTCAAATCCATCACTATGTTCAGTAGAGATAATGCCACATATAGTGATGGTCGCAGCATGAGGTGACAAACAATAAAACATTCTGCTGTGCTGATTTTATGTGACTTTCACAACAATGTGCGTACCAAAAAAATCATAGCACGGTTTGGCCAAAGATAAATTGCTTGCAGGTGTTATTTTGATGCAACACTACATATATTGAGTGTTAGCCTCGCCTGAGATCCTTACTGGGCACTCAGGCCAGGGGGTCATGTATTGCCAGCATTTGTTGTCCATTACTCCAAGTTTATGGAAATAAGATAAGACTCAGTCACAGTGACACAGAAGTACCAGCATACCTCACAGTGTTAACCTGTGATAAAAGTTATGCACCCGTAAATTGTCATGAATGACAATGGGAAGGTCCACATTAAAGTTATATATATCTATCATGAATACCTTATTTTCGCCTGTCAAACATGAATGTGAGAAAGAACAATTTGTGTATGCAATTCCATGGGTAAAAGCCCTCCATTGCACCTGCCAAACACGATTCAGAAGGCTTTCCATCTCAGAAGCTACTCCATCATGTTTGGGAGGAATAAAGAGTACTGTTCTTCCATTAGATGCATACCAGTGCATCAGTCCATGACGAAGATAACCTACCAGACACTGCCAATATTTAACAGTGCATTTGGAAGGAGCCATCATATATTTTTGAACAGAAGGAAGAGCATCTATTGAAGGAAGATCAGTTGAGTCTTGACTCTTGATGGCTTGGAACAAGAACTTCCTGGAGGATTGCATACATGCACATTGTCTATTGGTATTAGCTATAGTTTATGGGGATGGAAACCAAATATTTATGAAAATAACTCTTGAGTAAATCTGGAGGACATCATTGGCTAGATCTAGCAGCCATGATGTCATCATCATCAGAACCTGATGCCGGAATGTGCCAAAGATCAAACCTATGTCCACCCTCATCCTTTGGCCATCTCGTACTCCCAGATTATCTGATCAACAACCACAAGCAGTGATGTCCAGCCAAGGTTGCTACTTCTCAAAAACACCTTTGATTGCCAGCCACGGACTGCAGACAAAATCTTATCAGAGTACCGGGGTGAGTATTTTATGCTTCTGGTCATGCTTTGTCTGCTTATCATATCTTTTCAAAGTCACAGAATGCGACATCTGGCAGATTTTAAATTGCGTCTTAGACAGAACCTTGTCGAAAGGACTCCTGTGCATAGTCCCTTGATTGTGACCATCTGAGTTGGTGTTTGGGGTATCCCCAAACAGAATCACTCTTGCCAGAACCATGTGCATACCCTCCCCTTAATCTTAAAACATGCCTGACTGGCGTTATATGGCATCCTTGTCCAGGATCTGGGTTGCATGCCTACTTTTGGACATCCCTGGCAACAACAAGTCAACAGCTATTATTGCATCCACGTTCCAAAGCCACTTCTGTGAGTGCCATAGCTCCATTATGCTGTGGTACCATTGCTTAAGAAATAGCAAGCCTTCAAGCAGGTGCCAAAGATATGCCTGTCTACTTTGAAAGTCAGCTGCACCTACAACAATTTCCCAATATCTTGGCATATTGACTATGATGATCTTGCTCTCGAGAAAAGTTTGTAATTTCAGGACTTCTTCATGTGGTATCACAAATGAGCAAAGACAATTTAAGATCATTTGCACATGGAGCAGGGACACGGATTCCTGGTTGTGCACTGATATGGGACAGCTCAAGCTATGAAGAAATATGTGAGTCCTGCTCCAATCTTCTTGCTATGGAGTCTTAATCTTTTTCGAAAACCAAGGCATGGGAGACAGGCTTTACAATCAAGATTTCTTTCCCTCATCACATTGGTCGCTGCGTTACAAGGAAGGAGGTATGAGCAATCCCCGATAGAAAGATCTTGCTGAGGAACCTCCACTTGAGTACATTCATTTCTATACTTTTCTTCCCTCAGCTGACTTCTTTTTCACAGACACTCTTCTTCCATAGCTTGTTGTGCATCACCGAGATGGGAGCTGTATGGAGTAGCGCTCAGCAGGCATTTTACAGAGATTCTGTCCAATCGGTGAAGATGTTTCTACCGACGATGGGTTGGTCCTCTTTGTCTGTCTTCAATAACAAGCGATGTATTCAGATACAAATTGAAGAATTTATCTGACTATGGTCGTATGCTTGAATCTTGTTTAAATGGCAGTGAAGGTTGGTCATTGAAGGAGGTATGGATCTGCTCACCCCAAAGAACTTACTTTGTGAGCACTTTTTGGGAGGATTGGAAGATGAATTCAGATCCCTTGTTCATGGATCCAATGAACCAGAATGCAGTAAATGATTTTCCATATCTTCAATGGTAAATCTTTTGCCGACCTTTGTCAAGCTGCTATTGAATGGACTATCTAGATTGTATCATCCTATGCATGTGAGTGTGATCTTTGATGAATCTTCCTTCTTCCCTTCCATCACTGGCACACCCTTTCTCTGAATATGACACATCAACTGGCACTCCAGGGATGGATAATGCTGACCAGATGTGTGAAACTCTATCCGATGGGCAGACATACTGGTTGCCAGGTCAAGAAGCGCTTTAAGGAGGGGTTGGAAGCTTTCCTTGACTTGCTCTCCAAAAGTGGATATATGTGCACTGTTCACCTACTGTATTCTTTAGGATGGCACATCTTCTGGACCTATTGGGCCAGGCACATCTTTTGAAGACTTATCAATGCATTCTGGCATCCAAGTCTTCTGTTCTAGCCTGGAGGTCTGCAAGGAGAGACATTGGAGGACTCCCTCAGCAAACTTTGGTTTCGTCCTGTTTTGTCAGGTGTGTCTTTTTCATTTGTATGCTCTTGGCTGCTCATAATTCTGCTTTTAGAGATCCAGGACTCCTTCTTAGGATGCACATATGCATTTCTATGACAGGTAGTCCTAATGTCTTCGTTCCCTGAAAGGCGGTTTATAATATGGTCATAGCATACTCACCATGACTGATGTCAAGGGCATTCCGGAATACCTTCAAACTGATGCTGGGGCGCTGCTAGTAGTGACCATCATGGCGACATGGCCCTCAAATATCCCCTGCAGTCATTGTTGCATTGCCTGTTACCTTGATGACTTTCTAGGACACATGAGCAACACCATCCCAAATAATGCTGACTGTGAGGAGATGCACCAGGCTTGACCTGCTGTACTGAATGTGTGTGCAACAAAGTTGTATTAACATGGCCAATTTATGAGATGTGTTTGTCATTGGTGAGTTTTTGTTTTGTCTCCGACAACCTTCACATTCCTTATGTGTCTTCTTAGAGTGTATCTGGGTGCTATTCTTTGCTCTTACAAATGCAGATAGATACAGAAAGACATCATCTTGAAGAGTGAGCTTCTTTCGTTATTGTCAAAGAGTATTTCTCATTTTCCATACCAGTATATGACAGAGACTTGTGAATTAGCTGCCATGTCATGTATCAACATTCTTGCAGAGCATGGCTTTGCAAATCAGATCTGGTGTCTTACGGATCACAGTACATTATTTTCCAAAGTGTCAGATACACTTTAGCATGAATTTATTTCAGTCTAGACAGACATACAACGAGATCTTGTGAAGGACATCTACTTGGCTCAAGAACACCTTGTGATTCTTCAGACTTGGACGAAAGTTGCAAATCTTTGGCTTTGAGCATGCTTTTCCATCCCATTCTCCACTTCTTCTGCCTCCCTCCCATTGTGTGAAACTATTACACCAGGTCAGTTTGCTCGCAACTTTTGCTTCATCGTTTTGTGTAACCCAAACCAGCATTGTCGGAAGACCATGCTGGTGCCTATCAATCTTGTCTTTTCCCTCAAGACCATATCACACACTATCGCCACAAGACAGTGGGCTCTTGGTGATTGCAATCATGGATATGACCCTCCTAGAATCCAGCGACCATGCATACGAGGTTGTCAAATAACCTCATTGCTTGCGAGACAACATCAAGGATTACCAATTTGAATGCTCCACAAGCACCCTAGCGAAGGTATGCACATGGGGGAGGGCAGCAGGTCCTACAGTTGCACTTTACAGGTGGAGAGACTTTGTACATTTCCATTTCCTCCGTCAATCCATGCATATACTGATGTGCCATCAATCTATAAGGTAAAACATGCCCTTGCAAGGCACTACAGCTATTCAAAGACTATTTCAATCTCATTGACCCTGATACCTTCCAGTCGGATGACTCTTTCGTCCTGGACTGGAGGAATATGCCATCCTAGGGTCTCTCCTCTGCTGAAAACTCACTATCTTTCTGCTCTCAGAGAGCGGATCAGATCAGTCAAATTCACTGTCAGCATCATACCAGGGAACAGTACAGACAGAAGGATAGTGGGATCGTAGAGCTGGAGGTTTCGTATTGAAGTGAAATAGTATATATGCCGGTAATGCAGGCTGGAACTTTGTTCATCTGTAACTATGCCCCTCAGTCAAGATTTGTACTCATTCATCTGAGCTGATGTATGCCATGTTTTTCCATCAATTGGACACCAGATGTCTTTTCAAGGAACTCATCACATAGTTATGGCACTTCAACTAAAGCTATTCTTCCTTTATCTCCTCAATGCGTCCAACAATTCTTTTAATAAAAATTGATGTGGGTTCTTAGGTTCGATGGATGATCACTTAACGCATAGCTGGATCTGTGGTGCATCAGAGTCAACCAGTTACAATTTGTCAGTATATCAATTCACCTGTCAAAGGAACCTCATAAACTAGGGGAACTGGAGCTGTGGATCAAGAATCTTCGCAAGGACAAATTAGGATATAGGAAAGTTCTCTCTTGTCTTGAGCACAGTTTGTCTGAACTTCCAAGTCTTCTGTGAGAAGACAGTTCCAGCCTTGGTAGCTTCTATTGAGATCAAAGTGGGTTTGCAATTGCTCAACATTCTCATCATTTTAATTGTGCCATTTAATATCAGACAATGTGTTAGTATGTTTTGCCGATGTAGATGAACATCGGTACCTGCTGCACTGCAATGAGATAAGTTGTACATGGACATGAAATATACACATTTGAACTTTCGAGGATCAAGTGAACTGGCACCACTGGATATCAGTTGCCAATATCCACATAACAATGGTGTCATGACTACACAGAGAATGGTATTGTTCCAATAACTGCCTGACACATTTGTAGTCAGTGGGACCATACATCTTCTGGTGATTATTCTCCACTATCATTCAAGCACAGCTAGAACAGACATCTGCCATTTAAATCCTAAGCAATGTGGCATATCAATGTGAACCTGTGTTCCAATGTCAGTAAAGCCTAAGGTTCTCACTGGAGAACTCAAACATACAAAGTCTGAAAATTGCTGATGTTTATAACATCCATTACCCTGGACCTGGATGGGGAGGAAAATGACGAGTATGCACATGTATAGCCTCCACTCTAGCCTCCTTCATATGTGTCTGACAACCCACAGGAAATAGATTCATTTGGAGCTAAATACAAATTTGCGCTTCGCAGGGCTCATCAGACAGGGAAACCAAAATGATGTGATAAGTATTGTATGATTAGACTCTTATTTTCAAAGAGAAGATGTGTGCTTGTCCAACGTACTGAATCAACCAAGGACTTATCCATAGGATTTTGTTGATTTTCATATGTCTTATCGTCATTGTTCATATAGAAAGACGGGATTTGTCTGCACTTGTAGGCCGAAAAGGCCCTGGTCTTGATTGCATGGCTTTGTGAAACAGGATTTGGGATTTGGGAGCATGAATGGGGACAATTGTAATGACTTGCCATAAACTCAGAGAGAATTAGTTGACAAAAACGTGTGCAGAATGCGTAAATGGGCGCGATAGAGAACAGAGTTGGAAAGTCATGCCATGGTGGTGTTGAACAAAGGAGCTCGGGCCAAAGAGCGACTAGTATGTCTTATGTCATCATCATCCTTTGCCTTGAACCAGTTTGCCATTCACAATATTCATACCTTCAACTGGCCTCATGCTTCTCAAATCCAATGTGATGTCTACCGCACTTTGTCTGGCCCTATGATTGCTCCTTCAACAGCTGTACTCTGCTTCAACCCCTTTCCGAGTCACCGTCGCTCACCAAGCTGCGAGCTTGTTTGGACGATCAAAGGGGACTCTTTTTTAGTCCAATTTCTACTGTGAATATGCTCAAATACTGCTAGCAGTGCCGTGCTGATTAGTTCCCAAGGCACTTGTCAAAATTGGCTGATTCTTCGCTACAGCTAGCACACCGGCCAATCATTGGACAGAGACTTTGAGATGTTATCAAGTGCCGTAAAATGTTCTCCATATGACTCTGAGGTCTATTCATACGTGACGATAGTGGTAGGGATCATTGAGGGCAGGTATCAGGTGTGTTCATTGTTATCTGCTGTGTCTATTTCCACTCAGTTCTGTGTTATCTAGGGGGCTTAAAGTTATAATGGTGCCAGCGCATCCCGATTCAGGAATACTTTAAGCCTGCAAGACCTTCATGCCAGTTACGCCTCTTTTCCTTGGCCGTTTTCCACAGGATAGCTTGCGGAAGGATTCTCGCACAATATTCCATCGCCCTCTCGCCACTTTCACAGAGACTGAAAGGACAGGCCCCAGCCTCCTATTGCCGCATCTAAAACAACTCTTTGGCTGGGTAACCCGCTGACATGCTTTGCAAGCGTTCACACGTGTAATTTTGCAATTCCTACTAAGGAATACATGATACAGTGTCTAGATACTAAGGAACCAAGAAACACCACAGAGCGCATGAATGATAATGCCGGTAATCGAATCGACAGAGTAAAGCTGGGTGGAGCGCATGACTTAACCTGAGAACAGTACTGGAAAGGCTGTACTAGGTAGAAAGTCTCAGTACTTGACACTGAGTGCTCTGACAAGGCATGACACGCGTGCGCTGTGAATATAGCAGGACACGCTGGTGAGATTAATTAATAACTACACGCAACATTGATCTATGATGTGCACGGCACGGATGCCCTGGCGCTTAGAGCTCTAGACCGTATGATGTCAGAATTTGGAGTAAACCCGAAGTCACTGACTTTGGCCGAAGCATGCAAGGCCTAGACAAGAAACTAGTGGCCTTCCTGACCATAGAATTCCCTGGAAGAACAATACAAAGAGAAATGAGAGTCGTGCACTAGGCTGCAACTCTGAGGAGGTAGTAGCCAATGGCAATACACATGGTATAGCACTGCTAACTGACATCGTGACACTCGGCAATAGGATCTGGCCCTGGGTTGGACTCCTGAGTCAGTGCCAAGCTATGGCATGATAATTGCAACATGTGCAGGATGCAGACGAGCGAGCCCTGCAACCAAAATAATACTATATATGGTTGTACTAATTTGTAGAATGTAGAATAGATAAATAGCGCTGACGCGCTCTATGAGCGTTCACATGTGTAATTTTGCGATTTGTACAAATGAGTACAGGCAACAAGGCCCAGATACTAAGGCAATAAGAAAAACAACAGAGCACAGTGTTTATAATGCCAGTAATGAAATTACCAGAGTAAAGCTGGGTGGAGTGCATGGCTTAACCTGAGGATAGTACTAGAAAGGCTGTACTAGGTATGAAGTCCCAACATTTGACACTAAGTGCTCTGACAGGGCACAGCACGCGTGCCCTAAGAATAGCACAGAACACGCTTATGAGATAATTACAACTTCGCGCAATATTGATCTATGACACGCAAGGCACGGCAGACCCGGAACCTAGAGCTCTAGACTGTATGATGTCAGAACTCGAGTAAATCCGAGGTTTCTGACTTCAGCCGAAGCGCGCGAGGTCTAGACAAGAGACTCATGGCCTTCACTACTACCAGAATTCCCTAAAAGAATATATTAAAGCGGAATAAGAGTCGCGCGTAGGCTGCAACTCCGAGGAGATAACAACCGACGTCAGTACATGTGGATTAGCACTGTTAACCGACATCGCAACACTCAGAGACAGGATCTGGCCCCGGACCAGATTCCTGAGTCAGCGCCAAGCTATGGTGTGATAATTGCAACACGCACGGGATGCGAGGAAGGAACTCTGCAACCTAAATAATACCATATTTGGTGATACTAATTTGTAGGATGTAGAATAGATAAATAGTGCAGTGTAATTGTAGTGTACAAGTTTTGGACCCCTGTTGTAGTCATGCACAAGCCTCCAGCTTGATGCCGTAGCTTCTGGACTAGTTTGTAACTTCGAGCGAGAGAATAAACCTAGAATTGATATCATACCGAGTGAATTAAGTCGCATGCGAGGCATAGAAAGCTAACGCGGCGCTTGTGTGACTGTTAATTGGTTGGGTGACTTGTGCTCTAACCTGAAAAGAAGAGTATAGTGTTGTTGAGAACGCGCTCTTGTGCTTTGAGGGTTTCTTGTGACGTGAGGCACTACAGGTGGCAGAGGTTCAAACCCTTTGGCTTGTCGGACGGTGTTATAAGGTTTTTGTGTCTCTGGATCACATAGGTTAGAACCCTGTGGATTTACGATCGGTTGGGAAGCTCAAGTGCGTAGGTTTGAATCCTGTGGCTTTGGTGGACGGTTTTGTGAAGTGTTTCTGCTTAGAGCGCGAAGCTTTGAGTTGTGTGTAGTGTGTTTTGAGTCATTGTGGTTACCTGTGTGTGATGTGCACGACTTATTGAGGGTTTTGTGTGTGTGTCTTTCGACGTCGTGTGTATTGTGATTACACCTTGCCTTGAGGCCCAGCGACAACTGTCACTCCTCTTGTTATTAAAAGCCTTTGGACTTAGAGAAATCGAGATACGTGATGCGCGGTATTTCTATCCATGTGTATCCTATATTCTGAGAGTTTGCTTGCCTTGTCTCTATCTGCTTCTATCGCATCAGAATCCCCCACGAACTTGAGGGTTTGTGTGTGTAGTGTTGGGTGTGGGTGTGATCAGTGTCTTTGATGCTGTTGCATTTCTAGCTTGCACGCACAGAGTCTCTTCACCGCCACGATAGTGCATCCAGCTCTGTTGCCACACTGTTTCCAACACATTCACCTTGATCCATCACACAATATCATCCTGTACATTCATCGGATCCTGGTTTACAGAGATGCCCACTTCCAAGTCTAATATTGGTGAATCTAAGGCTTCCTTGTGGGCTTTTAGATACCAGAATACCCAAGCAATAGATGGCAAACCTTGTTTGTTATCTACTAGCTTGATGATAACATTCTGAGGTCATTATACTTTAGAAAGCTGCCTTCGAAGGCCTTGATTGCAGACAGTTCAAGGTGTTGGATATATATGTGATGATGGTGCATACGTATTAGGTCCTGGAAATTCTAAAATCTTATCTTCCCTAAGATATTTGAAAGACAAACCAGATGCTGTGGTTTCAAGGCATAGACTGGAACGTTGCTGGCTGGTTTTTTGCCTCTCACGTCAGCAGCCCCTTATCTTGTTGCTGAGATTGGCGATGTTCATGATCCATATGCAAACAAAGATGGCGAAGGCAACATTGGGCCAACCCACTCTCCCATTAAACAGTGGCATCCATGTCACTTCTTGCGGGCATTGATGAGAAAATTTGGAGGTACCAGATCATCAAGGTGGTGTCCTCAGCATATTTCAGCATCAGGTTCTCTATTCTGGCGAACGCTGCAATGTTTACCAGATTTATCCAAGCGAAATGTTTGCAAGTCTTTGATTTCTGTCACCATAGCACAATATATCTCTTACCATGGTCCAAAGTGTGCCTATCTGACCCTCAGGATTCTCGTTCTCAGGTGCTGACTAATCTCCCTCCAGCGGGCGCTCTCCCTCCGGCTCTAACATATGCGATGGCTCTGTGCTTTTCAGAGTCGGCATAGATGGGAGGTTGCTGATGGACCGGTAAGCATCTAATTGAAGAATCTTACTCTTATTGTTCCCAAACAAGCTTGAACAGATTCTGAGAGATGGAAGCCATTCGGAATCAGGTTTGGCAGCTACAATGGAGGGTTCTCTGTGGCTCATAATGGTTTGTTCTCTCTATTCATGCTTAATGAAGGAAATCAATGTGTTTGCGAGGAGATCAACAGACATGTCTAACTCTACAAAACTACCATGGGGATTTTCCGATGGTTTTTTGGGGGTGCTTAACTCTGATGACCGTTTAATCCTTGGAGGTAAGTATTCCGGCCGTTCCAGGTCGCCGTAATGATACTCATCTGCTTATCACAGGTCCCCAGTAATTCATGTGTATGGTATTCATACATTTGAATTCTCACTGCATTGATATGATATTAAGCTAATAGCAGATGTGTGCAGGTCCAGGTCAATACAATATAGCGCTTAGCGAAGAATTGGAGGATGGATAGGTCTGCTTGCTTCAAGGAAGTTATGGTGTGGTAAGCATTGGCAAATGGATGCCGTTTTTCATGGAATCAGTGAACTGGGGGGCACACATCATTTCATGGTATGTTTTATTCTTGTCTTTTTGTCTGGCTTCATTGTTGAATGTGCTCCCAACCCCACAGGAACAAATGCTATTCCTTCGAGTGAAAGGTGTATTTCAAAATAGTATTGTACACTATTATAATCGCAAGACTGTGTGGCAAATGGTTTATATCTTTGGCAAAGCGACATGGGGACAAACGCAGACTTTACAGTATTATATGGTATGAAATACCCACAGGAATTAGCAAACATGTAAGTGAGTACCTATGAGAAGTCAAACAACAACTGACTTTTGGTGCCATGAGAAGCCCGATATCTCACATATACTTGTGTACTTCAAGATCGTTGATGCCTGTTAAAGGTAGTGCTAGCAGTGCAGATTCTTCAGAAGGAGGGACAGTAATGATTGATGCCGCTGAAGAGACTCTGTGCACGCAGGCTAGAAATGCAACTGCGTCGAAGACACGGATCACACCACACCCAACACTACACACACAAACCCTCAAGTTCTTGGGGGGATATTATGCGATAGAAGCAGATTGAAGCAAAACAACTAAACTCTCAGAATATACGATACACACATATAGCAATTGCACTCATAGGGTATCTAGATCTCTCTAAGTCCAAAGGCTTTTATAACAAGAGGAGCAACAGATGTCGCTGGGCCTCAAGGCAAGGTGTACTACAATACACAACTCGTCACCACACACCAACAAAACCCTCAATAAGTCTTGAGCGACACGCGGGGTGACCTCAAACGACTCAAAACACACTACACACGACTCAAAGCTTCGCGCTCTAAGCAGAAACCCTTCACAAAATGTCCACTCAAGCCACAGGATTTGAACCTATGCACTCGAGCTTCCAAACCGATCGTAGACCCACAGGGTTTGAACCCGTGCGATCCAGAGACACAATAACCAAATAAACCCCGTCCAACAAGCCAAAGGGTTTGAACCTCTGCCGCTTGCGGAAATGAGAACCCTCAAGCACGTGCTAATCAGACCACAGGGTTTGAACCTCTGCTCCCTGTAACACCGCGCGTACAATGAAGGCCTCTGCACGAATACTAACCAGACCAAAGGGTTTGAACCTCTGCCGCCTGTAGTATCTCATACAACAAGAAACGCCACCCACAAGCCAAAGGGTTTGAACCTCTGCCACTTGCGGGATGGTATACCCAACTAAGTGCGTGCTAATCAGACCAAAGGGTTTGAACCTGTGCCACCTGTAGCACCGCACATCACAAGAAAACCTCAAAACTCAAGAGCGCGTCCGCAATGACACAAATCTCTTATTCTCAGGTTAGAGCGCAGTCAACCAATCACTCAAACAATACACAAGTCCCGCATTAGCTTTCTAAGCCTCGCGCGCTACTCAAGTCACTCTGATGTTATCAATAAAGGTTCTATTCTCTCGCTCGAAGCTACAAACTGATCCCAAAGGTAGAGCGCTAAGCTGGAGGCTTGCGCGCATCTACAGCGGGGGTCCGAAACTTGTACACTATTACTATACTACAGTATTTATATACTACACGCTCTACATTTTAATACATCCTTAAATAGTAACTCTTGGCCTGCTGAACTTCCTTTCCTGGGTCCTGTGCATGTTGCCATAATCACGCCATTGCTTGGCGCTTACTCCGAGCTCCGGCTCAGGGCCAGATCCTGGTCTCTCAGTTGCACAACGTTGGTTACCACTGCTATTGCACGTGTATTGACATCGGTTACCATATCCTCGGAGTTATAGCCTACCCCGCGACTCTCATTTCACTTCCTAGTATTCTCATAGGGAATTCTATTGTAGTGAGGGCAACGTGCTCCTTGTCTAGACCTCGCGCGCGTCGGCCGAAGTCAGGAACTTCGGTCTTACTGCAATTCTATACATTCTGAGGTCTAGAGTGCTAGCTCCTGGCATGGCAGTGCCTTGCGTGTCATAGATCAAGGCTATGCGAAGTATTAATTATCTCCTGAGCTTCTCTGGTTCTATTCTTAGTGCGCGTTGTCTGTGCATTGTCGGTGCACTCAGTGTCAAGTGCTGGGACTTTATACTTAGTGTGACCCTTATAGTATCACTCTACAGTTAAGCCATGCGCTCCACCGAATATCACTCAAGGTATTTCATTGCCCATACTTAGGACATTGCGCTCTAAGGTATATCTCATTGCCTTGGCATCCAGGTTTTATAAAATGTATGTAATGATACATTTCGCGAAATTACATGTGTGAACGCTCTCCAAGCGTGTCACCGCATATTCCAACACTTTGCACCGGGAATGAGTTGACACTTGATGCTGTACAAGAATACAAATCCCTAGGGCAGTGAGATATTCAATCATGATGCCTGTGGAAACTCGGAGATTTGCCGGCAGACTATCATTGGTTTGTCTGCCACCTACCACGCTGTGTACCCCATCTGCCGAAGTTGTTCGGCAGTTGATTATTTGCCCGTCAAACATGAATAGCCTCCACATGAGTCCAAAAGAGAAGACCTCTGTTATGTGACAACCCAAAAAGGCATGACCTGCCTCACCCTAATTCTATTGCAATGACTAGCAAAACCATCTTGGAGGCGATACCTATCTCATTATCTAACTTGCTACCAGAACCGACTTCGAAATCTGAGTTGGTTCCGCATTCTCAGAGTAGTTCTAAGGATTCTGATGGTACTTCAGATGATTTTGATACGATGTCTTATGTGTTTTGTTGTCATCGTTGGCCACCGAAGGTATGTCAGACAGTCCTCAAGTACACAATGGCAACTTGATAATACATTACCAGCGCATCGTGTTTCCTAAGGTCATAATCTCAGCCCTCACTGAGACTGGCCAGGCAGAATCATCCATAAAGGTTCCATTGCAACAGTTCTACATCGGTCAACATCCCGTTATACCATCTTCCCTCGCCGACACTCCCTGCACTACTCTCGGCATCCAGGGGGTATTAGATAGACTGAATGAGACCCTTAAAACGATACATACCCTCGACATTCTATCTCTCCACTCCATTCTGGAAGACTTCATTGAGAAGGACTATGACTTTGGCATGGCATATGGCCGTCTTTGTCAGACATGGTTCATGGATGACTGGAGTAATATGTGGGACAAACTTCACAGATGGAAAGAGAAGGACAGGGAGATGTGATGAAAAGCACTGGTAGGCAACCAGATTGTTGAACCCTCTTTGCCACCTCGATGTGTATGGGATCTGTACAGCAACCGGGTGGTGCCATGGTGGACTGTCAATATTTCTGATGAGGTGTGGCTCCTCTGGCAGCTGATATCACATGCCTGGGTAGATGAGAAAGATCGCGAGGATGTGTGGACACCTATCAATGGGAAGGAGTGGCCTGTGCCCACCCCAAAGGATGCCAGTCTCAACCTCATCTGGATTGAGATGCTGAACTTGGGACTCCAGTACATGTTGCTGGACAGCCTCTGTTTAAGACAGATGGGGGGACCGAAGGAGGATCTGCATGTGACAGAGTGGAAGCTGGACGTACCCACAATCAGATATGTGTATGAGGGTGTAAGGGTGGTGATCTACCTGAGTGGGCTAGGACTGCCTGTGAGTGTAAAGAAGGATGACCTGGACAGTGATCGGTGCTGGTTTAGACGTGCATGGACACTCCAGGAGGTCAGTGACAAGAGGATCATTGCCGGGGATACATCAGATGGACCAATATATGAAGAGCCAATACATGAGTGGAAAAACTACAAGACTGAGCCACTGACAAGGTTCCATGAGCAGCTACTAGGGTTGGGGTGGAATGACTGGGATTTATTCAACCCACTGGCAGACATGCAAAACAGAGTGTCAACCAATCCCATGGACAAAGTTGCAGGACTCGCATTCCCTCTGGGCCCTGGGACATTACCAGCATACCATGAGACTGAGTCCCTTGAGAATGCGTGGACGGCACTGGTGAATTCCATGTACGGTAGTATGTGAGAGTCCTTCCTTTTGCTGTATCCTGGAGTAGGACTCGGACAGAAGAAATGGAGACCCACATGGCAGCAGGTCATGACAGAGCCTCTGCCCGTGGATCACCTTTGTGGAGGGTTTGTTTGGCGTGATGATGGGACAGATGAGGATTGGTTTGCAGAGGTTTGCATTGGAAAGGGACATGTGCTTGGATTGGATGTGCAATTGGCGGAAGGGAGGGATCGACATGGAGAGTTGGTTGTTGAAAGCATGGAGGGGAGCTGTACACATTTGCAATTCAAGCTACCCACCAGTTCCTCATACCCGAAGACACATATATGTTACTGGGCAGCAGTGAACATGTTAAACATGTGGACATTGACCGAATACGGTGGCAATATTGGGCTATTGGATGGCGACTGCCAGATAAGCAATTTGAGAAAGTGTTGGTGGTCATGATGGATGATGAGGAAAATGTAACAAGGCTGAAGGGTCTGTGTATCACTACAAGGTCTCGTAATATTCTAGTTTGATTTGACTACCCATGGCTTCCACGGTGATGAGCCTCCAGGCTCTGTACGCTCAGAATTCGGGGATTTATCCATTCATCACCCAATATCTTCGAAACAACACCATTTTAACCCCCACACACTCCATAATACTGCCAACACTCAATAATACCACGGATTTTCGCAATATAAGCCACCAACACCCAGATACAATCCTAAAACCATGTCCTTCATACTCCTTCAATGCTCCGTTATCCTTCCCAGCTCGCCTCGCATCACAATTACCGTACCCCATCACGGCAAGGCACCTTTGATTGCCAATCATCCAAAACGGGGTTGCTACATCACTCAGAAGCACCTAGTTGATGTGCCCATCAATCATTTAATTAAAGGACTGATTGACACGAATACACTTCCAGCTATGATAATTACAGCCACGGCAACTACAGACCGCGTTTACTAAGGCTGTTACAGTGCCAAGACCTCGAATTATCGTTGACCCAAGCATACACCTCAGCACGGCAACTGCAGCTCAGTAATCTGCAGCTAAACAGCACCTCATGATCCGCTCATCACTCAATAAAACCACACGGTTCACATCCATACGCAGCAACATCGAGGACTTGCTGTTACTTTAGAACCACAGATTCCATATGTTTACTATGGCTATTACAAAAAGCCAAGGACTTACAGCCTTACTAAGGCTCTGAAGAATATTCTATTTATAAAATCGTACTTGTAGTATAAAAACTAGGTAGATACCGCATTTTTAGAGCTAGTTCTTACCCAGTTGACGAGACTACGGCATTCTAGTCAGCTACAGTTACTCCAAGTTATCCCTCACCGCTTGCTTTACTCTTAACATTGTTGGTTTGCTTTGTATATTGCACCAATACACGGAATCTCGCGTCAATAACTTGCTTTTGTCTTTTAATGCCACAACATTGCTTCACCTTCACCACATAGGATTGTTTCATCACTTTCACCTTCTACATTGCCATCGGTTTCATTGTCCAGTTCAGTATTGCCTCCGTGTAGGCCCAGTTCGGCACCATTCTCCATAGGATTGCCCTCGTCTTTATCATTGTTCAGAGTTGCCATGCATCCATTGCCGCAACACCCCACTCAGCACCACAGTTGCTACGTTTTCTTCCATTTCCAAGGCATTTTCCGCATGTTAATTGCCATTGTTTCGACTCAGCATCACAGTACACCTTCAGGACACGTTTTCTAGTCCTTCCCCATGATTTCTCGTGCATTGCTACGATTTCTAGAGCATTGCCACGGTTACTAGAGCTATTTTCATGCTCTTTAGCACATCCCCACGTTTTCTAGATCGTTTTATCGGTTTATATCACGGTTTCTTGGTATCCGCATCATACCAGATTCCGTTCCATCTTGTTTATCGAGATCCTTTCCGGCTTACAGCCAACGTCTACTAGTACTCATTGACCAAGAGTACTACTTCGCTGACTTAAAGTCGCAGTGTATCTTGTGTTATAGAGGAATTGACTGCACGGAGGTGCACCGAACTACTCGCACACACATTGCATTGATTGCTGTGTTGCTACGTTAATTGTCTAA
The DNA here is from genome assembly GCA_030407065.1 of Armillaria nabsnona. Classification (NCBI taxonomy): domain Eukaryota; kingdom Fungi; phylum Basidiomycota; class Agaricomycetes; order Agaricales; family Physalacriaceae; genus Armillaria; species Armillaria nabsnona. The sequence continues at coordinate 4,137,394 of JAUDQA010000002.1, forward strand.
GCTCTCTCAGAGTTTTGGGTGTTGCCATTGCCACAGAAGTCTAGGCTCATCAACGGATAGCCATGAGCCATCACGGTCTTAGTTCCTGGTGTCGGGAACAAGGTGGGAATATCAATCAGTTGGAAGGACCGATCTCACTGCTGTAGAGCCCTAAATCTTTGAAATTTTATGGAAACCAGATACTAGTGGTGAGAAACGCAACACATTGCATTCAGAACGCTTCTTAGGACCGAGTTCTGAAGATATGTAATGTCGAGAATGGAAATTCAAGCTGAAAGTAGCCTACACTTGCAACCTTTGAGCCTTGTCTGTGGGTGATTGACAAGTGCAAAAGCTTGCAAGGATGGATGAACGGTTGAGGAAGAAGAGTAGCGACATCATCACTGTTCAGCATGGGCACCATCTGATGCTGATCAAGATATGATGCTCTGTGGACCCTGGGTAAGATATGGGTGAGATGATCACAATGTAGGGTATTATTCAGGCTGGACTACGATGCTTGAACTGATGAGGATCAAATGATAGGCTTACATTCCAAGCTTCATGTGAATTGGTGTGGTGTAACACCCTGTTAAGCTACTGTCCGTAATGAATATATCCAAGGTTGCACTGTCCATTGAACTATGGTCAATGCCTTGTCTACCAGCAGAGGTGAACAAACAGGAACAAGACGAACCTGGATGTGCCATGAGGTAAATTTATGTTTAATCTTCTCGTGAGAAAGCCAGCTATAGTGGTGACCGAGCGTCATCTTGGATGTTTCCTTTCCATGGGCAGGATGTGACTGTAAGTCAAAGAGACCAAATATTGAATGAAATCTACTCATCAGATAGTATTCTCGGCTTCAAGAGGGTACATGCCTTCTTTGTCTTATGATCACCTGACTTCAGCGCACAGTAGTTAATCTAAACCTGCATATAAAGTATATAAGTGTAGACATAATCTAGGTTACTGTACACAGGGGCAAGCAGTGTAATTCTTTTGATTATAGCACGAAGCTGTAGCATTGTCAAAGCAATGGATGGAAGGGAGAAGTGGCGGATAGGTTTGTACCATCTTGATCAGCAGCAAACAGAGTCATTCTGTGGGAGCCAGATTTAAATTCATGCATTAACATCAGGTAATTAAAATGCTCTGATAAACTTTAGAGGATCAGTATCTGTTTTGGACGATAAAAACAAGCACCATATTTTCCACAGCGAGTACCAGGATCAAATGTCCCGAGTTGAGAGTAATAATAGTAATAAATTCTTGAGAAGCACAACGAAGATAGAATTATTCGTTCATGATACTATTCTGGCTTTGAGTCGGCCGAGTCATGAAAATCGAAACCAAAAATCGAAAGCGCGGCTGAACTGTGGCGCGGCAGCGGCAGTTCCCGTGATCCGACCTGACCCTGCTTCGTCGCGTACCACGACCTTGATACAGCTTGATACTTGACCTTAACTTGAGTCAGACTTTCTCTGAGCTACTATATCTCCCGGTAGGAACGACGTTCGATGCTCTTTGAACCAATGATCTGTTTAAAAACAATCTGACACGATCGGATGCCAGGTCACGGATTTTAACTTCTGGTAACCATCTTATCTGATCCTGAACTTGTCTTCTCATCATTATTCGGCAGGGCACCGATGAATTCTCGTTTCTCCAACTTATGTATCTCAATCAGGACCGGGCCGCCTGTCGCCTCCGTAGTTTCGAAGCAACAGTCACATACTAGAGCTCAAAAAATCTCGCGCCGGCTACCCAAGTTCAGACACGTTACTTGTTGACCCGACAGGCCAAGATGAGCTGTCACGGCAGTGCAGATATTCATGATAATGATGGCCACGTCCCTTCCGTATGCTCTTTGGATTACTGATATCAATCTGTATCTGATCCCGCCTCGGAGCCCGAATCGAAGAAATATGATTGTCGCGCATCGCGACCGATATCCGGTCGTTGTATGTGATACCGCCTCGCTCTCTTCGACAATTCTTCACCCACGATGCTGGCCATTCCATTATCCTTGTGAGCTTCGGTGTTGTTCTTTCTCCAAATGATCTCTGAAACGGACACCTGAAGCATTCTTTTTGCGTCATATGCCGCATCATGGCAGTTCCAGCTCAACAGCACAGCCGTGGCCAATGCCTCTGCCAGCGTTGCATGGACGAGAGAGGCAGACGATAGCACGACAGTCGGTTTTGGTTTTCGTCTGAGACAGCCTGACGTGCTTCCTTCGAGCGAGACCGTCCCATATTGGTGTCAATTCGGTGGTGTTCAAGAGACTAAGGGCACCTTTTTTGTGCAGTTTTCTACAGCAGGGTGCGTGTTTTGTTATGATCCTTGACCGATATCTGACGAAGCTATAGATCGTATATTGCTGAAGCGATGCAACTCACGGCATTACAAGCGTTCGTTTTGAAACCTGGTTATTTTTCCTTCCTTGACTCCGTTCACAGTACGAACTCGTCGAGCGATATTCTCGGTTATAGCAGTGTGATTAGCGTTCAAGCGGCTGACTCACAAGCACCGTCTGCTCAGTGAGTGCTCAATGCGGACTCCGTGACTCTTCGTAGAACGAGACAACCTTCCAGAGATGTCGTCACCCTCAACTTCGTCGCTGCTAAAGCTGTGCAAGAGTGAAGATCTTTCGCCTACCCGTCGCGGACTCGAGAGCTCATACATTCCTTCCGCAGATCAAACCCTCAAACGTTTGTCACAATAAATATTAGGGTTTTATCGGCGTCCTAATAACCCTCAGGACATCGACGACGACATCTGCTCCACCTACCACATCTAGTCCTTATACTACCACACGAAGCATGTGGGTTTTCTCCTTTCCCGAAAATTGAACATGAGCCTTATCATTTTCAGCGTACCAATACCAACCGACACTTTGATACCGTCGCAAGTGTTTTTCATTCAATGAGAGAAGCGAGTATCTGATCTTGAACAGATCCTCACCATTGGCAAGGGCGTCTAACAATACTGCCATCATTGCCGGGAGCGTATGCGGTGCTCTCGGGATAGTCGCGATCATCACGGGCGTCGGCATTTGGTTATATCGCAGAAGGAAACACAGAGACGGCACCTCACATCAATCATCCCCAGGACGGGAACAGTACTACTCTGCCGCTCCGCATCCATATACGATCACAACAACATCGACGCCGTCCCTAACGACACGATCCACACCAACTGGATCAGATCTCCCTCGTAAAGCACTGACAACACGCCAGGCGCTATTACGGGACCGTGCGGAGGGCTTGCGTGCACAGGTAGCCACCTTGCGGACTGAGGGAGAGCTAATAGAGGAGAACGAGCGGCAGAGACGGCTAATTTCGAGTTTGGAGAGACAGATGAGGCATTTGAGGGAGCAGCATGGTTCGGCGTGGGCTCTAGGGTATACGGACGAGCCTCCGCCGTCGTACGTGTCGGGTTCAAGTAGTGGGTTGTATTGAGATTTTCTGGGAATTGAATTAGTATATTATAGTAGACGGGATAGGAAGTTAGTTACCTGTTCCAAAACGTCAATAATTTGTAACCATATCAATGTTTTTGTTCAAGGATTGTGTTTGGGCGACCAACATCAGGCACTCGCAAGGGGTTACCTCCTATTCTTATGCAGTCGTATTACTGCCAGACCTGTTCTTTGAGAGCCTTTTGTCTGCTCCGCTCTGTAGACGGTTGTGGGGAGAATGGAATGAATCCATTCAAGTGTTAAGAATACATATTATGAATTTGACGCGTAGATCAAGTTTGAAACCCGAATGTTCAGCGTTTCTCCGTTGATTCCACTAGCAATCCACCAGACAGCTATAATGTGGCATGCCCTCATGTGACCATTTGCTTCGAAGGCCGATTATTTGTTGCAACCTCTGGCTTTCTTGTGTTCTCCGGCTGTTTCAAAGCTCACTCGCCACTTTTCTTTCCTCGAATCTCTCTTTGACCGGACGAACTCGTCAGATGATATTTTCGATGACTCGCAAACACCTTCTGTTCAGTGAGCGCCAAAATCATTATCAGCGATTGCGCTTAGTTCCAGATTCCTTTCCAGAGACACCCTCACCATCAATTTCGTCGCTGCCAAACCTGCGCAAGAGTGAACATCATTCCGCATCGAATGCAGACTCCTAAACTTGGACTCGTCTGAGCATTCGTACCCATTCGAAGACTCGAGTAGTAGGCTCGCAAACTATTCTGGAATCGAATTTCTGTATTACAGTAAACGGGACGGGACATCCCGTGGTTCATCTATCGATAGTATGTATGTCTTTCATGCCCCTCAAATTACAACGAAACATCAAACGAGACTACAAAAGTTACATAGAATTTCACCTTAGTGCTACACAGTCCATAGAGCCGATCAGTAGAATAGCATTACAATGAGCAGCAGTATAGATGTCAATAGCTGTAGAGTACTGTAACCCCGCGTCTTCAACGCCCATTATAAGGCATGTTGCGGGTCACCAATCCAGATCATCATCACATGCCTCAAAGCTCTCAACTTTCAAGCAGGACAAGACTGCGAATTGATGGTCGATAAGAATTGATAGAATGAATGCTAGTAATACATGCCAAGTCTTAAACCAAACTATATCCAAACTACTTACACCGTCAAACTCTTCACCCGAAGGAACATTCCTCCTCCAAAGTACTTGCAATTAGCCTCCTGCAAATGATTGCCTACGCACTCGATGTACCCTTTGTTACTAATCTCCACAATATCTGAAATGTCATTCAAGTGGAATTCAGAGGAGTTACTACCAACCTCCTGCCTGTCATTTGATGCTTTGTAGACCATCATTTCTTCCCCCAGCCATTGACCATACTCAGAACCTTTCTCTCCCAGGATCACAGGAATGAGGGAAACAATAAAATCCTGACTGAGCTTCTCGTAGATGATAGTGTCAACGCCTTTTAGATATTCCCTGTGAATGCTTGCCTGGCGGTAGAGGTGGTGTTGTCAGGTCCGGTAACGGACCAGTAGAGAATCCGTGCCGTGTTGTATGGTTCTATTCTCTCTGGTTTATCCCTGTTATTTCTTGAAGTCTTTGCCTCCATCCCCCTTTCTTTGTATTAACTCACTGTGACTTGTTACTGAGTCTTCTGACTCGTAGTGTATTATGATTAGGAAATAGTCAGAGCACTGTAGTATATAAAGGTGTAACTACGTAGTCTAAATTCAGAATTCTCTTGCCCTTCTCATTGTCTGACCGGATTCAGGCCTGTCTTGATTAGAGCAATACCTCACTTGATCAAGTGCGTGATTTGTCGAACTTCTCTTTATGCACTTGCCTGTCTTCGAGGCCGGTGACACGCTCTATGTGCATTCACGCGTGTAATTTTGCGAATTGTACCAATGAGTACAGGCAATAAAGTCCAGATATTAAGGTGATAAGAAAAACAACAGAGCGCAGTGCTTATAATGCCGGTAATGATATTACCAGGGTAAAGCTGGGTGGAGCGCATGACTTAACTTGAGAATGGTACTAGAAAGGCCGTACTAGGTATAGAGTCCCAGTGCTTGACACTGAGTGCTCTGACAAGGCAAAGCATACACGTGCTAATAATAGAGCAGGACACGCTTGGGAGATAATTAAGACTTCGCGTAACAGTGATCTATGACGCGCAAGGTACAGCAGGCCCGGAACTAGAGTTCTAGACTTGGTGATGTCAGAACTCAAGTAAATCCGAAGTTCCGGGTTTTGGCCGAAGCGCGCGAGGCCTAGACAAGAAGCACGTTGCCCTCACTACAATAGAATTCCCTATGAGAATACCAGGAAGCGAGATACGAGTCGCGGGGTAGGCTATAACTCCGAGGAGATGGCAACCGATGTCAATACGCGGGTAATAGCCTTGGTAACTGACGCCGTGACACTCAGAGACAGGATCTGGCCCCAGGCCAGACTCCTGAGACGGCGCCAAGCTACGGCAGGATGATTGCAACATGCGCGGGTCGCAGGCAAAAGTACCCCGCAGCTTAAATAATACTATATTTGGTGGTACTAATTTGTAGAACGTAAAATAGATAAATAACGCAGTGTAAACGTAGTGTACAAGTTTCGGACCCCCGTTGTAGTCGCGCGCGAGCCTCCAGCTTGACGCCGTAGCTTCTGGACTAGTTTGTAACTTCGAGCGAGAGAATAAACCTAGAATTGATATCATACCGACTGAATTGAGTCACGTGCGAGGCATAGAAAGCTAACGCGGCGCTTGTGTGACTGTTAATTGGTTGGGTGACTTGCGCTCTAACCTGAAAAGAAGAGTATAGTGTTGTTGAGGACGCGCTCTTGTGCTTTGAGGGTTTCTTGTGACGTGAGGCACTACAGGTGGCAGAGGTTCAAACCCTTTGGCTTGTCGGACGGTGTTATAAGGTTCTTGTGGCTCTGGATCGCATAGGTTAGAACCCTGTGGATCTATGACCGGTTGGGAAGCTTGAGCGCGTAGGTTTGAATCCTGTGGCTTTGGTGGACGGTTTTGTGAAGTGTTTCAGCTTAGAGCACGAAGCTTTGAGTCGTGTGTAGTGTGTCTTTCGACATCATGTGTATTGTGATTACACCTTGCCTTGAGGCCCAGCAACAACTGTCGCTCCTCTTGTTATTAAAAGCCTTTGGACTTAGAGAAATCGAGATACGTGATGCACGCTATTGCTATCCGTGTGTATCCTATATTCTGAGAGTCTGCTTGCCTTGTCTCTATCTGCTTCTATCGCATCAGAATCCCCCACGAACTTGAGGGTTTGTGTGTGTTGTGTTGGGTGTGGGTGTGATCAGTGTCTTCGACGCTGTTGCATTTCTAGCTTGCGCGCACAGAGTCTCTTCACCGGATACTTGACCGTACGTTTAGCTAGCTCCAATTACCTCTGCTCCTCACTCAATCACTGTCTCAGGTGAAAATTCTCCTTCTAGTCAAAACTGCATCCAAAAACCTATCTACCATCAGTCCTCTACCCTCACCATGTCTGACCCTCTTGAAAATCTGGCTTTGACTGTCACTGCTGACACCTATGCCGCACTTGCCCCTATCCTCACATCCCTTGCACAGCATCTCAATGAAAATGAGAGTGCTTTGACCGCACTTCAGGCAGAAGGGAGCTATGCAGAGCACATCTCAAACGCTCTGCAATTTTCTCTGTCAAATGCCTCCTTCCAGCTCCCCACTGTCCCTGTTGCTCCTGCCACCACTACCACTAGCGCATGTCCTCACAGCCTTCATGTTGACCTTCCGAAGTTCCATGGCACCCTCAAAGAAAGTGTCTGGGCTTTCCTCTCCATTATTCAGGATCATCTCGAGGCTTCGTACATTCCCAAAGACGACTGGGGTGTGTCAGTTAGTGCCCTTCTACGAGATGGTGCCCAAACTTGGTATCTCTCAAGGAAGTGAGCCAATGGAGACCGACCGCTACTCTGGGATGAGCTTGTTAAAGAACTCAAGGCACAGTATGACTCACCCACTCATGCCGATGAAATTTGTGGGGCCCTCCATAAAATCCAGTACCATGGCAACATAACCGACTACATCCTCCACTTCCAAAACCTCGAGATGCAGCTGGACGACAAGGAAATGACCTTTGGAGACCGCCGACACTATTTCACCCATCCCCTTCCTCCTGACCTCGGCTTCCACATCTCCAACCTCAGTCCCAAAACCATGTCGGAGGTCTACAATATCACTCACAACTGGGCCCACCATAAGCGCTTCGCACAGGCTGGTCATAAAACCGACCACATAGGCGAACAGCGCCCAGCAAAGCCTGTACCACCTATCGCATTTCCTTCCTCATCGGCGGCCTCTACCTCCACTGCAATGCCTGTACCCATGGATCTCAACAGCTTCGAGCCTCGGACTAAGGCTCCGCCTACAGGCCCTCGTTCCCACCAAGATATGACCAAGGTCCGATGCTACAATTGCAACAGAATGGGTCACTACTCCAAAAATTGCCGCCTGCCCCGTAATCCCACCAGCAATGCTAACAGAAACAATGCCACACTCAATGGGCAGGCCAAGTGCAACTATCCCCACTCTGCCAGCCAGTCCATGTTTCACTTTGGCGACCCTCAGCCTATCCGTCCTCATTGTGCCTGTGATGCTGCCCAACCCTACCCGCCTCAGACACTACTCCAAGAACTTGACAAAGAGTCTCGCCGCCATATCAGATTCACTCAGAAGGATGTTGACAAGTTTCTTGAAAGCTGCGAGCCTGCCAAGTTAAATGACAGGCCACCGCCACCACCGCTTGATCTACACCTTCTGAACCTTGATGACAAAGTTTCTGAGGGCTTGCCTGTGTACCACACATCAGTACAAGGGCACTGCAAGTTCCTTGGAAGGAAGGCCAAACCTGTTCTGGTGGAGACCATTCTAGACATGGCTGCACCCGATAACTACCTTCGACACTCGGTTGCAGAGGCTGCCCATATGGACATCTTTTGGCTCCAAGTACCCAAGGACATTGCTGGTGCAGGCTATACTACTACAGTAGCCTTCGCTAAGTTCACTCTTCAGATTGGGGACATCAAGGACACAACCTTGGCATACATCTTGGAGGAGGATTCAGGATTCAGGTATGACTTGCTGCTCAGAAGGAACTGGATGAAGTGTTATCAATTTAGACCTTGATGGGAGGACAATTCATTTTTCCTTACCTCGCCAAAGACCCATGTGACAGTTTGTATCCAAGCGATACGCTCTCCCATCCGGTCTCCCATCCGGTCTCCATCACCTCCAGCAAACCAGGCAGCCATTCCAAAAGTCGAGGACCTCTATACTCTCGATGACATCTTATCTGATGAAGACTGTAGTGATCTACCGGATCTCAGGGACGTAGAAGATTCTGATGATGAAGATGAGGAGGTCAATGAAGAGGACTATGATATGCCTGCCTGGCATACACCTCCGAAAATCGCATATAAAATTCATTGTAATTTAATTCAAGCAAGTTTATCTAACTACAATAAGTAAGAAACCAGCAGTAAGTACCACTAGCAACAAGAAGGTTCCCTGGGAATCATGAGCAAGACATGAAAAAACCAAGAACAAAGCATGGGGATTCTACCCAGTAGCCAATAGCCCAGGCTACCCAGTCCACCTGGTATGGTCAGATTCAGCTTTCCCAGCAGGCACCGATAGGGGATCTCCAGATTTTGCAAGTGATCGATCGACCTGGTAGCCGTGGATGAGATAATATCTACCAGGTAGAATGTTTATCCTCACCAGGCTGGGTCAGCAAGCATATTAGTCAGTAGTAAAAAGGATTGGAAATCGTGTACCAGTAGGATAGTATAAATACAGGTCATGTATCTAGTGGGGAATCAGGTTTCTGACCTCCCTGGAATGCTACCAGGCGAATAGTACAGGTTTTATTGGTTAAGAGCTTCGAGTTGTAGACTCACCTGGAACAGAAAGATTGTGACCTGGTCACTTTGAGTGTGCAAGAACAGACAAGCAAGCAAACAGTATTAAGCTAGAAACAGAAAGTCAGACCCGAGAAACAGTTCAGAACCAGTCAGTGTGTTTTATGTCACAACCAGGCGCAAAGTATCAGTATTGAAACTGCACCAGGCAGCCAGCACAAGTTCAGAACCTGCACCAGGCAGTTATTCTGTATCAGTTTAAGTTTGTGTTCAGTGACATGTCGAACTTAGAGTGGAAAACCACAATATATTCTTTAAAAACAATCATATTCATTGCACCCGGAACTTGTAACTTACAGTACAAAGTGTCGTAACCTGGTATAACTTACCTCCCTTCGAACCGCAATTACTGAGTGTTTAGTGTAGTGTGGTGTGTGTAGCATGTTGCATCTTCATAGGTGCTCAGCACCTTTCAACTACTACACGGATGATGAGGCTGATTACGACAAGCCTCTCAAGCCTTATCAATGCTTGGAGGACATCGTGCACTCTCCAGAGCCCACGACTCAGACTACAAAACATCCTTGTAAACTTGGCCAGTTTGCGAAGAAGCTGAAGGACGCTGTCAGTACAAAATTCCCAAGACTCTTCCAGAAGAAGGTAGGATACCCACCTAGTCGACATTGGGTCCACCATATTGATACTGGTGATGCATAGCCAGTCCATACTCAAGGCCGTCCACACTCACCGCAAGACAACATTGTCATCAAGAAATTTGTTGATGAAGCTCTCCTCGATGGTGTCATCGAAGAGTCACAGTCACTGTGGTCTTCACCAATCATTCTTGCTGAGAAGAAAGATGGTACGCCTAGGGTTTGCATTGATTTATGTGCCCTTAATCGACTTACAAAGAAAAATGCTTACCCCTTGCCTCATATAGACGAATGCTACGTCAATCTCAAAGACGCTGAGGTCTTCACTACTCTCGACCTTCACTCTGGCTACTGGCAAATCCATCTCGATGACACCGACAAGGAGAAAACACCCTTCACCTGTCATTATGGTCATTATCAATTCCATGTCATGCCCTTTGGCCTTACCAATGCACCAGCAACCTTCCAGAGCATGATGAATGACATCCTCTGCCCCTACATTGATAAGTCCGTCATGGTCTACCTTGATGATATCATTATCTATTCAAAAAGTCTTGAGGACCACATTCTCGATGTTGAAAAGGTACTTACTGCTCTTGATGATGAAGGCCTGGTACTTAATTCTGACAAGTGTTCTTGGGTGCAGAACGAGATCCTCTACCTTGGCCACTATGTCTCTGGAGATGGCATCCAGGTCAACCCCGACAAAGTCAATGCGATCCTTGAATGGCCTGTTCCCAAAACCATCACCAACGTCTGCAGATTCATCAATCTTACTGGCTACTACCGCTGCTACATTCCTGTGTTCGCAGACATGGCTGACACCTTGTATGATTTTCTTCAAGGTTCACCGAAAAAGGGTACACCTATTGCCTGGACCGGCAAATGTCAGCAAGCCTTCGATAACCTCAAACGATTACTCACCTCTACCCATATGCTTATCCACCCGACGCCATGGCGTGTCTTTGTCATTGACTCCGATGCCTCAGGAACTTGCATTGGTGCTGTTCTTCAGCAGAGTGGCCAGTCCTTTCGAGGATCTAACAAGGGGGGGGATACCTGTGAGTCTGAATCCCATTTCACCTTCAAGGATAAAGACTTATGCCCTGTTGCATATGAGTCCCATCACATGACTCCCACTGAACAACGGTACTCTGCCCAAGAACAGGAAATGCTTGCAATTGTTCATGCTTTAAAAAAAATATCAAGGTTATATTGAAGGTTCCCCAATTGTTGTTTGCATGGACCATGAATCTCTGAAGTACTTTCATACTCAAAAACATCTTGGACGCCATCTTGCTCGTTTTGCTGATGATATTTCTCATTTTGATGTTCAGATTATCTATCATCCTGGTTGTACCCAAATCGCTGCTGATGCCTTGTCCCAATGAGAGGGACATGCACAAATCCCCGACACCAAGTACCAGCCACTCTATGCTTGCACCGATGCTCTCAACCCTAAAGACCATTCAGCTATCTTCAAAACATTGGAAGGATATCAAAAGGACTTATGCCATGGCCAGAAGATTGGGACTGACAGATACATGGTACGCCCTGACATCTTGTACAAGGATATATGCTCTGACGACGCTGCTGAACCACAGTACGTTGTTGTCCCTACCAACCCTGCAGAGGCCTACAAACTTGTCCGCCGCCTACACATCAATATGGGCCACCTAGGAGTCAACACTGTCAGTAGTGCTCTCCGCTCCTGGGCATGGATGCCATACAGCCAGGAAATCGTCGAAGAAGTGGTACGTACCTGTAACGAGTGCCAATTCACCAAGCAAGACTCAACTATTTCTCAGCCTCTTCACCCTCTTCCCCGCTATGACGCAGGCAAAATTTGGGCCTTTGACTTTGTTGGGCCTCTCACCAAAACTAAGCAAGGAAATCAATACCTTATCACAGCAATGGATCTTAGTACTACCTTGCCCCTCGCTGAATCACTTGGTCGGCGCTCCGCTGAGTCTCCAGTCAACCTCGTACGCCACATCACCACCACTTATGGGAAGCTGAGAGGAATCTTGATGGATAATGGAGAAGAATTCATGTCCTATGCATTTCAAACACTCTTTACCATCTTAAAATCGAGCATCTACATACCTCGCCCTATCACCCACAGACCAATGGTCGCCTCGAAAAATTCAACGACACCCTGGTCCAGATGTTAGCCTGTTATTGTGCGCCTGACCGTCAGGACCAGTGGGATGAATACCTACCTAATGCTCTCCTTGCTCATCGTGCCCATACCAATCCTAGCCTCGGCACCTCCCCAGCATTCATGATGTATGGCCGTCAAATTCGTCTTCCTAGCCAAATATCCTTTGACCTCCTTTGTCTCCCTCCTAGCAATGCTGAGATCGAGAATCTCCAGCGAAAATGTCTTGAGCATGTCCAGGATCTTGAGAGGTTCCAGGCAGAGGCCAATAGTAAAGCCTTGGCTCGTCTTGAAGAGGAGGCAGCGAAGCGAGAGGGGGAATATATGGAGCGTGCTCTTGGAATTGGTGACCTCATCCTGTGAATGCACGAATGTCAGTCCAAGCTCCACCCTCACTGGGATGGGCCATTTATCATCTGTGACGTTACCGACAAAAACACATACCAGCTCATGACCAGAGGGGGGTATATCCTCAAGCACCTCTACAATAGACAATGATTACGCCCTTTCCACCCTTCCCCTGCTTCCAGGATCCCAGATTCTTCATTGTTTTCCCACCTATCCCGGTTGTGTGACATGACCTACCAGCAGCCTCGTCACATCTTGTCATCAAAATTATCACATCTCTTCCCCCTCAACATTCCGCTTTTGCGGAGCAAAAGTCTTAACGACAGGGAAATGTTGTATGGTTCTATTCTCTCCGGTTTATCCCTGTTATTTCTTGAAGTCTTCACCTCCATCCCCCTTTCTTTGTATTAACTCACTGTGACTTGTTACTGAGTCTTCTGACTCATAGTGTATTATGATTAGGAAATAGTCAGAGCCCTGTAGTATATAAAGGTGTAACTACGTAGTCTAAATTCAGAATTCTCTTGCCCTTCTCATTGTCTGACCGGATTCAGGCCTGTCTTGATTAGAGCGATACCTCATCATCTAATCAGTCCACGTGGCGACACATCATTGACACGTAGTTAGAATTACAGTATATAAACCCCCATGAGAAATGAATAAATAGCTTTTTGCCCACTTACAGATTACAACCAATTTTACTCAAGGGGGTACCGGAATATCGGCCCGGAGCACCGGGTAGGGAGGGAGGGTCAAGTGCCGGTCACAAAAAAATTTATATGACCTCTCGAAATTTCAATTTTTTCCTGTGTAACTCAATGTAAAATGACCTTTGCATCTTTATTTTACTTCAGCTTTCATCCTCTTAGTCAGTATGACCTCAATATACCTATAATCAATCAATAATGCACTGTAAGCTGAGCTGGAGCTCTAAGTAGGCATGTATTCTGATGTATTGTCACATAATTTATAATCAAGTAGTACATTACTGTTATACATGTCCCTCATTAGTACACAAGGGATTTATAATGTAAACAGAGTGGATCCCACAGTGCAAGCCAATATTGCAGATGTATCAGGTAAGTCTGAGTCTGGCAGTACCGGCATGCCTGATATAGTATAATGATGTCATAATGGTCATGTGATAGGGTGGCAGGGCCAGCCAGAGGCACGAAATAATTTAATCGACCCTATGTATTTTTTTATTTTTTAGAACCCCCTTGATTTTACTTGAGTACCTCTGAATAACTATTCAGACATCTCACGTGAGTCACAATTAAGTCACTCACGCGCAACACAGCAACCAGAACCATCTTATCAATGCCATCACTGCCGAGAATGGCCATCAGACCCATAACATTTCACACCATCACATCTTCACATTACCATATTGAGCTTCGAAATCAAACCTCAATCGCACGTCATACACATCGACTACCGCTATCTACCCTGAGCATCAACAAGAGAGCTCAAAATCTACTATCAATTACCCACTTCTTCTGTACTACACGAAGCTTCGCCAATCCTATAGCACTCGTGCTTCTCCCCCATCGAACTAACGTCAACGCACAGAATTACATCTGTTCACGGAATTCATTTAACCCTGACTTCCGCTGACAGCATAGCGGGATGCCTACTTCCTCCGTACCGCCAGCAATGATCTTTTGGATTTCGTCGACAAGGGCTGAGAGGGAGGCCTCGTTTGAGAAGCCAGACGGAGCTTGAAGTTGGTTATCATAAGGTTTTTTGCCGAAGTCCAAGCGTGATTTACCGCTAACGTTGTCGAGATTCGAATCGTAATCGTCAAAGTCAACGTCTGCATCGTCTTGCCCAGGTGAAACGAAAACGTCGTATTGGAGTATCAATCGCACTCCTTCTGTTACAGGCTCGACTTTATGTTCGACGTCCGTATAGAAAGCTGCCGCCGTGAGGCTCGGCAGGCTATCGGGTTCACGTTCAGATCCTGATTCAGATGAGCTGTCGGACTCGGAACTCTTTCGATCAGTAACAGATGTAATGTTGGGGTGCATATTAATAGTCATCTCTTGCCCGTTGTAGTGAAGGAGAAGCGAGCCACCTTCCCAAGAGGTGTTCAGTCCAACTAGGACGGTTGCATGATGGTTTTCCCCGTGCGTCGAGTCACGGTGCCAGTCAAAGTGCCCGCCCTTGTCGTACAATGCGAGCTTGTACAGCTTGACTTCTACACATCTTCCGATAAACAGAGTTGTTTCTACGACGTTCTTTAAGTCCGAAGTGAGGGAGTGGAAGCTATTTGCGTAGGTCGAATTTGAATCATCGGGACGAGAATTCGATTTCAGATCTTCCCCGCGAACCTCGCGGCCATCACGATACTTCAGATCTGTGACTGTCTGATCGCCTTTTCCGAAGGAGGAGGGCTGACTTTGGGAGTGGATGGCATCGATGTTTGGCGAGCCAAGGGTACCAAAGGAGGTTTCGTTGGGACCCATGAACCCGTATTTGCTCAAGGAAGATTTGAGATTGAAGGAAATCATTGGGTTTGAGACTATATGGTTCAAAGCTCTGGCAACAGGAGTATTGCGCTTTAAATCCAGACCTCTGCGTTGTCTGGTCAGCCTTTTGAGGTACTTCTAGATACGAAGGTAAGTTATGATAGGATGCTCTGCTTCTTGAGAACCCGACATTCTGACGTGAAATATTGATATGATGATGGATGCAAAAGTAAGACCCAGACTCGAAAGGGGCATGTTCCACATTTTTCGGCCCATGTGGGTGTATTGGGCGTAAACCTCATTAGTTTCCGACTGCAGTTCGATAGGGAAATTCGCTGACACAGTGATAATTGGCTCCATGCCTTAATTCAATGCTCTTGTGACAGATGAAGATTCGGCGACCACAGCGGTACCTAACCAGCATTCTCAGTCCGGATGCTAGTACAAATTCAAGTTCACTCACATGGTTATTGATTTCAGAGCTACTAGTAGTACATAACCCGATACATTTCATCTTTAATTGTAAGCGAGTTATTGACTTTTCCTGCACGCTTCCTTTGGATTCGTCCTCATGACACTGGCTCTTGTTCAAGTCGCTCCATCACTATATGACCTGCTTAGTGGGAGATGTAAGCAAGATGTAAGTTTTAAAAATTTGCAAGGAGAAGACCAGCAGTTGTCTTCGTGCGACGTTGGTGGTTGACTGGCTGGTTCGCAGAGAAGAGTATATTCAATCTCCGCAGGCCGTTCGGACCTTCCGACACTCGAGGCATTAGCGGTTCTGTGCATTTGAAATCAGAGATTAAAATATATATTTACGCCGGCTTATGCCGATTTTACAACGTCACAGAGGCCATCACTGTGCCATCACTTATGCACAAAGCGTATCCCTATAGCGGGGCCCCGGGAGGTCGTAGAGTAATTATGCCTAACGAGTGCTCTAGTATCATCAACATCCAGTCCCATTCGTCCTCATGTATAGTATTGCAATGTGCTCCTCCAAGCAAACTCAAAGTCACTTTCTTTAGAATCAGTCTTTAATGGAGTTGTTGAAACGACTCTCCATATTTCCCTAGGAGCCACCTTTTGCGGAGCCAGTCATTAGGTTCTGTTCCATCCTAATTTCATCCAGTGACTCCTAGTCAATACAGTGTTATCCCTCGCTAAATTTGCAAGTCGTGCGCAGTCGGCGCAGGGAGCGACTTTTTGAGGCTACAGGCTTTATTTGTGTCCATTATAGCTAGGTCACGCTGCAGCTGGGACTATGTGACTCTGCCACTACGCTGTTCCAAGTCGTCTGTTCCTCATTTTCACTGAACCACCGTAGGAAACCATGGGGCCCCGACATATTTTGTCGCCGTCGAGATACTGAGCATGGATTCTATGTAGGATATCTCTCGTCAAACCTGCCATGAGCCCAAGATCCCCTAGGTGCTTCAGAACTCGTTAGCATTTCGCCAATCTCATTCCGATTAAATTCTGATATTTCTCCGTTGTTTCTCAGGGGAGTTTCTGGAAGTCAAACATTGCGATGAGTTTAGTATTGCAATGGTAAGTGTATCAGATGCTAAGCATTTGTATTTCAGTAATCTGTACCAGTTCCTGGGAGCACGTCTAATCTGGGATCCCAGGATGCGTCCTACTGCTGATCACTTATTGACGCATCCCTGGCTGAACGAGCTCTATATTCTCAACGATAGACGTCCGTTATCTCTGTCGATGTAAATGTATGGGATGCTCTAGCATGGATTTTCAACGGTCGTTTTCCTTCCACATGGGCGACACGCATCACGACTAGTCATTGACGAACGGTCCGGAAGTTTCACACGCCAAATAACTAATAGCCGGATTCGGCCACTTTGACTTGCCTTCGGCGTCCACCTTTTCATGCCAACAATCCATCTCACATACGAGGAAGCTTCCTGGAAGATCTCTCTGGGTTGAACTCGACCATCTGTCGCTGTAACTATTTTCTAGACAGGCATGGCGATATCTCTTCTGCACTCCGATTCCGCATATGCGTGCTATATGAAAGGCGAAATCACGCTTTGTTTATTCTGGCACTCATACGCGTTGACTGACGTGATATTAGACTACGCATGCGAGTTGACGGTGTGGCACTGCCAGCACATTTGGTATTCAATTTTCAGCCCTCCGTTTAGTCGAAGATCACTCTCACGAAAAGCGCAGGCCCCAGACTTTTGTGGTTACAGAAATCCCAGAATGGGCTGTACGAATCTGGTATCTTGACAGCTCTGCCATGAACCAGACGTCTTTCGAAATCGTGACAGCATAGCCATATCAGATATTGTATGTCGGTGACTCCTGTGAGTGTCCGTAGCAAGATGAGCTGGCAAATGCTATCCCAAACGCCAGTCATCACGGCCCATGTGGACTGGGAAGCATCGCTCGCTGCTGTTGAATCCTCGAGGTGATGGGATTGGAAAATAATACCACCATCTCACGTTGCTGGTGGTTCTCGAAGGAACCAAACTGGAACATTTCTCATAACGGATGGATAGTTGATAAAAATACTGTACAGATGCATATCTTTGGAGGAGAAGATATTGGATGAAAGACGAGAGCTCGACGGCCAGGAGGAGCTACTACGCTGCAGAATTCTTTGATCGAAGGAACATCCCACCTCTAAAATATGTGTAGTCAGCTTCTTGAGACTCATTATCCGTGCACTCGATGTAATCCGTCCTACTGATCTCAACAAGATCCGAAAGTGGGCTCAAATGGATTTGTCACCCAAGGCTTTGTACACCGAAAAATCATCCCCCGTCTATTTACCTCCCAAAGAAGTTTCTTCCAGGATTACCGGAACGAGCTCCACGTCGAATACTTTGCTAATGCTGGCGAAGATGATAGCATTAAAATCTTTGAAATACTCCTTACGAATGCTTGCTTGGCGATAGAGGTGACGGAGTGGGATGCCTACTTCCTCCGTCCCGTTATCGATTATTTCATGGATAACGTCGACAAGAACCAACAGAGAGGATTCCTTTGATAAGCCAGAAGGGGCTTGAAGTTCGTTGTTGTGATGATAGCATCCCATGTGTGAACAGAACACTACCATGTCCAGGATCGAGTCCTCCAAATCACAGTTCGGTGTCGATGATCGTGACGGCTTGGAAACAAAAACATCGTATTGGAGGATAATTCGTACACCCTCCGTGACAGGTTCGACTTTATGCTCCACGTCAGTATAGAATACGATCGCCTTGAGGTGTATCTTGGGTTGTGGTTTCCCATCAGCCTTTTTGACTTTGGGTTGCAGGTCCACGACCGTCTCTTCTCCGCCATGTCTCAGACGGAGTGCACCTCCTTGCCAGGCTGTGTTGAGTGCAACAAGAACTGTGCTGTGGTGGTCATCTCCGTGCGTTGAGTCACGATGCCAGTCGAAATGACCACCCTTGTCATGTAATGCAAGCTTGTAGAAACTGACGTCGACTTCTTTACCAACAAATAGGGTTCCCCCAAGGGCAACCTTCAGATGGATTGTATTTCATGGATTGATCAGTACGTGCATTGAGGACTTTTGATTTCTTCCCCGTTGATCTCGTGGGCATTGCGGTATGTCGGGTCTGTGACTATCTGGTCGCTCTTGCCGAAGGACGAAGGTGGGCTTTTCGAGCGGATAACATCAATGTTTGGGTAGCCGAGAGTACCAAAGGACACTTCTCCTGGACCCGCGAGCTCGCATTCGCTATAGTCGGTTTTGAGAGTGTCAGAGATAAAAGGATTGGAGGCAACATTGTTCAGGGCCTCGATAACGGGTGAATCGCGAACGACGCTCTGCCGCTTTATAGAACGGTTTTGGATGTGCGCATTGAGATACACGTAGGTCAGTACCGGGTGGTCGAGTTCTTGGGACGCTGACATGCTGAGCGATATGTGCCGGGTTCAGACTGAATAACGTTATATACGAAGGAATCCCTTATGGCTGGATAACAAGCGATGAGGAGCTGGTTTCAGGATGTCTCACAATTCGGCTAGAGGGTGCGGTGCGGGTGGTTGCGTCGGGATGAGGCCGGCTTACTGTGTGGATACTGTCGTGTAATGCCACCCCCTGCTCAGGGAAGTGGAAGAAACGATGAAGATCTTGCGGCAGCAATTAGCGCCGGATGACGATGGAATGGAAAGCCTTATCGTAACCTGGTGTTGTGCAGGGCCAACAGTTGAAAAGTACTCAGCGTTGTACGAGGTGTACAAATACATCGAGCTCCACACAGATAAAGTGTAGTTTCTCTGTGACCAATGAAATTAGGCAGTAGAAGATAAGTATTTTGAGTCTTGTGTTCCTGAAAGTTCCTAGATTGATTGTCGATGCTGAGACTCAAAAGGAAATATCAGTGATTGATGTTCCGGCACTAGCAAATAGTAGTTGTTTCTTTCAACCTTACGTTGAAGATTCATGCATCTCTTACCCTGAACTGACCCCTGGGACGTGCTCAATGGTCGCCAGCACCTACAGGTAGGATTTTCTTTTTTTCGACTTGAAGCACATGGACTATTGATTCGATCCTCGGAGGCATCTCTGGCCGCGCGGGAGCGTTCGATAAAAAAGACCAGAGTAATTGGAGATTAAATTACGATTAAACAGTTTCCGTTAATCAAAACACCATCCTCCGTTGATTCCAAGCTAAACGAGCGGGTGTCAGAGGATTATGGCCACTGTTGTCCGTAATTCGATAACAAGACGTACCGTTTGGCCTTGGATATCCATTTGTTATTACAAAAGATATGAATAGAAAGCAAGATACGCACCGGTCATATAACGCGACTCCTTGGAAGCGAGGTAAGAAACAAGTCCTGCTATATCCTCAGGCTGCCCTATGTAGTCCAGTGCCGAGCGCGCCACATTCTTTGGTCATTGTCAGTTGGGCAATCCTCATGATAATGAAAGCGTACCGTCTTAATCAGCTCGTTCATATCTCCTTGTTGGAGTGCTGCATCTCTGCCTATAATGAGATGAGCCGCGAAGAGTGAATTGCACACGTATGATACGTACACATTTCAGTATCGACCGCGCCTACATATTGGGATCAATGAGTGATCCGAGAGCGTCGCAAATCTCGAGAGACTCAAATCACCTGGCGCGTACGCATTCACGGTGATCCCATACTTTCCTAGATCAAGCGCTATTTCCGAAAATCCATCAAAAACACGTTAGAAGACAGTAATGAACACATACCGGCTCCCTGGGTAAGTCCCCGAATAGCCGACTTCGTCGTACCATATAGCGACATCATCGGCAAACCTGAAATCGTCCAATATGATGTTCTAGATGAAGTTTGATAACAAACCTTGCTTTCCAGCAGAAGAGGAGCATCCAATGATCCGTCCCCCACGGCCCTGTTTGACCATTTGCTTCGCGGCGTACTGGTAGCAGAGAAAGCATCCTCGTGCATTAACGGCGAAGCTTTGATCCCACTGGTCCACCGTATCTGGGGAAGGTGTAGGTGTGACGTAGAAAAATCAATATCAGGGGATCATACACACAATCAAGTATGTTCGCATTACGACAGATGGCAGCATTCGCAACCATCTAACGAGAGGGACGTGAGGAGACATCGTTGGAAATGAATATGACGCGACGTACCACATCCAGTCCACCCAGCGTATTCACAGTACCTTCTACCATACCTTTGACGTCGATATCACTGGATACATCTCCAGGGAAAATCGCTGATCTACGACCTTTCCTGATAATTTCTTCCTCGACCTCCTTCAATTTGGCAATCTTCTCAGGCAGTGGTAGATCGTTCACGGCAACATCGAACCCGTCGTCTGCCAATCGAAGAGCTATTGCTTTACCGATACCTTGAGCAGCTCCAGTAACGACGGCGACGCCTTTGGCTGAGGACATGACGGAGAGAAAAGAAAGATAAAGGACCGAGGTTAACGGAAGATCGTTTGATACTCACCTGATTATAAGGTATCGGAGTTTAAGGGATCCCGGGAAGGTGTCTTGATTGTCTCCCAGCGAATATAAAGCCCACGAACGGCCAGAAGGTGCTTGCCGGGCGAAGTCTGGACCAAGATTAGTCTTTCGGAACCCCTTAGCAACGTTAATATCACTAAAATATCAAATTGAGAGACATAATTGTAAACCATAGAAATAACCTACCAAGATAACTTCACTGCACGCCTCTGAGTCTTTCGAAGTCAGAGCCTGTGAGCACTGTCGGTCAGTGCTACCTCTCTGCAGGAAGTTTCTCCTTAAAGTTGCTTTAGCTACTTCGGATGTTTTTGATCAGAACACGACCGTTAAACATCGTGTTTGGTAACAAAATATTGTCGGCTATCCGCCCGGATGCCGCCCGATAATACGATCGACGTAGCTCAACGACCCTGTGGACAGTGTAATTCGAACAACATTGACAAGAGGTATATCTATCTCAGACTGACTCAGTCCGAGTGGCACATCCTAGAGGAGAAAAAAAACGACAGCAGCACTTGGTTGCTGCGAGGGAACGGGCGCTTTTCCCTGCTCACCGATGTTCTTGCGTTGCCCATCAAACCCCAACGGAGTAATGGGCGATCTTTAAACTCCGTCTGCCAGCGAACTTGAAAGCTTCCGTCGTAGCACATGTTCGATAGCAAAGAGAGCACCTCCATGCAGGCGACGAGGCAAGAAATACGACGGACAGGAACCGAGTTCGACTAGAGCTTAAAGATAGTGTCACGTCTGACCAGATATGCTCTTCGATACTGAAGCTGCACACACTTCCTGGTAAAGAATAAATGCTGTTAACTTTGGAAGAAGCAATGAGAGCAATAGTCCTGCGGCGAGAATGGTCGTCAAGAATACCAAAAAAAGCTGCAGCACTTTGGAGATGCGGCGCTCGTATCAAAGCAGATCATCCAGAAAAATGAGAACCCCAGTAATAGTATTAGAAGCCGCCAGTCAGGACAAACGATAATCCGGGCGAATGGGCGATGTATGGTGAGTCAGAAAACGTTTCGGTCAATGTGAGTAAGGGTATGAAATTCGGAGATAGATGATCTCCATCTAATCTTATCTCCGACTTCCTCCCGACCATCATTTCGTCTTCTCTCACAGCCTTAGAAAGCGTCCTGATCTCCGCCTTGTTGTTTCCTCGTGTTAGGCCGACGACAGTACTCCGGTCTCCTAGACATAAAGCTTCTTTCTCGGCCCGCACTCAGAATGATATTCTTAGAGGATGTTATCTCAATGTCATTGCAAAAGATACTCACTCGGAGGGTGCCGCCTGCAGGACTGTCTCGAGCTCGGTTCCACTTTCAAGTAGCAGCATATGGGAAGGAAGACGCCATCCCAGAACAATTCGACAGGAGAGTAGAGCGCGGCCCGTTGACCACACGTGAATATTTGAATTGTGAGACATCTGCATTCGGTTTGAAACATACTTACCTCCCCTTCTTTTCCAAACCAACCACAAGCCATTACTTTGCCTATAACATCCTTCAGCCTAAATCCGGCATATATCAATCGGGTTCTAGAATGTCGACCATTAAGGAACCAGAACATCCAGTACTAGTCTACATGGATCTCAACGCACAAATGAAAAGTCAGGCTATACGGCAGCCAAGCGTAATTCTCAATTCATCTGTTATCGAAGCCCTGAACAATGTTGCCTCCCATCCCTTCGTCTCTTTCACACTAGGAGATCACTTTAGCGGCGCCAAGTTCATGGATTCGGGGGAAACTTCCTTTGGCACTGTTGGTAACCCAGACATCGATGCTATCCGCTCGAAAAGTACACCTTCGGCTTTCGGGAAAGGCGACCAGACAGTCACGGACCCGACATACCGTAATGGCCATGAGGTCAATGCGGATGATATTAAATGTCCTCCCGGATACCAGTACCAATCATTCGACCGCATCCGTTCCGATCTGAAGGACACCCTGGGAGTGACCCTATTCGTAGGTAAAGAAATCGACGTCAGGCTCTACAAGCTTGCATTGTACGACGAGGGTGGTCATTTCGACTGGCATCGTGACTCAACGCACGGAGATGACCACCACGGCACTGTTCTTGTTGCGCTCAACACAGCCTGGAAAGGAGGTGCACTCCGTCTGAGACATGGCGGAGAAGAGACGGTCGTGGACCTACAACCCAAAGTCAAAGAGGTTGATGGGAAACCACAACCCAAGATACACCTCAAGGCGGTCGCATTCTATACTGACGTGGAGCATAAAGTCGAACCTGTCACGGAGGGTGTGCGACTTGTACTCCGATACGATGTCTTTGTTACTGAGCAGTCGTCACGATCCTCGACACCTGACCCCTACTTAGAGGACTCGGGGGAGTCATTCCTGGATGGTGTGGCGCTCCATTCGAGCATGGGATGCCATGATCACAATAACGAACTTCAAGCTCCTTCTGGCTTCTCAAAAGAATCCTCTCTATCGGCTCTCGTCGAAGCTCTCCATGAGATCATTGATGACGGGACGGAGGAAGTAGGTATCCCACTCCGCCACCTCTATCGCCAAGCAAGCATTCGCAAAGAGTATCTCAAGGGTATTGATGCCGTCATCTACGCCAGACTTGGCGAAGTATTCAACGTGGAGCTCGTTCCGGTCATCCTAGAAGAAAATACCGTGGAACGTAGCTGGACTAGGGAGGAGTTCTGCGTTTACAAAGCTGTGGGTGAAAAAAACGAAGAGGATGGAAGTCCAACCAAGCGGGCGAGAAGTTCAACCGAATTCCATTTGAGTGCGCTTTCGGACATCGTCGAGATCAGTAGGCAAGACTCCATTGACTATACGGGCAACGAGTCGCAGGAAGCTGATTGCAGATATTTCGGAGGAGGGATGTTTATTTGCGCAAAGGATTCTAATGCGCAGTAGCTCATCTGTATCTTCAAGTTTTGTTGTTGTTCGTCCTACTAGCATATATACTCGATATATATCTATGTCCAATCTATGTAAAGAAAATCGAAGTGCCTTAAATATCGGTCCATTAGCAGTGTGGTTCCTCTCTTCACGCGTGTTGTCTATCCGAAAAAGATTATAGGCTCATCAATAATATCAGGAAGATTGAGAGGTTCATAGGTTTCGGCGGGATGACTTCCCTGGTTCCGCAAACAGTGGCTCCTCTGCGAATAAATCATTGATGTTGGAAGGTCTAGGTGCAAGTAAAGAATGCTGGGGACAAGTAATGATGACAGTGTGGTATTTATAAGAGAGCGAACGACAAATGGGTCCTGATCGGACACAGTTGTATGCACGGGAATTCCCGAGCGGGGGTGTTAAAGGGCCAACCGGGTTCAAGCTATGCAGATGGAGCTTAGTCGATAACAGCGAAAGATCCGACCGCTACACCCGAAAGCACAGTTTAATCCTAAAGAGACATCAATTAAAACGAAGCCACCTCACCAAAGGGCGAAGAGCGGTATTACCGCACGGCGGAGGCTCAATGAAGAGAAGGTCAAGAGAATACATCATTTCATTCTTTTCATACACAGCCGGATACAATTACCATACACAATCACAAAATTTATACGTAGTCAAAGAAGAACGCGTGGTTACTAGGTCGCATCAGCGTAGAACCAAAGAAAGATAAACGCAAGACGTACTCAGCATTCAAATATGCCTGGGCAGGATTCGACATCGCGAGGGACTTGCACGCCATCTCGCCTAGGAAGTATAAGCCAACGCAAGACAGATACGATGCATCGACATACCGTACGCATAATCGTCAGTTCCCAAAATCTGGGGGAAGTGTGTTCCCTCGTGGATGATCGTGCTATTCAAAATCAGTAACCAGTTGAAAAAGGGCCAAGGGATAAGACTTACTCCGCTCGACTGGCGGACCCGGTAGCAGGGCATTGCCAGTAGTACCCACACAGATACACCTTGCCGTAGGTCGAAGGATACACATACGCATACGTGTACGAATCAGTGCAGGAACAATCGTACGTCCACGAAGCAGGTGCCGTGGCGAGGCCCTGCTTATCGTCAGACGCGTCAGAAAGAAAGACAAGATCAGCGACATACCTCGAAAGCACTCAACGTTCCCCTGTACCGGCTAGTCGCAAAAGTGCCGTACCAGGTCGTCTGAGTCGTCGACCCACTCGGGTAAGCTTCCAAATGGGCGATACTAGCCTGGGCTATAGCGGAGCTGTCGGAGATAGCCTGGGCGTTGGTACTCTGTCGGGATGCAGAGCAGGAAGTATAGCTTGCGCGTTTGCTGAGGGAACGCGCGCTGGAGCGGCCATCGGCAGCTCCACCAAGGGAGGAGGAGAGCTTTGACAAAGACGAAAGCTGGCCGGAGAGTACGACAGAGGTGGGAGTGACGTGAGCACCGATGGTGGTGAGAGTACCATCATCCTCCACGGCTTGGATGGCGGACAGAGGGGTGATGGTGTATGTGCTCTCGCCAGCGTTGGTGAAGTTGAAGAAGTTTCCCAGCTCGTGCGTGACGGAAACAGACTCTCCGGGTGCGAGGACAGTAAACGCGTGGTCGGCGCCCTTCTTGGCGGTGACCGAAGGGATGTAGCGTACAGCGACACCCGTAAAGTCGGCAGAGATTCCGGCCGAGTTGACGACTGTGAAGGACTCCGTAGCCCATGAGCTGAGAACGGTGCGAGGGTCGTTGAGGAGCTTGACAGTTTCGTCGCCGCTGTTGACAACAGTCGTCACTACCTCGAGAGCAGAGACGTCCAAAATGCTTGCCGGGGCTGTACAGATGTGTTCGTCAGTGGATGAGATGCGCTACGGTGCAGAGGAACACTGACCAGAGGCAGAGATGGTGAGAGACTTGGTCGCAGAGGCGACGCTAGCGAAGGCCAAGAGTACTGTAGAAAGGTAGAACATTGCGCTGACGATGTCATTGCCTCTGCAGACGAAGGGCTTTTATTCTGTTCAGCGGCTTTGAGCCAAGCCTTTCACCGCAAGGCAGACGGTCTACCGCATGTGGATGAAGACGCTACTCCATGTGAGGACGAACTCGAGGCATTCGTGTCAGAGATGGCGCTCGGCGTTGATGCGGGCGAAAGGTTCAACGCTCGTCTCCGGTTTGAAATACTGAATAGTGAAGCAGAATCGGTATGGATCAGTAAGGTTACTGCACTAGAAAGCCTGGAATGAGCTTCGATGATTACAAGGCAAGGGCATGAATAGTCACCGGGCACGTACGTATTGATATCACGAGACAGGAAAGCTGAGTTTTGCGAGATGGAACCTCCCGGATACATGATAAGCACGCATGCTGCACGGCCTGGGCGTGATGACGATTGCAAGCTGTTACAAGCGGGCAGTGTTATCACTGATGCTGAAAATCCGAGAGCATATGACTCGGTCCCGAAAGTATTGATTGAAAGAGGCGAGGCCGGGCGCTCATATGTCCAATTGGAACGGCATGAGTACATGTGATGGGTCCGTGCTTAACGACGAAGTCTAGGGATGTTGAGTAGGACAAAATCGGTAAGCTGGAGGCTAAGTGCTTCGATCCAAATTCAATCGTGCATCCTCAAATTGCTGGACAGCTCCTGCCAACCTGTAAGAATAGGCTTGTCAGTGCAATACCGAGTGTCTCATTCTCGATGCTTACACGCTTTTCTCCGCTTTGACTGGACATCCACATGGCGGAACTCAGGGTTTGCAATTATTTGATAGCATGGGATACTGAAAGACCGCGCCTAATACGCAGAAGGCCGTGATAGGATCCATGGCGTTCGGGGCGTTGTCCGGGAACCTCAAGAATGACGGAGACGTCTTGCGCAAAACGGACCGACATAAGACCTGTAAGCTGACGTCAATATAAGACGATTTTCAAACGAGGTGGGCAAGTTAAACGAATCAGAGATCTTGGTGGAAGAATGGTCTCATAGGACGTACGTCCTCTGAAGTAGCAAATATAAAAGATATAACATCATGCGCAAAAGAATCGACCGAAAGAAGAGAAACTCACGACGTTGGAACAGATAGCCCTAATTGTCGAGATGAACCATAGATGGTCAAAGACAACTCCTGCAAGGTATATCCTGGCCCCACTCCACGGCGACAAGGGAATCTACTCATTCGAGGGACGAAAACGGGATGAATGTATCTGGGCTGCGAAGCCTAGTCATTCTGTTAGTGAACAATGTCAGACGAATACTAGCGAACTGCTCGCACCATCAAAGAACTCGCTAATTGACTTCATGTCGGTGGCTCCAACAAACAAAACGCAGACGACGAGCTCGAAATTTCCTGTACGCTTGGTCAATTATCGCTTACCAGAACCTGATGGATATAACGCACGTGCCAATACTCCGTTCTCCGACGACTACAGCCTCTGACCATTATAGATGCTCCAAGAGACCGATAGTGACCGGATAACCGCGAACAGGGTGGATATATGCTGAGAAAAAAATTGGGAATGAGAAAGAAATAGGAAGACAGCTGAGTTGAGACATACATCGTCGTCCCGAGTTGTAGCAAACCAAGGGGTGCAATAGAAGCACTTGGAAGAGCTACTTGTTGCCCATCGAACGCGGTGTGGCTTTACACCGACGTATTAGGACTGCTCAGCCAGGAGGGACTGTATCGCACGTACCAGCCTTCGATCCGCATACGGTCACCATCGAACATTGACGACAGCAGTTACATGGTCACGATACGCGAAATCAGAGACAGAAGAAATTATCGTCGCGCGCCTTGAGCTTCATCATCGACGATGAAGGAAGGAAGAGGAATTTTTCAAATTCCCAAACAACACCAATCAATCTTTTCACGTGCATCGCGCGATCAAAACCGGACCGCGACCCGGACTGTGACAGTGAACAACCATCCAGTGTCGACGTTACCTCCAAGAACCACGGAATACTGGGCACTTGAAGTCCAGTCTCAGCGTAACTGTTTCAAGGTATCTATTTGGTCTTTTGCGCTTCGTGCATCTGATCTAGTCCTCATTTACTGGTGGCTAACCAAAGCTGCATTCGTAAAGGCATTATTCGAGTTACACAAAATCGAACGAATTGTAAGAATTTTTTCCGTAATAGAGGGTCATCTGATTGTCAGTTAAGCTGCGGAACTGCCGCAATGTATTTCAGGATTGCTCACTTACTATTTTCATGATAGGTTCTCGGGCCGGTTACTCTCCTACTGGGCGAAGCTAGCGCTTATGCCGGAGCGATCTCGAAGTCCGGACATCGTAGTTTGGCCTGGATTACCCTTGGATAACACGATACTCTCCTGAAGCCGGAGCTCATTTTGTTAATCCTGCTTGTGGTACGTCCAATTCTGTTTTTTAAAGCTCTACTTGACTTCAGCGTAACGAAGGCATATCTCGTTTTTCTTTCATGAAGATGACTCCCCCCACCCCACCAGTCGAAGGACGGAACTCCGAAATTCATGGGGAACGCCCCACTTTTTGCTTCGGACCATCGGTTTTTGAGCGGTACCAAGAGCTACAGATAATCTTCCCTTCTCATCTCGAGCATTCGCCCTTTTCATAGCTCTACACGGTAGGACTCGAGGCCTCCCTGGAATTGATATACTAATAACACGCGTATGCCATGAGTGAAGTTACTTCTATCATTCGAGGTGCAATCCGCCGGAATACTGTATTGTACTTCGCTGAAATGACCGCCTACGAACTGTGAGTTAAGTAGTGCTTGTATATCTCAATTCTAATCCTGACAAAAAATGTAGAACGCTACATTCTGATGACATCACACAGCTCCAATCATGAGCGGAGTCCTCCGCATCACCTTCGCCTATCACTACGCCTGTCACCACACAAACGACGCAAGTGCATATGCTGTGTCGAGGTCGCTGGTATTGATCGTCCGCTTCGGCAGACGTATTCTCACATATCGGCTGTGATTTCAGTCCGAACCGTGGATAGTATTTATTCGCCCGGTCGATAATACTGACTCCCAATTCATAACTGCCACCCACCATGACAACCTACCTCCGCAGCCTCTTTGAAGGCAGCTCGTATGCGAGAAACGGGAAACGCTCTCATTCGAATGCAGCGCCTTCCTCTTCTGCGCCCTCTGGCTATGGTTCAAAGCGAAACAAGAGCCGTCCAGTGTCCTATTCATCGTTTCCTCCCCTGGATCATCCGCACCCCTCACTGCTAGAGAATACCAAGAAACATCACCACCACCACCATCATCACGATCCTCGTACGTATCCTTTCCTGTCAATATTCAATGAAATCACTGATTCTCTTACCATAGCGACGCCTTATCCCATCCTACTTCCCACTGTATCCCAGCACTCACATTCAAGCTCGACAGAATCAATAACACCCACATCATCCCATAACCCCACTTCCAGCGCCGCACACTCCGATCTTCGCCCTGTCCTGAAGAAGAGAAGCACCTGGCAATCAACACCACATACGGGGCCCCAGCGTTCGTACTTCTTACGTACCCAGATAATTGATTTTCGCTAAACCCAGCATATCACAGACCACGTCTCGTTCGCCAACCCTAACCGCCCTGACGTCCTCCACATGCACCCTCTCCTCGCTTCCAGCCGACTGAACCGCGCACCCATATCATACGACGTAACATACCCACCGTCCTCATCATCTATCGTGGACCGCAGAACACGGACCACCATACCCACCCATACACTCTCCCAACCCGCGACTGATCCCGCTAAATCAATCAAACTCGTGCTGAGATGCGATAGGTTCCCTTGGCCGGTCATCGTGTATCCCCAACGCCCGGCATCCATAACGAATCTCGACCTGCTTTATGCTGTCCACAGTATGCTGTCGACGCGGGTGACACACGAGGAATGGGAGTCACTCGGGCATGGTACGCACACTCAGCTGAAAGCTACGAGGGCGTACGAGGTGCGGTGTGCGAAGCTTGGCGGGGGGTGGGAGGATGGTGTGAGAAGGATTGACTGGCTGGGCGAGAAGACGTGCTTGGTCGGCGTCGAGGTGGATAAGAGCGCTTCTGAGTGTGGGGTAGGGAAGCTAGTCTTTGCGAAGCCCTGATCGACTTGCTCTCATGCCCTAGTGGTACGCTGGAGTATTCTATCGAAGATTTCGTATCTCTGGCAATATGGATTCGATTGTTCGAGTAGGTGCATACACCTGTAGTATGTAATGAATGGAAGGTAGTTTGGTATTACTTTCAGAGGAAGACAAGAGGACGGCGCTCTCGTATCCAAAACCTCCGAGCAATTTGGCGACTTCACTATCATCGGGATTTGAAACACGTCTTTACGTTATGTCGAGGAATGAGTTCGAGGCAGAAGACCGGGATTTATTAGAAAAGAGAAAAGTTACATGAGTGGCTACAACTACAAAGTAGTCGGAAAGCGAGAGAGAGAGGGAATGGGAAAGGCATAGAAAATGAAACAGTCCGGATAGCAATGAAGGCAATAGGATTGGAAGGTCCATAATATATCAGAAGCCGAATGTTCTGTTCAAAGCACATCAAAGATCGTTAAAATGGAACAACGATGTCTCGCAGAAGAAAAAAGCAGGCTTACACATATCAAACATTGACAACCCCAGCTTCACCAGATTCAGGAAGTACCAATCCCATACCGACAGCCCAGTCGCTCCGGCCCACCTCAGCAATCAACTTGTTTGCCAACACCAGCCTCCTTTCGTACTTCTTCGGGGCACCTACTCTTCGGATGACCCTACCGCACATCTGCAGACACCCAGTCAACGAGTTGCATAAAGTCAAGAGCACGGCCGTAGACAGAAGCAAAAACCCGATGAGGAGGCTCCCGACCGGCGAGGCGTTGAAGGCAAGAATAGCGGATACATAGACTAACATCGTCGCGCATGTGATAGCGAAGCTTTCCATTGGGGTAAGATCTCGCAGCCACTGTCCTGATGTAACAGCTTTGAGATCGTCGACAGACCCCTGCAAGCGAACCCAGCGATCATGACAAAGCAAGATGAAGAGGTCGCCCTGGACACCTGGCTCTTCCTGGCCCTTCCATCCGTTTTCGTCCCTCAGTTTGATGACGACGACATTGATGAGTCGCGATACCATAAATCCTCCCAAAACTCCCAGGGCCCACCAATCTCGGATAAGAGCGAGCGAGACTGCGACGATGAGTGTCAGAACCTGACAGAGAGCGTACAGCGGAGTGGCAGGAACGAAGAAAGACCGGAGTAGCGTGTTCTGTTTGGATGAGTAGACGTAGGCAGTGACGAGGTGGCCTGTAACGCCGATGCTTTGGAGATAATAAACTGTGGCGGGATTTTCGACGCGGAAGATGTAGCCGGTGGTCATGGCGCCAGTGATGGGAAATTCGCCACCATTGATCTCGCTGACAGTCTGCTGCTGGTGCATGCTTGGCGCAAGGACTAGAACATCAGAGTACGATGCGGTTCCAGAAAGAGCGGTCCTGACAGTGACAGGAGGGAGGTCAGCGAGGGCGATGAGCCCGGCTGCTTGGAGGGTGACGTTTGAGTTGAACATTGAAGGACGTTGGGAGCTCGAAGGAGGGAGGGGGGATTATGGTGAGCGCTGTGGTGTCAGTACTTCAGCTTAAGTGGCGAGGTATTTGAAGGATAAGTTATGATGCAATTATTATGCAAAGCTTGAAGCTTGACAATTGAGCGCTATTGAGCATCAAAACAGAGTCCCGTAACTTGCGGTCACCATTGTCCCAAGTCAGAATAATGGAATATAAACAAAAAAAACACTTGATGCATGGTTTAGGGACAATCCTTTTGAATCTTTGTCTGAAAATATCTCTCACCTGCCAATCACCTGCTCTATTCTTTTCTTTTGTTACGTTTCGCGAAACCAAGACCGATCCATAGATATTAGAGTTACTTTTGCGAGGTATAGAGAATCCAACACTTGGGAAAGAAGCAATGGCAGTGCGAGTGAGGAACAACATCAATTTAGAGGTATGCCGTTTATCAGTCGCCACAGTAGGGGACGGAGCTCCCAGGCTCCCAGGGTAGCCACCGGCCCACATGTCACGTGTTTCGTTTGATTATTCTTTCTTGATGTTTCACCCCGCACCACTTCTCTTTTGTCTTTTCTCCGACATTCCTTGGAATGCATGCCTCTGCTGGTCTGCTTGGGCGCGAAACTGACCTGTGCGTGCAGCGTACTACGACTTAGATCTCGACTCGGCTGGTATGCTATTGTTCTTCCTCGGCAATAACGATCTCATATCCGTTTACAGAACATCCGTCGAGCGCCTGAACTGCGCTTGGACTGAAAAGGTTTTGGAGGCGGTCGATGTATTTGTCTGCATATCACTATGGCAGCCGGAGATGTGGTGACAAAGAACAACTGTGTGAGTGCCAGCATTTTCGCAAGGGTCTCTGCTATTGAACCTTGTTTGATCAGGATATATCACATCTTTACCCGGCCGTCTGTGTCTTGGCTCCACCATCGTACATCAATTACTCTGTGAATAGTTAACGGTGCCAGCCCAGTCTGGGTCGGCATGCGGGACAGTAACAACGATGCGTACTCGTGAAGAAACCCACTGATTGATTCGTATCCGGACCGGTAACCAGGTTCCTCCAAGTTCAATCGTCTTTCCGTCATATATCGCGACAACAGTTCTCACCCTTTATAATACCGTCGCTGAGGAGAGCCAGACATGGATGTGATGTGGATGCTACAGAGATGCGTGCGCTATATTGGCTTCTTTCGAAAGCTACGGGTCACTGCCTCTACGGTCAGATGTGGCGTGACTCTTGAATATCGCCCGAGCTCGAAAGTTTCGTGGTGCACTGCTCTTGCCCAGCATAGATTCCTTCACATACGACACTCTTGTTCTGTAAACGTGAGTCTCCTTCTCTACATAAGCGTCAGTTGATGAAGCGCACATTCCCCTTGAATTTGACGGCCCCGTTGGACTGGATGCGCGAAGTTGTTGCGTCCGTAATTTCTATTCCTGACATTACCCTGTCGGTTTACGATATTCTTGGATGGTGCTGACGGTGTTGTTTTTAGAGCTCTGATGGCTATAATGAACTTCATTATTCTGAGGTGCGCAATACTTCCTTTCCCTTGGTCCCCCTCTCGCATGATGTTATCTTCTATATTTGCTACTTCAGAGGGTATTGTCTACCCGATGAGACTATTTTTCCACCAAGATCTCTGATCATTTCCTTTGCTTCGCCGGGGTGTAAATTCATGCTGATGTTCACGATTAGGGTCTTACTTCCATGACTATTAAGGCCCGAACGTCACCTCCGGGGTTCGAATAACAAGCAACAGTCTGACTTCGAGGCTGCCCGTCGTCTTCAAGGTGATGAGCTAACTTCTGTGTCGTTTATGTTATTGATACGAGATCATTGCTAGATCATTCACCTGACCGGATACAATAATACAGTCCTCTATTCTGGATTCCGTTTGGATACTGTGCGGGAGCTGCGCTCTTGCGGTTAGGCCAACTATCTCGATTGTGTCTGTAACTCTAACAGAGATTCCAATTATCCCAAGTCTTTGAACACCGTCGTCGTCGAGTAAGAAATGAAATTGCGCTGAGAATCGGATGCCTGTATGGTCGGCGTCAGTGAGATTTGTGTATCCCGTGCTGCGATTTCCGGAATCATTCGGGCTAGCGACAAATCGTTGAGCCCTACTAGACTGAGTTTCGATATCACGTTTCAAGTGTCAACTTTGAGGGGGGCCAGATGGGACGACGACCAGACGACCATTAGTTTCTATAGTCGCGAGAACCTCGATGACCGCAATATCAGATTTGTTCGGAAAACCTGTCGCATTGTTATGATTATCTGACCTTACGTGGATAGATCTTCTGAATCTGAATTACAAGACTCAATTAATTGTACGGGCTATAATGTATATTAGGCACACGACATATTGTCCTCTAACGATCTGAAAACATCTTTCATTTTAGGGGGAAGCCTTATTCAAGCGAAACCATCTACTGAATCGCACCTTTATCGCTATGGGTAACATTGCGGATGCGGTGATCATACAGTCTCCTTGCCCGACGATCCCAACGGTGTTTGATGACCATCATCCGGGCAGTGGTATACGGGGCTATCATTGAAATCTTCTTCCCGGAAGCAACCGACCAAGGGAGTATGATTCTCCCACATAGCAATCATCTTATGTCGCTGCGAGATCGCATTGGAGTGGGCTGAAACCCGTCCCACAAGGAGTGTCGGGGCGATAGCCTCGTACGTTTCAGATATTTGAACCGAAACAAGTGTGACATAGTCTCACCTTGCAATAAGCAGCAATAATATCTGCATAGAAGCTTGATTCCAAATTTTTCGACACCGTTGCTAGATAGATAATGAGGGATAGTGAATATATCGATGACGACTCGATCAGCATCTCGACGAGTTTTCGGGACGCGCTTATGCCTGGAGCGCACCGAAGGAGGCGATAAACAATGGCGACCGTACACATGACGGTTGTGGAGAGTGTTAGAAGGATGTAAACCAATGACCAATTTATTTCCGTGGTGAAGTGATTGATCCCGGGATTGCGGGAAGCAGTGAATATTTGGATGCCCTTCATCACTGAGATCATGAGGGCAAGGCAAAACATAGTTAATGAAGAAAACTCACCTATACTGGCCACGGTACAAACCATTGGTATTAGTACCATTCGCCATTGACGATCCCACAAGATCCAGCATCGCCATATCTAGAGCCTTTCAGTTTCCTCCTCATTGAGTGACTAAGGGGGATGACCCACAATAACGACGTCAACAAGAAATGTGCTTATACCGCCAGAGATACCACTGTAGAGGCTGTATGCTCGCCACCATGAGCCTTGGTCTTCTAGCGCCATGATCACTGTGTAATAACTGTCGCCATTTTCAATGAACGCGTGGTGCAGCGTTGTCCAGGCCATCGGGAACAATGTCGTCAAGAGCATGTAGAGGACGGTGATCATTGTGAAGAGCAATGTACCGCGTAACCGCTTGGGAGAAGAGACTGTACTGGCATTAATGAATCTGCCGATCTGGAAACTGTCAGTCAAACGTACATATGGTCCATAGAGTGACCGCTACAATGCCTGTGTATAGACCTACAAAGTGTCAAAAAGACAGTTTGAGCAACAGAGGAATGAACGTACCGTGCAATAAGGCTTGCAGTACCATGCAGTTCAGATTCACGTCAAGCGTGACAAAGATGCCATTTTTATCGTCTTGGGAAATGTCCGATGGTGGAGCCTGTACCATAGAAGGAAGTACGTGAGGAAGGAAGTATGCTCATGGTTACATATACCAACCTTAAGAAGAATTTGATCGACCATCTAAATTTGAAGAGGATTATACCGGGATGCAAAAACTCAACACGACGTCTCCATGCTTTGGTGCAAAGACAGTGATGAGGATACTCATCCAGAACAATCATTGTGATGAGATGTATTATTGGTATCTCACAGCTTCGACCTGTTACCTGTACCAGCAAAGATTCAGTGCTCTGATATATTGCGAGTAGACATGGCGCCTACAACTCCTACAGCAAGAACTAAAATATAGAATTTGCCGTACCAACGTTAACTTGTACAGCCTGATAGCTTCGTTATATCAAGATGAATCGCCTCCGTGCACTGTTGCGGCACGGCATACAACCGTCTGAATCACAGAACAAACCGTCATCACTGCCAGATGAACAAGTTTCGGACCGACTTGCAGGTTGTAGATTGATATCAATATGAAGAGATATGTCTAGCAGCCTGCTGGATCTAGATTCATTCACCTATGAGTAGTGTTGGGGACATCAGTTTGGTTAAGTAAGCGATGACGCAGACGAGAGATTGTCTCCTCGTCGTTAGGCCCCGAGGTGTTGCTGGCGCCGTGTCGGCAAGTGTGCCGATGAAAGGGCATATCCTGTGACGTTAAACACGATCAATAATTTAAATAATTTAAAATCAGTTTCATGCTTCCTCCCCACGACGTATGATCATCTCCTGCTCTCTGTCCGCCGTGCCTACCAGCGCTGCATGAAGACCGCCATCAAGAGATGTAAATTACTTTCACACGGCCAAGAGAACGTGCTGCCGATGAGAAGTCGACGAAGGAATAGCTGCCACTGCCAGATGAAGATCAAAAAACGCGCAAAGGCTGTTTTCTGCAAGCATAAGCTATCACCGCCCTCCGCATAACTTCAATGAGGGTATGAATGTCCATCAACTAAGCGATATGAATGGGGCCATATTCGTCGACCTCCCTGTTACAGACTTAGCGAGAAACCTTCGGCAGGTCCGTTATATGTAAGCATCAATCACTTAGAGGCTAAACCGAGGTCGACTACGAGTTGAGTCGACGTTGACTACCCAGACATGGCGGTGCGCAGGAGGTATGCCATTTTCAACTTTGTTTTTTAACCCTTTGCTTACGTTGCCAGTGATCGTACAGACTAGAATGGACCGCAGATCAATACACATGTTCAGCCAAAGCTGCATGATTGTTTCTACCATCCTACCAGCAGCTTTTCTGATAGGTAGATGACAGATTCTTACTTCGTCGGTATTAAGGACCAACACTCACTCGATGCGTAAGAATTATCAGCCTGATGTAGCCTACTCAATGGTGCGTGATCTTTCTTCAGATCATGATTCTTGCTGACAGCATCGTCACACAGGTTTGGCGTGCGATTGATGAGCTCGAATTCCATATCCCTGCTCACCGATGCTCACCAAGACTCGGTATAGCCCTCGACTTACTCCAGGCTTGTCAACTGATGTCGATTATTCAGCTTGCCTATCTGCTCCCTTCTATTATTGTTGGACTGCTTTGTTTATAGGCGAGACCGTGCCAACTCAAATTCTGCCAAGCCGCATTTGAATGCAGAGTATGCCAGGTATTTATTTTCTTCAGTTCTGTAGCAATCACACTTTGTTCTCTGACTATAGAGCTCTATACAGTAAATGCGTCCGGTCGTGTATGAACAGAATGTTGCCTTTTTTAACTCTCATTGAAGCCGTGCACTTCTTTGCGGCTAGTACTTCTCGTCCGCTTTCTGTCAGCCGTTTCGCTTATTCATGAGGGTCCTTATAGAATACAATGGCACAGTCACTAGTTCTCGCCGTTATATGCAATAATTAGTCTTGGTAATGTGGCTTGTTTTCACCTCTGAGCCAAGCTCGATATGAGCGAGTCTTTTGTGAGTTGTTAGCAAAGACATTTCCGACACGACTATCAAGACCAGCTGATATACATTAGTACAGCAGCCCACTCGCCCGAGCTATCCTCCACGTGGAATTTCAATTATTCGGACTCGGGACGTTTCAACAACTTGGATGATCGATCCTCCACCATCGTATATTTTGTCTTCAATATCCTCTGAGCTCAAGCGGGGTACCTGTATTTGGTCTAACACCTTTCCGACCCACTTCATTTCCGGTGAGACCTCTTTTCGTTACATTGTCCGCCAGAAAGGACTGATGCACCATCATCGACAGGAGTCAACCAGGGCCTCATGCCTGTCACGAGCACTCTCCCGAAAGGATGGATGCAAGATATTATGCAGGGCTTACTTGACTTCAGTGTAACCAAGTTATATCTCATCAAGATGACACTCCCACACCGGTCGAAGGAGGAAACTCTGAACTTCAGGTTCATGGTTCACTCCTCACTTTTTTAATTCGGACCATCGGTGTCTGGGCGATACCAAGAGCTACAGATATTCGTCCCCTTTTGTCTCGAGCATTTTCCCATTTTTATAGCTCTGCGCACTAGGACTCGAGGCCTCCCTGGAATTGATATACTAATAACACGCGTACGCCAGGGGTAAATTTAATTGAATCTTTCCAAGTGCAATCCTCAGGAGTATTGCCTTGTACTTCACTGAAACGACTGCCTACGAAATGTGAACTCAGTAGTCCTTGTATATCTCAATTCTAATACTGACAATAAGGCAGAACGCTGCATTCTGATGCCATCACATATGGTGTGCTGAGGTCGCTTGTATCGATCGTCCGCTCCGGCAGACTTATTCCCTTCAAGAAATCACCTCTCGGCTGTGATTTCAGTCCGAACCGTGGATAGTATTTATTCATTCGGTCGATAATCCTGACTCCCAATTCATACTTGTGACCCGCCATGACAACCTACCTCCGCAGCCTCTTTGAAGGCAGCTCGTATGCGAGAAACGGGGGCTCTCATTCGAATGTGACGCCTTCCTCTTCTGTGCCCTCTGGCTATGGTTCAAAGCGAAACAAGAGCCGTCCAGTGTCCTATTCATCGTTTCCTCCCCTGGATCATTCGCACCCCTTACTACCAGAGAATACCAAGAAACATCATCACCACCACCACCATCACCATCCTCGTATGCATCACTTCCTGCCAATATTCAATGAAATCGCTGATTCTCTTACCATAGCGACGCCTTATCCCATCCTACTTCCCACTGTATCCCAGCACTCACATTCAAGCTCGACAGAATCAATAACACCCACATCATCCCATAAGCCCACTGCCAGCGCCGCACGCTCCGAACCTCGCCTTGTCCTGAAGAAGAGAAGCACCTGGCAGCCAAAACCAAATACAGGGCCCCAGCGTACGTCCATTTTACGTATCCAAATCATTGATTTCGCTGAACCAACATTACAGACCACGTATCTTTTGCTAATCCCAACCGCCCTGACGTCCTCCACGTGCACCCTCTCCTCGCTTCCAGCCGGCTGAACCGCGCACCCCTATCATACGACGCGACATTTGCACCGTCCTCTACATCTGTCGTGGACCGCAGAACACGGACTACTATACCAACCCATACACTCTCCCAACCCGCGACTGACCCCGCCAAATCAATCAAACTCGTGCTGAGATGCGATAGGTTCCCTTGGCCGGTCATCGTGTATCCCCAACGCCCGGCATCCATAACGAATCTGGACCTGCTGTATGCTGTACACGGTATGCTCTCGACGCGGGTGACACACGAGGAATGGGAGTCACTCGGACACGGGACACACGCTCAGCTGAAAGCTACGAGGGCGTACGAGGTGCGGTATGCGAAGCTTGGCGGGGGATGGAAGGATAGTGTGAGAAGGATCGATTGGCTGGGCGAGAAGACGTGCTTGGTCGGCGTCGAGGTGGATAAGAGCGCTTCCGAGGGTGGGGTTGGAATGTTGGTCTTTGCCCTAGTGATAAGCTGGAGTACTCTATCGAAGGTTTCGTATCTCTGGTACTACGAATTCGATTGTTCGAGTAGGTACATACACCTGTAGTGTTTAATGAATGGAAGCACTTTGATATTACTTTCTGGAAATACCACAGGAGGAGGAAGCGAGCAGGACATATGTTATATTTTGACAAGGAATTTGTTAGACATTTCTACCAGCCAAGCGTCTGCCACATATCGCGGTACGCCGGATATTTCCAACAAAACAAATTCACCCGGCGCTCTGTCTCATCTCGGAATTCTTCACCAAACCGTTCCAGTGCAAATTGTTTCCAATGCGTCGAGTTTTTCTTCTCCTGCATATTCATACCACCGATGACGATCCTCAACAGCGAACATATATCTCCCACATCGGCGTCATGCTTGCTCCGAAGACGCGACTCCCTGGACTTCATGTGATCCTCCCACCCTTTGAGCTTGTGCAGCAGCAGGATCGACATAGGAACGACTGGAAGTCCTTGCTTATCGACAATAGCCTCGGAAAATATCATCGGGAGCTGTAATATCCCCGGCTTGAGGATATCGACCTTGGTTTTCTCCAGCTTCCCTTCTACATAATCATTGTACCACAACACCTTCCATGTAGCTCCAGGTGTTTTGGCGTCCACAAGATAGAAACGGTCCGGGTTCTTCGTAACCAGGAATTCCTTCAACCACTCTGGCTTGCACGTGTGCGATGACATCAGAATGTCGACGTCCTACCACTTCGTCAGTATCCACAATCGAGGTATACGAGAACTAGTAAGCTCACATTTGGTAAGCGGTCATTTCCGTAAAGGTAGCAAGCCGTACTCCCGAGGATCGCGAATGTGCATTCCGCCTCTCTGAAGATACGAGTAACTTCTTTCGCAGCGCGAAACATGACAGCCCGGACACCGCGCGCTGGAATTACCGGACTAGCTGAAGAAGTCGAGGTCGTGGCAACTGAAAGTGAGGTACGCGATTTCGGTGGTAGAGACGACGAAGACTGGGATCTTCTTGTGCCCTGCCTGTCATACGCATCGTCAGGTATCCACTGACTAATGATAGCCAGCCCGGAGAAATGCTGCTCTCCGTCCATAGGAGCAGTTGTACCAGATGACGAGTCAAAGAGGCCTAGATGGTGACTGTTACAAGGAAAGAAAGCTCGCGTCAATTTCGGCACCGCGTCGATCTTTGAATTTCAAATGAGGTGCTCTCCAGTTCAAATTGAAACCGGAACCCGTTTATGGAGGTAGTTCAATTAATTTTAGAGAACGGCACTATGACTATAATACAACAACAGCAGCACCCTATCATTTCCAGGCATTGATGGGGTTGATGATTCTTCGTTCTGGCAAACTGTCCGGAATAAAGACCTCGGTATCCATCCTAGTAACTACCGACTCTGTCGCCTCTTCGTGTACAGCAGATAGAATATTCCAAGAAGATGATCCACGCTGGAGGCTGTGTCAAAAACACAGTACCAAAATGACAGTGGTGGTACTCGCGTGATAGGAACGCTGATTTCCGAGCGGAAGCATGGGAATACTTCCATACATGCCTTGTTACTCCATCAAGCTATGAAACTGTCGACCTTCAAACGTAGCTCCAAGTTATTTGGCGTCCACGAGATAGAAACTACCTGAAATCGTGGCGATAAGGAACTCCTTCACCGGTTCTAGATTGCGGGAATTGCTTATGGTGTCGTCTACCCCAGATACGCGCTCTCGTGTCCATACTTCCCTAAAACCCTCGATCAATTTGCGATCTGACTTTCATCAGGATTTGAAGCCCGTCTTTACGGTGTCGATGAATGAATTCATGGCGGAAGATCATGGGGTTTATTAGAAAGAGAAAAGTAAAGAGTGGCTACCACTATTAAGTAGTCTGGAAATCACAGCGGGAAGGGTAAATGCATAGAACATGGAATAATCCAGAGAGCAATGAAGCCAGTGGCATAGTAAAGTCCACAATAAATTAGAAACTGGATGTTCTGTTCAGAGGACCAAAGAACGTTAAACTTGAACAACGACGACTCGCAGAAGGAAACAAAGAACACTTACAAATGTTAAACATTGACAACCCCAGCTTCACCAGATTTAGGAAGTACCAATCCCATACCGATAGCCCAGTCGCTCTGGCCCATCTCAGAAATCAGCTCGTTCGCCAACATCATCCTCCTTTTGTACTTCTTCGGTGCCCCTACTCTCCGGATGACCCTATCGCACATCTGCAGTTCCCCAGTCAACGAGTTGCATAGAGTCAAGAGCACGGCCGTAGACAGAAGCAAGAACCCGATGAGGAGGCTCCCGACTGGCGAGGCATTGAAGGCAAGAATAGCGGATACATAGACTAACATCGTCGCGCATGTGATAGCAAAGCTTTCGATTGGGGTAAGATCTCGCAGCCACTGTCCTGATGTAACAGCTTTGAGATCGTCGACAGACCCCTGCAAGCGAATCCAGCGATCATGGCAAAGCAGGATGAAGAGGTCGCCCTGGACGCCGGGCTCTTTCTGGCCCTTCCACCCGTTTTCGTCCCTCAGTTTGATGACGATGACATTGATCAGCCGCGATATCATGAATCCTCCCAAAACTCCCAGGGCCCACCAATCTCGGATAAGAGCCAGCGAGACTGTGATGATGAGTGTCAGGACCTGACAGAGAGCGTACAGCAGAGTGGCAGGAATGAAGAAGGACCGGTTCTGAGCGGATGGGTAGACGTGGGCAGTGACGAGGTGGCCTGTAACCCCGATACTTTGTAGATAGTACACGGTGGCGGGATTTTCGACGCGGAAGATGTATCCAGAGGTCATAGCGCCGGTGATAGGGAACTCGCCACAGTTGATCTCGCTCGCAGATTGCTGCTGGTGCATGCCTGGTGCGAGAACTAGAGCATCGCAGTACGAAGCTGTTCCAGAATGAGCGGTCCTGACGGTGACAAGAGGGAGATCTGCGAGAGCGATGAGCGCGGTGGCTTGGACGGTGCCGGTGGCGAGCATGGAGAAATGTTGGGAGCTTGGAGGAGAGGGAAATAAGATGTGCAGCGCCGTGGTGCCAGTGGACGAGGTATTTGAAGGATATCGACATCGATTATTATCAGTTGGCACAGCTTCAGGCTACTTTGAGCAATAATGCATAATGACTTTAGTCTGCCACCTCGTCGCCATTGTTTAGAGTCCATTGTTATTACTGGGAAGATTAACGAGATAATAAAACAAGAAAAACTCACATATGGTTTGCCGGAGGAATGGCCGGACCTGTTTTGTCTGAGATATCCGGGCTGTGTAATAAATTCTTTGTTACTCCTCACGCTGGTTGTGAGGTAGGAGGATTTTCACACGTGGGGAAGAAAAGGAAGCGCAGATTGAGTACCAGTGGGTGACAGGTATCACATAAATTTGGAGGCAGGTCGTTTGGACTCCACGGGAAAGGACAGAGATCCTAGCGACTATGGGGTCGCGCAAAAACCGGAAACCCGGCGCGAGGGCCGAGGCAAAAAATAAACTCCGATTTGCAAATCATGAAACCTGCGCGTGACTGCGCTGTTCGACCTCTTGACCTCCTTCTCTTTCTCTTTCCTTTTCCTACGACGTTCCTCGAGCGCCAGTCTGCTCGAACGCGAAACCGAATTGTGCCTACGGCGTGCTACGACCTTGACCTCGATCCGGCTGGTATGTGTGGCCGTTGTTCTTCATTGAGGATAATGGTCTGATATTCTTCTACAGCCAGAATATCCTCGAGTACCTGAACTAACGCCGGATTTGAAGGGCTTAGGAAGTGGCGGACTTGTCTGTTGGTCTATGGCACCGGCAGTCTTGATGACGAGCGCCTGAACAGCGCCTGGACTGGAAAGGTTTAGGAGGTGGTCGACGTGTTTGTTCATATGGCAGCCGGAGATGTGGGGACGAAGGAGAACAGTGTGAGTGCCAGCATCTTCTCAAGAGTGTCTGCTGTTGAACCTTGTTTTATCAGGATATACTACATCTTTACTCGGTCGTCTCTATCTTGGCTGCAACATCGTGCATCACTCTGTGAATAGTCAACGGCGCCATTCTGGGTCAGCGTGCGGGAAGATGATGTGCATGCGTACCCGTGAAAATACCGACTGATTCATTCATATCCGGACCGGTAACCAGGTTCAATTGTCTTCTCCGTCATATCGCGACAACAGTTCCCATCTTTTACAATACCGTCGCTGAGGAATGCCAGACATAGACGTGATGCGGATGCTACAGAGGTGCGCTATATTGCCTTCTTTCGAAATCTACAGGTTCTTGACTACGGTTAGATACGGCGTGACTCTTGAACATCGCCCGAGCTCGACATTTTCATGGCGTACTGTTCTTGCCCGGAATGGATTCTTTCGCATACGACGCACTTGTTCTTCCTTCGGTAATCGTGAGTTCCATTCTTTACAAAAGTGTCAGTTGATGAAGCGCACATTCCCCTTGCATTTGATGGCCCCGTTGGGCTGGATGCGCGAAGTTGTTGCGTCCGTAATTTCTGTTCCTGACACCACCCTGTTCGTTTCCGATGTTTTCAGATGTAGCTGACGAGGTCGATTTTAGATCTCTGATGGATATAAGGAACTTCATTCTGAGGTACGCAACACTTCATTCCCTTGGTCGCCCTCTCGCACGATATTATGTCTTCTATATCTCATACTCCAGAGGGTATCGCATACCCTATGAGACTATTAATCCACCAAGATCTCTGATCATTTCCTTTGCTTCGCCGGAGTATAAATATATGCTGACGTTCGCAATCAGGGTCCTACTTCCAATCAAGACCACGATCCCTAACGCCCAAATGTCGGCTTGAGGGTTCGAAC
The DNA here is from genome assembly GCA_030407065.1 of Armillaria nabsnona. Classification (NCBI taxonomy): domain Eukaryota; kingdom Fungi; phylum Basidiomycota; class Agaricomycetes; order Agaricales; family Physalacriaceae; genus Armillaria; species Armillaria nabsnona. The sequence goes on from JAUDQA010000002.1 coordinate 4,181,212, forward strand.
AACAAGTGCCAGTCTGACTCCAAGGATGCCCGTCGTCGGCAAGGTGATGAGCCCAATTCTTTGTCATCTATGTTACTGATACGAGATTATCTCTAGACCATTCACCCTACGTACTCGACCAAAGTTAGGAATACAATCTTATATTCCGGGTTCAGTTCAGATGCTGCGCTGGAGCTGCGCCTTTGAGTTCGGCAAACTATTCGATTGCTCCTGTAGTCGCTACTATAGGTATCTATATTGTCTTTAACAACGGTCTCAATTAAGCGAGGTTCTCAAAGGTCATCCTGTTCGAATAAGAACTGACTTTCTTTCCATCATTGCGTTAACACTTGTACGTGTGTACAGTCTAGGATCGTCCGGCCTAACGACGAGTTGTTGAGCTTACCGGACTGAGCTTCGATATCACATTGCAAGTGATGACTCAGAAGACGGCAGATGGCTGACGACTAGACGACTATTAGTCTCTATGGTTGTGAGAGCTTCGATGACTGCAATGTCACAGATCTGTTCGGGAACTTTCGTCGCCATATAACACAACCGCTTCTTTCTCTCACTACCGTCTCCTTCTCCTTCCATGCTTTGGTGACAATCAACTGAGTCCTTGGAGCATGTCAACGGTCTCTCCACCCATAGTCTCGTCATTGGAACATCGAAACCGGTCAGTCATCAAGTTGTCGAGGTGAGATTCTTCGTCTAGTCAAGTGATTCCCCTCGGGGATGTCGGAGCTCCTTCGGCAGATTAATCAACGGGATGGTTCTTCATCCAGTTCTGAATTTGTTAGGAATTGGAAGTATATTGATCTTCCAAACTACGATCAGGGCCATTTGTATCGAACTCTATGTTGGTGCGCAGATCACCATAGCACTTAAGCATCTAACTTCTCGGTGCCTTGACGCGTATTCTTTTCCAGCACCTTCCTGAAAACCTCGGAAAACTCTTCATTTCGTGAAGGGGTGCACGCCGCCCAAGATGGATGAAATAGGTTCGATTCGATTGCTGTCTCAGTGTATGCGCATCCATCTGATTCCTCCTTCCTTTCTGTAGATTTAGTCCGTCAAGGTTTCTCTGACATCCCATCGCCAATAAGCGGTGTCGGTCATATATCAAGAACTCTGGGGTGTTCAATATCATTTCGGTCCTAGTAGGGACACCAGCCGCAGGCCCTTTTGTGTTCCTAGTGTCCATGTCCGCTGTGGCGGTCTCAATGGCAATTGATTATCTGGTTCTATCTTTGTTATGACCTTCGATTAGAATATGTGGCTGCGGCAGCTGAGTATATGAAGCAATGAACATGCCTCTTTGCTCTCATCTGCCTTCCACCTACACCTATTATGGAGGTCCCGCCACCTGACCTTTCCGAAGATGATAAGAGAATCATTTTTGACCAGCTTGACGTGAATCTGAACTGTATGGTTCTGCAATCATTTTTGCACGGTAAGGTCATCCTAAATTTCTGATGCATTCTTTTTGAAATTTCACTTCTCAGGTCTATATACCGGCATCGTAGCGGTAACTTTATGGACTATATGTGCGTTGGCTTTTAATCCTCATCAGACGAGGAGAGTTATTAATCCCTCAATACAGTCGCTTCTATGAAGCGGTTACATGGTACATTCCTGCGTACCATCATCATCATGCTTTACGTTCTCTCGACAATAATGTTCACAATGACCTGGGCCTTTGTGTGTCCTGCATTCATTCAGTACGGCAATAATTATTACAGTGTGTTCTTAGCTTTGATGGATGAGGGCCCGTGGTGGAGAGCATATTATCTCATCAACAGTATCACTGGTGGTATTAGCACACTTCTTGTCGATGTCACTATCGTATGGCAGCCCATGTAGTCCTATCAATCAAGACTAACTGATTTGTTGTAGATATGGCGTTGCTGGGTGCTCTGGGATCGTCAGTGGCGAATTGTTTCACTACCGATTATTTGTGCTATAGCGGCAATAAGTGAGTCTCGTTATTCGTCTTTAGATATGCCATTCACTCAATATTTTAGTCATGAAGACCATGCAGATTCTCAGTGTTTGCCTCTATTCCAACATGGATATTAGCAAGACCGGAGTTTTTGCACAAAATATTGACTGGCCATTAACATATGCCATGCTGATGCTCGCAACAAACCTCATTTGTACGGTTTTGATTGTGTATAAAATCGTCCGCTTCGCGCATAGATTATTGCTATTCCGAAGCATCATTTGCGCTCTTATTGAGTCCTCAGCGATTTATACACTGGCACTGATCGTGTTCCTGGCACTTGTGGGCAGGAATATGTTGGCTGGCTATTATGCAGACATTGTTGCAGCGTACATTAAGGTAAAGAGACCTCTCTTGATTAAATCAAGTTCCGTGGCTAATTGCTTCCTCATCATATGGCAGGCTATCGCTCCGACGCTCCTTGTACTGCGTGTAGCAGTCAGGCCGACATCCAGCAAGGATGCCGTCTTGGACACGACCACTTCGAGGGATTTATCAGTCATTCACTTTACACCGCTGGGTGAAAATAGCTGTGGCGACGTCAGTGACGGGAGTATTCCAGGATCTCACTGCAGAACTGATACAACCGAAATTGTATGAATTCAACTTTGTCGTGGCGGAGTTGTTTCTCTCTGAAGTAAATTCCTATTTAACATATGCATTCTGGGACACTAGGTAGCGGCCGTTAGAATTATATACGGAGTCCGGACTATACAAGCTGCCATTTATTTATGCAAAACTCTTTTCTATCTGCAATAGTAACAGTAAAGCCACAAGAAGCTTCACTTTATGACTGGTTCCTTACGGATTTCGGCAACTGAAACCTCGTAGGGAGTGCTTGAAGATGAGAAGATGGATTGCAAAGTTCGTGTAGAGAAACTGGTCCATCGTCTGGAATTCATGTTGGTGTCAAGATAGAGAAAAGCTGTGATTCGCCAAGTGATGTCCAATATGCTGTATCTGCATCGTTTTGGTGATCACAGACATGGTCAAGAGAAAATAGTCTGAGAATTATCTGACCTTACAGTGAAAGCTCTCGTGAATCTAAATTACAACATTCTAAATCAATGGTCTGGGCTATAATGCATATTAGGAACATAACATATTGTCCTCTAGATATTTGAAAACATCATTCAATTTACGAAGAATCCTGCTTCACACAAAACCATCTACTGAATCGCAGGCTCCCAGCTTTGTCTCCATTGAACACTGTGGATGTGGAGATCATACAGTTTCCTTGCCTGGCGATCCCAACGACGTTTGATGACCATCATCCGGGAAGTGGTATACGTGGCTATTGTTGGTATCTTCTTCCCGAAAGCAACCGACCAAGGGGGGATGATTCTCCCACATAGCAACTATCTTTTGTCGCCGTGACATTGCATTGGTGTGGGCTAAAACCCGTCCCACAAGGAGTGTCGGGGCGATAGCCTCATACGTTTCAGATATTTGACCCGAAGCAAGTGTGATGTAGTCTCACCTTGCAATAAGCAGCTACAATATCTGCATAGAAGCTTGATTCCAGATTTTTCGATACCATTACCAGATAGATAATAAGGGATAGTGAATATATCGATGACGACTCGATCAGCATCTCGACGAGTTTTCGAGACGCGCTTATGCCTGGAGCGTACCGAAGGAGGCGATAAACAATGAGAACTGTACACATGACGGTTGTGGAGAGTGTTAGAAGGATGTAAACCAATGACCAATTTATTTCCGTGGTGAAGTGATTGATCCCGGGATTGCGGGAAGCAGTGAATATTTGGATGCCCTTCATCGCTGAGATCATGAGGGCAAGGCAAAACATAGTTAATGAAGAAAACTCACCTATACTGGCGACAGTAGAAATCGTTGGTATTAGTACCGATTGCCATTGGCGATCCCACAAGATCCAGCAACGCCATATCTAGCGCTGGTCAGTTCCCTCCTCATTGAGTTGACTAAGGGAGATGACCCACAATAACGACGTCGACAAGAAATGTACTTATACCGCCAGAGATACCACTGAAGAGGCTGTATGCTTGCCACCATGAGCCACGGTCTCCCGGTAGCTCTGCGATCACTGTGTAATAATTGTCACCGTTTTCAATGAATGCGTGGTGCATCGTTTTCCAGGCCATTGCGAGCAATGTCGTCAACAGCACGTAAAGTATGGTGATTATTGTGGAGAGCATTGTACTGCGTAGTAACCGCTTGGGAGAAGAGACTATACAAAGGATTAATGATTCTCCTGGTCTGGAGACTGTCAGTCAACGTACATATAGCCCATAGAGTGACCGCTACAATGCCGGTGTATAGACCTAAAAAGTGTCAAAAAGACAATTTGAGCAACAGAGGAATGACCGCACCATGCAATAAGGCTTGCAGTACCATAGAGTTTAGATTCACGTCAAGCGTGACAAAGATGCCATTTTTATCATCTTGGGAAATGTCCGATGGTGGAGCCTGTATCATAGAGGGAAGTATGTGAGCAAGGAAGTATACTCGTGGTTTCATATACCGGACTTGTGAAGAATTTGATTGACGATCTAAATTTGAAGAGGATTATACCGGGATGTGAGACTCAATACTACATCTCAATGCTTTCGTGCAAAGACACAGACAATGATGAGGATATTCATCTAGAACAATCATTGCGATGAGACGTCTCACAGCTTTGACCTGTTACCTGTACCAGCAAAGATTCAGTGCTCTGATATATTGCGAGTGGACATGGTTTCTACCCAACTCCTGCAGCGAGAACTAATATATAGTTTTGCTGTACCAACGTTAACTTGTATAGCCTGATAGCCTCGTCATATCAAGCTGAATAGCCTCCATGCACTGTTGCCGCACAGCATACAACTGTCTGAATCACAGAACGAACCGTCGTCGCTGCCAGATGAACAAGTTTCGGACCGACTTGCAGGTTGTAGATTGATATAAATAAGCAGAGATACATCAAGCAGCTTGTTTGATCTATGAGTAGCGTTGGGGACATCAGCTTGCCTGAGTAAGTGACGACGCGGACCAGAGATCATCTCCTCATCGTTAGGCGCACGGTGTTGCTGGTGCGGTGTCGGCATAAGTTCAAGTGTGCCGATGAAACGGCATATCATGTGATGTTAAACATGGTTCAAACTTCAAATCAGTTTCCTGTGACGTATAATCATCTCCTGCTTTCTGTCCTCAGTGCCTGCCAGCGCCGTATGAACACCGCCACCAAGAGGCATAAATTACTTTCAGACGGCCAAGAGAACGTGCTGCTGATGATAAGTCAGCGAAGGAATAGCGTTTTCTGTAAGCATCAGCTATCACCGTCCTCTGCATAACTTTAACGAGTGTATGAATGTCCGTCAACGAAGCATTATGAATGGGGCCATATTCGTCGACTTCACTATTACAGACTTAACGAGAAACCTTGGGCAGGTCCGTTATACGCAAGTGTCAATCACTCAGAGGCTAAACCGAGGTTGACTACGAGTTAGCTACCCAGATATGGCGGTGCACAAGCGGTATATGTTTTAAACTCGGTATTGTAGCCCTTTGCTTACTGTTCCCGGTGATCGTACCAACCAGGATGGACCGCAGATCAATACACACGTTTAGCCAAAGCTGCGTGATCTTTTCTATTATCCTACCGGCAGCTTTTTTGATACGTAGATGACAGATTCTTACTTCGTCGGTATTAAGGACCAACACTGCCTCGACGCGTAAGAAATATCGGCTTCACGTAGCCTACTCAATGGGTGCTTGATCTTTGTTCCGACCATTGTTCCCGCTGATAGCATCGTCACACAAATTTGGAGCGTGATTGATAAGCTCGAATTACACATCCCCGCTTGCCGATGCTCACCAAGACTAAGTATGGCCCTCGACTCACTCCAGCCTTGTCAACTGGTGTCGATTATTCAACCTGGCTTATCTGCTCCTTCCCAGTGTTGTTGGATTGTCCTCGTTTATAGGCGAGACCACGCCAAGTAAACTATTGCCAAGCCGCATTTGAATGCAGAATACGCCAGGTATTTATCTTCTTCAGTTCTGTAGCAATTGCACGCTGTTCTATGACTACTTAGAATTCTGAGTTCCATGGGGTAAATGCGTTCGGTCGTGTATGAACGAAATGTTGCCTTTTTTAACTCTATTGAAGCCTTCGACTTCTTTGCAGCTAGTACTGCTCGTTAGCTTTCTGTCAAGTGTTTTCCTTATTCATGAGGGTCCTTACAGAGCACAAAGGTACCAGTCACCCTGGTACGAGTGCTAAAGAGTTCTCGCCGTTCTACGCAATAATTATTCCCTAGTTCAGTTGATTTGATACCTAGTAACGCGGCTTGTTCTCACCTCTAGCCAAGCCCGATGTGAGTGAGTCTTTCGTGAGCTGTTGGCGAAGTCATTTCTGATACGATTATCCAGACCAGCTGATACACATCAATACAGTAGCCCGCTTGCCCGAGCTACGCTCCACGTGGAATCTTAATTAGTCGGACCCTAGACGGTTCAACGACATCGATGATCGATCCTTCACCGTCGCATATTATCTTCGATGTCCTATGAGCTCAAGCGCGATACCTGTATTTGGTCGAACACCTTTCCAACCCACCTAATTTCCGGTGAAATATCTTTTCGTTACATCGTCGGCCTAAAAGGTCTGATGCACTATCACCGACAGGGATCAACCAGCGCCTCAGGCCTGTCACGAACACTAATCTGAAAGGATGGAGGCAAGACATTACGCAGGGCTTATTTGACTTCATTGTAACCAAGTTATATCGCATCAAGATGACACTTCCACACCAGTCAAAGGAGGAAACTCTGAACTTTAACCTCACAGTTCACACATTGCTTTTTTGCTTCGAACTATCGGTTTTTGAGCAGTATCAGGAGCTACAAATAATCTTCCCTTCTCGTCTCGAACATTCTCCCTTTTTCATAGCTCTGCGCACCATAACTCGAGGCCTCCTTGGAATTGGTATACAAGTAACACGCGTATGTCAGGAGTGAATTTACTTGAATTTTTTGAGGTGCAATCCTCGGGAGTATTGCATTGTACTTCACCGAACGAACGCCTACGAAATGTGTGCTCAGTAGTGCTCGCATATATCAATCCTAATACTGACAAAGAAGTAGAACGCTACATTTTGATGCCATCACACAGCTTCAATCATGAGCGGAGGCCTCCGCATCACCCCCGCCTATCATTGCGCCTTATACCTCACAAACGACGTAAATTCATATGCCGTGTCGAGGTCGCTAGTATTGATCGTCCGCTTCGGTACACGTATTCTCACCTCTCGGCTGTGATTTTAGTCCGAACCGTGGATAGTACTTATTCGCTCTGTCGATAATCCTGAATCCCAATTCATACCTACGACCCACCCGCCTCTTTGAAGGCAGCTCGTATACGAGAAATGGGAAATGCTCTCATTCGAATGCGACGTCTCCCACTTCTGCGCCCTCTGGATATGGTTCAAAGCGTAACAAGAGCCGTCCAGTATCCTATGCGCCCTTCCCTCCCTTGGACCGTTCGCATCCCTCGCTGCTAGAGAACACCAAGAAACGTCAGCAGCACCATCATCATCACGATCCTCGTACGCATCATTTTCCTGTCTATATTCAACGAAATGGCTGATTCTCTTATCATATGGACGCCTTATCCCATCCTACTTCCCACTGTATCCCAGCACTCCTATTCAAGCTCAACAGATTCACTAGCACCCGCATCATCCCATAAACCCACTCCCAGCGCCGCACACTCCGAACCCCACCCTGTCCTGAAGAAGAGAACCGCCTGACAATCAAAATCACATACGGGACCCCAGCGTACGTTCATTTTACATATGCACATAATTGATTTTCGCTAAACCCAGTCTCCCAGACTAAGTCTCGTTCGCTAACCCCAACCGCCCTGACGTCCTCCACATACACCCTCTCCTCGCTTCCAGTCGGCTGAACTGCGCACCAATATCATACGACGTGACATTCGCACCGTTCACCACATCTATCGTGGACCGCAAAACACGGACTACTATACCCACCCATACACTCTCCCAATCCGCAACTGACCCCGCCAAATCTATCAAACTCGTGCTGAGATGCGATAGGTTCCCTTGGCCGGTCATCGTATATCCCCAGCGCCCGGCATCCATAACGAACCTCGACCTATTGTATGCTGTCCACAGTATGCTCTCAACGCGGGTGACACACGAGGAATGGGAGTCACTCGGGCACGGTACGCACGCTCAGCTGAAAGCTACGAGGGCGTAGGGATATTCTTTCGAAGGAATCGTGGCTCTGAGACTATGAACTTATGGGAAACATTGTATATCAGAAAGAATTTGTTAGACGTATCTACCAGCCAAGCGTCTGCCACATATCGCGGTACGCAGGATATTTCCAACAGAATGAGTTCACCCGGCGCTCTGTCTCATCTCGGAATTCTTCACCAAACCGTTCCAGTGCAAATTGTTTCCAATGCGTCGAGTTTTTCTTCTCCTGCATATTCATACCCTCGATGACGATCCTCAACAGCGAACATATATCTCCCACATCCGCATCATGCTTGCTCCGAAGACGCGGCTCCACGGACTTCATGTGATCCTCCCACCCCTTAAGCTTGTGTAGCAGCAGGTTCGACCTAGGGACAACGGGAAGTCCCTGCTTATCGACGGTAGCCTCGGAAAATATCAGGTCCACTTCGTCAATATCCACAATCGAGGTATACGAGCACTAGTGAGCTCACATTTGGTAGGCAATCATTTCCGTCAAGGTAGCAAGCCGTACTCCCGAGGATCGCGAATGTGCATTCCGCCTCTCTGAAGATACGAGTAACTTCTTTCGCAGCGCGAAACATGACAGCCCGGAAACAGCGCGCTGCAATTACCGGACTAGCTGAAGAAGTCAAGGTCGTGGCAACTGAAAGTGAGGTACGCGATTTCGGTGGTAGAGACGACGAAGACTGGGATCTTCTTGTGCCCTGCCTGTCATACGCATCGTCAGGTATCTACTGACTAATGATAGCCAGACCGGAGAAATGCTGCTCTCCGTCCATAGGTGCAGTTGTACCAGAGGACGAGTCAAAGAGGCCTAGATGGTGACTGTTACAAGGAAAGAAAGCTCGCGTCAATTTCGGCACCGCGTCGACCTTTGAATTTCAAATGAGGTGCTCTCCAGTTCAAATTGAAACCGGAACCCGTTTACGGAGATAGTTCAATTGATTTTAGAGAACGGCACTATGACTATAATACAACAACAGCAGCACCCTATCATTTCCATGCATTGATGGGGTTGATGATCCTTCGTTCCAAACCGTCCGGAATAAAGACCTCGGTACCCATACTCCTAGCTACCGACTCTGTCGCCTCTAAGACTCTCTTCGTGTACGGCAGATAGAATATTTCAGGAAGATGATCCACGCTAGAGGCTGTGTCAAAAACACAGGACTAAAGTGACAGTGGCGGTACTCGGGCGATAGGAACACTGATTTCCGAGAGGAAGCATGGGAATACTTCCATACATGCCTTGTTACTCCATCAAGCTATGAAACTGTCGACCTTTAAAGTTTAAACGTAGCTCCAAGTGATTTGGCGTCCATGAGATAGAAACTAGCTGAAATCGTAGTCTCTCATAGACAGACGGACGATGCATACCTAATGACAGAGAGAGGGACGGTATGTATGTAGTCTGTTTTTTTCCCAGAGGGTCTTGCTATAACCATCGGTTCCGTTACGTAAAACTATCACGTGCTCAAGGAACGCGTTCATTTATTCTTCTCGCTTAACGTGATTTTACTCTCAGTCCTCTGCTATCGACGCGCGGTACTACTCATAAAATACTGATATCAAATTCCATGTTCTAAAAATTCCCCATAAGCCAATATCTTGAGCCGCATTTCCTCAAAATACCAGTATCCCTGCTATTTGCCTGTCTGATGTAGAGCGAAATTCACTTTTGATACTGGATGCCGTGCCTGAAGACCTTCACATAGCTTCCAAGAAAGGCTTGAGGCCATGGTATGGCAAAGACACGAGAATAGCAGAAATATGAGCGGTGCGACGATGCAACACGCAGTAGTAGCCCTCGAGATGGTGGGAAAGTCCTTCGAAAAGTGGCTGCTGATGTAACGGGGCCGATGGTCATAGCAAGGGGGGCGCGGTTAAAACAGGACTACTGAAATCGTGGCGACAAGGAACTCCTTCACCGGTTCTAGATTGCGGGAATTGCTCATGGTGTCGTCTACCCTAGATACGCGCTCTTGTGTCCATATACTTCTCCAAAACCCTCGACCAATTTGGCGATCCGACTCTCATCAGGATTTGAAGCCCGTCTTTACGGTATCGATGAATGAATTCATCGATGAAGACGGGGATTTATTAGAAAGAGAAAAGTAAAGAGTGGCTACCGGTACCGTTAAGTAGTCAGGAAGTCACAGAGGGGAGGGTAAATGCATAGAATATGAAATAGTCCGGATAGCAATGAAGCCAGTGGTATAGGAAAGTTCACAATAAATTAGAAACTGGATACTCTGTTTAGACGACCAAAGAACATTAAAATTGAACGACGACTCGCAGAAGGAAACAAAGAATACTCACACATGTTAAACATTGACAACCCCAGCCTCACCAGATTTAGGAAGCACTAAGCCCATACCGATGGCCCAATCGTTCCGGCTCACCTCAGCAGTCAGCTCGTTCGCCAACAACAGCCTCCTTTCGTACTTCTTCGGCGCCCCTACTCTCTGGATGACCCTACCGCACATCTGCAGTTCCCTAGTCAACGAGTTGCATAGAGTCAAGAGCGAGGCCGTAGACAAAAGCAAAAACACGATGAGGACGCTCCCGACCGGCGAGGCGTTGAATGCAAGAGCCGTAGACACGTAGACCACCATCGTCGCGAAAGTGACCGAGACGCTTTCGAGTGCGGTGAGATCGCGCAGCCATTGCCCGGACACTACAGCTTTGAGGTCATCCACGGCCCCTTGCAAGCGGACCCAGCGGTCGTGGCAGAGCAGGATGAAGAGGTCGCCCTTCACATCGGGCTCTTTCTCGCCCTTCCATCCGTTCTCGTCCCTCCGTTTGATGACGACTACGTTGATGAGCCGTGATACGACGAATCCTCCTAAAACTCCCAGGGCCCACCAATCGTGGATACGAGCAAGTGAGACTGCGACGACGATCGTTAGGACCGGACAGAGGGCGTATAGCAGAGTGGCAGGAGAGAAGAAGGGCCAGTTCTGACCAGATGTGTAGACGTGGGCAGTGACGAGGTGGCCCGTGATACCGATGCTTTGGAGGTAATAAACTGTGGCGGGATTCTCCACGCGGAAGATGTATCCGGAGGTCATAGCACCGGTGATAGGGAACTCGCCACGGTTGATCTCGCTTGCGGATTGCTGCTGGTGCATGCCTGGCGCGAGGACTAGAGCGTCGAGGTACGAAGCGGTTCCAGACAGAGCGGTCCTGACGGTGATGGGAGGGAGGTCAGCTAGAGCAACGAGCCCGGTGAGTTGGAGGGTGCCGGTGATGTTGCAGTCGAGCATGGAGGAATGTTGGGAGCTTCAAGGAAGTGGGAGAAAAGATTTAGAGCGCTCTGCAGGTGCCGGTGGACGAGGTAATTAAAGGATATTGATATAGATCATCGATCAGTGGTATGTTGAACAATAAATGGTTTGTCTGGTATTCTGCCGTCATTGTTGACTTCTTGACTAGAGTTCATTTGATGTTCCTGTGGCTTGTCAGATGGGATAATAAAACAAGAAAAACTCACACACGGTCTGGTGAAGAATTCTGGAGCACCGGGTGAACTTGTTTTGTCCGAGATATCTGGGCCATATGTAACGAATTCTTTCTTATATTCGAAATTTCTCGCCTGTGATTTTGCCGGTGCCGAACATAGCGAGGTATGAAGCGGGGAAGAGAAGAAAACGCATGGTGAGTCTCGGTGAGCGAACAGGCATCGCATAGATTTTGAAGCAAGTCGTTTGTAGTCAGTCTCCATGGGAGACAGATATCCTAGCGACACTGGGGCCATGGATATACCGGAAACCCGGTCCGAGACAAGCATTGAAATTTGATTTGCAAATCATGAAACGTGCGCGTGATTGGGTCGCTGTTTCGTTGCTCTGGCTTGACAACGTTGAACTACATCCATCTCTTCCTTTTTCTCCGACGTTCCTCGAGCGCATGCTACCACTAGTCTACCCGAACGTGAAACCGAACGGTGTCTGCATCGTGCTATATCCTCGACCTCGACCCGGCTGGTGTGTGACGCTGCTCTTCAATGAGGATAATGGTCTGATATTCTTCTACAGCCAGCATATCCTGCATAAACCAGCTCTGGACTGGAAAGATTTAGGAGGTGGTGGACTTGTCTGTTTGTATATGGGAGTCTTGACGATGCTTGAACTTGAAGGAGAACGCTGTGAGTGCAAGCATCTTCGCAAGAGTTTCCGTTATTGAACCTTGTTTTCCGTCAGTGTCTTTACTTTGTGCCTTAGTTGCAGCATCGTGCCTCTCTGAATACTCACCGGTGTCGGGTTGGCATGCATGATCGTAACAACAATGACGTGCGTGACGACTGATCTCCGTCGAGCGCCTGAACAGCGCGTGGACTGGAAAGGTTTAGGAGGTGGTCGACGTCTTTGTTCATATATCGTTATGGCAGCCGGATAATGTTGTGACGAGGGAGAACAGTGTGAGTGCCAACGTCTTCCCACGAGTTTCTGCTATTGAACCTTGTTTTATCAGGATATACCACATCTGTACCCGGTCATCTACATCTTGGCTGCAACATCATGCATCACTCTGTAAATAGTCGACGGTGCCATTCCGGGTCGGTGTGTGGGATCATAACTATAATGTGTCTGCGTACCTGTGAAGATGCCGACTTATTGATTCGTACCCGGACCGGTAACCAGGCTGCTCCAATTCCAATTGTCTTCTTCGTTGTATATCGCGAACAGTTCACATTTCTTACAATATCGTCGCCGAGGAATGCCAAACATGAGTACGACGTGATGTGAATGCTACACAGGTGCGCCATATTATCTTCTTTCGAAATCTACAGGTTCTTGACTACGGTTAGATACGGCGTGACTGTTAAACATCGCCCGAGCTCGACATTTTCATGGCGTACTGTTCTTGCCCGGAATGGATTCTTTCGCAGACGACGCACTTGCTCTTCCTTCGGTAATCGTGAGTTCCATTCTTTACAAAAGTGTCAGTTGATGAACCGCACATTCCCCTTGCATTTGACGGCTCCGTTGGGCTGGATGCGCGAAGTTGTTGCGTCCGTAATTTCTGTTCCTGACGCCACCCTGTTCGTTTCCGATGTTTTCAGATGTAGCTGACGATGTCGTTTTTAGATCTCTGATGGATATAAGGAACTTCATTCTAAGGTACGCAACACTTCATTCCCTTGGTCGTCCTCTCGCACGATGTTATGTCTTCTATATTTGCTACTTCAGAGGGTATCGCATATCCTATGAGACTATTTCTCCACCAAGATCTCCTTTGCTGCGCCGGAGTGTAAATCTATGCTGACGTTCGCAATCAGGGTGCTACTTCCAATCAAGACCATGATCTCTAAGGCCCAAATGTCGGCTTCAGGGTTCGAACAACAAGCGCCAGTCTGACTCCAAGGATCCCCGTCATCGGCAAGGTGATGAGCCCTCTTCTCTGTTATTTATTTTAATGATACGAGATCACCGCCGTATCGCTCAACCTATGTCTTACTATAAGTGATTTACTCTCACGCCGTTGCAAGCTTTTCATTCCCGTAGCATTTCAGCTGTGTCTAATATTTCACTATAGGACGTCATGATAAGGATAGTGACTGAAATCGTCGCACGGGAACCCATATAAACGCACGGCATCAATTATTGTACAAACTGCTTGCATGATTGGCGTCACATACCAATTAGATTGCAACGACAATCGTCAACCAGCAAATTGGGAGTAAGATGTCAACAAAACGTGGTTTTAACGTGGTCGTGAATCGAAACGGAAAGTGTGTGACCGTGACTGATCGTGACTTTCACTCTTCTCCGAACACGACGTCATCGGTGATCTTCAGGCTCGTACTCAGTCGAAGAAATAGTGCATGGCATTCCTGCGCGTTCAAGTTGACTGTGTATTGATTGCACCTTGCGTAGTAGTACTGTCTGCTGCATTGTCAGTAACAGCAGACGGGCTCTTTCTGCATACGTAAGTTGCGCTCTGTCATGAGAACAGTCTTTAGAATGATACGACGCACGGACTTAAACTGCTGTTCTTTAGCTGGCTCATGGACGGCCTCCATGCAATCACTGCTCATGACATGATAAACACCTGTAATAAGTCTCTCGATTTACCTTTCTTCATCTGAGGGCCATATGTTACAACTTACCAGTAACCTTTCAACTACCGGCCAAAAGGACTTCAAGTAGTCAACACCTGGTGCCCACAACACACACATATATTGACGTAAGTTTCTGTTTTTGCGATTCACAGGCTTCCTTCTCCTGTTTCACAACATAAAGTTCCTTTTTGGTCTTTTACTTCCAGTAACGCCCTTGCCATCGCTGAAATTTGTCACAGCACAAAATGGAGCTGACCCAATGGTCCATTTCTAGTCTCTCTTCTAAAGAAAACGAGATGCTTCTTGTTCAGAGCGGTTTCGTACATTTACCGGCCCAGATTTCCGCCACAGTGGCGTTCTAATCTGAACAGAGCACACATTCGGAACCGGAATGCTGTGTGCCCTTACATTTCTGGTAAGGTGACCTTTGACAGTTGATTTCCCATTTAAAAAAAAGCACATTCTCAAGCGTGGACAATGACCCTCTTCCACAGTCAGGACTACGCTGTAAGGAGGATTCCATGGCGCGAGGCGTCCATGCTGATACATAGAAGCCCAATGCCAGCTGAAAGACGACCAGGAACAAAATCCCTCGGCTATGGAGGGGACCCCAGTACCATAGCGTTACAGGATGCCCACTATCGCCGATATCTTGCATTTTCTGCTCTTCCCGAACGGGATATGTCTCGATCCTCTTCGCAGCTATACTTGCTAGGTCGCCGCCTGGTTCTCATAATCGAGGGCAGCGATAACGTGGTATTGAGTTTACCATTTACTCTGTAGCGGTCTTTACTGTCATGGGGACAGCCTCCGTACTATGTTCTTTCTCTGCACAGTTCATCATTCTTTGAAGACCCCTATACCTGAGTCAGCATCCCCGGTTGTATCAGGCCGAAGGGCAAGAGTACTTAGTGTTCTCTCGTATTTTCCTAGAAGTTCTTCAACCTCGGTTGAATGTCGGTGGTCTTGGACATCGTCTGCCACTGGTCGCCAAGACACCGCATGTATAGCATAAGGATAACCACTAGGTCAAGGACACGATTCTATTCATCGACAGGTGACAGCGCAACAGTGCAATCTTTTCTTCCATCAAAATATGGGTTTCTGTGTACTCAAGCTCCAAACTCGTCTATATTATCTCGCCTGCAAGCCGCTGTTAGTGACTGTGAAGCCACTTCCGTTCTTGCATGTTGCTCTCTGTGATTCATGAGACGCATCGTCTGTATTCAGATTCTCGTCTCTGAAAACAGGAAGGTGGTCGTACTTCGCCGCCCACCACATTAGGTTGCTGGTTCGTACGGACCCTTCTAAAACTCCCATCATACCCCTCGACCTTGGGCGCTTCTTCACTACCCCGGAAATGAGCTTCTGCATATAGGTCATTTCATTTTGAAGGATGCTGGAAAACCTTGTGTTCCCTCATGTCAAAACAACGCCTTTCTGAACACTTCGTTCATACATCTGAGATTTTTATGACAACATTGACGTTCGTAGCTCGTCATAGCTGAGACTAATTTATCTGATGCCTCGACCTCATGCTGGTGAGACACGATCAGGTTTTCATCATGGTTCATATGAGTTCATATGCTACGAATCACATTGCTTCAACACGTGCTGGTCTACGACCAGACCGTCGTTCCTATCCTCTTCAATAACGTCGCTCACTCTGGATTTTCAGGTGGCCTTCACATCTCGATAGAACCGACGAGGTGTGTGATATACTTGATTCATCAAGCATAAGACTTATCACTGTGCTTGTTGTTCAGCGTGAAGATGTACTACTTTCATTTCCGGACATTTTCTTGAATTATTTTCTGCAGCAGGTAAGTTTGAATGACATTTCCAACCTTGAAGGAATAAACCAAGTCGCATATATTTATTGATATTCCGGCAGATATTCGCGCAGTATATGATAGTACCTAGCTGCAGTTTCCCTAATCTATCAGGTGGTAGATTGAGCAAGTCCGATTTATATGTTAATATCAAATGGTCTTTGTGATATGCTTACCAGCTATGCGGGTATCGGATGTCCAGTATGAGATGAGAATTTTCAATTCCATAATCTGACCTACGTGCTCGTTTATCCTGTACGGCATGCACCCTCTAATGAAGGAATCCTTCGTCCTCCATCTGATACTGGAGGTGCATCAGTGTTCTTCGAATAATATATATTTCGAAGACTTTGTGGGAACAATACCAATCCGTGTAGTTTCCGTATCCATCTACCCGCCTTTCTTGAACGTTGTCGAAAAACTTCGGTGGAATTCTCTAAGTCTATGTTTCTAACCTTTTGCGTGTGAGCTACTTTGTACGATACCGAGGGGTGCGATCTTCTGCAAGGTATCTAGCAAAGAATGCCGAGTCGTGAGCTTTCGCGTCTGGTATGACTGGTGTTCCGAGCTTTGAATTCTTCGCGACCATATGGCATGCGCAGAAAAGCAGCTCAAAAACGGCTTTGAGGCGGCCTCACCCTCAATTTGCTTCTGAGTGCTTCTCTTAGGCTTCCATTTGCCACCGGACATCTATCTATACAATGAATCCGTCAACCATATAAGATCAACTGTAGTTGCAAGACATATCTTTGCCTCATGTCTGTCTCCCGTAATGCGTTTGAGACTATGTACCCTCTTCACAAATCATTAATGATTGCTGATCCAGTGCCCTGTTCTGAAGCACTCCCCAGTTCGACATTCCGGGATCATTTAGGGTCCGTTACATACGTACTTCCGTCATTCCCCAAACATCTTCAACTGCGAGAAATGATTTTCAGGTACTTAGTTCAGTGCATCGTGTATATTCAAGTACACACATTGCTTCAATCATCTACCTTCTCTATGAGCGTATTTCAAGTGTGTTCTCATCGTATACTTTACGGTGCATCCAGATGTACTATGACAATTTTTTCCTCGCCATCTAGGGTTTACGCATCTTCTTTTATGACTCGACTGGACAGCTTGTGAGAGGTGTCGTCGAGTCCACCAGTTGGGTGGCAGATGTGAGTATCATTCTCTCAAAAAGAGCATCCTTCAACTGATATCTTATGTGCTATAGGGTACGCAAATGGTTATCGTCAAGAGAGATGATGGAAAGACCGCCATCTTACCGTAAATAACATCATTTTTTCATATTTACAAAGAAATGACCTCTTGTGACTGTTTGACCGTAGATCTGCCAGCGTGTTTCATGGCTAGCACATAGCGATAGGATCATCTCGTATAAACTCATTACTCAGAAAGCATCTATTACCATACACGAAAGGCTTGATATGGCCTTTGGCTGACTGCGGTGCTGTCGATCCAAAGCGCACTGAGATGATACAATGCCACATCGATGGAGTATTTCCTCCGGAATATAAGAATTACTATGGTGAAGAGACTCTGTGCGCACAGGCTAGAAATGCAACAGTGTCGAAGACACTGATCACACCACACCCAACACTACACACACAAACCCTCAAGTTCTTGGGGGGATATTATGCAATAGAAGCAGATTGAAGCAAAACAACTAAACTCTCAGAATATACGATACACACGTATAGCAATCGCGCTTGTAGGGTATCTAGATCTCTCTAAGTCCAAAGGCTTTTTATAACAAGAGGAGCAACAGATGTCGCTGGGCCTCAAGGCAAGGTGTACTACAATACACAACTCGTCGCCACACACCAACAAAACCCTCAATAAGTCTCGAGCGACATGCGGGGTGACCTCAAACAACTCAAAACACACTACACACGACTCAAAGCTTCGCGCTCTAAGCAGAAACCCTTCACAAAATGTCCACTCAAGCCACAGGATTTGAACCTACATGCTCAAGCTTCCAAACCGATCGTAGACCCACGGGGTTCAAACCCGTGCGATCCAGAGACACAATAACCAAATAAACCCCGTCCAACAAGCCAAAGGGTTTGAACCTCTGCCGCTTGCGGAAATGAGAACCCTCAAGCGCGTGCTAACCAGACCACAGGGTTTGAACCTGTGCCGCCTGTAACACTGCACGTACAATGAAGGCCTCTGCACGAATACTAACCAGACCAAAGGGTTTGAACCTCTGCTGCCTGTAGTATCTCGCACAACAAGAAACGCCGCCCACAAGCCAAAGGGTTTGAACCTCTGCCACTTGCAGGATGGTATACCCAACTAAGCACGTGCTAATCAGACCACAGGGTTTGAACCTGTGCCGCCTGTAGCACCGCGCGTCACAAGAAAACCTCAAAACTCAAGAGCATGTCCGCAATGACACAAATCTCTTATTCTCAGGTTAGAGCGCAGTCAACCAATCATTCAAACAATACACAAGTCCTGCATTAGCTTTCTAAGCCTCGCGCGCTACTCAAGTCACTCTGATGTTATCAATAAAGGTTCTATTCTCTCGCACGAAGCTACAAACTGATCCCAAAGGTAGAGCACTAAGCTGGAGGCTTGCGCGCGTCTACAGCGGGGGTCCGAAACTTGTACACTATTACTATACTACAGTATTTATATACTACGCGCTCTACATTTTAATACATCCTTAAATAGTAACTCTTCGCCTGCGGAACTTCCTTTCCTGGGTCCCGCACATGTTGCCATAATCACGCCATTGCTTGGCGCTTACTCAGAGCTCCGGCTCGGGGCCAGATCCTGGTCTCTCAGTTGCGCGACATCGGTTACCACCGCTATTACACATGTATCGACATCGGTTATCATATCCTTGGAGTTATAGCCTACCCCGCGACTCTCATTTCACTTCCTAGTATTCTCATAGGGAATTCTATTGTAGTGAGGGCAATGTGCTCCTTGTCTAGACCTCGCGCGCGTCGGCCGAAGTCAGGAACTTTGGTCTTACTGCAATTCTATACATTCTGAGGTCTAGAGCGCTAGCTCCTGGCATGGCAGTGCCTTGCGCGTCATAGATCAAGGCTATGTGAAGTATTAATTATCTCCTGAGCTTCTCTGGTTCTATTCTTAGTGTGCGTTGTCTGTGCATTGTCGGCGCACTCAGTGTCAAGTGCTGGGACTTTATACTTAGTGTGACCCTTATAGTATCACTCTACAGTTAAGCCATGCGCTCCACCGAATATCACTCAAGGTATTTCATTGCCCACACTTTGGACATTGCGCTCTAAGGTATATCTCATTGCCTTGGCATCCAGGTTTTATAAAATGTATGTATTGATACATTTCACGAAATTACACCTGTGAACGCTCTCCAAGCGTGTCAACGGCTCTTCACAAGAAGGTCTTTAAAAAATGTAAATAGATTCCGCAGAAGTGGGTAACAAGCGAGAAGACCTACGGTATGCAGATCCTCGGATGGTCGGAACCAAAATGTGAGCCAACGGACCGTTAGGGGCCGCACATTCGACGACAGTTGAATGTCAGATTTTGCTCAAAAGTATCTGTGTCACACCTTGAATTAGGTCGCATTACAAGTCGAGAAAGGATGTCCCAGGGGAGGCGGCATGATTTCTTCGTAGTATTGCCTACCAGTAAAGAATTAGTGTGGGTGAATATGACGACAATGAGATGGCTGACGGCTATACCTAATATCAGCGGGCCAAGAAACAATCTCATAACAACATCCAAAAAGCTCAAGATGATTAGCTATCATTAATTCCTCGTCTCCAAGCACATGTAGGCAAAGCTAAATATGCAGCAATTAATAGCGGACACATCGTGGGAAGTGCACAAAGCCTACATTCAACCCGGAACTGAAGAGTAGCTTCGTATTCCTGCTTCGTGAGTAGATGGCGTATCTGAAAATGATCATTCGCAGGAAAGGCAAAGAAGCATGCCGAACGGCGACTCTCACGCTCACTTTACGCAGACTCGTCAGTGTTGGAAGGGACGTCAGCGACCTAATGAAACGTAACTGGAGGCTGAATATACCGACCGTTTCGTCTCCGATAAGACATACTCCCATTTGACAGGAACGGCATCCTGCAATAAGAATATTAATAAAAGTTTCATTCCAATTGTAAGAAAAGAACAGAGATCTTGGTGAAAAATGTTCTCATCGGGCGTACACTCCGAAGAAGCAAATGTAGAAGACAGTAAGGGAAAGCAACGAGTGGCCAAGATTCGGCAACTTACCTAGAACTTTGGAAGAATCAATCTAATACAGAGCACTGTCAGATAATCGCTGAAAATGATGGCAAACTGGGAATGGGGGGCAACATTCTGCAAGTAACAGCATCGTGCATATCGTCCAAAGTCCCATTGAGCATACGCGATTTGTAATACAAAAAATGTTGAAGAAGGCAACTCACGGTGTCGGATCATGCTCTCCTACAGGCTCAAATGCCCTAACGATCGATCAGAAGAAGGGAAACACGACAAAAGCGAGACACCCACCATATGACTATAATGAACAATTCTTAAAACCTGGATGCCACCCTAGCAACGAGGGCGGTATGTGTGGGTGAGACACATTTTCCAAGCTTCTCGTTCTGGTAAGCCTAGATACCCATCAGCAAACAGCAGCGCTCCAATATCCACAAACTGTTCACATTATCAATTTACGTATCCTGGTGACACGAGGTGTCAGGTCGCCGAGCTGGAACCCGTCCGTGAAGTTTATCTACTCTCCTAAGCCACATTGTGTAACACACGGCAAGCCTCGGCACTTGCATCTGCTGAATCGATTTAGCGGAGAGCTGGTAATACTGGACAGAGCAGCGACCAACGTAGTGCTATCCGTAATGGCGGCGGTCGGGAGGCATACGTGATAGCAGCACAGCATCCAATGAAGATGATATCAAAGGATGAATAGAAGCCAACGCCGAAATCCACGCTCTGTACCCCCTAGCAAGTACACTGCTAGCAGCAACGTAGACCAGTGCTCTGAGCCCTTCCTATGGAGTACGCGATGAGCGAAGGCCGATAAAAGTGATTCACCGCAACCGGCGCGCGTACTATCGATCACCTACAAGTGCAACCGAAAATGTTGACCGGTAGCCTTTACATCAATTCTGCATCGCTCCTCTAGAATTTTTGTAGACGTCACCTTTATATACTATATTTTCATTGTACGAGGTCTTGGATTTTTTTGTGGTCGCTGATACTGATGCCGTCTGGGTGGTAAAAGCAGCAGGGAAGTGCAATCGTGACGAGCTGTGACCCGAAATGCCGATGCTGCCGGTGCACCGCAGTCATGACAAAGCGGTGACCGGCTCGCCACGGCTCCAGCACTGGAGCCACTGAGCCTGTCACGCTGGATTGCACTTCTAGTTTTGACTGCATGTGCACACTTGACTTCGGATACGCTCCCCTTCATTTTTCCGTCAGAAGACTCTAATAACACATACAATGTTTCTACAAGTCTTTCAGAACCGCCCGACATCTCACTCTGTCGATACGAGGCAAGAACACGTTCTGCAACTCGTTTCTGAGCCGATTGGACATGATGTAGAAATTCCTGATTATAATTGTCACAACCGAATACCGTTCTGACTTGATAGATTTATAGATATCATCTATAGATATTCTAAAATAAAATTACAGGAGGAACGGGTAATAATTGCAGCCTGTAGAAGGTTGACATTAGCGAAAGTTGCACTTCTGACCGGAGTTGCACTTCCCATCGATCGATAGTATATGCTAATCAGACAATGCTCAACGGTGAGACTACAGAAGATGAGAATGTTGACGTACTTATCACTGCCTACAGCAAGCCGAGATACACCACAGCTACCCATGGAACCGCAATTCATCTTCATCCCGAGCCGTTCGCCTGTACCGCGCCCTATCAGAACCAACTTCACCAAGGTTGAACGACTTCATACGTCCGAGTAGTGCTATCATCGCCAAGGAAATAATACGGCATTCGGGCAGGACACTGCTTGCCTGGAGGCATAGAACTGAGGAGCGCTGCGATCGTCAATGAGAAAAAGGAAGGAAGGGTCACCTAATTTGGCTTCCGGTCCAATCGATCACACACGTGACTGACGCGTCCGGCTGACGCACACGCGTCGCGCGACGCGTTCTCATCATTCCAACATCATTCCCACTTCCTCTATGCCTGTTCGTCCATAATTTTAACGAGCCCAGCCTCCCGCCCGTACCCATCGCACAATTGGTCCTCGGAGCATGAAAAACTAACGCGTGTGCCCACTACCCGTAACTCGCAATTTGGGGTTCAAAATCATGACTCGTTCCCATCGAGAATGCGACTGGAACAATAAATAACAGGCCCCGAAAATTCAACAAAACGTCCGTCCGCTATTGGTGGGTGACTAGAAACACAAGGATTAGCCAGAGTCTGGGCCTGAAAGTCTGGACCCCATATGAGGTCTCGCTCTTGGCTCGGGCTTGTGTTTTGAGCGCTAAGCTTCGAGCTTCGCAAGCTTTGAGTCTCGAAGATAGCGAACCTGCTTATAATGATTACTGATCACGGCTTATGCTTCATAGTTGACCAGACTCAGAAGCCAAGCCAAGCCCTCGTGATGTACACTGCTACCCAGGGCGGCTTCTGTATATTAGCTCCAGCGTTCTCTCCGATATCGGACTGTAAAATAATTATCGTTCCCGGCTGCATCATAAGTGAGCGCTCCCTAGAGTGAAACTCTTGCCAGTCAAAATCGTGGAGATAGCACCTTGTTATGCTTTCCGTTCTGTGCCTTATTGATCCTTGAAGGTACCAATCCAAGGTAGTCCAGGGTACATTAAGATTCATCTCCACGTGGCCTACGACGGAGTGTCGCCCCTATCACCTATACACTGCCACACTCCGGGCTCCCTGCGTTTTACTGATCCCCGTCTTATCCTAAAAACACTGGGATGGATCCAAGGAAACAAGGTTTGATCGGGCTAGTATCCGGTAGGGTAGTATTCTATTTGTCGTGTGTGAACCCGTAGACTATGTAATTCAATAGATAAAATCGTTGTTGAGTACAGAAAATGACTGTGCGCATGTTCATAACTATTATGTTCAATCCCGTCACCTGATCGCATTGTATGTGCGCTACATCGCGTCCTTTTTATTACCGTGTCTACTGAGAGCCCCGTTTCCGTCGTTATCCCTGAAATGCAAGTCCTGTAACCATACGGTCCATAACTCAGAGTTAATGAGCGATACAGGTCCTAAAATGAGGACTTGGTTGGTAATACGGACAAATCCTTATCCGTCGTTACATGCTTTTCCTACATTTTCTCCGTGCGGGATCATTGCAGGATCCACGTGGGTATATTACACTACTTAATCACTACCAGCTGTCTTTGCACTCAGTACCGATGTCGATGAATGCTGTCGGATTGAGCATGGCTAAGGTCTCCGAGCTAAGGTTTCTAACTTCATGATCGATACAGGGGATTTGATATATCATGAGAAATTAGCTCGGGGTCAGAAGTGTTTTGCAGAGCTCTGTGACTATTAAGACAAGCATTATACTGCTTACTTCTTTCGTACTCACTTCCCTGACTTGATGTCGCGTTGCGCGACGGATGGCGGTCGTTGTTCAGCACAAGAATGCCGCGCTTACAACTGGATACCTCATCTTCAAGACGGGCTCTTGAACTTCGATACTACAAATTTAAAACATACGATGTATCGATCCAGCATAACTGTGGGAATGATGCGTACCTGTTTCGGATGAAGTATATGCCTCCGTTGTATTTCATCCGATTTATGACTCAATCCCCGTTTGCCCAATATTCCATGGCTTACAGAGAAATTTCAGGTATTTAAGCCAGCGTATCGAGCAAAGAAAAGTCAGTTAACAATAACCCCACAGACTATTTGGCTTATGAACGTGTTTAACGTACGTTTTCTGAGTATCCTTCGTACCGCATCGATTGACTATCGCGTTTCTTTTTCATACCATCTAGGCTGGTTCCCGCGTCTCCTTTTACGACTCGACCGGTCGACTCGTAAATGGTACTGTCCAGTCCATAACTCGCACCTCAGATGTGCGTATCTTTGCCTCACAGACCATCTATGTCAGCTGATTCTCTACAGGGTGCCCAATTGGTTCTCATCAAGCGCGACAATGGCGGCACCGTAACTTTACCGTGAGCAATCCCTTTTTTCGGTGATAGCTTTCCAACCTCACACGACTGTAGGTCTGCGAGCGTGTTTCAAGCTTAGACAACGATGGGAGAGATTGCGTACCATTTCCTTGACAAATATATAACTTCCCTGTGTTTTTTTTTCGTATGCCGCGAGTAACTGTGAACGTAACAGTAGTATCTTAGCAGCATAGCACATGATTGGGAGGAAACATAGAATGTTTTTACTGAATGAATAAAAGTGAGAACAGGCAAGCCACTTAGAGTATCACGAATTGCACATCCATGACCATCTAGAGAAGACTGCAAACCGAGGACCAGTCATCGTCTTTGTTCGATTTAGAGACTGAGTCCCAGGTTTCATATCCACGACGTTCCCCTGGACAGGGTACATACCGGTTTACTCGGAGACCGTACATCGCGAAAGTGTGGAGCGACTGCTGACCAGAAAAAACAAACGCAAGGGGGAAATAAAGATGGAATCATCAAATACTCGCGTCCTGGTCGTGTTCTTCTACGGAATATTATATATGGGCGCGAAAAGGCTCCGCGCCAGGTAGTTGAAATTAACCACCGTAAATTCTCTCCTTACCCTACGTTTCTTCGTAGGAGAAATATTCCTGCTAGTCATCACATGGTGCGTTGCGGTACAGTGAGGCTGAGTTTCCCTTGTAAAACCTATCCACTGCCGTGTTGACTTGGATACAGTACACCTCGGGCGTCGGGCGTCGGAAACTATAGCCTGCAGAGATAAGAACTTGGCACTGATGGCAGAGCTGACGTTTACCTCCGCCGAAGGAACTCCCTGTAAATGGTGATTGTCTCCGAAATTCCTGGAGAACTAGAGGAGCCGCGCCCTGGCGGTGACTCCATATGATAGAGACAGGTGTAGATGGGTTAAAGGTGAGGATACGGTCCTGTGGACGTTACTGCCACATTTCTGAGTCCAACGAACAGCTCACACATCCATAAACATAAAATCGAGCCGGAACTCAGTACTGGTCATCCCATGATTCTATTCACAGAGATGACGACAGCATTTTCCTGACTTCATCTCCATAATGCTCACTCGGACAAGGTTTATACTTGTTTCACAGTCAAAGCGGCGACTGCCTTCGACTTGTGATATAGATGGCTACGGTCATCTACACGAACTTTCCTCACGCCGTAATATGATCATACAATGGTAGAAGTTGATTAGTAATTAAATATAGTAAAAGGATACTCAGCTCGTGAATCCCGGCGTATCGACGTTTTCCGCCATGAACAGACAGAATTGCAAATTAAGCGCCGCGGAGAACGCGACGCGTCGGTCACGTGTACTGTAGTTTAATTATTCCTGTTTGAATTTCATTGTTTATCAATGGCTTCTTTCTTCCTTACTCTGACGTTCTCGATTACACACCGCCGCTGGTCGCCATACTGTCCTGATATCTATGTCCAGCCATGACAGACCGACGAAGGTATTGTACTTTCTGGGGCCTTGATACGTGGCGACGCCATTTGAAGGACGATATCGTGAGTGTCAGTAGTTCCGTTTTCGAATGGGTTACCCCTTGACCTCGTTTTGACAGTATATATGGGTCGTTGCGTGGTCGTCTACGCGGTGCCTTTCGTCGCACTGCTTACAGTAACCCGGTTTCTACCTTCCATACTGTCTCTGCATGCGGCGCGAGCGGTTGTTACGACCACACGGCGGTAAGCTATCTCTGCCTGTTCAAAGAGTCAAACTCCGCTGAATATATGGTAGTGTAAGCTTAAAATAATTCATAAAGTATTGCCCTTTGATGGTGTTCCCTACACTCGAGAATAGCTCTTTCTTCGATCCGTCGAGACCGAGCTTTTTCGCCTGGCATCTCCTTGCATAGATTTGTAATGTGATGCTTCTTTACAGTAACATAGGGAAACCCGTGGTCGCGAATCTGGTGAGTCTGCTGCTGTGGTATCTATCTGACTGAGAGGAATCATTATCATCAGGTTCTTCACCCCGCGTAGTTGACAGGATAACAAGGCTTCCAGGACCTTAGAAACACCCTTCTCGGTGGGGCCAACTATTCGTATCTTTTCCATAATCGTTACTGTAGGACCAAGAGTGCTTAATGGATCATTTGCAGACTATCTCGATGGTACGAAAAGCACTCTTCAGCATTTCTACTGAGAAATTGTTTCGTCTGGCTGGCAAATCTTATCAGGCCTTCTTCATTGAGTAACTGGGGCCACTCTCCCAGACCAATGAAGCTTGAAGTGTCAAGTGATAGATAGTGCATGTACCGGATCACGGCCGTAATTAAGTGCGAGGCCGGTAAGCTTTGCAACTGAGACTTGGGTAGCACGTTGATTGTTGTAATGTTCGTCTCGTTCAAGATATCTACTTACCGTCCATTCATTCAACCCCTATCATCAATCTCATATCTCGCATTCGCGTTGCCGTGCCGAAATGATAATCGTCTCACCACCCAGGCTGACTCAGGAATCCGCACCACATGTCTATACAGATCTGACCGTCAGTTTTTACGGGTCAACCCATACCGTCACCGTATGGGCTGAAACTGTTCACAGCCATGGGTGCAACCGTCCCCGTCGACTGTATATTCAGCAATGCCGCTCTGGCGCTCATCGCTAGAGTCTGACAAGAATAATCTAAATTGACAAATAAGGTTAGAAACGGTCAGAACGGGACACGTGGCAGGCGAAAATACCGATATTGGCGGACCTGTCCTGAACCCATAATTTTGCCTCCCGTCAGAGTCTCTATACGGTAGGGCCCGTATTCACCGTCATATAATTCTGTAAATACAGGCATGCTCCGCCTTAAATATGCTATGGCTAGATCAATATGATGGTCCGTTCGCTTGCGCAGATTTACCTCCGCAGTCTCCTTTTTGGCGAAGTACCTAGCACTAAGCTTTGTGTTTTTTTTCTGTGGAACAACCGTAGCGTCACAAAATGCTATGAATGTGCGTCCCAATCTTTTAGTTCGATTTGTTAGCTGACTCATGTGACTTCTTGCACCGACCACGTTATCTATGGTTGTGCCCCAGACCAGGCCCTTTCTGGCATTAACCAGATCGACGACCTCTTGCACCACGTTCGAAAACACCATCATGGCGAAATCAAAGAGCAGTGCGAAATCGATCGTACGTCCAACCATGGTCGTATGGAAGGGCCTACAAGCAGCAGGCGAGATGGCACCCTTTCCGTATGTCAAGGGTGTCGCGGCTCTGGCATTGACTGTGCTGGATATTGTCGATATACAGTATTGCCGTCCTACTTCGAATTAATCAGGCTGATCCATGGGCGTATAGGCAGCGTCTACAAATAGAAAGGATATTGACGAGTTCGCTGAAGGCATCGGGACTACGATCACTACACTCAAGAACATCGCAGATCGGTACTTAAGAAGCGGGGAAGAGGACTTATCTGATCTTCAGGGAGTGTGCGAAGATTTTCAGCGGTGTGTGCCCACGTTGTTGCCGTGCTTATCGACATCTTCTTATATAAAAGTCAGGTGTCTCCAGGAGATTGTCCATGATCTCCGCGAAGTACAGAAGACGAACACTGGTAAGATCAAGATAATACAGTATCTTATGATCACCGACGTGCGTGATAAAATCAGCGCTTTTATACAAAGGGCCGACAACTTACAGAGAGACTTCGGTGGTTCCTTGATTAGGACTCGAGTATTTCTCCGATGAACCTGTATGCTGCAGACAAGGATTGTCACGGAAACGCGTGCGATCGTGTCGTCAATCCGCCGCGAGACCAAGTCGGGCTTTGGATCCATCAAGTCATTTTTAGACCGGCTCCATTTAGCAACCGAAGACGGATATACAACCCTCGAGTAGCGCCTGTGTGTAGCCCTTCGGAATGATCTAGGTGCACTTATTTCCAGTAATCGTGGAGACCTTCTCACGGCAATCGAAGGTAGCAAAGTGATCTACAAAGGAGTGGTACGCGTGCCTCACATATCTCTCTGTATTGATATGAGCCTGTCGGGAATTTAGATTCGTGATATTATTATGGGAGATATCAATCTTGGGTACAAGACAACTTCCTTCATAGAGAATTCGGCCACACATTCCCGAGTCAATTTCTTCGAACATCATTGTATTGTCAATGGAGATGCAAAGATAGCTCGTGTGTATAGACGTCATCATGGGTATGAGGAGGAGGATGTAAAGGTTAGATGGCTCACATTCCATTGCCTTACGTTCCCACACCCAAGGTCCAACAGATGCCTTACGTTCGGTCAGTCCATCACACAGATCTCGTTATCTTCTAAATATTGAAATTTTATACAGCCACGAGAATGTAACCCAACTATTCAGTGTTTGTCGTACGGCGCAGTTTCCTGCCTTGATCTTCCACGACCGTTCGTTTCCTGAAGCGCGATTGTATTCCCTGTAATATTAATAATTTTCTGTGGCAGGAAACTCGCATTGATATGGTTCAGCTCACGACCTTTGGAGTGCAACTTGTAAGAGTTCGAAATTAATAAGTATGAATGTTGCAGTGTTTCTTACGAGCCGCAGATGACGAATCTGCGGGTCAGTGTATATTCAATATTGATATGGCGCAGCTGATTCTTGTTCAGTCGACGTATTATCACGTAAATCCGTCACCAACACTTTGGTCCCATATGTAAGTAATCTTTCTACGACACAGAAATAGTAGCACTAAGATGGGCAATAGAACTATCGACTGACTGCCGTTTATGTGAACAGCAACGGCCGAATTTACTAGACGCGTTTTTAGAGGATCCGAATGCTCCCCTATATGATTGGACGAGGCTGGCCTGTGAACTTCTTGGCAGAGAACCTCCAGTACTCATCCCTAAATGCATGAGAAGTGCACCATGGGATTTCGACGACCTTCATTATTGCTCTCATATGCAGTATGATATCCTGCGATGTTACATACCCGTCCATGACATTATGGATGAAAATTTCATGGCTTCGCTTCTTGCCAAGGCGCAAGAACTGATGGCTTCTGTGGGGTACTTGCGTAAAGATGATCTGCTCGTGCTATATAATAGTTTCCGTGGAATAACACTGGGGACAGTGTTGACAACGGAGGAGAGGTTCAATCTTGGTTCTATCATCGGGCTTCAAATGTTGGTGGCTAAGTCGCGACACATGCCACGGCGGTTTTCACAGATACAGCTCCTAGCGTCAATTCCTTTGCCGCAACGTCATTTGATAGATTGGCATATTACTATTCACGGCCGCGGATTTCTCCCTTTAAATTATGATTGCCGAAATATCCAGCTACCAAGCGATGGGTATGTTAAAGTCGATGACTTCAACAGATTTTCATGGCTTACACATGTCTGTCAGAATCGTATTTTCATGTTCGATCCCGACCATGCATCAGAGGCTACCTATGCGGCCAATGTATCGAATGTCGACTGGATGTTGTAATGAATACGAGACGGAAAGCTGTGATTCTGCTCCGATAGATTATTCAATTTCAGAGGAGATCAATTCCTGGTTTGCTCAGGCTGTACGAATCCCGAGAGTGCATCGTCATATTGGCATGGAACATCTTGGAGTAGATTGGTATTCTGCTCTTTTGTTCGGTGAGCCCCACTTTACTTTAATTGTAGGGAGGTTCTAATTGGGATCCATCACGATTCACAGATGTCCGGTTTGCACTAGAAATCGATCAGGAACACGAGTCCGAAAATGACGTGGATCTCCCACAAATGTATGCCCGATATACCCGAGAAGTAAATGATGCCTCCCCTCCGCCTTCTCCGACAGACGTTGACTTCGGAGTTATTTATTTTCATGCGATATGCTTCCCCGGGCTTGAAATCGCGTCACACAAGCCTGAATTTCTGTGGTCACTTACACCAAGCTTTCGGCGGACTTTATCTTCAGAAATGGTGGAGATATTTTACTTGAGGATACACGAAACAGCTGTGTGCGGCGCTTGCGTTCTGGAGAGACGAGATTACAAATTTCTTCTCGCTCTACATGAAGCTTGTGGATTTGACCGGAGGCTTGATGGAGAAGACATAACCCGCTTCTTCGAATTCCCTCGCATGGCAATGTATCCATGCCAACCATATCCCGGATATTGCCTTCACGAATGGCCAGCCTGTATGGGTTGCTTTAGCGTACACACTCCTATAGTTGACAATTTCGGCATTGATTGGAAAACACCGGCACTTTCGTCGCTATCATCGAAGTCATCTTCACCATGTTCGGATGGCATCGTCCCTGTTCATTACCTCCCATGCGAGTCGGAAGTGGAGGTGTCAGCTCTTCATTTTCATGGCAACTACCAACGCGAACTGTTACGCTCGATTTCGGGATTAGTGATGATATTCATCATTTCAAGGAACTTTCTCAATCAATTGCAATGAGAGTGATAATGGGGGATGTGAATGTGTTCTTGCTGATGCTAGCGGTGGTCGGCTTCGTGTTTGTCTCCAGTACGACAACTTTACCTTGGTTGTTCGTGGGAATTTCCGTACGAGTTACTTTGAATGATGCACTTCGACATGCTTTATTCTCACTGCAGAGGTTGGTACAATTTTAATGGCCTAAATCGGGACCTTAAATGGTTTCGATTTCAGCTTCAGTTTTTACGCCTTTGTTTTCCCCGCTGTAAAACGAAAAGGTACCTCAAGTCCATTGTTCTATAGGGGGAAAAGTTTTTCATACCGTTTTACTGATAGCCTTTTCGGGACCGAGAAAGGCTTCGCTAAATCAAAACCTTTTAAGGTTTCGTTTTGTACCAGCTAAAATGAACTGGCCTCTGCTGTGTCTGCTTGTGTGTAAGTAGTGGAAATAATAGACAATTCAGTTCATCTATTCTACGTAAGGCAGCATGGGCAATGTAAGACGTTTGATCCGCAGAAAATATGTATGGCATTATACCAATCGACCACATTTCCCACATCGTCGGATATTTGCTCGGTGATGGTCTGGCTGCTGGTGTGGTAGGCGAGTATTTCGATGGAGGCGCGAGCTTTGCGGAGGAGCAAGAGAATTGTGTCGTGACTGGGACCCGTCGGGAGTATCAGAGTGATTGGATCTCGCCATGTTGGATCCGAGTCATCAAGCAGCTTTCGAACAAAGTCTCCGAGGATCGAGCGCTCTGCTTTCCATTTACGTCTGCGAATCCCATCAGGTCAGCGCATAGAAATAGCATGAAGAAGTGAGGCAGACGTGCGAATATGGCCATAGCCGTGAAACGTGTTGACAGCCATTGAAGACGTGATCTTTTAGTGTGTCTCGAAGCTAGCTGAGGTCCTGAAGAAAACGACGCCATTGCTCCATTCTTATACGCTGGAATTCTTGTGGCGGCGTATACACTGGTAGGTTGGTGGCTTAATCCGTTCTGGATTTTAGTGAAGGTCCGATTCGAGGAAACCGTCAAAAATAAAGACATTCGAGTCACTCACCATGCGAGATTGTCACAAACCAGTGTCAGAGCGTCACTGCAGTGATATTATGAAGGGATCTGCGACATCTTTGAGATCTGGTGACTGAATACGAGAGGCTGGGTTCTGATGCAGCTGAAAGTGGATCCGTCGACAAGAGAGGACTGCTGAGTTTTGCTCGTTTCTTAGGCAAGCCTCAATGAGCGAAAAGCGTCGATAGTTGTTCAGGTTTGAGAGGTAATGGGCTGTCGTAGAGGTAGATGGAAAACGGGGACGGCAGTTCCCGGTTAGCTAGGAAAACCTTCGAAGGAGCGTGATCGCCTGGACCCTTGACAAGACCTAATATGGGTATTCGACAGATGGATTCCTCGCTGCCGGGACCCTACTGATGCAATTTTCCTAGACCTCGGCACCTATCCTGTGCAGGGCATCTTCGACATCTCGAGTAACAAGGCACAAGGGAGCTGTATTAAATTGGGAGTCAAGCTGCTGACTATAGCGCTTGTTGAACCAAAGCTCACCCTAGAAAAGCGAGCGTCAGACCAGATGACCAAACCACGAACCCGAAAACTGATATGACGGAGATAACATTGCGATGCGAGAAGAACCTAGAATGCCTTCCAGAGGTGATAACATGTCCTATTTTGACATATCTCACAATGCTAGCTTACCATTGGTGCACGTACACTCTTGACTATCGCAACTATCAATGACATACTGAGCTCTTGTGGGAACGGCTTCTTTTTCGCCCTAGACACCGCAGTTATGATGAGAGAATTAGGAAATGGGATTAGAAACCCCATTCAGAGAAGGCGTACCAGTACTTATAAATATGGGCTCTGCATGCAGTCTTTATTCGCCATCCGGGCCTTCTTAGTCCTATAGCGATGTGCTCTACAGAATATCTCTGGGTCTAACACGATTAGCGTCCGTAGTCCGGCAGGGACACGTCGTCTATGGCCAGCTCGCCACGGAAACGGTTTCTTTGTCGCTCAAAAGCCTTGACACAGTGGGTCAGCTTGATTTAGGTCGGCTCTCACTTCGTCACGACCGTCAGACTGCGGCGACAGTGAGATACGACCCGGCGCCTAGAAGAATATGCGAGGATCGAGTCGCTTCAATCTAAGCTTTCCAATGGAGGCGTTGTCAACGGAATCTCTTCTGTCGGTATCCCGTTATTTCGGATCCATATGCGCCGTATATATGTCGATCCCTGGTATCTTCGAAGAGCCCCAAGAACTGACTGCAGCTGTGGTCCTGAATGTCACCCGAAAGTGGAGCAAACTACGACGTCCATAAGGGGAGGCACTTCGATAGCTACTAGCGTCAGGGAACCGAAGGTCAGAGTGCGTTGATACCAGGGACCTGTTCACAAAGATCCCCCTTAAGCTCGTGGATCTAACGACTGAAAGAGCTATCGCTCTTTAAGACTGGGCACCGCGACCTACCGACTTATCTCATTGTCCAGACATGCCGGTTTGATCTTTCAAAAGTGCGCGCTCACCGGAGAATCCAATTTTGCATGGAAAAGGTGAGCATTCAGCGTTCCGGATTCTGCATTCGCCGGCCTTGCCAGTGCAATCATGGAACTGGAAAAAATCACGAAAACACAGAAATAGTGAATATTGGTGCGTTATTTTGTAGATCATTATATGACGGATATGTTCCATACCTCGGTGACATTATTGGTCTACCATTTTTCTGGCTCACCGACATGTAGCGCTTTCTCAAAAAGGATCCTGGGGAGGGGTGAAGCAACGCGGAGGGTAAAGGAAACTGTAAAATTGGATTGATTGGCCATCTCCGCTGATACAGCTCAGGTAAATACTAAATAGAAGTAAACTACTCCCACCGACCTCAATAGCTCGTTGTACAAAGTAGTGACGGTGGTAGCAACATTATCTACTAGCGCATGAGTCCGAAGTGATAGCAAATGTGCACATTTCCTCTAAATCCTGTCAAACTACCGTGATCCTGAAAAACCGGTATCCGGTATAACCCCGGTGCGATTCGTTTCCGTTGTCCTTCTCCCAACACTCATGACTCTTATTATCATTTCGGTCCATTTCCTACTCCAGCGACACTCATGACCCGCGGTTTTGGTTTTTATCCATTTCCTTCCCAGACGACATTCATGACTTTTGTAACAGTTTTGGTCCATTTCTTTCCCAAATGACACTTATGAGTGTTGTTCCTGTTTCATTCCATGCTTTTCTGACATTTTATGTCATTCTGTCACCGTTTGTGTCACCCTGTTATGGTTTTGTGTTCGTGTGCCCCATTGGTGGTCCTGCCCCGCAAAGTTTCTCTACTACGCGAGACGTAGCAGCCGTGCGATCAAAACGGTACGAGCCTTCGCGGCCATGGCGGATGGCTTGCCGTGTAAGGGCTGTGGACCCGGCCGTTCCTGATTGGGACCTGGCGCCCGTACCAACACTTAGTGCCTGGGGCGCATTCGTCCTACGCCACCATCTTTATTATCAAATCTAGTTTTCTCACATCACCGATACATCCGAGGTGACCGCTGCCCTCGCGGCCTACGGATGATAGTCACCGTTCTGTCTCGTTCATCGCACTCCCTTAGACATTCCTCAATTCCATGTATCTCTGATACGGTCACTCTTGAGGCTGACACTGGATGTAGGACGCGGTTCTCTTTCTCGAAGATTTTCCTGATATCCATGGCCAGGATGAACCACCGGTGAAAGTATTGTGCTTTCTGGCAACTTGATATGTGGCGTGGCGACGTCCATCGAAGGAAGATATTGTGAGTGCCTGTAGTTTCATCTTCGAAAGAGTTAACCTTGACTGTGTTTTATCAGCATATATGTTATGCAACGTTATGTCGCACTGTTTATTCTAACCCGTCCTCTACCTCACATCTCCCCGTTGTCGATTGATGCACTTCGGTGTCGTGGGAGAGGCCAAAATGTCTTACATTGCAGGCAAAATCCCCGTATTGGCGGTGAACCCGCGATTTTGCGAAACCTAGACGGTACGATTACTGTACCAGTATCAACTGTCCCATCATTCCCTAAAAATGCGTACGGTTTGGATTCTTTACTCTTCTCACAATGTTCGTGTGGCTGATCAGTGGCTTATTGCTAGGTTGCGGGGCAATAATGCTTTCGAAAACCGTCATGTTTTCCGCTTACCTGTTTAGCTGCAAGAGTATTCGCCTGTCTCATGATACAATAGAATTTGATATCCTCGCTTTAAATGTAAAGCTGGCATAGAAACCCTCGTGCCAGTGTCTCTGTATTTTGATTAACACTTTACTTTATCCTTGCAGTTTGTTCTCGTGGGGATGAAGCATGACGTTTTCGGCGCTTCGATATCTGCCTCGGCTTCAAATCACCCGTGCATTTCTCCAGTATTTCTGTCGGTATGTGTGGGCTAACTCATCTACGATCATACGAGATTCATAATTGAAGCCCTAGCGGTCACCGCATCACTTCCGTGTACGTATAATAGGCACGTTCAAATTCTGCTTTCAAAGTCCTTATCATTCGCCAGATTCTCCTTCCCACGACGGCGCTGAAATTAGCACCAACATTTCACTCCGTCGCATATGCAGTCAGCCTTCTGATTTTGAAAGTACGTCCCGATTATTTCGTTTAAAATGATGCTCACTATCAACGCCGTCATAGCTCTTGTTTTGAAGTGGAGACAGAGAAATGGTGCGTTCTATTTTCAATATTGCGAACTTGAGGTTTGTGCTTACAGTTGATTCCAGCTAAGAACCTCCAAGACTTTCCTCTCCCTCCTCTCTGAGGTGATTATCGATGTCCGTCGTTCATGCGCTTCATTGTCACGGTGATTTCAGTGTCCTTGTGCTCTCAAGATACAGTCCTGGTACGGATAATGGCCTGGCCCGAACAGATATTTAGCAGGAGGAGCACTACACCAATTATCCGTCAAGTACTCGACTCCACAACATGCTCACTTTTTTGATCACCCTCAGCCTCGTCCTTTCCAGTTTTGCCAGTCAGTGCAAGAGAGTCGCTAGTCTGAGCGTCTCCTTGTCCGGACCAGCGACCAATGTTACTAGCATTGGTGATCTCAAGTTCACTGCGACTGTCACCAATACTGGGCAAGATCTTGAAGTACGGCACGATTTTGGATGATGTCCTTCCGACACGCTCTTTCATTGTCATCAAGGTGGTTTTAACTATGTTTATCCATCCCTGGCGACCGATTTACTTGTTTTATGCAGGTTACAGTTTCCTTGGAAGATATCGTTGACTCGGCTTTGTGGTTATATCTCCTGGACAATCGGTTACTATCAATCATGAGTGTAAGTACTATAGTCTCTCCGTATTTAAAGCTGTTCATCTTACCAAATGCTCGTCGATAGTATCGGCCCTCTTTGACTTTGCGTCAGCTGGTCTGGGGGCGTTCATATTTATGTCTGTTGCGTCCTTCCAGACGGCCAGTCCAAAGACTAGACTCACAGATGCTGCGAGTCTTGATCATGTTTCCGTGTCCTCCAGCAACGTGGACGTGCACATCTTTGGTTAGAGTCCTGGAGAAGCAGGGTCTCCCCGTCTTAGACGCTCGTGCTGTTGATATTTGTGCCTCGAGTTACCAGAAGAGCTTTGTCTTCGCAAGGTTGGTATATGCGGACTTATTTCTGGAGTGCACGGCTCTAATATATGTTTCAGCTATATCGAGGCGAAGTCCTTAGCCTCTATTGCGTCTTCTTATATCTCTACCAATGGGGCCAATTCTCTTTACACGGCTTATTACGGAAGCCACATCGACGTCCACAATTCGCAGGGTGTTCAACAACGCTGCAAGCGAAGCATACCGCTCAAGGACGTACGTGATTTTCATTGATCTTCGTCCTCACGTTCCGATGTTGGATTAATGCCTACAAGTTGAGCTGCACGGATACGTTCCGTGCTTGTAGTAGCGGTGTCATCGCCTATACCGTGATATCTGCTACGACTGTACGCGTCTTAACCTACGCATTTCATGACTGATTCATTCTAACGGTCTCCTGGGCTTCACAGATATACTTCTGCAGTCTCTTTTTCAGTGAAGTTCTTAGCACCGATCTGTCGTGGAACGAGTGTTGCGTCTCGTAGTGTTCGGGGTGGAACCAGGCACATGAGGTACGAGACACGTTGTGAGTGTTGGTATACTTATTGGTTCGGTTGGTTAGCGCACTTGTGAGACTTCTGGTACCGACCATGTTATCTACGGTTGTGCCTCCGACCAGGCGCTTTGTGACCCTAATCAACGCATCAATGCTGAAAATTACAACGTGCGCCTTGTGTGATGAATACTTGGCTTAGTCTGATTTTTCTCCAGTGCTTCTCCACTCAGGTGTATTAGAACACCCAGTGCTAGAAACGTCAGAAATATCTCGGGTATTCCTGTATGGAGGCTCGAAGCTTTCATATATGGTATTTCTCATATTCGAAATCTCGCCTAGGCTTATAAATCGTCTGTTTGTCGCTGAACAAAACGAATACATCCTTTTTATTTTATCATGATGCGTGAGGGTCTCTGAGCATTGAGTCTCTGTCGACAACAATCCCCAGCCTGGCGGAAGTAAAAATTTAAAAACTAGTATTCTGCTCCGCATCCATGGAGCTGTATTTATATTCTATGACGCAATAAGGCATTCTAAGAGAGAGACTGGAAATCCAATGTCCGAGCGAGAGGGATAAGTATATTTAATAAAAATGAAAGAATCAAGCCTTGAATCAGTACGCTGGAACTGCATGTACCTTGATGTTCTTCTCCACAAGACTCCCATTATCACTTCCACGATGATGAGAAAGATGTCGAGGCTCCCTTCCACCTGTCGTCGAACCGAAAGCATCCCCATCTCCCGCGACATCCTGCTCGAGCCCAACATAATCATACGAAAACTCGCCCATATCGTGGTCGTCCAGCCCACTGACCTCCGCCTCCTCCGATCCTCTTAGCCGACATCCCGGGATTAAGTGCATGATCCATAATATGATTGTGGTCATCACAAAGGTGTATGCTACGCCCGAGACGCTGTCTGCGAGCTGGTATCCCAATTGGATGTAGTGATGGTCGATCCATCCTCCGTCTATGACAGAGATACCATCAAATCCGGCGATAGACGCTTGAGCGAAGAGGGCGGTGAGGACATTTCCGAGTACACCTCCGATACCGTGAGATGCCCAGATATCAAGGGTATCGTCGTAACCAAAGGTGTACTTGAGTTGGGTCGCAAAGTTGCAGCATGTACCAGCCATGACGCCGAACAGAACGGCGGCAGCTAGGGCGAAGTTAAGAATGTCGGAAATGAGGAGTGGATAGAGGAATACTCACGGGCTCCGACAAATCCACAAGCAGGGGTGATAGCAACCAATCCTGAGATAGCACCGGAACAGAACCCGATGGCTGACCACTTCTTCTGGAGACGATAGTCCCAGAGCATCCAGGTCAGACCACCCATGCTCGCAGCCAAATTTGTCACGACACATGCATGAGCAGCTCGGAGGTTGGCACTCAGGGCGCTGCCACCATTGAATCCGAACCATCCGAACCACAGAAAGACGACTAGGTCATAGTGAGCATCGAGCTAGGCTGCTATGAAAGAGTGCGTACCTCCGAGAATGACGTATGTCGTATTATGCGGCTTGTACATGAGCCTCTCCGTTCCCCAGTCTTTTCTCTTCCCGAGATAAATGCTGATTGCGAGTGCCGCCGTGCCGGAAGTGATATGTACTGGGGTGCCGCCTGCAAAGTCCAGTCCACCCATGACGAACGACCAACCGTTTGCTGACCACGTCCAACATGCGACTGGGTCGTAGACTAGCGTAGACCACGCAAAGATGAAGATAGGGACTGGCGCTAGACGTCCGCGCTCTGCTAGGGCTCCGAGAGCGATCATGGGTGTTGCAGCGGCGAACATGAGCTGGTAGAGACAGAAGACAAGGGCGGGAAGTCGGGCGGTTCCCATTGACGGCGCGTCCAGCACGCCTTTCAATCCAAAGTATTCTGGAAAAGGGTGAGAGGGTAGGGGCTGTTGAGGGTGTTTTAGACGTACTGAGGTCACCGATATAAGCACTTCCGGTTTCGCTAAAGGCGAGGGAGTACCCCCAGAAGAACCACTGTTGTAAGGTCAGCGAGATATGAGGGTGCAGTGCTAGTCGCACGCACTTGGAAAGACACGACAGCGAGACAGACGAGACTCAGATAGATTTGGCTAAGCGCGTTTTTCCGCCTAAGTAAACCGGAATACATGCATCCAAGACCGGGGATCATGAGCCAGACAAGCGCGGTGCAGGTGAGCGTCCAGGCGATGTCACCATTGTTGTACACGGACACAACTCCGTCAGCGTCCGTCGCGGTAATAGTTCCTGCTGTAGGTTACATCAGCTAGAAGATACGGCGAAGAGGAATGGAGACTAGCAAGCATCGTAAGTGATGTTCACCATCGCAGAAAGGTGAAGAGAAGAAGATAAGAGAGAGAATTGGCTTCTATGATCGGGCAGGCTTCTTTATCGCACGCA
Source organism: Armillaria nabsnona (assembly GCA_030407065.1). Lineage (NCBI taxonomy): Eukaryota > Fungi > Basidiomycota > Agaricomycetes > Agaricales > Physalacriaceae > Armillaria > Armillaria nabsnona. Next base: position 4,220,389 of record JAUDQA010000002.1, read on the forward strand.
AGGGCTTGGCAGACCCCTGGGAAAACGCGAATCATATGGAACACGTCGAAGATAACAGGAGCGCCTCATCTAGTACAGGGACTCTGGTCAAGAATGAAGCGGTTATCATTATCGGCGCCTTCCCAAAAAGCGGACAACAATTCTGTTCCTCAAAGGGAACATGACTTTGGTCGCCGGAAGAAAAGGTAATGAAGGGCAGTCCATGCACGTACAAGTCTCGAAGATTTATTCCTATATATCCATGAAGGTAAGGCCGCCGATGCCGTTGTCGTCCGCTGTGGATAAAATCAAATGATTTATGGAAAGCCGCGGCGGAGATACTGATAAGGACATCGATTCGCAGCAGTGGATGTAGGACGCAGTCTTGACGGTCAAAAAACTTGTGAGAACTCTCATCATCAAGAACGAAAAAGAGTCGCACCATCTTATCGACAATGAATTTCAGCCAAAAAGGAAATCCTTCTGTCAGAAACATTCGGGCGAAAGCGACAGCCGTGACAGAATACGCATGAATGTCGAGATTTCATAGCCTCGACAGCAGAATGGGCCAGAAAAACCGTGTGAGTATGCTTGATGTTGCCACTCCAGGTGACCAGACTGAGTCAAAGAGACAAATCGGAGGAAAGAAAGCCAAAAGTGCCCGCGGAAACAGCCGTAGTAATTGCCAATAAAGTCGGCCCGTGCCAACCGCCCGTTTCCTTCTGCGTCCGCTCTCCCACCTTGTGTCCGACTTCTTACCATCGACGAGGAAGAATACTTAACATTTTCGTGACGTACTGCTATCCAGGCGTTGTCAGGCATGTTCGTTGAACTCAACTGCAATGACCAAGATATCTAGTAGTCGCCTAAGTCTTGCCTAAGTCTTGTTCACGTCCGTGGTTTTTAACATTTCGGGGCCTTAAACGTGTGGAGATAAAAAACACAACAAAGTGTCAGTGACAGTCCTCGTTTGATAGCCCGGATATGCATATTTAACTTAGACGGAACAGGAACTCAGGAAATTTCGGGACCGAATTGAATACCATTGGTGTTGCAACATATGGTCAGTGCATTAGCAGCACGCATCGGTGATTTAAATCATTGACTTTTTCATAGTGTGAGTACATGTCTACCCGGAGAGACCGGGTTGCTATGTGGAAATATGGAGAATCCGCAAGACGGACCGATAATGTATTGGTGACAGATCAACTAAATCGTCGGGGAAAAAATACCCACGGCCTGCTTGTGCCTTTTTGAATGCCGCTCACGAAATGTTCAGCATAACCCACGACGCTTAGGGACTACACTGCACTTCAAGAATCCGTGAGAGTACAGGGAGGATATCATAACAACCTGGGAATCTCTCCGCGCTCACAGCGCTAATCAAGTACCTCGTCTCTCATGCTGTTACTCTAACTCGGTCCGGCAGCGACATATATATATGACCCATAGCCTTCCTCCAAACCATAGGGATCCAGTTCCTTTCCAAGGTCAGACGAATAACTCCCTTCAGAGTACCTACTGACAATTTCCCATTTAGAGACGACGCTATGAGTTATAACTACTACCACAACCGCCGAACCCGCAACGTTTCCGTCCCTAATGGGTATAGTGCCGTTCCTGCATTGTACCAAGATACAGCGTACCCCACGTCTCATGGAGCCCCTCCTCGGGGCCACCGCACAACAACTGCGTATCCGCTGCTCCCTTCCCATGCTCCGGGACACGCCATCTCGAATGGCGGTAACGTCCGAGGCTCTTCAGCCAGCCACAGTTCGTCCTCCCGCAACGAACCCAACACTGCTCTCGTCCCTTACAACCCAACCGTCGCTGCAAGAAATCGCTCCACTTCCGACGCGAGGAACGGTACTGTTAATCTCTATAATCAGACGCGAAACTATTCCTCTGCTAACGTTCCCTACACTGGGCGGCCATCCACTGCTTCGAACGGTCAGAATAGCATCCCCTTTCCTCGTCTTGGCGCTCCAAGAAATCGTGTCCCCTTGGAAGCCTACAATTGGGAACGAAACCAGGCCTCTACTCAGGTTCCTTACACTGCGCAGCCAAGCCCTTCGACCACTGCTCCACACCAGCAAGCTCGTGCCGCTTCCAACGCTAGCAGTTCCTCTTGCTCGACGTGTTCATCTACTAGCTCGTCTTCTAGAGCTCATTCCTCCACAGATGTAGTTCACGTCCGCGCTAGTGGTATCAATGCGCCCTTCTTCTACCACCGCCGTTAGATACAATACAGATCTACGTACCTTGTCTGTATGACCTGTACTAGTGTACGAATCCAGTCTCTTTTTTGCGATTGATAAACAGTAGATGAGAGTTAAGGAAGTACGTTTGTCGGGTTCTAGGTGATTAGCCTACTATGAGGCGTAAAGGATCTGATGATAATGTCCAAAGACAAATGGGCATGGCCACCAGTTGCCGCTTTCATTCATCAAAGAACTTCACGCCTCCGTTACAAGAAGTGGTTCGTTGTCTACAGAAATGATTCCTGTATTTACCTATCAGACACTCTCACAATACCAGTCAGCACAACTTGATACTTTTTATATCATTCCTCGTATCTGTTCCACCAACTTTCTGCTCAATAGAAATCCGCATTGATTCAATTGAACTCAGATAGAAATTCCTAATCGTCTTGGTCGTACTCTTCACTATCGTAATCTACGTCCGCGTTTGCTATTCTCCCCCGGATGACCTCCTCCCATATCTCTTTACCGAGCATTGTCTGCCACCGCGGATCGTCCATAGGCGCCACATCATCGCCATCGTCTTCTAGACCCACACCAAGCTCCTCCATCATCCTCAGGATGGTATTCGTAGAGTATTCATTCCTAATGTCGCCATGGAAAATAGTCCATCGAATGGAGCTGTGGAAGTGTGCGCGCAGGAATGTCTCGAATTGGGGATCGTGCTCTCGGGGAGGCATGTGGTCAGGGAGAAGGGAGCGTGCTGATCCCGTCTCGCCGAATATGACAATGCGGTAGTTGTCCTACTACGTGTGTGTATATGAGAGCGAAATATGAGGCAAGAAGCTGGGAGATGTACATCGATGTCGACGCTGAATGCATTGTCGTTAAAGAATGGGATGAGATCCTTGTGCATGAGAACTGCGTTCAACGAATTTTCTAATTCTCTGGAACTCAGAACAGCTGTCTCGCGCTGAGACCTGGTAGGGAAGGCCTTGGTAAGGTATTCTTTTAGTGTCGGACAACGGGCGTTGGTTACGTGAAGAGCTGACCATCCAAACGAAATACGGGGGTACTATCCCTGTTACTTCGGTCAGCTCTGGAGGAACGGATCGTGTGGAACAGCAGCGATGTTCATCGCGCTGAAAGACTTGTGTTTGTATTGAAGGTGGAACATCAAACTATTGGAGATCATGAGCTCGATTGAAAGGAAACGAAAACACTATACAATTTTGCGAGGATCGGTAAGGCGACGCCCGTCGAGGAAATCTTCGATATGTATTGATTGCTTGGCTTTGAACAACTGCGTCTCCGCCATGAGTATATGGCTTTTCTTTTTCGGCTCTGTAAAAAAGACTTCGATGCTAATTTCGTACAGTATATTGGGGACGGGCCAGCGAAGTACCAGCCATCTCCTGGGGGGAGAGCATCTGTGGAGAGCATAGGTATCTCAGGTCCCGTAGGTAGGATACCATACGTCAAGACGCCACACGTGCACACTTCCACAGGGCAGAGATGGAACTCTCTCCAAGATGCCTGCATTATATCTTGTGTCCATCTTTTGATGAGAGCACTTGAGACAGGTGTCAGGCGCTGGTTAATTCCTGCCAATAAGATTTAGGGACGATCAATGTAATCGGAAGATTATCTCACCTATAATGAGGTGGGAAGGATACGTGTTGGACCAGATAAAGGTGTCGCGCTGGAGCTTAGAGGATATTGAGGATAGGATATGCGATGGCCGAGGATCCGTCATCAACGGAGGAGGAAGAAACGTCCGGGTCCGAATAATTGAAATTCCACGTGGAGGGAGCGGGCTGATAATTTCATGAGCTAAGCGTTGAAAGACTGGTTTGAACCGAGTTTGGTTCCAAGTGGCGTCCAGTTCAAACGTGGTAAGTACTCGCACACTGCAGTAAGCTAAAGGATAATGCGGTCCAAGAATGAGGTTTCGAAGAAGAAAATTAAAAAAAAAGAGTAGCCTAAGAGTAGCCGTCGAGCCTTGCCTTGAATAGCGAGCCCACAATAAATGAAATGTATTTGCACCGATGCATCGATGGAGCAAGACGAGATACAGACCTACGAAAACATTCTTTCGACTCCATAGGGAAGAAATTTCACATTGCAGCAGTAAAAGTTAATAAAGACGCGACAGTATCATACAAGACAGGACTGATGGTGGTCAAGAGCAGCATCCCATGAGACTTTCGAGCTCAGACAAGATGTAAAACGTCGGATGATGTTTGTTAGCCAGAAACTGACCGTAGTGTTAATTGTCTGTAGCTTTCGAACGAAAGAAGTCCGAGAAAAGCGTACCTTCTACATCATATCCATGCTCAGAGTTCCTCAGCACGGTGATTTCGTTGGGAGACGGGAGAGGAGGTGGACCTAATCCACCCGGTCACGAGTCAATCAGTCGATACATGCGTGGTAGGGACATACGTCATTACGGTCCTGTCGATCCAGGCTGATCCTCACAGCAAGAATTAACCATTGCGTATTTACACAAAGGTACGATGTTGAAGTGCACGGCGTGGACGCCCAGGTGAAGATGCATATATTTTGATAAAATAATGTTCAACATAGACATCTCTTTCGAAGATGCTGGCACTCAGTGTTGTCACTCGAACATGGACACAGCTGCCATAGAGGAACGGAAAGATTCGCCACCTCATAAGCTTTCCAGTCGAGGAATAGTCAGGCGCTCGAATGATACTCTGTAAACAACTATCAGACAATCGTTATTCAGGAAGAAAATGGCACACATACCAGAGTCAATGTCGAGGTCTAAGCACATCGCAGGTGCAGTTCACTTTCACATTCGAGCAGACTAGCAGTGGCATGTATTGGAGGGAAGTGCGCCCTTCCTGCATTATGTACGTTAACACGAAGTTACACCGGGCAGTGATTTTTAATGACACTTAGAATGACGTTGCTTTGAAGACAAGAAAGCCGTCGTGTTTCTGGGTTACGAGGGTATGCTTTCCAACCCGTCAACTTAGGCAACCCGTGAAACGACGATGTCCACTAGGCCAAAGAAAGAGTCGACTCGATCAAATTGATACCTAATTCGCTCAGCCACAGCAGTACAGGAGGCTTGAGCTATTGAGGTGATAAACGACAGCTGAGCTTGAAGTGACATGGTTACCGGTCCGGTTATGAGCTAATTTATTCGGGACTCAGTGTCTTTACTAGTACGCATGTCATCGTCCTGCAAGCCGATCCAGACAGGTCCTCCTGACACTGTTCACTATTCAGAGAGTGAGGATGGAAGTCAAAATGGAAGCAGCTAACGGCCCAATAAATATGCACACATTGTTAGCGAGGTTCAAGAAGGTAACCGCTGGGGACGTTGGGACTCACGCTGCTCTCCTTACATAAAGTTGTCTCAATATTTCAAGTTCACGAATATGAGGACGTTCACCTCCCAATCACCTCCCAAGCTTTTCTATCCCATAGGTTCTTCAAGCGCTCGATGACTGCAAACAAATACCAGGCGAAATCGTCAAAGAAGGTCGATATCACGCATACCAGACGAGTAAAAGCCAAGAGTTTACGTCACAGATGCAGGTCATTCTTGCGTTCAAGACTTACAGTCCAGCAGGGGCATCCATTTGAGGAACTAGGTCTGGTGGTTATGTCCGTCATCGTGGTGACAGTACTGTTCATCTTCATGGCGATGCTTATACGTCTAACTCGGTAGTTGGAATCAGTCATGACTGCAACGGAATTTCATGAACGCTGTGTTTCCCTCATGCAAAAAACAAACGCTACTGTGTATCTTAATACTACCAGAAATTCAGAAAACGTCCAGCACATTTGATTCCTGTAACACAAGCAGCTAGCACAGGTAGACAAGAAAAATTTCCGCCGCTACTACTTTCAAGTTGTCACTGGACCTCCAACGCCCATTTCTGGCCCATTTAGTCGACTTGAAAGCAAGGTATAATCTATTTTGATCTATTGAGAACAATATCTACCGGAGTACGCATGAATGTTGACCGCAATTCAGAACCTTTTTATTATTCTAGCAGGTATTGTTTATATACAGTGAGGGAATATTAGCTTGTAAATATATCGTAGTTTCTACTAGGGGACCACGATTCGGACGTGGGACAGCTCATCATCGGCTATCTTGCTTACAGATGGCGAATTAAGGGATCTGTCATCTTCAATGGCACCGTTCTTTTGAAGAATATCGGACATTTCTGGTTCGAGATCAGGATTCAAAGTAGTCCACCCAAAAATATATATGGAAAGCCTTACCATACTCCTCCGGACCTGCGGGGTCATACTGGGTATGAATCTGTGTCGTGATGTTGACGGCCCTGCAACATGTAACGTATGAGGCCTGACAATGAAGTTATGAAGAAAAGCGCGTACACGGCACTCTGTGTCCTCTGTCCCTTTTGGCCACTGACTGTGGTACTGTATTCATCAATACCAGTGGAATGCGCCACCTTGATGAGAAGACGCGACATGGACATCTCGATTTGGAGCTTGACGATGTACGTGATAGGATGAAACTAGCAACACTATCGTCAGAGAACTCAGCACTAAAATGAGAACCCTACCTGAGTATAAACGAAGGGATTCTTGAGAGTCGTGGCGCCCATGAGAAGAACATCCATCGCAATGGAAACGATGATGATATGCTGGTTAAAGCTGTTTTCAAGAAATCGTCAAACACAGCTATACGACATTCACATTATAACTTACCGCATCACCCTGTCGTATTTCTTCAAACCGTGGTCCACAAGGCGGCCTTTTACCATGCGAATGAAGAGGATGTTTAATGCCAGGTCCAACACTGAAACATAAATTATGAGTCTCTCTGGACCAAAGAGTTCTCGGCTACTCACGAAGATAGATAGCTTTTTCGAACTTGTCCCACCTACAGGAAGGTGTGGGTATCCGATAGACGAGTCGTGAGTACAGCACTCACCACTTATTCAACTGGAAAGGATCACGTCAGTTCTTTCGAACTTCAAAGACGAAGGGATAAAAGAACGTACACTCCTATATGACGAATTAATCTGTAACTCAGCAGGTATCCCTGTGTAGTGACGCTGAGATGTAAAGCGCTTTCAAGGATAAGATGTTCGCTCACAAATACAAGACGTAGAAATGGAAACGACAGAAACAACCCCGATAACCACGAGCTTGAGTGTAAGCTATGCAAAATGATACTATGAGCTTCGATATCTCGAATGAGAAGAAAAGGAGGTGACTCACTCTCTGAGATGGTTGCTGAATTAGAATGCACAATCGGTTGACGATGATGAGCATCAGACATTGAACCTTCAGAACAGCAGTTAGCGCGTTATTAAATAAGTTGCCTTAATGACGCTTACCTGAACAATCCAGCAGATGATGCATGCAAGAAAAAATCCAATGCTGGGGTTAATAAACTTCTGCCTATGATTTCGAAGGGGTTTCCGTGAAGTCGCGAAGTTGAGCAGAGATTGAGAGAGAACCTACAGATAACACCAAGATATAACCTTTCGGGAAAGAGCGTATGAGCGCTTGCCAGTGACAAGGATACGATAAAGGCTCACCGCATAGGTTGTGTTCCTGATTTTAGAAAGTCAGACTTCACGGCTGCGGTCAACATAAAGAGGAGACATACGCCAGGATTTCAAGCCAGATCATGATAATATAGGCAGAAATCTGTAGTAGTTGCAGAATATTAGAGCCGGCAGAAAATCCGACCAAGAATCGCACCCTGCTGGCTCGTTTGGTTTCTAAGACAGCACGCCACACAACTTGGATAGAAAACCCAAACTACAAGACGATTCAGATCAAAGGTAGTATGAAATTCGAGCTCACACTCACGAAAAAACCGAAGACGATAGAACCAAGGATCGAATCTCCTCTACTCACGTACAGCAGCTCAAACCTAGGGAATATTTACACTAAGTCTAGGCCATAGAACGAAAGTCAGATGACGCATACGGCTTCTCGGTTTTGAACCCGATGTCAAAGGTCTGGGAGTCGGACATTCTTCTAGCTGCTTGCCGGATGTCGTCAAAGGTGAGTAAAGAGTGTGAAAGCGAACCCTGGAGTTCGTAGGAAATATATCCTTCCAAGGACATTATATATCGCAATTTCAGGGTATGAGCGGCCCATCAGGGGTGGTCCTCTCCATTCTCCAATGACATGATTATCTGTGGAAACCAAAAGGAACCATTCTGACCAGCAATAGACCTCGACATGCTCACGTTGTCAAGCCGACATTTCCCCGCCAAAAGTACGTATCTGGGCCACCGCAAGCCCTCGACACCGGTTGCCACATCTGATGGGTCCAGCCCGTTATGCTTATTATCTTGTATTTGGCATCTCGTTTCGTTGGAAGGTGTTACAGCAAGGCCCCTGGCCTTGTTGATTTCTTGTCTTGGCAATACGTACAAGGACCCAAGCCTCCTGGTGCGAAAATTATCACAGATAGAGAAATCCCCGGAGAATGCGGACCCTGAACACAAACACCGCTGGCTCTGGACGAAGAGTTCAAAATTTCCGTTTTCTTTCCCGCTTGGATTGACTCAAGCACCGATGTTCCCGCACGCTCGTGGATTAGGGACTCAATGTGCATTCTTAACACCGTTATCCCACTGTCGTTCAGTGGTAAAAATCAGTATTCGAACTATTAATCCGACGCGTAATTTAATAGTCCCATTCATTTCGGTTGATTTGCGGCACAGGATGATCGGACCGTGCCATGCGAGAACTGCAGATCTCTGTTTCAGTCTCCGCTCGCCTGAAGCGGTCCGAGTTCTCCCGCAATGCTTACCCGGACGAAACGGAATCCCTGGGAGAAAGCTCACTAGTACTCTGACATGCTTCGCCGCTCTGTTTCGACAGGAACCTGTGTGTTTCCATCAGAGATTCATGACTCCCATTTATATACGTACATTTAGATCTCCGTAGTCCCGGGTCCGTGACGTCGCGGATTGACATTGGTACAAACACGATTGGTTCACAGGATCGCAGTCAAAGTTAAAAAGTGTAAATCCTTACCTACTTCACCGGCTGCAATCAGTTTTTGAAACATTTGATGGAGACAACCACGCGCAGCAACCCCAATAGTAGCCCTTCGATGTTCGTGATGTTTCTTAAAGGTACATGCCCCTGCGCGGGCGCATCTTAAACGGCCTCGAGATCCTCAGCCAAGTCGCCCGGCCGGAGAAGATAAAGAAATGCGGTAGCAATGCTTTCCAGCCCATGGCCGCTTTCCAAGGCAGATAGAATGGCAATAGCTTCTGTGATACCTGACACTGAAGCCAAGCGTTCTCAGTCAGTCAAACTTCAAGGCCTCAAGCCTCAGCAAAATCGCGGCAAGTGCTGCATATTTCGTCAAATTAATTGGCTGAATGATCTCCTACTTCACCGCACTTCGACAAAACAGACAACTAAGTGATCACGGTACCTACTACAATGGAAATTTCGATCACAAGTTCGCACGACCGCCACTCCTTCTGTTGCAGACCTTCGTGTCGGTTTCCCCAAAGATTATTTTCGCCTGTAGAAACTAACATTTGTAGTACGGACTTATCGTTTCTTGCGCTCGGAACACCGTTGGTTTTTTTTCCACACGGAAAAGATTCATGAATGAGATCGTATGGCACGACGCGTCGGACTCGCACATGTTGCACTGCACGCGGATCAAGCATATTTAGGCGCTGCAAACAGAAATTCCTGCTGCCTTGGTAGCGGCTTATCCTTTGCTATTGACAGCATTTTTGGCGTTAGATTTGGTCAAATCTAATTGATTCAGTCCCCCCCCCTATCTTTGATATTGTACGGGGTGGATTTTCCAACCTTTCCGTCGTCCTCTGAATGGAAATGTTTCGGCTGCTGATGAAAAATGATCCTGTTCCAATTCTTGCTGCGCACGGTAGGTAGGTATGTAAGTAGTATTACGCGGCAGTGTAAGCTTAGTCGACCAATGATTACTGTTTCACTGGTCCACACAGTGAACGCCGGTCCCAGACATTACGTACAAGACAAAGGAAGTAAGTAAGCAGTAAACATGTACATTACAACATTCATCTGTACGACGCCCGGACCCAACCCTCCGGGATCTTGTAATCAAGATCGATCAGCCATATTGCTCTCAGTTCCATCTATTCGGGGGCCCATTGAATACATGGAAGCTTTGGAAACGCAGCGACACCGCAACGGTGTACCCTTTGTCCATGAGTTTCAATATGTATCAACGCAAAAGCTGCGGACGTCGGAAACATTATGGACAGCTATTTGTTGTGGCCATCCATGAAACACTAGATTATTTACTGGATACTTCTGAAGGGTGACCACCACTGAGCAAACCTTTTTGCTTCTACGCTGCTTATTCTCTGGTCTCAAGACTCGAGTCCAATACCCGTACTCACACTCGGTGGCGGTGCATTTTGGTTAAATACGTGTATGTCGGCCCGCCGGTCCGTACCATGACGTCGCTGTTCGGTTGTCACCGGCTCTTGAGCATCGTTGCTCTTCTTACTTTGTTCTTACTTTTTCCGTTGATATCTGCTTGCAGGCGTACTTCTCTATGCAGCGCCTCATATTTATGCTTTGATGTACATTCACTATCCTGCTTGCGCTTCCAATGTCTGTTAACCCGTGTTTCGCTCTGCTTTATTTTGATCACTCTGCTCCCTCCAGCAGCGTTTCATGAAATCAATATGTCACCTCGACTACGATCATTGGTATGCGTGATATCACTCTTGCTTGACAAAAATGGTGTAATATTTCATAGCTCGTCGGTCGAGGGCTTGCTACTACATCTCTGGACTGGAAGGTCCTATGAGGTGCGCGTGTGCAGCTGGAGATGTCACGACGCATGAAAACAGTGAGCGTTAAGGCCTTCGCCAGAGTTATCCTTCTTGAGCCTCCTTCATCAGCATATATGCACCTTTATCCTGGTCATCTACCCTTTGCACACGTCGAACATCACTCTCCGAACAGTGAAAGGTGTTGGAAGGGTCCGGTCTGGGTCGTCGTGCAGGACTGCAACAACGATGGCGTAGTACTATCGCCTCGCAACCGGACCGGAAACCAGGTTGCCTCAGACTCAGTTGTCGTATATCGTGCCCACAGCTCACGTCTCTTGCATTACTGTGGCTGAGAAAACTGGATATGCCTGTGATAAAGGTGCGCTAAACTCGCTTGTTTGAAACCTACGGATAATTAACTCTGGTCTCGGCGTAGCGGGGATCGTGAATATCGTTTATTGGGTCGCGCAAGCTTGGGAGTTCGATGGAATATACGACGTCTTTCATATCTTCCAAGCAACCGACATTCGAAGTGTCATCGGAAACAACCACATTCCCCGACCTTACATTACTCCCACCGACTTCGTCTCTTACCACTCCTTCATAGACAATAAGGCTACCATCATCTCCCTCCTCAGGCGCCCATATTTGCCAACTTCAAAAGGTACAGACGCCTGACTCTACCCCAGTTAGCTTGTATACCGGCGCGGCTCAACGATATTGCCTTTTTGCGCGTAGCCTAAGCTCGCAAGTTTGATGGCATGTTACTCTTGCCTGCCTTGAATTCGACTTTATCGACTTCTGGGACTACGCCGTGAGTCGCATTCTTTACATAGTGTCGTCTGATGAAGCGCACATTCCCCTTGCACTTGACGGCCCCGTTGGGCCGGATGCGCGAAGCTGTTGCGTCCGTAATTGCTCATCCTGAGATTACCTTGCCTGTTTTCGATATGATCAGATTTCGCTGACGAGATTAATTTTAGATCTTTGATGGGACTTCATTTTGAGGTAAGCAAGAATTCATTCTCTCTTCCCATGATAGCATACACTTGTCAGACCTCAGAGATACTAACACGACGAGACTATTCCTATCTGATTCATTTCCTTTGCTTCTTCTCCGTCTCCGTATAAATATGTGCTGAAGTTCACGATACAGGTCTTACTTCCATCAAGATCAATATTGCTAAACGGCCCGGGAGCACGAATGACAAGCGCCAGGTTGAATTCAAGGATATCCGTCATCTGCAAGGTGATCAGTCCGTTTCTTTGTCTTCTGTCATACTGATACGAGTTTATTCCTAGACATGCGCCACCTGCCGCAACGGGTTCCGAGAACGAACAAAAACGCAATCTTATTCCGGTTTTAGTAGGATGCTGTTCTGCGTTGAGATCCGTCGTTGCAGTTCGGCTAATTATTCCATTTGCTCCCGTGATCGTAATCGTTACTGTTAGTAGCTATGTTGTCTCTGACAATTCTCAATCAGACGAAGCCCTCATTTACTTTCATTGTCGGTGAGGAAATGACTTTCCTCTGGCATGGTGTTGACGCTCGTACGTATAGAGATCATTTATGTTTCGCTATACATGTAAATTTCGCCTTCTGCCGGCGCATTTATATCATCGAAAACTCTTCAATTGAAACCAGTCTGATTTGTACGATGAAGTACTTTGATGCGCTTAAGCGTACCCCATCGATATCAACATAGCCTCGAATATCACTGTCACCACTCACTGTCAAGCAGGGCATCCTCTGCCCTTTGAGACCCACCATGATGAGGAAAGTCACGAGTCGGGCTGATCGTCTCTTACGAGGGTCTCCTCAACGCATGCACATTGACTAGTACCCTTGTTCCTCTATCATCGGCACCCCGGCTATCGTGCCGTCAAGCATGTACCTGGCGTGTCGCGCTTGGAACGAGTCAGCTCTCAATTTCGTTGGATTGAGTTACTTACATTATTTGAAATTCCAAGCTCGACGCGGTGCCGAAAATCGACTCCGGTTTTCTTTTCTTATAACAGTCACCATCTGTTTACCTCTTCGACTTGTTCTCATGTAGAACCACTCCTATGCGCATAGAGCAGCGTTTCTCTGGTTTGGCTATCGCCAGCCCGTGGATACCTGACGATGCGCATGACAGGCGAAGATCCCAGTCATCGTCTTCGCGCACTTGTATGACTGAGCCAACAAAGGGCTGATCGTCAAAGCGCTATCCTGCGTGCACGCAATTTCTAGTGTCCTATATTGCATGAAAGACATGGTTTGTGGCTCTTTCCGCAGCACCAAGTCACTGGGTAACGAATCCAGGCGTCGTAGAGTGTCTTTAACTAGCATCACTCGTTCGTAGCCCGGAACTCGGCTGCAGCTCCCCACCGCTAGCTTTGACTCGCAAGATAAATACAGGGGCAGAGCGAAACCCTGTCTCCATAATACGAAGTCTGCAGGCAATGAGGTGGTCGCTCAGAAAAGAAGAGCAAACACAAGAAAAAGGACCACACCATTATTTCTTCATAGCTTTGACACGGAGTCCAGCCACGAGCGCTCCCACTCTTACGACTGGGCTTCAAGCACTTGCATACTAATGCACTTAAAAAATGAGACAAACACACAACGAGAGAGGAACTTACCAAGAACAAGGGCCGCGTACCCGAACAGTATCGGATCAATGAGCCAAGATCGAGGAGGAAGCGACAAGGGTTAAGATAACGGTGAGAGGGAAGGGAGTGCGGGAGAGGGCCATTGTAAGTAATTCATGACCCCGTAGCACCGAGGAAAACGAGGAAAACACCCATATACGTATGGCAACACATGGATTCGAACCATGACACATAGCGTGTTCTTCCATTGATCGATAGTAGTTGCAGAGGATGGAGCCGACTCGCTGATCTGGACGACTTCATACGTCCAACTTGTCGACCCCCCTATCTCTCGTGACTCGTGGCTCTTGCTCGTAGCATTTTATGCCTGCAACGGCTAGTGAATATTCGGTAAACGGCCTTATGGAATCCAGCGTCAGAGAGACTTTGCAGATTCAGTTGTCAGACCAAAGTATTACCCTTACCATAGCCATCCTGGTACTCAGCTGCAGCTTCCTTCGAGTTGTTGAATACGGGTCGCGTGCTATAGCAATAATCAAATTCGGCATATGAGTCTGATAATCCACGGGAAGAGGATGCACTTTGGAACATGCGTCTGCTATGCCTTTCGGATATGGGGTCAGGAAAATCTTATCTCGCCAATGAGAATGTGCGGTGAGAATTAGGACCAACAATGGTGCACCTGGCAAGTGCAGGATTCCCGCCATGCATAAGACGACTCTGCTGTTCTCCTAGGTTTCAGCCGTTTCGAGATGGATACAACTTGAAGCTTAGCTTGAAGCCTGAACTGAAACAAGGCGTATAATGATGAAGCTTGGAGGTACGAGTGACGAGGCGGACGATGTCGATGATATGTGGCCGCTTTGATATCCATGTGTAATGGCTCTGCGCGATTCAGGCTGTCACACGAGGCGAATAGAGGAAGGTCTGCGTTCTTAATTTTCCGGCTAGCAGGACACCACTATGCAAAGACTAAAGAAGTAACAGTCACGGGCGTATCTGCGCCTAAGCACAAGGATCAGCGTATAGTAATCCAGCATGGGAACAATGGAGTATCTAAGCAGCTCGTCGACATCTACATGAGCGCGGTATCTGTCTCCATATGGCGCTACGGGAAAATGCGCCCATACTCGTCTCCCCTAGGGATCCCCCAGTGTGACGCGAAGGACGACCGTGGCTGCCATCTATCAAAAGGGCTCGAGGAGCCCATTAGGGTGACGAACCAATGTCTCTCGTATCCCGCTCGTTCCTCGGAGGGCTCTCCAACTGTATGAGCATCCGCCTCCCATTCAACAGTCCACGGCGCAGAATACAGATCCAAGCAAGAGAAAGTTCCAGGTCAGGTTTCTTCAACCGATGGCGGTGGAAGGAGTAGTTGTGTTGTCCTCAAGCATATGCGCAGATAAATAGAAGGAGCTTGGATGGATACATACCAACAGAGCCACAGCAGCCTCACACCTAAATCGTGCGCGCAATCCGCGGACCACACCGGACTAAAAACCTGCGGGGATCCGGTCGTCTGACCGTGTTGGAGCCTAAATCGATGCACTTCAGAGCCAAGACAAACCGAAATCCTGCCTCCAGAGCTATCAGTCGGTGGGAAGACACGTCGGCCATCGAGGGAAGGAAGCAAAGAGCCAATTTACCAAACAAGCCAAATCGGCAACTTCCGAAAGCTCATTTCAATTTGCAATTCCTCGCGTGTTCAGTGCAATCGCCTCAACGCTTCCTTCGTTACAATGGTCACACGATCCTCTTTGTTCGGACACACTATCCACCGTCGCGTAGCGAATGATACAACCAGCGGTCCCCTCGACTACAAACTGCCCCAGGATTTTACGACTGCTCATCTCACTCAACAAAAATCGCAGTTCAGTAAATGCATATCAAACGACACGGGTAGCAAACCAAGAAAAATATAATAAGAGAAACGCTCAGAGATATGAATCGCCACGACGCGGGATCGAACGGTGGATGCTCACCCTTCTACGAACGAGCCAAAGCAGGGCTTCTTCATCAGCAATTCTTGGACATTAAAGCAGCACCACAGATATAGAATAAGACCTCAGGAAATATCACACGGCAGTCCAGACTCGAAGAACGATCAAATTGGATGGGCTACTGAGAAATAAAACCAAAAAATTGGAATAAGAGACAATCGATCGTGACAAGAATGGCGACATGCACGAGCAATATAAAAATTATAATGGTGTCTCGGATTTGGAATCATTCTGGTAAGCAGAGCTGCGAGGTTATCAAGATGTCTTTAAAAATAAATATGCAGAGTTCAACATGCCACCACGCGGACTCGAACCACGACACACAAGGTGTTCTTCCATTGAATACAAAGCGCTACCGGTAATGCATGATGCATAATGAAGATAGTTAGCTTTATCAGAACATTGTTGCGCGATCTACTCCTCAGGTAGCGGTGGTAGGTATAAACGGCACTATCGTCAAGAGTGATCTCACAGGAATCGAAGGACTGCGCGGCGCGAATGGAAACATATCAAATGGGAGGCATCGCTCTGAAAGTTGTTATCTTGAATTAACTCATATACCCAACACGTTGACATTCCTACGGTGCCATGAGTCGTGACTTCTGGGTAGGGAGCGTTTAAAACTTCCATCGGTACCATTTTAACCAATATTATGTTCTTTTATCCCTTGCACGGGAACACCCTTTTCCCTTAGCTTTCAGTATATCGTCCCCTTCTCATCGACTTGGGGGTCTCGTTTGCGGAATCTAGCCTGTGTATCTGTGGCGTCTTGTCGCGTTATTGTTCGATATTCGAGCTCACATCGTCACCAAGCGACGGTGCTGATCATTACCTGTCGAAGTGCTCATTTTACCAGTCGCTGCTTGTTAACGTCTTGTCATTGTTCTCTTATTAGTTGTACGTATTCGTTGCTTATACCCGCGGCCTTTAGTTAGAATTGTCGTATAAAAGGACTGTACTCATGTAGTATACGCCATCTCATTTGCAACAGATATTTACCCCCCTTTTATCGCTCATTCAGCCGTCTCGAGCGTCGCGATTCCAATAGTTATAACGTTCGCTTTATCTTTTCTCTGGTTTTAACGTATGCCAAGAGCCAAAAATGTCGACCGAACACAGCCTGCGATCATTGCCGTATATCCGGCGGGGGCATTTCATTTCTGTACTATGCCCGAAGGCGAAATTACACAGTCCTGCTCTGAGTAACAATTACTCCCGTAGCACAAAAGATCGCTCAAGGGCTGCATTGGAATGTCCTGCTATGCCAGTGCGGAATCGAACCACAGGTAGTATATCCCGGACGAACGCAACTCTATAGTTCCACTTATCGACAGCACCGACGTGAATAAACCATATCATATCTCCTCCATAAAGCCTGTGCAGACATAACCTTTAAGCACAATGAAACGTGACACGGAATCGGATGCTGAGCCAAAGAAGTACCAAAAAATGGCAAGAAGTGACCGCATTCAACTTTACGTCATCGCGTGGACTCGAACTACAACACGTAGTGTGTTCTTCCATTGATCTATGACGAGGGATCGTGTGAGAAAGCTTCCCCGGCGGCGATAAAGCTATCAACACGAAATGTGAAGGAGAAGTCAATTATTTTGTGGGAGATATGCGTGAAGCAAGTTCTACAGCCAATGCAACGAGGTTCAACATTTAAGATGCAAGACAGTCCTGAGTGGCTCGAAGGGAAGTTACCTGGGGCTTGATCGTGGAACAATCCTTTCTCCAGTGAGCAGAGGCATGCGCAAATGTGACTGTCACCGGGGTAAGCGCACAAGGAAGAAAAGGGCGCGAATGAATACATACCAAACTGGAGCCATCATCTTGTTCCTTCATACGCCGAACACGTTAATCCTCTCAGCATCCATCAAAGACGAGATTCCTTCTCTCAACACCATGCACCTGCAGGAATGGCTGGTGTTGGAAGAGTAATGAATAAAGGTCCACCAGATGAGCGTATAAATGTGAGAAACCTCTTCCATTCAATGGAATGCTCGGGTTCATTCAGGGAAATCTGGGAGTCTCTACCTTGAAACCGGCGTCAAAGATTCGCAGCGTGCGGGAAGTGGAGATGGTGATTAAGAAAAGAAGAGCGAAAGAAACATGCTCTCACTCGCCTATAGCCATGACACGGAGTCGAACCGTGCGTGTGAGTGCTCCATCTGCTACGACTGAGCCAAAGAGGGGCTGCAAGTACCTCATACCAATGCGTATAAGCGGAAAAAAATCATGCATCGCGGACTCGACATGCCATATTTTTGAATGGTATTGGTTACACCTAGACGAGACACGAGATGTGGAATCACGCCATGTTATGGAGATAAACTCACGATCTTGCAGCTTGATGTGCTGGTAAACACACAGCTCCTTTATAAAATGCAGAGAAAGACAAAATCAGGTACCGATGAGCCTAGAATATCCATTGCAGATTAAGGAGCACAAAAAGAGAGTGCGAGTTGATCGCGAAGAAACGGGTGTTAGCTGAGGAATTGATACGGGGGCGTAGCACAGAGAAAAACCAGGACAACAGCGTTATGTACGCCAACACATGGACTCGAGCCATGGGACATTGCTAAGCGTGTTCTTCCATTCATCAATGCTAGGTGCAAAGGAACTCGTCGATATGGATGACTTCATACGCCCGACACGTTGACCCTTCGATCTCTTGTGCAAGTTATTCATAGCTCGTTCTCCCAGTATCGTTTGCCTGAAACGTCTAGTAAATATTCAAGGTAAAAAGCCTTATAGAATGCATTATCATAGTGAGTCTTTGTAGATTCGATGCAACTTTCAGACCACAGCTTTACCCTCCCGTAGTCATCCCGGAACTCGGCTGCAGCTCCCTTTGGGTCGAAGAATACGAATTGTATGCTATAGCCATGAATAATGATTCGCCGCGTTAGTAGAGTCTGATAACCTACAGGGAAGACTACGCACTTTCGATCTTGTGTCTACTACGCCCTTTGGGAGATGAGGATACAGAAAGTACATCGAGCCGATGAGAGAGTACGCTAAGAATTAGAAGCTCCTGGAGAGCGCAAGATTACCACCACACATGAGACGTTCTCCAAGTTTTGAGACGCATACAACTCTGAAAAAAGGCGCATATACTCGTTTCGCCAGTTCAAAATGCCGTGGCGACGATAAAGGAGGCTCAGGCGCTTGAAGCGATGGGGTAGATGATGATACAAGACCGCTTGACATCTATTTGTACCGGGAACCAGGTTGTCACATGAGCAAATGGGGGGAAGGTCTGCATTCATGGCCTTCTGGCTATCGAGCGTCTCTATGCAACGACTAAAGAGGTAACAGCCGACATCAGATCCGCGCCTAAGCGCGAGGGTCAGCACACAGTCGTCCAGCGCAGGGGAGATGACGTACCTGGGTGTCTCATCGACGTTTAGTAGCATTGGACACGAAGGACGACCCTGGCTGCCGTCTATCGAAAGGTCAGCCTAAATGTTCGCTCGAGGAGCCCGTTCGTGTGACGAGCCTACGTCTCTTCCATCCCTCTCGTTCATCACTCTCCAGCTGCATGAGCACGCACCTCCCTTTCAACAGTCCGCAGCAAATACAAATCCAGTCAAGAGAAAGTTTGAAGTCAGTTTTTCTTCGTTTGATAGCAGCGGAAGGAGTAGTCGTGCTGTGTTCAGATGAAAGCTCAGATGGCTACAAGGAATGCGAATGAATACATACCCTGTACAACACAGAAGCCGCGCGCCCAATTGTCAGGATGGACACCTAAGGCCTACGGGGATCAACGGAAATTGTCTTGAAAAGGTCGCGGTCAGAGCCAATTCGGGACATAGTCCCGTATTCAGACCTATCAGTCGATAGGAAGACACCTTGGACATCGAGGAAAGGCAGCAAAGAGCCAAATTACTAAACAAGACCAACCGGCAAATTCCGGTGTGAGGCTCGCGCTTCAATTTGCAATTCCTCATGCGTTTAAAGCGAACCCTTTCGCTGCCCTCGTGCTGATGGTTACACCGATTTTCATGGCTTGACGACGACGAAAGATAGTTGCCTAAACGCACAGTATTGACACTGAATCGAACCGTGAAGGCTACCAATAGACGACTGCAGTATTCTCACATGAGATTGGTAGGTGCTGCACTGGAAAAATGAGAATTCAGATTCGTTTCCAGGACGATTCAATGTGCGTGTCAGAAGGACGAGGCGAAGACTTTCCACGGCCACAAGGTGTATTATTGGGTGCCGAGATTGATTGTCCTTAGACTGCCGACGAGCCGCCAGCGGCGCTTAATTTGCCCACAAAAGTTGCTTAAAGGACAAAGTATGTCTGCCACTCAGACGCAACTCGTTGCCATCACCTCTAAACTCTATCCGTCGCGTCATACATCCCCACGCACCTTTACTGGTGTTATACCAAGAACTCGCATCACGTTCTAAGCCATAAGGCGATAAACGAACTAAATCGGACGTCGACGTGTGGGAGATAAGTTGGAATCGTGGCACAGCACATCGAGGCTCTTCAAGGTTCGTAATGATCTGCTCACGTAGCCGCAATAACTATAAAATCGCATATTCAGATGACTGATTCCAAAACCATGCCTCAGTCGGGTGACAAATATCTCATTCCTCCCCATGTTTCCATGTACCTGGAAAACAACGACGCGCCGCATGATATAGATGTGGCATCTATTACAAACTCTTTACGGGACATTAACCAGCTGATAGAGAAGGCTGATGAAGATGAAAAAGAGCTTTCTCGAGCTCTCGTTGAAACCTTGCGGAAGCGTCGCGCCGTGATGCTGCAAAAGCAGTCCAAACTTCAATCTATTATCTCTCCTCTTCGTCGCTTTCCCGCCGAAATTCTCTCTGAGATTTTTCATCATACCCTTGAACGAGACGGCTACTCTGTCCTGAACACCGCCGATGGACCCTGGTCTCTCAGCCACGTCAGTCGTCATTGGAGAGCCACTGCGCTGACATGTTCTGGGGCCCTTTGGTCTAATCTATACATCGGCATTCATAAATGCAGCTTTCCCAAGAAAGATCATCTCCCCCTTCTCCGAACGTGTCTCACTCGATCCCGCAGTCATAACATTTCGGTGTACCTCGACTATCCAGAACCGGTACCAACCTTTGAAGGCAAGACCATCGAACTCGTCCAGATACTTGTAGACAACTGCGAACGCTGGCACTCCTTAGAAATCTCAAATCACTCTTTCGAGATCCACAATCTTCTCAATAAAGTTCATGGTCATATCCTGAACTTGACAAATCTTGTCGTCCACCGTGGACCTCTTCGTGCATCGCCTATCACGGGGTTTGAATTGGCTCCCAACTTGCGCACCGTCAAGATCTATGGGCGTTTGCGTGTAATCCTTGGTCCGGGAAATCCTTCCCTTATTTCATACGAGGACTATAGGTCGCTACCAACAACTGCTCTTGACTCATATTTTACTATTCTTCGCTCTTGCCGCCAACACCTACAAACATTCACAAGTCTCCATTGGTCCACTTCTCAGAGATCGCGTGCAGAAAATCCCCCGATTATCTTAACACAGCTGAAACACTTGCGAGTAACAAATAGAGACTTGATCCAAAGCATGATGGCACCGAATCTGGAGAGCTTCCACATGGATAATTCTCATAGCGTTCTTGCCGATGGACTCTTGAACCTTCGCAATTTATTCATTCGGCCGGGATGTTTCGATCTCTCCAAGCTCACAATCTCACACGTCATAATTACTAGCCATATCTTGGAGATTATCCCTTTGGTTCCGGCACTCGAAGTGCTTCAGTTCCGGTTTCCTTACTGGAGTGATAGAATTTCTGAGGACGGCATTTTTCACAGTTTGTTTCAACAAAGGACAGACATCGATGACGATGGAACGCTAAAAGTAGTTCCCAATCTTCAGGAGTTTTCCTTCATGATTGTTCCGCACCGCCAAAGGAAGGATCCGCATTTCACCCCCCCCTTATGCTTTGATGGAATCTTCGTTGACATGGTTGCTTCGCGTGCAAAGACATTGGAGAAAGTGGAGGTTAGAGCCTCAATTCCAATCGGCAATTGGTCTCCGGTGCAAGAATCTGTCTTTGAAGGCTTACTCCAAGACGGTATGGATATATCGTTGAAAGGTTTAGGGCCGTGGGACTTTTCCTTGTAAAAATACAGCTTAGGCTATTCATTCATTTATCGACCATTGTATATAAGCACATCTTCACCTCGAGGTCGTTCTCTCCCAATTAGAACAATATATTGCCATAGCTTGATCATTCAAGCGAAACTTCAGGCATCTCAGTCTGTCCCCATGGAGGTCCACTTCTATCTCCAAATCTCGGCTCCTTTCTTCAAGAGAGTGCTTATATTTCTTTGAAACTGTAAGTAGAGCACATTCTTGAGCTTCGCTTCGGCTGGGCCCTTAATGTTGCCTCTAATTTTCAATACTGGCTTGGTACCGAGCTGCGCATAGGGTATGAGTCTTGGTATGGCTTAATACTTATCGCTCTATCCTTGCAATGTCGCGCTGGGCGCACCAGTTTCTATCGCCGGTAAGTGGTCTTCCGCTGTACATGGCCATTGATGATTCGGGACATTCATGTTCTGCACTAGTTTTCGAACATGTACGTCTATATTGTAGAGATTTTGATCCCTGCAATACTGCTAATATTATTTTGGCAGGTCATTGGCAGCGAAATTTTGTTTATGGGACGTTAGCACTGATTGCAGTCCACCTAGTATATCTATCATGCCAAGGTTGTGTAGCATGATGCCCATATTAAACATATTACCGTTTTACCGCCATACCGTACACCGTACCGTATCGTCGAGAGGTCCTGACAAAATTAATACGGTACGGTCAAGCATCCGTACACTTTACGGCAGTACCCGTATACGGGTATGGTGGTCATTGAATCGTCTCTGCTTTTCCTTGTCCGTCCTGAACCCGCCAATAGTAAGTACGTCCCACGGAGTGAGGTCGATTAATGCAATCGGAAGATTATCTCACCTATACCGAGGTGAGGAGGATACGCGTTGGACCAGATGAAGGTGTCGCACTGGAGCTCAGAGGATATTGAGGGTGGGATATACAATGGTCGATAATCCATCACTGAATGATGGATTGAAATTCCCCATGGAGTGGCGAGCGGTTAAGGACTATATATAATTATTCATAATTGCTTGAGCTAAACGAAAGACTCCCTTACACCGAGCTTCGTTCCAAGTGACGTCTCGGTAAAACATACTACTTGCAGATTGCTTTGAGTCAAAGGATACGTGGTCTACGAATAAAGTTTCGAAGAAGAAAAGAAAAAGATGTCGAGATAGGTTGCCGTTGAATAGCGAGCCCACAATGAATGGAATGTATTCCCATCGGTGTATCGATTGAACAAGACCAGATACATAGCTATGAGTACATTCATTCAAACGCAGGTAATCAGTTTCCCGTATCAGCCAAGCACTTATCAATAACACGGAGGACAAAAGAACGATGATGATCGAAGATAAAATGGGGACTTCTGAGGTCCCAATGAAGACGGACTTCCGGGCCAGGATGTACGCGAGACTCTTTTCAGTTTCCCGAGTGTTGTGGCTCCAAAGTGGCAGGCAGAAGGCAGAATTTACGCGTGTGCCGAAATATGACGTTCTGAAAGGACAAGGATTCGAATTTCAAATGGTGAAACACGCTACTCACGTGTGTGTTTTGATTGCACGTATTTTGATGATTGCCACGCCATTTCTTACTTCCATTCTCCGACGTTCCATGCATATCCCGATGGCGATTCCCTCCATCCGCTCGAGTGGCCTATACGCGTGGCGTGCTGGGTATATGTATCCTCGACTATGACCATTGGTATTTGCGATATTACTCTTGCTTGACAAAAATGGTGTAATATTTGTTCACAGCTCGTTGTTCGAGGGCTTGCTGGACTGGAACGACGTAGGCGGTGGGCGTGTGCATCCGGAGATATCACGACGAAGGAAGCAGTGTGAGTGATAAAGTCTTGGCAAGAGTTACCCTTCTTGAACCTTCTTTATCAGCATATATGCACCTTCATCCTGGTCGTCTACTCTTGCACTTCGACGTTGAACCTCGCTCTCTGAATAGTGAACAGCGTCTGGAGGATCGGTCTGGGTCGTCGTGCGAGACCGTACCAACAATGACGTGTGCCCTACCGACTGGATTTATTCATAACCGGACCGGTAACCAGGTTACCTCCAGCTCGGTTGTCGTATATCGCGACATAGCTAAACGTCTC
Source organism: Armillaria nabsnona (assembly GCA_030407065.1). Classification (NCBI taxonomy): domain Eukaryota; kingdom Fungi; phylum Basidiomycota; class Agaricomycetes; order Agaricales; family Physalacriaceae; genus Armillaria; species Armillaria nabsnona. The sequence goes on from JAUDQA010000002.1 coordinate 4,244,179, forward strand.
CTGCACTGCCGTGGCTGGCGAAACGAGACAGGATTTGACCAAGGTGCGCTATACTTGCTTGCTTGAAAGCTACGGGCAATTGACTCTGGCTTTGGCGTAGCAGGATTGTGAACATCACCGTTTAGTGGGTTGTGCAAGCTCTCAAATTCGATGGCATATATGACGGTTTTCCTGTCTTCCATTCAGCGTCATTCGAAGGATCATCGGAAATCACGACCCTCCTTCCGTCGTCGTCCCTCACCACTCCTTCATAGAGCTACCATCCATCCATCTCCCTCCTCAGCCGCCCATTTTCGCCAACTTCAAAAGCTCCGGACAGCCGACTCTACTTCAGTTAGTTTTCACACCGGCGTGGCTCATCGATATTGCCCTTTGCCTGGTAGCCTAAGCTCGCGAGTTTGATGGTATGTCACTTTTGCCCGCCTTGGATCTAACCTCTGAGACTACAGCGTGAGTCGCCTTCTTTACGCAGTGTCGTCTGATGAAGCGCACATTCCCCTTGCACTTGACAGCCCCGTTGGGCTGGATGCGCGAAGTTACGTCCATAATTTCTCTTTCTGAGATTACCTTGCCTGTTTCGATATTATCAGATATCGCTTACGAGATTAATTTTAGATCTGTGATGGGACTTCATTTTGAGGTAAGCAAGAATTCATTCCCTCTTCCCATGATAGCGTACAGTTGTACACCCCCAGAGGTACTAACACGGCGAGACTATTCCTTTCTGATTCATTTCCTTTGCTTCTGTCTCCATATAAATATGTGCTGAAGTTCACGATACAGGTCTTACTTCCATCAAGATCAATATTGCTAAACGGCTCGGGAGCTCGAACGGCAAGTGCCAGATTAAATTCAAGGATGTCTGACATCCGCAAGGTGATGAGCTTGCTTCCTTGTCTTCTTCTGTCGTACTGATACGATTTTATGCCTAGACATGCGCCACGTACCAGATTGGGTGCGAAGAACCAGAAAAATGCAATCTTATTCTGGTTTTAGTTAGAATGCTGCTTTGCCTTGGGATCCATCGTTGCGGTTCGGCCAACTATTCCATTTGTTCCCGTAATCGTAATCGTTACTATGGGTAGTTATGTTGTCTGACAATTCTCAATCAGACGAGGTCTTTCTACACTTTCATGGTCGGCGAAGCAATGACTTTCCTCTGACATTGTGTTGACGCTTGTACATATCAAGATCATTCATGATTCGGTATACGTGCAAATTTTGCCTTCTAGCGGCGGATTTAAATCGTCAAAAACTCTTCAAATGAAAGCAGTCTGATTTGCACGACGAAGTAAGTTGATGCGCTAATGCATACTTCACCGATATCAACATAGCCTTGGATAAGACTGTCACTACGCACTGTCAAGTAGGGCATCCTCCGCCCTTTGAGACCCACTATGAGGAGGAGACTCAAGAGCGGGCTAATCATCTCTTACGAGGGGCTCCTCAACGCATTTATATCGACTATTACCCTTCTTCCTCGCTACAACGGAGCATGTACCTGACGTGTCACGCTTGGAACGAGTCAGGCTTCAATGTTATTGGATTGAGTTACTTACATTATTCGAAATTCCAAGGTCGACGCGGTGCCGAAATCGACACCGGTTTTCTTTCCTTATAACAGTCACCATCTGTTCACCTCTTCGACTCGTTCTCAGCTAGAACCACCCCTATGGCAATAGAGCAGCATTTCTCTTGTCTGGCTATCGCCAAACCGTGGATACCTGACGGTGCGTATGACAGGCGAAGATCCCAGTCTTCATGATGGGATGGTTCTCAGCACTCAAATTTGGTGTGTCTATTCACACTCCTTTGTTTCCTCTTCGCTTATTCTTGAGGACAGCATAATCACTTCGTTCGCTAATCTAGATAGAAGAAATGCGACCTGGAGCTTTGCTACGATTGGATCTGTATTACGAGCTTTCGACTGTTGCATACAAGGTCGCGTCTGGGCTGGGCATCGAGAACGCGAGCAGGAAGGAAGAGACGTGGGTTTGTCATTCGACTTAGCTCCTTGAGCAAACCATTAGGCAAACCATTTTGATAGACGACAGTCATGTGTCCTTCCTATTCACCGAGAGGCAGGATCATTAATTTCATGCTGGGATCAAGGAAGATGTTCATGATCCGAGATGCCCTTACGCCGCTCGTGTATGCGGCCATGCTTGTTCAAAGTAGGTCTGGTCAAGTCCTGTGTTGGTCCTTTGTACGCCCTTTGGATTTAAGAGTCATTCTTAGCAACTCCGAGGAGGATACTTTGGGTCTCCTACATTGAAAAACAACAATTGCTATAGGGGAATCCCTTCTTTCTTAGTAGTTGTACGAGTGCGAGCACTCACGGTCCGGTTCCGCCGTGATCTCGTCGGAAACCGTGATTTTTTTTCTCGCTTTGATCCTTATATTGGTGTTCATGGCTCGCAGCCTGGTTCTCACGACATCTCGTTGTGCTAGTAACAAAGATCTTGACTCTGGCACCAAGATGCAGCAGCGATGGAGACGGATCTCCTTCGGCCCCCGTAATTATCTTCGGGGGTAAGGAGAGCGAGGTGAATATTCTGGTTCTCAGGAATGGATGAATCGCTCACCTAGGCATTTACAAGGCAGGGAAACCATAGGTACCTGGTAGTCGACGGCTTTTAGGTGCATACAGACGTTATTCTGTGTCTATTAAGAACTACGTCATCTCCCAAGGTCTAAGTCATTGCTGTGCATGATTTATGGAGTGCCCATTGTCCCAACGACGTTAGTATGCACGTCGTTTTGATAGATATCGACAAACCTTACTACAGAGCAAGATTTTTCTTTCGGCCACCAGGGAACATTCGAAGAAGAGAGCCAATGGGATATGATAGTCAGGACGAAGTTACATTCCTCGTTCAGCCTCAGGTACCTTCTTGTTGGATTCTGTGACTATGACGCCTGAAAAATCTTGGTCTGAACAGGACGAGTCTTCATCACCGTTACCGATTAACATGGCTACAGATAAGCCTACAGTATGTGCCCTTCCATAACTGCACTCAATATCCCATTTGTCATCTTGCACCAGATGTCGGCCCTACTCTGCATTGAAGCTGTCGACCTTTCGCCCATTCCAATGTCCAGGTTTCGTAGTGCGCCCCCACTGTTCACTCCCGAAACGTCGTATTTAGCGTTCCTCGAGTCACGACTCAGGCTTCTCCCTCCTTCGAAACGTCGTTTGTTCTGCATGTCTTATATCAGTGTCCCACCCTTGCCCCACGATAAGGCAGAATACAGAACACTGCTACTTCCCAACCATGGGGGTTTAGATTTTCCGAAATAGAAGAGTTCCAGAAAATCCAAGCCCAGCCTCACCCGACAGCACGAGCACGTTCTTGCCAGGTATCAGCCACAGGTGACAGGAGGGAATGTTCGTGGACTCTTCCAGCGATAACCTCCGCCCGACAACCAAGTTTCCGCGGAGTGAGAACCACAGTTCTCATAGTGCCGCTACCCAACGGAATACAAGTCGAGAATCCGAAGTGGTACTGCCACTCAGGAAATGGCATCAGCTCTCAGCCCAGAGCATGGAGTCGCTCCCGCCCAAAAGAAATCGAAGAGACATATAGTGCAGGACGCAGGTGGGGAGGTACGCCCAGAGTCCAAATGTCGTTAGGAGGGCCAATGTCACTGAGGATTCTGATAACGACTCCATGCAGGATGAAGAATATGTTACAAACTCCGAGATTACATCCGTGGATTTGCGTCCCCGCATAACTCACTCAAGAGTCAAAACGCCGAGACTCAGATGGTACGGAACGGCGCGACGTCGGGCACGTACAATTCTGCGTTATCCACATGCGTGGGTGCGTTAGCTTGCGTTCTCGGACCTGCGTTTGGGTTTGGGTTCATAAGCACGCGTTTCTATAAATAGCAGTTTGCGTTAGTTGAAATGCGTTTGTGTGACATCGTCTGCGTGCGTGACACAACACGTCCCTTCTCTCAGCTTCCTATCGTCAACTTTAAATAGTGTCCTGTACTATTAAAATATGTTTACAGATTCTTTAGCTGACATTACTGGTTCCTGTACGTTAGTACAGTACAAGGGGGAGGCGTGGCTAAATTCCGGCCAAGAGGGTAGGGGGGGAGGGGGGTAGTGTTTCGATGACGTGACTTGGCGCAACTCGGCGTGACTTCATATGACTTCGGCTTCAACGGCTTCACCAAGTCATAATTTTTGACAGCTTTGAAGCCAAGTTGCCGTCACGCCGAAGCCAGCCGCTGAAGCCATGACTTCATGCATTTCCTTCAAATGGCAAGTCACTCGTTGTTTAGGCGGGCGTTTAGGCAACGTGATATTCCAGAACTCGTCGGAGAAATATCGGACACTATCGGGCAGGGTTAAAATTGACCTAAAATAGTATTTCAGTATTTTTCAATCAAGTCGAAGCTCGGGCAGCTTCAGGTCGCGTCAAGCCGCGCCGAGCTGATACAGTAGTGTGACTTTGCCGAAGTTACTCCGCAATAGCGGCGCGACTTAGTTCGGCTTGACTGGCGTGGCGCGCGGCTTTAAGTCGAGTTATCGAAACACTAGAGGGGGGGAGGGGTCCCGACCTTAAACACAATACCGACTTACCTTATATACCACTGAGAGAGGCCCTAACAAGGCATAGAGTGATAGTTTTATATTAATGGGATATATTGTGAGGGTGTTAAAGCATTCAATATGCTTTATATCCCTTTTCAAACCTTTTTCGCATGTTACGATGAGTGACGGCAACCCGGCCGGCAACTACGGGTTGACTTCGGGTCATTATATTGATTGGAATTCATTACTAAGGTATCCATATATGGCTATATTACTACCCTATATGGTAGGAGGGGGAGGGGGGGAGGGGTCCACCCAGCCTTATACATGAAAATGTATGTCATGTCTGCAATTTTATTTCCGCTGCCCCCTTGGTACAGTACGTACTATGGCTATTAAGTACAGCATGGCATGATCATTGAACATTGATGGTTATCCAAATCAGAACCCATGCTCTACCTCCATATCCCCGTCGCATCCCACGTCGCTGATGAGCCTCCAGGCTCTGTACGCTCAGAATTCACGGATTTTAACTGCTAATGAATGCTATGGTCCCTGCAACGGCCTTTCAGTAAACCAATAATTCCACACATGGCAATACCACTTTCATCCTATGGCAACCACTCCTCACGTGCTTTGTTATCCATCCCATCTCGTTACGCTGATATGCTTGGTATCAGGCTACCCGTAGATTTTGCGATTTTCTATCAATTAGCGCAGTCTACAAGCGGTACAGAGAGCTATAGTGAAGGCTTTACACTGATAGCTAGTATACTACATAAGATAGTGAGCAGTACAGTGTCAGGACGGACTTAGAAGCGACATCTAGACGAGTCAACTCTACAAGCCTTCAACATTGAATGCTATTCCCTGCCCAAAACAAGACTATTTAAAGTCGGAACCAAGGGACACATCGAGATGAGATACAAACAATAAAGCAGAACACAGAAGGACTAGATTGCTCGTCATCTCGATGACTTGAATAAACCTAGAGAAGAATTGCTAAGTCCACAAACGCTACACCTAGTGAAATGAACTTAGTCTAGAACACGACTAAACCTAGGAATAACTGAATAACCGATGCTTGGCGCCGAGATAGCTAATTAAGATCGCATACTGATCGAAGCAATACAATCTCGGTCTGACGATCGATCGCGATCAGTGGTTACATCCTCAAAATACTGCGCAAGCTGTAGTATTGAATAGGACCCCACGCAACAAGGCATGAAGGAGAAGTGAGGGGTTCCTACGGACCAGTAGGGCACTCCTCGGCAATAGAATAACCACTAGTCATTCCGCCCAACTGAATAGAAACCTCGGAATGGCACAATACTTATAAATTAATTACTCATCGTTTGTATTGATACCCAGAGCTCATACCATAATTACTTTTAGATACAAGCTCCTATACCTAGGCTAGAAATCGTATAAATTAGCAGCAACTAGACGCATAACGGCAGGAAAGCATTCCCCCACGTTTGTGCTAGTAGCCTTATAGCTACCTAATCAATCACTGGTTTAATCGCATATCCTCGACTGAAGTGAATTAAGTTTACCAAGTCAACCCCAAAAGGGCGGCTATAAGTAATCTAGAAGAGCTAAGTAGGAAGAAGAGTCGTCCCCGCGTTTGCGCCTTGCTAGTTAATTGAACTGCTCTGCATACAAAGGCCTCATGCTCTCTCACCGACTAAAGTGATCTAGACGTGCTAAGTCAACCACAGACCAAAGACGTTGCATAGTTGAAGTGAAATAAGCCCTAGAATGCTTTAAGTTCAAACAGTTAACGAGTCAGTGTACTCTAGAGTCTGTGTACTCTTTGCAAGTCTCATACTTGAAGCCAGGACCTGTGTGTTCTTTGTAGAGTCTGTGTACTCTTTGTAGAACTTCGGTTCTTTGTTGCAAGTGCGTGTGCTTGTGTTGTAATCGAGTCCGTGTACTCCAGAGCAATTATGCTCTTTGTAGACCTCTAGGTCTTTGATTGTTCAATTGTTAAAGCTTCTCTAGTTAAAGCCTTACCAGCTCTTCTAGACGAAGTCGTTTCGAGTCTAAGCCACTCAAATTATACCTTACAAAACCCCCATGCCCATATACCTCGCTATCACGATTAGTGTATCTCGTGTAAACACTTCTAGATTTGAATCGAAGTTGTTTTAAAGCAAAAACCCAATTGATTATTGAAATCTACATACACCACGAGTGCTTCTATCGTACTCACCCTCGAACTTAATATTGGTGATTGTGTGTGTGTGTGTGTGTGTGACTTAGTATCTAGATTGATGATCTAGACACTAGTTTCATTTGCGCGCTGCCCGTTACCGAGCACATCAACACATCATAATTGCCGTGTTCCATCACTGCAAGGCACCTTCGATCACAAATCGTCCTAAAACAGAATTGTTGCATCACTTCCCATAGCCTCATGGAAGCGTCAATCAATCACTTAATAAAATGATGTGATTGCCGTGGCCACTCATCCATCCAAGATATTTCAAGCACACGGCAACTACAGACTGCATTTTACTAAGGCTGTTACCTCACCAAGACCTTGAAATGACATAGACCCAAGCGTGCACCTCAGTATAAAAGCCATACCTCACCAGTCCGCAGCTAAACAGCACCTAATGATCTGTTTGTTGCTCAATAAAACCATACGGCTCGCACCCATATGCAGCAACATCGACAAGTTGCTGTTACTTCAGAAGTCAAATGACCATATGTTTCCTATGATTTCACAAAGCCAAGGCGTTACAGCCTTACTAAGTCTCGCATTAGTTACTCTATTTATAATTTCGTACTTGTAGTATAAAAACTAGCTAGAAAAACGTAGCTAGGAGTTCAGTTCATCTCCAGTTGACCAGTCTACATCAATTCTCATCACACTCTAGTCTATTGCCAGTAAACACATTTATTCGCCATTCTATGGCAATATACTGTTTACCCCAGCATATTCTCGATTGCATGTCAACCCTTGAGCTCACCAGAGTTATTCCATGGTTTTTAACTGTGAAGAGTCTTTTGACACTCACTCTTCACTCTTAACACTATTGGTACATGCTCATATTGTGCCAATATGTGATCGCCATGCCATACCTTGCCCCTGTTATCTTTTATAGGCCATCATTGTTTCACTTTCACCATCGTTATTGTCACCCACTTGGGTAGTCTCCGAGTAGACTTAGGATCAGTATAGGACCAGTTTCAGCAAGTTTTGTATAGTATCAGTCCCTCGAGTGGACTTGAAGGTTAGTTTGATATAGGATAGGATCGTTTCAGCACCAGACCAGTTTCAACATCGACTTCAGCATTATCACACCGTATAGGATCAGCAGCACCACTAGTTTTCGTAGCCTCATGTTTTCTCTCGACACTCCACCCTCAGCACCTCGTTCCACGTTTTCTTTCGACATACGTCATCTCCACTATGTTTTCTCACTGCCTCATTTGCCCATAGACTTTTGCCAACTGTTTATTCTCTCTACCATCGTTCACCTCGCTCAGATTAACGTCCAGTGATGTTTTCTAGTCTTGTCACATGCTTTCTCATACGGATTTGTGGTATTCACATCATACCCATCTCCGTTCCCTCTCACTTCAAGAGATCCCTACCAGCTTATAGCTATTGCATCTAGTACTCGACTACCAAGCAGTACTACTTCACAGACTTAAAGTCGCAGTGTATACTTGCATATAGAGGAATTGATTTACTGCATGGAGGTGCCCTGAACCCACTCGCACACACGATCACCTTGATTGCCATGCAACTATGTTAATTATCCAATCTCGTTCCAAGTTGGTGTTGCCATTGCCACGGAAGTCTAGGCTCATCATTGCGCTGCTCTATCCTTTTGCCTAGCAAAGTCATGTCAAATATACTGTATTAAACTGGTATAGCCAATGTGCCCATCACTCATTACCAAGCAGACTTTGAATCTTGACTCTCGGTCTTCCTGAATACACTGAATCATTTCAGATGGCATATATCTGTGTTACTACAACTTTGTTGACTGATCATGGCTCCAGAGGTTCGTCTTGAGGCTCGTAGCACTACCAAGAAATCACAAATTGAAGCTAGGCATCTTATCACACCATTGTCTGTCCAACTGGGATTTGGAAAGTTATGCTTTGAGTGTGGTACCACTTCAAGCTTCGCAATGATAAAATATCCCTCCATCTTCCACTGTCCAGCATAATCTCGCCCGCTGGTAGTGATCACTTCCACATGATACACATAGATTTGACTGGGTTAATCACAGAGCTTGCACACAGTGCTTATGTACATAAACTGTATAGTCTCCTTCCTAGTACTGTTGACTTATATTTGATTCGTATAGCAGATGCTTCTCTTGGCAGTGTTATCTCCTTTCAACTTTCATTAGTAAGTCATTCTATCTCTCTTTTGCCATTGCCTCTGATTTTTCTTCTGATTTTTCTGCAGATACATACCGAGTTTGTAGGACAGCATGGAATAAATTTAATTTCATGATACATCCATATACTTTGCCAGTCAGACCTGCCAGCTATCGCTATCAAGATTCTCCAATATCCAATAAGTATCACTGCACAAAAATTTAAGTATTTTTACCCATAAATATATAAAAAATATACAAATATACAATGTTTCTTTTGAGTAATTTTTCTGAGAAATCAGTAAAAATATTTAGAAAATTTTACTATATTTTGCAAATTTTATATAAAACAGTGAAATTTTTCAAATTCTTTCAGTACTTTTTTCAGTAAAGAAACTGTGAAAAAACTTTCAATATTTTCTTTGTTTTTATAGGTACAAAAACATTGGCTTTTGTCCAGTGTATATGGCTTCATTTTTCAAATTATGCCAGAAATCATGCTGCGGTGAGATTCTGTGGCTTCGACAACTTACTAAAAATTTCATGCATATTTTCGTGAGTCTTAGTGTCATTCTTCAATGCTGCTGCTCTAATGTACATTTAACAGAAGAAAATCAAGCGTGCCATAGGCACCTGGCTTCTGGAAACCGACTCTGATACCAAGGATATGGACCAAAAGGAGGGACATTCTGCCGCTCCCAGTCCTGCATACACAGAACCAATGACAGTACCTAACTTTGACCAAATGGTTTCTGTCCATAGCCATCAAACCGGTATGGTCTTTTTAATTGCTAAATTATCAAGAGAGATCAAAATATTCATTCATGCTGTTTGATCGGGGCTGTCATTGAATACGTCAGTAATGATAATACAAGACCTATGATTAGCTCCTCCGAGGAAGCTTCTTGTCTGGGAATCAATCCGCGCACTCCTGTACCCCTTCTCAGTGAAAAAATGGCAGCCCCGTCTGTTTCCAAGATGCATCTGCAGGCCTTTTGGTCTCAGATCAGTAGAAAATCCTCCCCTTATTATCTTTACCATCCATGCCTTGTCCACAAGGAATCTGACATCCCACTCAAGAACCATAGAAGGCAAACATTCCCCACAAGTTCACCCCGCTGGCCTGACATTTATCTTTCGGATACCACACCATTGGCTGCGTATGTACCCCTTGAAACACAGCCAGCATCGGAGGCATGCCGAGGGATTGATGATGGTGTAGTCTTCACTGCTCTATCACATATCCTGGTGGCCAGAAGGGATGACCATCAGGCTTCTTTGCAACGGATGTCTCACTCGAAGACTTCAAGCAAACAAAGAAGTTACAGGTGAATTGGGCCACACATAGTAACGGAGGTGATCCTGAAGGTTCTGAGACGGCTTCGATGATTCGTGATGGAGAAATCAGCAATACACAATGTCTTAGCATCCTTCACTGCGAGAATACAGACTGAAAGGTGGTCTGTCATCCTGGAACTGTCCAGGAGTTCGTCCATTACAGTTGACTTTAGTGAATTCGGACTAAATCACGACAGGTAGGGCCAGAATTTGATCAAGCAAAGCTTGCGCAATGACATAGAGCAGAATTAGAGAAGCAAGAAAAAGAGAAGCGAGCACAGAAGGTAACTTGTACTCCAAAACCCAAGAGCTGCCTCACCATACAGGCATCACAGGTAAGCGCCGAGCCCTGGATGAGATTCTAGCTGAGCCACATGCTTTGAGGTCTGGCAGTCCTAAGAAAGACAGTGCGCCACCTGCTGAACGCAGTCGCAAGAAAGTAACAGACAACACAGACTCTGACTTGTAGACAAAACAAAAATCTTGTAGTTGATTGATATGTTGATATTTGTGTTATTCGACTGTGCATCACTTGATATCTTAGGTGTCTGGTTCATAAGGGAGATCAATCGGAGGCCATGCTACGACAAAACACCCGTTTCTGAAATGAAATTTGAGTTAAACTTGAGTTAAACGCAAATGTGACAGGCTTGTCAAACATCTGCATTCACTTCGTAATGCATGCGTTCTTACATTGTTACATGTGTGGGATGTATTACTGTTTGCGTTGGTACACAAATGCATGCGTGGAATGCTAGAACGTATGTGTGAATAAAGGTAGCGCATGCGTTCAAGATGTAAACGCAGAGATCTCAAAATGCGTGACATCCGTTCATTGTCTTTTGTTGGAATATGGCAATCCGGCATCATGCCGAGCTTGCTGATTAAGGAAGAAGATGTAGGAAATGTATAGAAGATTCTAGTAAATAGTCTTTTAGTATAAAAGTAGATACTGTAGTGTACATCCTCATGTGTTTGCAGAGCTCAGCCAAGCGCAATACTATTGGCTTGACACCGCACATGTCTATACTGGGAATGAACTGATCCCCCGTTTTACAACATCTTTGACATGTATAGACTCTTTTTATCATTAGTTGGCCATTTGATCATCCTCTGTGGCCTTGAAGTATATAATTCGATTTCCGCTAAGGTTCAAAGCCTCATCGCAGCACTCTTAGGTACTTGTCAACTCGGTATGATCGAGTACACTGTCAGGAAGCTGAGATATTTTGGTAAGACTTGGTAACAAAAACTTTTACTCGCATTCATATATAATTTCACGCAGACATAACTACGTACACGCACTGATGTAAACGCAAATGAACGCATCCGAACTTGTGAGAAACGCAAACGCAGAATTTTCCTGGCCCCGCGACGTCGAATCTGTCTTGGAACCGGGCATCGACACTCACCTTACCCCACCACCTCTAACGATGTCCACAAAGGCTAGAGGCAAGTGACAAGCCGTATCCGCCTCTCATGAAAAGGTCTCATCAATTTCTCCCCAGCACCATATCGGGGTTGATTTTGCCAATAATGTGTACCTCCCTCCTTGCAGCAAACCCGGAGTCATTGAGGATTCTTTCCCTCCACCCGATAACCCTACCCCATCATTGCCATGCGCTGCATCCGCTTCTGAGGGGGAGGTTCTTGATTCTTGATTCCTTCCCAGATCTTTCTTTCTTCGAGAAGTATGTGCCTCTGCAAAAATAAGTACTCTCTTCCCAATTTTTGGTTTCAAGGGTGTTCCGTCGCACATGGCAGGACCCTTGATCCATCACTTCTTGGCAGTCTTGGGTTTACGGACCTCTATGACTTCATGTCCTTATCACCTTCGCCATCATCGGGGTCTCCTATGTACTATAATGTAGGACCAAAATACCATCGCCACTACTTTTGCCGGCATTGAATTTGACAATTCACCAACCCGGCCGACATACGTCCATCTAACTTTATGATCTCCACAATATCCTATTGCACAAACGATATGTCGGATCTTATGGACTTCGTTGAAAGTCGGTCCTCCGATGTGTGGGAAGACAAGTGATCTTATAGCAGACAAAAGCTTGCAACTGGACTGGCTTCGTTACAAAATGTCACTCAATTGTTGCATATCTATGGGTGTAATGTATGACACTATGGTATCAATTATCCGCTGACGTACAGATTCCCTTATCAATAAAATCTGTTAACTTATGAGAGGTGTAGGCGAAATTGCACACTTGAGTAACTTGTGTCCATAAAATAACCACTTGCGTCTACCCGATTTTTTGGATGTTATTATATGGGCGTAATAGCGTGTAAAAATTCCGGCCGGTCCAAGTTGTCTTTTTCCGAGTCGCAAGTTAAGTGTCAGTACGCAAGTTTGCGTCTCTCTACAAGTTGGGTGTATTACTATGGAGATATTAATTAGCAAAGGGGTTCGGGCCGGGATGAGGTGTTGGACGAGCCGCCATTACTTCTGTACTTAGTTTAGCTATCATGAGATTTACTTTTGTTCCTGTGGCGGCCTGGGCCTTAAGCTTTCATTCCTCTAAGTAACATACCTGTTTCCTTGTCGCTGTTTCACGCGATCAAGTCAGATTGTCATGGACCTTCAGATATCTTGATCTCTGGATTTGTTCCTGAGTAAGAAACGAGCCTTCCAATCAGGTATGGATGTCTTTTGTGTGAATAAGGATTGATTCCTAAACTAGACTGCCTTTCAACCTTGTCCACTGTCCAGACAGTTAACTCTGAGTGATTTATAATTGCTCTGCGAGCTGATGATAAACCAAGGTCTGAGAACAGATGTTAAGAGTGTTCCATGGCTCAAGAAACAGCCTGCCGAGAGGCGTAGATGCCGCATTTCCAAGACAGCCGGTGTTCGTAACAACATAGCCAATGATAGGTATCCGAGTAGGGGACCTGAGATATACATTATTTAAGATATCACGGCCCGGCTCTTATTCCTTGATTATTCCACGATTATGGCCAACAGAAAACTTGTGTAAAAACAGCCCCGTAACTTGCGAGAGGATAGCTGCAAACTTGGGCATCAAAAATCAACTTGCGACGTGAAAAGATAACTTGGTCCGGCCCGAATTTTTACACGGATTTTTCTCCCATCCTCCCGATGTAAAAAAGATGCATCAATTTTTGTCCGTACTATTAGAGATGAAAAGAAGAATGATGTCCTCTTTTATGGAGAAGTGAATAAATAACCGAGATGTACGGGTATGATGAATAGTAAGACAATGACGATAGCTTGAAATGGTATCAACAAAGCATGTATGTAAGAAAGGCCCAGCGTCTATCAAGTAACACGGCCAATGTAAGATATAAACAGCGGAAGAATGGATGGATACAATATTGAGTGAATGAGTTGTTCTAATGAGTGTGCTTACACAGTAACCGAGTCCATAAACCGAACCAGAGCGAAATGAGAACAAACGACAAGCGTAAGGTAGAAATTGACGGGACGAGTCCAAAACTTGCCCATCAATATGAGAAAACCATCAACCACGGGTTGAGCACGATCTGGAATGGCGGTGGTGATTCCCAATTACAAAAGTCATGTGTAGATACTTACCGGGAAAAGTATATGGCAGCCCGCAGCCACACTTAACGGGAAGATAACGGCCCACTCAGAAACATCGACCCTCCAGCCAAGAGGTACCAGCGACGTGCTCAGAATGCCCATTCCTGCGAGGAGAAGGATGCTAACGATAAGTGGGAACCAGAACCGCTTAGCAATCTTCGGAATCTCCTTGAAGAAATTCGATCTCTGGACCTCCTTAATGGTGGCGCTCCACGTAATATTGTACGAGAACAGGTGCGCAAGGAGAGCTTGAGATATCGGTATCGAGAGGCCGCCAAAGAAGAAGAAACTGGACGTAAGACGGTGACCAATTGGGTAAAAGATAAAGGAGATGATAAGAAACGTACAAGAATGGAACCCACATCACATTCTCGAGGAACCCCTTGACTAGCGGTTTATAGCCTAGTCGATACTCGAGAAGAGTATAACCAACATTTCCAGAACCGAAGAAGACAACTGTTGTTGCTAGCCAGATCTCAAAGGAATGCATGTAGAAACCATCCACGGGGAACTGAAATCCAAGAAGAGCGTAGTTGATGATACCGCTAGTGACGGCGACGGCGATACCATAGTAAGAAAACATGTCTACGCAGTATGGGTTAATGAATTATCACATTAAAGAAGCGAAGCAGGATGTACACGCCATTACAGAGATCTTGTAATGGATGGGCGCTTTACACCACATGAATTGGTTGATCTGATGTGCGATCGGACCCTTCCTGAACCATTGAACCAATGGGTTGAAGAGCAGTCTGAAATGAAGATATTAGTCACAAACACACTAACGACCATGCTTAAACTCACTCGTTACAGCCATAGGCGTATTTCTGTTAGAAACATCGGAACGAGGACCCGGAAATAAATGGAGATTAACGAACCTGCCAACGATTTAATTCATCGTCCACTGTTAGCGAAACACCCTCCTTGAAACCTCCATTTGAGTACGTCGCCCACCGGATATCATAGCCCCTCATCAACAGCCTCAATGCCATATCGAAATCTTCCGACACATTCGATTCACTCCATATCCTCTCCTCACCTGAAGCTTTCGCAGCTTTGTCGCCCGGGTCAACGAACGCCGCATCCTGTAACGCCTTCCACCTGAGGAAAGCATTATGCCCAACGAAAGGCGCCACTTCTCCGTTGGCGCAGCCCATAGATATGCACCTGTTAATCCTCCGTGTGAAGAATGCGATACCGTTCTCGAAATAGTGATTAGCGATCTGCATGACGTCACTTTCATGCTGGATAATGGCAACGTTGGGGCAGGCAGCCATTTCCCGCGCGGCATCCCGTAAACAATCCTGGAAATTATTATCAATAGGCTTTAATGAAAGGTTGATAAGAAAAGCTTACCTCGGGTACAATCGTGTCACTGTCAACTAGCAGAATGATTTCACCGATACGCATTCCCTTTCCGAATGCTGCCCAAGGTCGGAATCGTGAACCGCTCTCATCGTACACCTGTTCCATCGCCATTTGGAGGGCCATCTCCTCTGTATCTTCGTCACCCTCCATATCCAGCATCTGTGACATATCATCTCCGTCTTTTCCCAGGTACTGCATTCCGTATGTGCCTCCGTGAGTGCCAAGGTGGGCATTGCTACTGAATTCTGACATTGCTTGACTCGTTGCCACCGAAGCTCGACGATAGTACGCCTGTGGCGGCCGGTTCACCACCAAGTGATCCAGATGCTTCTCGACCTTAAGAGAAAGGCTCAAGCCGTAGTTCATGTTACTGGCCTTCTTGAAACGGCCAGCACGCACGAAGGGAGCTTCCCTGTGATCCTTTAGACCTTTCTCGATGTCGCCGGTTCCTTCGGTGTAACCATGTCGAGGGCGGGCAACCCAGGCGATACCGTGCGTGGCGTAATACGCTATCCGCTTGTCCCGATCGGCCATGGGAATGAGCCGAAGACCATCGTCGTTAACGAAGATACTGGACGTTCCACCTTGCCGCGCGTACGTCCGCATGGCGCATTTTATGGAGTTAATCGAGGGATCAAGTACAGAGTCCAGGTTCTCCTTGTACACTGGCATTTGTATAGTGATATGGGGCAGGTGGTTATCGATGTCATCGTTGGGGAAAGGAGGAATAGCGGAATAATATCTGCTATTCACGTGGTAGTGGGCTATGGGTCCGATCCTTCAGAACGTTAAACTAATGTTAGGACCCATGTGATAAGAGAATAATACAAGACTTACGCCATGGAGACATTTTGGACAATCTGAAGAGTGAAGAACAACGAGACACAGAAGAGAAGCGGAAGGACCGCAAACAATGCGAACCGTATATAGGTGCCATCGAGAAGTGACTCCGTCAAGAGGGTGTTGATACCGTTCCCGATGAAGATCAGAGCCAATGCTGCAGCGAGACCATTATAAAATGGAGCGTAGAGCTTCGCATCTCGAACCTCTGCTTTCGGAGCGGACATACCAACCTTTTTGCCATACCAATTCCGCTTAACCTTGCTCTTAAGGACAGGAGAAGGTTCGACGAAACTATGATTGGAAAGAGATGGGGTAACACTACCATGACCGGTAACAGAAAACGATCCGATTCGAGGAAGAATGGAACCGGTGGTGTAAGACGGTGCTCCTCCAGGACGAGATCGCCATAAGAGCTTTATGAGTCGGTCTTCAAAGTCCTTACAGGTAGGTATGATGATGTCGAGGGAAGAAGTGAAAACGACAAGCACACGCTCGTCCCGAATGAAGGCAGCACACTGCTCCCTGTCGGCCTGGGGCAGTTGGAGCATCGTGTCAATGATCTGGATGCGAGTATTTTTGTCGACATAGATGCTCGTCGCGTCAGGAGGCACATATGCGAGTGCAGCGTGAACGGCGGCACTACGAACTTTTACTGCAACAACGGGGTTGAGTTTCTGTACAGCGGCCTCGAAAGGTTCCAAGTAGATGTTTTCATAAGGAAATACGCGGAACTCTGGCGGCGAGTCGTTCACGCGTAGGGCGACACCAGAGGTAAGGCTCTCTTCCTGGGGACGAAACCATGCATCGCCCTGCGTCTGCTTAAAGATGCGGTGGAGGAGGGCATCCCACCTGTCGTAGTCCATGGCCAAGGAAGACGGTGGGTGAGAATCCTACGAGCAGACGCATCGTGGTGATAAGAAAAAATCCAAACGGGAATACCTACCTTCCGTTTCACGGTGCCAGGGTCAGGAGTGGCTGACATCCAAGGCCCCATCCTTGAACCGCCAGAGGGGTTATCGGTACTAAAAAAATAGGATTGGCGATAGGCCCTCAGATAGCCTGGGAATATTGACACTGCCAGCGGAGAAAGGACGCTACTTTGTCTTCGAACTCTCAAGGAATCATCTGCCGCTTTTGGTGTACAGTATGACAGTAACAGGCGCTACTGACGGTGAATCGCTCGGGTACATAGTGTACCCCGCCGACAAGACGGCTTGATCCTCGGCCCTGTAAAAGAGCAAGTAATTCGTCTAACGTACTCTTCTCGCAAGTTGCAACCGACGATGACAGGCAGCTGCTGTTGTGCTGCCGTTTGTCACTCTTCCAAGGTTCATGAAAAGCCTTCTTATTGTTATCGCAGGCAGTTCTTATCGCTTGCGAAGATCGTAGAAGGATCACATAGGAGCTCGGAACCGTAAGTGGACTCAGAATCTGAAGAGTGTTCGGTGATGGCCTCGAAAAGAAAGTCGCCTCAACTCCGCCTTATGACAGATCAAAGTGGCAGAACCCGTCCGACGATATGTGTATCGTCACATCGTGAGAGAATTCTGGCCTCTATGGGGAACAAAGCCGCCTCGAATGTCAAGTACGAAATGCATATCCATGCAGCGTTGGTGCTTCACCGAAGGCTGTGCTCTGACGAGCTTTTGAGCATGCTGCATCACACGACTGCCAGCAGATATTAGTGATGATGGTTAAAAGTTAAAGAAGGAAAGCAGCGCTGCACTTCCATTCCCATCACGGCGACATACGGGATTTTGGAAATCAGATACTATGAAATGATATTGAAAAGCTGGCAGAGGCGCAGCATGCCGTTGTCTGATGGTAATTTCGGAGTGGTAGCAACCTGGCTGCCTCTACATTGACGCAAGTAGCCCAGATTGAGGAGTGCGGCGCAGAGAGTGAAGAATGCGATCTGGGTGGGCAATCTATTGTCCTGGTTTCTGTACCTAAGAAAGTCATACATTTGGGTTCATCGCACGTCGAAGAAGGGGTCTTCGTAGAGCGGTAGCGTGGACGGATAATATATCTACGGTTCGACCCCGTTAGGCGGCGTTTATGTATCGTTCAATGAGATTTTTCTACGGGATCCTCGTGCATTCCTTCCTGTCAGTAAAAAAGCGCCCAACATCTTTGCATTGCCTAGTGAAAGGTGCCTGGTGCCTCCACGACGACGAAAGAGCATTGCTTCAACGTATAGTAATGATACGGATCCAACCGTGAATACTACCAACAAAGGACTGCACTATATTCACATGAGAATTCAGATTCGTCCCAAATGTGCATGTCGGTACACGGCCACAAGGTGTATTATTGGGTGCCGAGAATTATTGTCTGTAGGCTGCCGACATGACGCCAGGGGCGCTCAAGTTGCCCTCGAAAGCTGTGCAAGGGACAAGCTACTTCCGCCACTTAGCCTCAATTCGCTCTCATCACCTCCAAAATCTACCCGTCACACCACAAATTCTGACGCGCCGGTATTGGCATCGTACCGAGAACTCGCCTCACGTTCTAAGCCATAAGTCAATCAAGGAACTAAATCGGACGTCAACGTATAGGAGACAAGTTAGAATCGTGGTACAGCACATTGAGGCTCTTCAAGGTTCGTGATAATCTATTCAAGTAGCCGCAATAACTATAGAATAGCATATTCAGATGACTGATTCCGAGACCATGCCTCAGTTGGACGATGAATATCTCACTCGCGCCCATGTTTCCATGTACCTGGAAAACAACGACGTGCCGCATGATATAGACGTGCCATATATTACAAACTCTTTATGGGACATTAACCATTCAATCGAGAAGGCTGATGAAGATGAAAAAGAGCTTTCTTGAACCCTCAAAGCCTTGCGAAAGCGTCGCGCCACGATGCTGAAAACGCAGTCCAAACTTCGATCCATTATCTCTCCTCTTCGTCGCTTTCCCGCCGAAAGTCTCTCTGAGATTTTTCACCATACCCTTGAAAGAGACGGCTACTCTGTACTGAACACCGCCAATGGTCCCTGGTCTCTGAGCCACGTCAGTCGTCATTGGAGAGTCACCGCGCTGACATGTCCTGGGGCCCTTTGGTCTAATCTATATATTGGTATCTATGACTACCACATTCACCAGAGGGATCCACTTTCCCTTCTCAGGACATGTCTCACTCGATCACACAGGCATAACATTGTGGTGCACTTCGATTATCCGAAACCGGTACCAAACTTCGAAGACAAAGCTAAAGAGATCGCCCAGCTACTTATTGACAACTGCGAACGCTGGCACTCTTTAGAAATCTCAAACCACTGTTTGGAGATCCACAGTTTTCTCGGCAAAGTTCGTGGTCATGTCCCAAACTTGACAAATCTGGTCATCCACTGCGGACTTGTTCGCGCATCATCTATCGCGGCATTTGAATTGGCTCCCCACTTGCGCACTGTCAAGATATATGGGCCTTTGGGTGTAGTCCTTGGTCCGGGAAATCCTTCCCTTATTTCATACGAGGACTATAGGTCGCCACCAACAACTGCTCTCGACTCATATTTCACTATTCTTCGCTCATGCCGCCAACACCTGCAAACATTCACAAGTCTCCATGTGGCCACCTCTCAGATATCGCGTGCAGAAAATCCTCAGATTGTTTTACCACAGCTGAAACACTTCCGAGGATCACACAGAGACCTGATCCAAAGTGTGACGACACCGAATTTGGAGAGCTTCCACATGAATAATTCTCATAGCGTTCTTGCTCAGGCTGATTCGCTCTTGAATGTCCACGACTTGTTTATTCGGTCACGATGTTGGGGTCTCTCGAAGCTCATAATCTCAAACATCATGATTACTAGCCATCTCTTGGATATTATGACTTTGGTTCCGGCGCTCGCCGCGCTTCAGTTCCAATTTTCTTACTGGGGGGGTGGGAATGTCGAAGAAGATATTTTTCGCAACATGTTTCAACAAATGACAGACATCGATGAAGTTGGAGGGCCCAAAGTAGTTCCAAATCTTCGGGAGTTTTCCTTCCTGATTGTTCCGCCCCGCCAAAGGAGCGATCCGCATTTCAACCCCGTTTTATGCTTTGATGGGATCTTCGTCGACATGGTTGCCTCGCGTGCAAAGACGTTGGAGAAGGTGGAGGTTAGAGCTTCTATTCCCATTGGCAATTGGTCTCCAGTGCAAGTATCAGTCTTTGGAGGCTTACTCCAGGAAGGCATGGATATATCATTGAAAGGTTTAGGGCCGTGGGACTTTTCCTTGTAAAAATACAGTGATGATATACATAAGTGTTTCGTAGACACCTGCATGGGCGTGGTTGCCATCTCGATATAGAGCTACGGCAAAGGGGGCTCACACTCGTCCCTATACTTAGCGTCAAGGCGTGATCCTCCCCTGAGGAGCATAAACAACCCGGCTTGCCACCATCTATCAAAAGGTTAGCCTGAACGTTCAATCGAGGGGCCCATTTGTGTGACAAACTTATGCCTCTCCCTTCCCACTCGTACATTAGAACGTTGTCGCAGTGCATGAACACCGCAACAGTCAACGGCACAATCCGTGCGAGGGAAAGTTCCCGGTCGGGTTTCTTCGTCGATGGCAATGGAAAGAGTAGTTATTCTGTCCTTGAGTGTAAGAGGGTATGGATAAAAGGATCATGGAAGAATACATACCATTGCTAAATCAGAGCCACAAAAGTCTCACACCCAACGCGAGGCCCAATCAACAGGCTGAACCCCGGAGGTTCAATGGATGTATTTCAGAGTCAGCGCAGGGCATAGTCCCGACTCCAGACTATCAGTCCATAAGAGTCCATAAGAAAACATGTCGACCATCGAGGAAGGAAGCAAAGAGGGCGCCAATTTACCAAAAAAAGACCATCCGGCAACTTCCGAAGTGAGGCTCCCCTTCAATTTGCAATTCCTCACGTGTTCAAAGCAATCACCGTCGACACTTACTCCTTACAATCTGTTTCTTCGTTCTGATGCATACATATATGCACCATCCACACCCATGTCGTTGACGATACCATCAGCCGTAGACACCGACAAACTGCCCTTTTTTGTGACCGCTCGTCGCATTCAAGTCGCATTCAACTAGCATTGCATATCGAACGCAGGCACCATCTTAGACAGACCTAAGCAATATATATATATATATATAGTCTCAGACGCGATTTACTGAATAGCCACTGAACGGAATCGAAGCGTGGATGCTCACACCCCTACAAATGAACCAAAGTCACGAGCAATTCTTCGTAGCGCGACAGCAATAGAATAAGACCTTGCGAAACATCACAAGGCAGTCTAGACTCGAAGCTGAATCAAGAGCGAAAGATCCTGAGAAAAAAACCATAAAATGGAATTAGAGACACAATTCAAATCGCGCCACGTTATCAAGATACATATTTCTGACGAGAATGGCCGCGTACGCACTATATGAGAACATTGCTGTATGATCTAGTCCTCAGCTACACATTCTGCGGCGAGGTGCGCGTTTTGGTCAGAGTATAACGAACACGAAATTGGTTAGTGTCCATGTTACCTCGTGCTATCGGAAATGTCCTTTTCGTTCTGCTTGAATTTTCATACACTCTTCTTCTGCTCGACGTTGTGATGTCGGGCTTCATTCTAGGAATCAACCCGGGAAGCATGAGATATGGGTGGACAATTCATTGTCCTGGTTTCTGTGTACTCATAAAACTGTTACAGTTGGTTTGACCGCATGTCAACGAAAAAACTGTCGCACAGCGGTAACCTGTGCGGAAAATATATTTACGGTTCGACTCCGTGAGGCCACTTAGATAAGTCGTGTGAGTTCCTGTTTTGTATGGGCTCCTAGCGCGTCCCTTCCGGCAACTAAAAAAGTGCCTACTAGCTTTATACATTGACTGGCCTAGTGGAAAGTGCCTTGACGACGACGAAAGATCGTTGCTTCAATACGTAGTAATGACACTGAATCGAACCGTGGATGCTACCAACAAGCGATCGCACTATATTCGCACGAGATTCGTACGCGCTACGCCGGAAATATTGATAATTCAAAGTGCGTTTCTGAACGACGAAGCCATGACATTCCAGGGCCACTAGGCATATCATTGGACCTGTTTTTCTCATCTTTGTGGCGAGTTCCATGTTGGGTGTTTGATTTTTTCGCTCTTCATCCAGTGGTCGAAGTTGACTCACGCAGCCGGGTATTGTCTTGAAGGCTCTGAAGAGCAGTCAACTAAGCACTGTGGCATCGTGGTCACATGGGATGAGCAATAATGACAGATCTAATTGTTATGAATGTCGAACAAAGGGAACTTGATATATCGGGCAGCCGATGCTTGATCGATGATCAGTGATGCGATCTCACGTTGGTAGATGGCTTGAGGGAGGTCTTCTAAAGGCAACCCGTTACGTGGGAACATTCATTGTCTTTATAATTGTAGGGAGTATAAATAGGCGCTTATAGTGTCCCATATCCCTATTCCACACCATATTGGTAAAGAGACCCTACGTGAAATGAATGCTGCCGCAAACACACAGGCTCAACCCCAAGCTACAGGTGGTCCCCAAAGTGAGCAGCGATGTTAGTTCTATCAGTTATTCGAGCTTGACCGTAAATTATAGATGGAGCTGCCACCCAGAACCATGGCCGGGAGACGGAGAAGGGCCTTGTTCGTCGAGTTGCGTTAATGAACGTCGTTGATCGTGCAGAAGCCAATAGGGCTAAGCGGCTTGAAAGGCAGCTGCAAAGGAGACAACCGTACCGGCATGTGTAGATGTGGACTATTGGATTATGACAGTGGACGCTTTCTCGAATTTTCAGGACACTGAATACCATGTATTTCTTCGAAACGTACTGATAGGACAGTTGACTTCAAGTCTGTCGGACGCTGATCCTTTGGCAATGTACCAGTTTGTTGTAGATGTTGACCTTCTTATTAGAATTGGCTTGCTGGTTTGAAGTCCCGATGAAAAAACTCTCATTAATTGTGCGAAGTAAGCTACGGAACGCAAATCTATGGCTGATTCGTAACGCCATCCATCTACTCGCTAAGTACTCTTCTTAATAGAGTCGATATTCACACAGGCAGATCTACGTCCATAAGTCACTGACAATTTGATAATAGAAAGGGGATCACTCACGGATATGTTACTGTCCTCCCATTATCGAACTTGATGACAACAGATTTTGTACCCTTTCCAATCCTCTTGTCAGTGTAAAATAATATCTCGAAACAATGATACTCACGTCCGCCATCAGACTTGTGGATTCAATGACGCCTGTGACTATTTGCCCTTTGGCGTTGTGCGTCCAGACATGTGAACCATTCTAGGGAAGCGAAATGAGAAATTGATGTGGCATAAATAACCGGAGAGTACGCACTGAATACGCATCCATGGTTGTGTAGTTGATGGGTGGTAGATACTTTAAACTGACGAGATTCACCTGCTTAAATACCCGCAATCGAGGAGGGAAAGACCATGTGAATGGCCGAGCGTTTGAATGATCTGTGATCATGGCGGTCGTTCTTCGCCCACGGGGCACAACTTCGCACAATAAACACGGGATGTTTCGTTCCCACAAAAGTCGCCACTGAGACAAAGTATCCCATGCCACAGCGGCGAAATCAGCTAGACCTTAAATTTCGGTCATTATGTGCAGACTCAGGAGTTTATTCGTGAAACAGAGGACAAGGTTAAAAGATAAAGTCAAGGTTCCCCCAATAAGAGATGTCGAGGAAAGGATCAACGGCGAGTCGGAGTAAATCACCAGTCTATGTGCTTGCCCAAAGTCAGTGGATGATCCGTGGGATTCATTGTGGCGTTCGGACGGGCGTGTTAGATGAGTGGTGTGGCACCCGTGGCTCCTATTAAAAGGGCTGGAGAATATTCAGTATGTGCACAGGTTGTGTGGGTCCCGAAGATTTCATGTATGTGGGAGACGTAAGATCTAACCCGGTGGTATGCCAGCATGATTGGAAACTTTCAATATCTCGACATCGAAGGGTCTTCCGAGAGGTATAATGACTTAAAGACGTACACCATCGGGAAAACTTCAGGCTTCACACGGTCCCCCAGAGTATTATCGGAGGTAGTAAACTGAGACTGTCGTCAGCTACTATGGATGATACCACAAAACGATGTGCATACTATCATTTGTCGAGTCAACGGACGCTCGGCAATTCATCCATAACAATGACTTAGTCCTTGGGAAATGACACCGCTCTTGATATACACAGAATAATGTCTACATGCACTTAAAAGCTGTCGACTACTAGGCTCCTATGATGTCCCTGCATTGATTATGCCTGGGTGAGCGATTTCATGCATTCTCGAGAACCAGA
The DNA here is from genome assembly GCA_030407065.1 of Armillaria nabsnona. Lineage (NCBI taxonomy): Eukaryota > Fungi > Basidiomycota > Agaricomycetes > Agaricales > Physalacriaceae > Armillaria > Armillaria nabsnona. The sequence goes on from JAUDQA010000002.1 coordinate 4,268,511, forward strand.
ATACTTACCTCACTCTCCTCACTCGCGAAGATAATTACGGAAGCAGAAGGAGATCCGCCTCCACCACTACATCTTGATCCAGAGTCAATATCTTTGTTAAAAGCACAACGAGACGTTTTGGAAGTGAGGCTGTGGACGATGAAGAGCGATATGAGGATCTAAGCGAGAAACCGAATACGGTCTCTGATGGGATCACGGCGGAGTAGAGCCACAAGTGCTCGACAGAGAAAGAAGGCATTCCTCTGTAGCAGTTGTCGGCCGTCAATGTGCGATACACAAAGTATCCTCTTCTCAGCTGCTAAGACTGGCGCACTCATAAATGCGAGGGGCGCCGTCTGCTTCTTGATCTACAAGGAGACACAGACAAAACTTGGAAAGACGTACTTTAAACAAGAATGGCCACATACAAGAGCAGTGTGAGTGCATCTCGGATGATGAACATCTTCCTTCATTCCAACAAGAAAGTCATGATGAAGGGCACATCTTGCAACGGTCTATGGAAAAGGTCACCCTAATGGCTTGCTCGAGGAGCTAAGTCGAATGACAAACATATGTCTGTTCCCTCCCGTCCATTCATCAGAACGTTCTTGATGTTCAACCTAGACGTGACGTTGTATGTAGCAGTCGAAGGCTCGTGATACAAATGCAAAGGAAAGCTCCAGGTCTTATTCCTTCGACGTATATCATGGAACGAAGTAATCGTGCTGTCTTCAAGAGTGGGTGAAGAGGAAGCACAGGAGAATGAATAGATACGAACCAAATCTGAGGGCCGAGAACAATCCTATCATCCTGCTCCAGAGAACGTAAGCCCTGGTTAAAGACGTTTCTCCGCAAGAAACTTTCCTTTTGTACGGGCTTCAAAGACATGATCTAACACCTGTAAGGACCAGTAAACATCGTGCTGAACAGGTTAGCTAAATGGGCGCGCGGTTGTTGCATTCCCCACCATAAAGGTTAAATTCGAGCGGGGTCCCCCTACTTCTCTGCTTGTTCGTTGCGATATCTGCGTCTATCGCTAGCATTCTTGGGTCCTGCATTCCCTCTCCTTTCACGAAACCTATGTTATTGTATTTTTATATTCACCTACAAGCGATATGTATGAGAACCATAACCCAAGGTTGGAATACAAATAGTTAACAGTCGAGGCCAGAAGAGTTCGAACCTGTGATTTCTGAGTACTTGGTTCTCTCGCAAAAACGACAGTTCTGAAGGCAAGGAGTTGTGGAGATGCTATCTTGATACTTACCTATATCATGGTTAGCTTAGAATGAGTGCGTAACGTCGAAGTATACGTAAGGTACCATGAACATACAGCGGCGGTAGAAAACAAAGAGATTGTACATTTGAAATTTTATCATGGTGCCGAGAACGGATGTTTAGGCGCCGACATGCCGGTGACGTCATTATCAATTTGCCGAAAAGATGGTTCAAAAAATCTGCCGCTCGACTCGCTGCCATCACCTCTAAAATCTGCTCCTCGCATCTTCCGTTATAATTGAAGACGCTTCTGTGCCAACCTCATACCAAGAAATCTCATCACCGACTAGTCACTCTCTATTGGCTCTCGAGTGAGCTGAAAACAAGTGATCCGTGTTGGGATCCCCGGATCAGGTCGGAATCGTGGTACATCATATGAAACATCATCAAGGTTCGTACTAAACTGTTCACATAAGATGCAATAACTATAGCATGACATACCCAGATGTCTTCCTCCGAAATCATGCCTCCATTGGGCGACGAACATCCCATTCCCCCCTATATTTCCAAGTACCTGGAAAGTAACAACGCTCCTCATGATATAGCCATAGAAGAGATTAAACACTCATTACGGGTCATTTGCCAGTCTCTCGAGAAGTCGGGTGAAGATACAAATGATCCCTCTCGAGATATCGAAAACTCGCGAACCGTCGCGCTGCATTGCAAGAAACGCAGTTGAAACTTAGATCTATACTCTCTCCTCTTCGTCGATTTCCTGCCGAGATTCTGAGCGAGATTTTTCAACATGCCGTTGACCATGGCTACTCTCCCTGGGAGATCTCCGAAGGTCCCTGGTGTCGAAGTCACGTCAGTCGTCATTGGAGAGCCACCGCGCTGACATGTTCCGGAGTCATTTGGTCGAAGTTATACGTTGGCATCAATATAGGCAGATTTGACCAGAAGGATCATCTCTCTCTTCTTCGAACATGTCTGGCTCGATCGCGCAGTCATAACATTTTGGTGGATTTTGATTACCCATACCCGGTATCGTCGTACGAAGACAAGGCTGTAGAAATCATCCAGCTACTTATAGACAACTGCGAACGCTGGTACTTTTTTGAAATCTCAAACTACTGCCCGGAGATCCACGGGCTTCTCGGTCAAGTTCGTGGTCGTGTCCCGAACCTAATCGATGTTGAAATCCTCCACGGACCTGTTTCCACCGCCGCACCTTTCACAGCTTTTGAATTGGCTCCCAAGTTGCGTTCCGTGAAGATGCATACTGATAGTGGTTTACGTGTGGTCGTTGGTCCCGGAAATCCTTCCCTTATTTCATACGAGGACTACCGCAGGTCGCCGCCGAACGATCCCCTTGAGTCATACTCCACTATTCTTCGACCATTTCACCAATAACTACAAAGATTCGCAAGCCTCACTGTGGACACTAGATCGCCTGAAGCCAATCCCCCCGATTATCATGCCACAGCTGCGACACTTCCGAGCATCACACAGAGATTTGTTTCAATGCCTGACAGCACCGAATCTGGAGACCTTCCACTTGAATCCTGTTAGGCGACAGTCCTCTACTACCAAGTCACTCCTGGGTGTCCTCGACTTGTTCATCCGGTCTAGATGTTCGGATCTTTCGAAACTCGCGCTCTCAAACATTGTGATTACTATGCATATCCTGGATATCCTACCTTTGATTCCAGCGCTTGCCGTGCTCCGGTTTCAATTTTCCAATTGGGAGGGGAGGTCTGCCGAAGAAAATATCTTTCGCAGCATGTTTCGACAAATGACAGACGAGGACGACATTGGAGAGCTGAAAGTAGTTCCCAATCTCCGAGAGTTTTCCTTCGTGGTCATCCAGCGCCACAATTGGAACAATTGGTATTGCAGTACGCTTTATTTCTTTGATGGGATCTTTCTTCGTATGGTTGCCTCGCGTGTAAAGACATTAAAGAAGGTGAAGGTGATAGGCACTATTATGAATGGCATGTGGTATACGGAGGATGAATCGACCTTCGCAGACTTACTCAAACAAGGCATGGATATATCGGGGAACGATAGAAGGCCGTGGGACTTTTCCATGTAAAATTACGGCTCGCCGTGCAGGCGGGGGTTTGGAATATTCAGTCATATACTGACCATTTATAAATAGCACAGGCGCCACATGTATCAATTACTTGTACTTAGTCCGGAAATATTCAACAATAACATTCTGTCCCACAGAGAAGCGAGGAGAAAGAGGAATTCACATTTGGTATCGTAAACGGTGCTCAAGTCAGCCATCTTTTAAGGAAGGATAGATTACAGGTTCGTTTGTTTCGCCATCATAGCGACAGCTAGTAACACCCTGTTCGGAGTCGTTCCATCTCCCCGGGTGCGAGAATAACTGTACTTCGGCCCAAAGACAAAAATATTTACAATCATTGACAACACCAGAATAACAAGGTACGACACTCTCAAGCTCAACTTTCTTCTCCGTAGACTGACATCCAGCCAGGATGTTCGCCTAGAGGTGCTCGACCTCTCTGCCTCCAATGATGGAGTTTCTTCCTTAACATACGAGATAGCAACCAGCGAAAACATCAGTCAGAGCGTCACAAGAAACACAAAACAGATATACCAGCAGTGAGCTTCCCAACAGCACTGGTCTCGACCACAACAACCTCCAGTGCCCTTGACCTCTTCACCTTGAGATCAGTCTTCTCCCTATTAGGACGAGTTATTATCCTCCTTTTCTCTCCCGTCCCTTTTGTCTCTGTTCTTCAAGTAAGTCTATCCCGAACCTGCCAGCAGCAGCTACCTTACGGATCAAAGTCCATTCTAAACTCCTTTGCCATTGGGATGATCTCGTGTTCAAACTACCTTTAGGCTTTCTTCCCATGAAGTGTACTAAGGAACCGAGCCCGGGGCGTACCGGTTAGATCCGGCAGGTCCTTCCGGAGAGCAGAACAAATCGAAGCAAACAATGACGCACTCTTCAACTTGCCTCTCACCCACCATCGACTACGGACGCTATCATTGGACTGATTCTTCGTTGCGTGCTATCTTCCAGGATATAAATAATTGTGCTTTTTTTTACCATGCTTTAGGTTCCTAGCTCACTGGTACTTAAACAGCGCGACGATGACTCATTCGGACATCAAGCATCACTACTGCCTAGATGGACGCCCTACCTACTCATCACACTCAAGAATCGATGCGTTCTTCGTTGATAACTAATCTTATGGACTGTGTTAGAAACGATGGAGCCAGTCGCTGGCTTTTTGCTCCTGACGCTAACGTTGGCGGAGCATATTCCGTGATCTGGATTCTGAGAACATGAATATCGTGTGATAGGACGTCTGGATGTGAGTGCACCCGATTGACTGTACCTTCGACCTTCGACGAGGTCTTGGATCTTCCGTTTCGTTGACTGACTCCATTCACCAGGCACTCCTGATCTCCACACTTGAGGCTTGACCGGTGGCCCTTGATTTAATTATCAACCGTATCAATACGCTCCAAATATCTTATCTTTCCCCATGTTCGGAACGGTACGCCGTTCCCTGGTACGTGGACATCAGCTCTATCTTTAATCTGGATCTTCCTGATAAGCTATCATAGCGCGCGCTTAATTGCCTCGTGTACGAACCGAGGACCCACAAAGCATGACATCTTTAACTTTTCCATCAACCAACACTATCAGTGCCATTTCACAAACATTGTATGCATCGTCCCTCGTATATCCTTGCGATTTTACCGATCTTGATAGCAGATGGCCGAAGCGGCTCCTTTCTATCCATCAGGGCGGTTTGATGACGCCGATCGCGAGGGAGAACACTTGAGCAATGATGATACCAGTCTGCATGGAACTGATACGGAAAGTTCTCTGACGAGTGACGAGGATGAAGATGAAGACGAAGATGTAGGATTACAGGCAGCCCTGGCTGCGTCAAAGTCGGAAATGGAGGACGCTTTCCGAGAAGAGCTGGAGCTTCAGAGAGCCATCGAGGCATCCAAAGATGCGGACCAGGATGTGAAATTCAAGCTGGACATTGAACAGGCGATCGAGATCTCTCTGCACCAGGAAAGGACTTTGGAAGAGATGCGAAAAGTCCAAGAGGATCGCCTTGATGCAGAGTCGTCCTCAGACACGTTCTTAGATCGGTCGAGTTCCCCTTCATCTGTGTCGACCATATCAGCTGACGGTACCGCATCGCGTGCACGACATCATCCTTTCCTGTCCCCTCCCGCTTCTATCATTTTCAGCGCCGACGAGACTTTTCCGACTTCTGGATTCAATTCTCTGGGATCGATAGATAACGATTCAAGATCTACGATCACAGAGATTGATATCAGTGCATATCCATTGCTTCCTGTCTCTCCTTCCGCTGGTTCTTGGGATTTACAGCTCCCTGACGAAGATGAAGACGCTGCTTACGGCTTTGGAGATGGTCGCAGCTCGACTACTCCGCCACAATCGTCGAGCCCTCCTCCAGCTCCTCTTCCCTCGAGCGTTCGTCCTAGCCTCTTTCACTCCGAGGACGCTATTCCGTTCCCAGAGACACCCACCCGTGCAAAGCCCCAGTACGAGCGAGATATTTTGCCTCGAGGAATGCAGACAATTCCCGTAACAATTGTGGGAGGTACGGAGCCGGTAAATATACCCGTGCGGGTAGAAGACGAGCGTGGACGAGCATCCTACCCCCAGCACAAAGTAACACTTCGCTCTCCTTCCCCACCATCTCCAGTCGCTTCTGAAATTGGAGACGTTCCATTCCCAGAGGTAGAGCCAAGTACGAAAAGAGTTCCTCCGACGTACAAACGGAAGCATGAGCGTGCATTTTCTACACGCAGTGCTCATATGACTTATGTCTCAAGTTCGACGACCTCAGATGCATCATCTATTCACGGGGAACAGCTTGTCGGCGGTTCTGATGATACTGCTCCCAGCCTATTCACGCGCTTGGCTGTTCCACCAGCGGTCGTCCCTCCGAAAATCCTACCCCTCACAATGCCGAATCGTACCTTCTTAGCGAGCGATCTCCTAGCTGACATCGAACCTCGGATGTCCCTTCAGCTATTCAGGACAACGACGCGGCCTCTATTCTCTGACCAATGCCTGTGCATCAGTTGTGGCGCGATATTTGTACGTTGACTTATTATATCTCTCGTCGATCCATCTCTGAGAGATATGGTTCCTCTGCAGGTACACGATTTACAGCGGAAGACCCAAAGTTCCATGCTTCATCGGACTCTCACATGTTACTGTGAAACCTGCGGTGTTGATTTTTGCCATGGATGCCGGAGGCCGCAGAATCAGTGTGAGAAGCCAGATACCTGCCGACCACGCATCGCTACCGCGATTTTCCGGATAATGAGCCTCATCGACATCGAGCTCCTCAGAGTCGGGGGTGCTGAACATGTCAATGAGTTAGTGGTGGGAAAGCGACAGCTGGTAGCCAACGCTTTGTCTGCGATGGTAGCGTACTTGAACAATTCGACGCATATGCAACATCACTACCTCCCGCACCTCGTCAATCTGTCGCTCCTCCCTGTGATCTTCGAGTACCTCCTTCAACGACCTCCGAAATTGTGGATCGAGACGCGAGCGACTGAAGATTTGTACAACAAGATGCTTGCGTTTCTGATAATTTCTCTCGATGTAGGGAGGGGAGAAATCCTTCTTGAGGAACGAGGTCGGATCGTCGAGCATAGAGGCGTGTATGAAATGATGCAAGAGACTGGGGGGATCACCTGGGATAAAGCAGTTCCGGCGAGGTCTCTTGCTGATATCATCGAGGACATCTACGAGGGTGATTTTATGAAGGAGGCTGAGGACTATATTTCGCGGTGTCGACATCTTTTTGATCGTCTCGGCGATCATGTGAACCACGTCAGACACCTATTCGAGGGAGTTGATAGACTGCGTATGACGGATGATAACTGGAAAGCCGTCAGCAGTCGACGCTTGAACATTGATGTGGTTCTGTAGCCCGTATGAGCAGAATTTTCTCTTAGGAGCATACTTTCATGCTATTTTCTACTTGGTTGATGCCAATGCTACGCGTGCTTTATTACGGTCATCATGATTTCAGGGTATTGAAGTATGTGTTTTGACAATGTTTGAAGGTCACCCTGGTTCTTATTACTGAGACTCTTATCATGATTTTGGCGACTCGCTGCACTTCAATCCCTCGCCCAGGGACCAGTGGATAATTGATGAGACTCAAGCGTTCATTAACGTTTCAGGTGAGCATCAGAGATCCCAAGTCTCCGCCGCTGTTCATTGATCTCTCTCTCTGGCATTTCCGGCATTCCTTCTAGAAGCTGGTAGCCACCGCGAATGATTGAAGTCGTAACTCTGTTTCTCTGTATTATAGTGTCGGATCGTACCTAAATGCTTATAGTAGGAACCACATGCTGACAAGTATATTCCCCTGTCCATTCTATACAAACTAACTTATGTATGGGGGAAAAAGACCACTCGTAACAACCAGGTACACGCTATTACACCATTACGATCAACACAGGATCATTTTAACGTTTTTTTTCAAAACGCCAAGTCGACGTGGCTCCTCTAGATCTTCCATCGCACCTTTTCCGCCCATACTAATCACCGTTAGTTTCTGAAACTTCCCATCCCGTCGTTGCTGCCCTACCACCCAAGAAGTGGTTAAATGCGACTGATTGCCAGAGACGCCTGCATGTAGGAGAGTGTATGAGCCTTCTTGTATCGAATATCCGTGGTCAGCGAAAATTTCGAGTGTGCGGGGCACTCCAGTACGATCTGTGACAACCAACTCTCCCCGTCGAGGCCGTTCCTTGTTTTCAGTGTTAGCCAATCCCCGCACATGAGCAGACTTGATACAGCGTCCCTTGAACCAGTCAACATCTGTCTCCTACGTCCGACCAATTTCACAGAGTGAGAGAACAAGCTCTGGGGGTGTCATGTCCATTACCTGCGTCCATGATGGTCGCCAATATCTGTGTCCGTTCCCAGGCACAGGGTATGAGAGGAACAACTGTTCCCGAGCGGAATGCTTCATAGCATTCACGAGCTGTGCCCAGCCAGTCTCTACCGACTGCTCTGCATCATATATTGGGACATACCGCAGGTCGAGAGAGTATACCAAGCCTGCAACTCTATCGATAGGCTTTGTCGACACCCGATCCTTCATTTGCGATATGAAAGCACCAGCGGTATACATCTCCTGCAATGATTCCATTTTTTTATGGAACATTGTTTGGAGGGTAGAATCGCCGGTATCACCCGCAATGACCACCCTAAAATCACGGCCGATCTCCTGAAGCGTCCAAGCCCGTCTGAACCAACACCGATCACTATCGAAGAATCCGGGTGTCAAACTCATCGGCCGACCCAGTCCGCTCAAGTAGTACACCACAAGCGGTTTAAACTTGGTGTTATACACAAAACCGATGGTTGGCACGTCGAGTTTCCACTCCCCCACGCGGAGAGCCTCTCGGCGCTGGTCCTCCTCAAGGTGGTTCTCTCTGGCGTCATACTTCTGCCGCAAGCACAGAACATCCAACCATGCATATCGTGCTCCGAGGTTCAACATCTCGATGCGGATCAGATTCAGGTCGGCATCCTTCGGCATGGGTACGGGCCATTCCATCCCGTTGATGGGGGTCCAGACATCCACGCGATCCGTCTCGTCCATCCATGCATGCGATATCGCGCACGGGCATGAAGTAGTGACCCAGTATGGCACCACCCGATTAGCATGCAGATCCCACACCCGCCGAGGGCGCACTTCCTTCGTCCGGATCTTCCCATCACTGAGCACCATTTCTCGTTTCTTTCTGTCCTCCTCTTCGAGCTCACGTAATACGCGTTCGATGCCATCGATCATGGCGAGGGCGCCGATTTCGTTGTGAAACGAAAAGTTGCGAAAACGACCATAGAATGTCCCGAAATCGAAATTTTGTTTCATGCAGGATTCGATATATGACTTTAAGACTGGGAAACGGTCTAGAGTGTATGATGTATCGAGCATCTCGTTGATTTTTTCCACGACTCTAGCGACACCAAGCTCAGCGCAGAGAGTGTCCGCTAGAGCGGAAGGTATGAGCTTTCTAGCAGTATAGGAACGCTGCTGTATCACTGGAATGGTTGATTCTTCTCGGCCCGTCTCAGTGAAGGCAGAGAGTGTGACCCTAGGAGGGTTCGGCCTCTATAATACATTAACCTGTGGTTCTATAGAATCATTTTATATACCTACATGCCAGCGGTCGTCAGAGAGAATCTCGTCTTCGTCTGACTCCTCGAAAAGATCATCCCCTAGTAATAAACGAAATGAAGATGCGAAACGTCGAAACCATGACAATCGCACATACCAATGTCATCTTCCATGTCTGAATGGTCGAAAATACCCTGCAATTCTTCCTCTAGAGATAACTGAATGAAGATTTGAAACATCGAACCTGTGACAATCGAACATACCAGTGTCCGAGGTCAACATTCCGCCGGCGTACAGATCAGTGTTAGTGGTGATGTGTGGTAAGAAGGAAGACAAAACTTCAATTAGCGCTCAGGGCCTCGAGCCATTGACGCGTCATTGCCATCAGCCGAAGCCGGGCTGCCGAAAAAGAGACGCTGAAAGATCGCGTACTTATACATAATTAAGCAGCGAGATGCATCACTCGTCACTATCCATTCAAGAGTCCTATCGTCTTAGATAAATGTGTCTGAAGACGCGCCATTTAGGAGCACAGCAGTGGCTTGACGCTGAAACTCCTCATTTTTTTTCAGTAGCTGTAGGAGATTCCTAGTCTCGTAAACCAGACTCAACGATCCGTATGAAGAAAAGTCGTTCAATGGATGTAGAGTCTGGAATTAGATCGGGGGGCGGAAGGGGGGGGGGGCGAGCGCTACTTGAAAAACATGATGGCCGAACCGGCATTGCAAGCATACGCTACGACAGCGTCCCAAATAGACGGCGACCAACTCCAGCCGACTTCTCTCTTCGTCTCTTGAATGGCTCAAAGTGCTTAATTCCCCCTCATTTCACAATAATTTATCATACATACCCTCCGAGGTCCACTCTGCATCTACCACACTCCCTAATACCTACCATAACCTTCTGTGAATTCCCCTGAATGGTTTGAACAAATTCTTGAGGAGAAGTCTCATGTCCCTTCACTTCGGTATTGTCTTAGGCATAAAAGTATGAGTCGGGGAGCAGCGCGAGCTTGTAGAGCAATGGAGGGACGACGCGACGTCGTGGTGAGAGCGGATTCCAAGTTTGGACACATGCGCCCATTGTGCCGGACTCCGGCCATCACTATTTTCAAGCACCGCGCATCCGCCCCTCCGCCCCTCGATCAAATCCTAGACTAGGAGATTCCGAGTTAAGAAGCCGTGAGAAATAGAGATCATTGACTATCAAAATGCTTCGATCCTTTGGAGTAAGAACATGAAATCGTAGCACTGTTGAACGACAGCAACGGAGCTATTTATCATAAGGCAAAGTGTGGTGCTATCGTAGATCTGTACCAGCCGAGTAGTCATGCTCAAAAGTAGTTCTTGAACCCGGCGAAAAATGAATGGTAGCTGCCAATAGAGCATAGGACATCGAATAGCCTAACAACTCGGGTTACAAAGAAACCAAGTTGGAATGGCATTTTAGGACATACCAGTTCCGGAGTTGGTGATTGTATTTCTGCACCCAATCCATCCGAGGGACTCCACTTGCGACGGCAGGGGATTTCTAGCACAGGGATAAAAAACGCGAACGTCTTTCCACTTGCAGTACGGGCAGCTCCCGGGGCATTCTTGACCTCAGTACACTCTTCGCCTGAGTATCTGTCATGTTCACGAAGAAAGCCCTTTCAATCCTGGTGACGATGCTGACTATTCATCAGAATTTTTCGAGTTTATCACATCCCCGATGTACGTCTCCTCGAGTCGATCTTGAGCTTTAGGTATGGCAGAAAGATATGCTTACTACGTACTATAGTTACATAAACGCTCACAGTTACATAGACGGCCGAGAATGAACTCGAATTGTGAACTTCTGACTGCGATGCTGAGATCGAGCTCAAACCTTGAGCTGACCCCCTCGACCTCTGACTTATTTGAGATCACAAACATCTTATTTTAATGATGAGGTATGGAGGAAGGATTAAACTTACCAAACATTTGACGACAACCCATGACCTAGACATTTAGCCAAATAGCGACGTCGACGAAGGTGGATAATCACACAGACAGGAGAGGGGATAGTCGAAGACACCAAAACGCGAATTTCGAGACTGTACGTACCAGCCTAGATCCTGTTTCTGCAGTATTTGACTTGGTTACACGAGTCTCAAGGGTTACTACAAAAATAGAGGACCGTTACGATGTGGTAGATGCTAGGTAAGGTGGGAGAGGTGAGAGTGGGCACGTGCGTGACGCGTCTGTGGCTGCTCCGGTAGCGGAGTTGGAAACCTGTTTACTCGTACTTGCTACTCCCGAACCAGCAAATGGGAACACACAGCTACTTCGATTGTATTCCTCTTCGTCTACCATACCCATGAAAGTGACTCCCTCCAGTTTCTGTATCTCGTTCTTCCATTCGAGGCACCATCGTCTTGAAGAATCCGCTGTGAAGGTCGAGCTGGGGAGTCGGTAGTCCTGTTTTAATCGCGCCCGGCTTGGTAGCACCGTCCGTCGCTTACGTACAATTCTAAATGTAGAAATGAATTCCCATAACTCAGATTCACTCCTCGCGTCATTACCGCCACGGTCGTGTCGTTTCCTCGCGTATATCCTTGCTTTCGTCTTACTCTCCACTCATGGTATGGATACAACACTGTTATGGAAGGACCCTGAGTGACTGCAAACCATCAAAATCGTTGTCGCCAAGTGCATAAAGGTGTGGAAGGATGGCCTTTGTCCTTTCCAAGAGCAGGCCATCGTTTATTCACCGTTCCCATTCTTTGCCATCTCGCAGTCAGCCAGTACCCTGAAGAATATCCCTCGTTACCAGGCTCCAGCTCGCAAACACACTGTTGGACTGGATATCACGCCGACGAAAGGATTGGCCTGCAACGATTTTGAGCTGAAGAGTAAGGAACATCTGGGTATTGATTAGAGAGATGGAGGTCTTGAAAGGGACTAGCGAGAACAGTTGGATGTTGAGTATGAGGTACATGAGGGACTCGGAATTCGGACGGGGTCAAAATACGGTCCGGAGAGACTGGGATAAAAGTCGAGAGTCGATAACCTGATGCATTCAAGGGTGGGACTGGAATTACGGGCGTCTGCTAGGGTATTTCGGTCCATTTTTTGCGCCGTTTTACTGGTTCTGGGTTATAAAATGTCATTACCGTTGAGAACGATACAATTTGGATTCACAAATACAGCGGAAACACGTCGTGATGGTGGCGGCAAGTGAAAAAAAGACCGACGCGTCCAAGATGCACGTGATATTTTTACGTAACGAAAGGACGGTGACACGAAGGCCCCCCATGGCATAAACAACAGACTACATACACGCCGTCACTCCTTCCCTCCATAGGCATGTATCGTCCGTCTGTCTATGAGAGACTAGGGAGTCGGGGCTGAGGCCGAGGTGTTGTCATATTTCACTTGAGCGGTCCGTGAAGGTAAATATTTCTTTCGTTGATCTATCTCGCGAAAATAAGGGTTTGAACCATTTTAGTGTCGGTACTCTCGGATTCTGAGAGTCGGAGTTGGCAGGGGTCGGGAGTTGGAGGCGGGCGGGAAGCGCTCAAGGTTTGAGCTCCATCTCAGCATCTCAGTCGGTAGTTCACAACTCGAGTTCATTCTCGGCCGTCTATGCGAATGTGAGCCCTTATGTACCTAGACTACGTAGTAAGCATATATTTGTGCCATACTAAAAGCACAAGATTGACTCAGGTGAGAAGTACATCGGAGACGTTAAAAACCCGAAGAATTCTAAGGAATTTACTGGACGATTAGATTGTGCATTACAGGACGAAACGCTCGTAGGCAGCTCCCTCGATGTAGTCAGATATTGGTAATGCCTTCAAAGTCCTCCGGAGAACCCTGTCCTGTACTTGTGAGCATCGAACATGGCTTTTGCAACTCACAAACTTTAGGGCGGTGCGTCTATCTTCTGGTTTCCGGACATCTGCCTGGTTTTTGCGGGTCGAACTACATTCTTCGTGCCCTTCTTTGCCTGGGAAGGACCAGCTGCGGGTTGGTACGTATAACGAAAAGGTGCTGGAAGATTGCTCACAAAGTTCGCATCCTGTAGATCACAATTGTATCGGCGAAAGCACATTTGAGGAGAGCGGCAATGTAGTGTGTTGAATCCGTAACCTGTTCGTGTTACATGACGTGGACTCGTTCCAAGCTCTGTGTAGAATTGCGTCTGACATAAAAACTCACTTTTTCGTTAGATAGCAATTCCTTGTCAAATATCTCTTGTCCGACTCCGGTTCATGTCGTGTGAATTCCTTCCTAGAATTTATGGAGTGTATTTCAGACACGATAGTAGACCCGCGTTGGTTTCGTTCTATCAACCTGAGCCTCCGGTTCCCGAGATCGACACCGCCGCCCCGCACGTAGATCCACTAGCGTCAGGGCCAACACACAAACATGTATGGTTCCGAGGTCGCCACTCGTCCTTTCTGACTTATACGGACCTGAAGGCAGAGATGACTGTTGCCGTTGTATATGCTGTCACCTTTATCTAACCGTAAGCTAGCGCCTAGACATTACTTCGGATGACACGGCTGTATTGGAATAATAAGCTGGATCACGGCGAATCAGCGTTGATTTATCATACTTACAAGGGGACTGAGTAGAGAGCGCCTGAGGAGGATATCAGTTACCGTGGTGGTGCGGCCGTGAGAAAGACACATGCAGGCGTCGCTTGTCTGGGTAACGATTTGAATGGTTTTATGGGTAAGCGAGCCCAGAATCTGTGATCTACCCCTTCATGCAGTGAATATCGGGCTCAGCGGGTGATGATCACCGCTCACAGCTGATCACAGGATCTGCGCAGAACCAGGGACCGACGGAATCATGTCATTTTGTGGGACGATATAGACAAGGCACTTGGTTTTCCCCGTCCAGTCGGATGTGCAAGCCCGAGCTATGATGATCGGTGGAATTGTCTAACCCCTTCGGTCCCCTGGCGGTGCCGTGTGGCCGCAGATCTTGGTAATACGTGGAGGCAGAGCGCCAGCCTCGGACGCCGAGAAGGGCGGGGAGAAAGGGGAGATCGGATTGGTGTGCGCACGGCTGAAGATGGTGAGTAATCAATAACAAACGACGAACAGCAAGAACAGAAGTGCGAGTGAGAAACAGAAGCCAGGTGACAGAGAGTGCATGTGAAGAAGCTGATGACGTCGTGGATCTGCGCTGAGAGCAGAGGATTGGCAGGGATCGCCAATTATCGGAGGTTGCGCGGATCTCGGCAAATCGGATGGTCGCCGCATATAAAGGCACAGCTGTTTACTTCTCCACCACCACCATGGCCGTAACTGTCTCCCTTCCCAGCATTCACGAAATGTTCCCAGGTTAGTTTTCGCTATCTTCTTCTGTTTTCGTTGTACTAACTAGGACTACAGAACATCTGCTGCCCCCTTCGATCCACTCATCCCCACCGGCGACATCCACGCGCTACTCCTTCGACGTCCTCCGCTCCGACCCCGCCTCTGAGTCCCTCACCCACATCGCTTCCTCCGTTTCTCTTCCTTACCAGCCGCCACGCCGCGAGTGCACGCCGTTGTCGAGTGAAGACGACGAGGAAGGCGCCAAGAAACACGTGTGCAGGACGTGTCATAAGCGGTTTAATAGGCCCAGCAGCCTCAGGATCCATATCAACACGCATACAGGCGCTACCCGTGAGTTAGATCACGCTTACTTAGCACGCGCTTATGACATTTTACAGCTTTCCGGTGTCCTTTCCCCGGGTGTAGGAGGGAGTTCAACGTAAACTCCAATATGCGCCGGCATTATCGAAACCATACGAGCCCTAGCGCTGCTGAGCTTTTCCCCTCCGCGTCTTCCTCACGCCAAGTCTCGTCTTTGTCTTTGCACGTGTCTCCCCATCCGCACTTGCTGCAGAAGCGCCACCCTGCTGTGAACAGGTCCGAATATGTATGGCATCCCGCGTCGTCAAGCACGCTTTCTGATGATGAGGATCAGGAGGGGCCTAGGCACAGGCACTACTCTTCGACGTTTGGGAAGCAGGGTTATCGGTCAACATCTGAGGAGATGTCTGATGAGAAAGAGTACGTCAGGCGCCGAACAAGTGATATACGGACAACGAGGGATGGTGAGAGATAGTACGCCATGACCTCGCTCAAGCCATTCACTGCATATATTTGCTTTGCCACTTGCTTTATGTTTTGATTTCTGTATCCGTACTATCATACTACCGTGCAATTGTATTCTCCGCTATTATCCACGTGTTCCAAACTCCCATTAAGCGAATGTTTCTTCCTCCTTTCAAGCATTGGAGATTCTGTATAGCAAATCGAAATATTACACCATGCTTCCTCAACTCGGAAGGGCGGGAAGTACCCTCAACATACAACCATTGTGCAGATGTTTCGGAGACTGGTGTGAGCTCCCGAGAGATGTAGGCAGTCTGAGAAACGTGCGAATGAGAAAGCAAGAAGGAAAGGCACGGTCACTCCTTCGAATGATGGTAAAAGTATACAATTTCCTGCGTTGCCAGCCTGTAAATAAAGTGAGACGTGTGCCTCCAGCCTTCGGGCTTTGGTTTAAAGAGATATTTTCTTGCGCATTTAATGGTGCCGAATGCGAGAAGTCATGGTGATGCGATTATGGTTCCTCTAAAGACAAATGAAGTTTCCTTCATCCATTCCCCTACCTTATCATGTCCCACCATCGACGCGCCCTTTATTGGAGCATGAATCGAAATCAGGGGGTGCGATGAAAAATCCAATAAAGCAAAACACACTTACATGCACGTTCGCAATCTAAACTCGATGTCGCCGCGCCATTAAACCGTCAATTAGGTGGGGGATACTTCGGGGTTTTCCTACATCATAATTTTAAAAAAGGCCAGCCACTTTTTTTATAAGAGGGCGCGGATTTCTTCACCGAGGGACGGCGACTTCGGTTATCGACAAAAGCTAAAAAGACATCTGGGTGCTATTTCCAGATGCGACGTCCGGATGGGCAACTGGAGAAAATGGCAGAGGGTTGAGAGTAAAAACAATTGCCGGCAACTATGTTCGCTGTTGACTGCGCATCCAAACGAGAGCTAGAATAGCGAGCGAAGAACGATCGCTGGCTGAAGAATGAACGCGGATGAAGAGATGACGAGAGCGTACTGATTCACCTCGAACAGTGTGAGCCACCCACTGCCTAGACCTTTTGAAGGGAATTGTTATTCAGGTGCACGTCGATCTGTGGACCGAATTCCCTTCCGTGATAGTTCGAACACGCATGGGAAAACGAGCGTGTGGGATTCAGACACCCAGAGCGAGAATAACCCCAGGAAGCAAAGACAACCCGGTAAGAACGTGGCACAGACCGCAAAGCCAACACCGGCACGAGAAGAAACGTCCTCCGAACTTAACGCGTGCGGCCTATCCTAACCACGATGATAACTACAAGAAAAACGGACAACAGTAGGTGGCCCGATGAAGGAAGATCCCACTCGAGTCCTAATAAACCCGAACATGCCAAAAGCCAGAGACGAGATCCACATTGCATAGTCGACATGCTCGTCCGCTGTAACCGAGAAAGAAAGAAAAAACCAGAGAACACATCGCTTTCTCCTTCATGCCTTATTTCATGCCTTATCTCACACCCGACTCGTTCTCTTGTATTTGAGGGATACCCGGCGGCATCCATCTCAATGTGCAGGTGTCCCACTTCATCTCCGGAGAAGCTCGTCCACGTTCAGCATCCAAGTATCTACACGATAGGGAAGGCTCGCAAGACGGCAAACACTACGAGTGACTCGGAAGTTTCATTTACCAAAGGGGTATATCACAGCGCACCTGATTCTACTCTTGCCTGAACTCCACCTCATTGGCCATACCGGGAGAGGTCAAGAAGCAATGACGGTGGATAACTGGGCCGCTACCGTTGCAAGATGTGGGAAAGTCTGAAGAGATTCTCATTGGGGCAAGAGTGGCGAAATCAAAGACCTATACTAATCATTGACGCCAAAGATCCTGCTTCGTCGTCCCGAGTGCTCTTACTCTCAAATCCCGTATCGCGTTCTGGGGATCCTGTTCTGTCCTAGCCTAGGGAAAATTTATCGCAAGCCTTGGAGACCAATATTACCGGTATCTGTGGAGGGTGAGATAGGTGATGAAAAACAATCAAAAAATGCCCTGGCGCGGCGGGCGTATAACGTTAACCGTCAACTTTTGGCTGTGAGGGGAGGGTAAAGAACATAACAGTGCTGCCCTAAACAGAAGAGGAGACCAGCCCAAGTTATCGTGAGATGTTAACCGTGGATTTCGACATGTCAGCCAGAGTAGGTCCGCAGGTAAGCATAAAGACGATCTTGCAAGAGATTTGGATAGCACTGACTCGAAGTAGAGGTTTGAACCGGCAGGCGTTGAGGCTCCAGTCAAAGAGATCGATTTTCAAACAGCGCGCCGAGGCAATTCATGCGGCTTCTTTTCCAACGTTCACTTGCCGATTAGCGCAGAACTGACTGGCACAGTAAGACGGCTTTCATTGACGTACGTGTGAGTCATTGTACCAAACGATTGCTAGCATCATCTTACGGTGCGCAGCCTTATCTGATTCGAATTCTCCGATGTTCAAACGTGCGAGTGAGAAAGCGAGAAGGAAAGGCACGGGCTATTATTCGAGTGATGGTGAGAGTATATAATTTCCTGCGTTGGCAGATCTGTAAACAATGCGAGACGGGTTCGTAAGTAGCTTCCAGCCTTCGGGTCATTCGGGCTCTCGTTCACAGAGATGTTTTTGTGACCATTAGCAAGAGGATATGATGGTGCGGAATGCGAGAAGTCATAATGATATGGCGATTATGGATGTTCTAAAGACAAACGGAGTTTGCTTCATCGATTCTCTTACCTTATCGCTCCGAAGAAATGTCCCACCATCGACGCGTCCTTTCTTGGAGCATGAATCGAAATCGGGGGTTTTGTCGAGTAGGGTGCGATGAAAAATCCAGTAAAGCAAAATACACTTACATGCACGATCGCAATCTAAACTTGATATCGCCCCGGTTGAAACAAAAAACGTCCCGCCATTAAACCATGGGGGACGCTTCGGGCCAGTTTCGTGCATCGAAATAAGAAGGTCTGCCACCTTTTTTATATGAGGGCGCGGATTTCTTCACCGAGGGACGGCGGCTTCGGTTATCACCGAAAACGAAACGACATGTGGGCGTTATTTCCAGAGGCGATGTCCGGATGGGTAGCTGGAGAAAAAGGCAGAGGGTTGAGAGTAAAAAAACGATTGCGGGCGACTAAATTCACCGTTGATTGACTGCGCATCCAAAGGAGAGCTAGAATAGCGAGCGCGAAGAACGATGGTTAGCTGAAGAATGAACGAGGATGAAGAGATGGCAAGTAGCGTGCTGATTCACCTCAAACAGCATGAGGCCAGCCACTGCCTGGACCTTGGGAAGATAATTGTTATTCTTCGCCCGTCGATTTGTGGACCGTATTCCCTTTCATGATACTTCGAACGCGCATGGGAAGACGAGCGTGTGAAATTTAAACACCCGGAGTGAGAAAGAACCCCAGGATAGAACTCAAAAGCCACGAGAAGAAAGTTGACACGCATACACCGGAGGCACGGCAGGTATCTTAACGAAGATGATAAGTACAAGAATAACGATTCGGAGTACGCGACCCGATCTCATGGGAGAAGGAAGGTGCTCGAGTCCCAGTACACCGGAACATTCTCGTTTAAGAGCTTCATCGACACTCTGTCGCGTTCATTCTGGGGCTACAGAATGTCTTGCTGCAGGTGGTCGATCTCGCTCGAACGCAAATCTGAGAGCATGGGAGATGAAAGACAGACACGGTGCGGTGGTGGATACAGTCAGCCATTATAGAGATCAAACGGTCAGTTCCTTTGGCTGTGAGAGGAAGGTAAAGAACATAAATTGTTGCGCTTGGAACAGAGGCCGGTCCAGTAAACGTTTCGTGAAAAGTTTCCCGATGATTTGGATGGTAAACGGCAATGCAGCCAGACCTCTTCTGTAAGTCCGCAGTTAGGCAAAAAGGCAATGTTTCGAGACATTTCGGTAGCACTGACCGCCATGAGAAGAGATTTGAACTCCGGCGCGTCGAGGCTCCAATCAAGAGATCGCGGCCGGCCGCGGCAATCAGCATAGCCACATGCGGCTTCATTTTCAATGATCACTTGCCGAGTAGCGCGTACTCTACGGTAACACGGCTTCCTGTATTAGGTGAGTGAGTCATTGTACCAAACCACTGTCAGAATCCTACTGTGTGCAGCCTTCTCCGATGTTTGCCGAGTACTCGGAGTAGGTTTTTTGATCCGCACTAGGAATCATAAGCTCGTGCCGTTATTGGCCTTTCCGAAGAGGATGGTGCCCTTGTTTACCAGGTATGTCTCCGGCCGTACCATAGACATTCAAGGCAAAACTGTGGCGGAGACCTGACGGTAATATTTCCTGCCCCTTCTTCCCGGCAGAAGCAAACGACAGGAGGTCGCCTTTTCAACTTGAAGGCAGTGCCACCGCAAGCCGTGATCATTCAGGGGTACCGGTGGAACTTGGACCATTACCCTCATGTTGAATAACACAAGCAGAAATGGGGGGTCGTCGAGTCACGACGTCGATGACTCGAAAGAACCCACAGTCATTTCGACGACATGGAAAATGAAATAGGCATTCGGTGATCTCCCGTTTATCCGTGACATATCCTCTGTACTCTTCCGGTTAATCGGCGAAATACAAGCCGTTCGCATCGTCAACTCCTACTGTAGCGCGCAAGGAGTCAGGACTACTCCTTGAAGGAAGCATCTCGCCCTCCCACCGCCATCTCTATAAATAACCAGCCCCTGCGGCAACTCAACCGCCTGTCACGCGACGATCCTGACCATTCCGGATAAACTTTACCGGAGATGTCACTATATATATACCCCTGTGACCAAAAGCGTCATTTCCTCTCCTTTTCTTCCCTACATTCACATACTATACCATGGACGACCGTATGTCAGTCGATACCACCACCGACATCCCCGCCACCGACCGTCCTTACTCCTCCCAATTTCTCGACAAGACACCCTCCATACAGGCCTCGCGGTCCGTATACCTCAAAATCCTCTTCGGCGGGTGTTTTGCGATGGTGCTTGTGATGTTCTGCATATTCTCTATATACTGGGGCGCGCTGTGGAAGATCCCGGCACATAATCTGCATGGCTGGGTGGTTGATTTTGATGGGTCGTCGGTGGGGAACGCGGTGGTGCAGGGCCTTACGGCGGGTTCGTCATTGAGTAAGGTGACGTTCACGCAGGTTTCGGCGAGTGAGTTTCCTGGCGGCTGGCAAGAGGTGGCGAATAGGGTGGTAGAGCAGAAGACATGGGTGGCTGTTGTTGGTGCGTCGCCTCATTCTTTTCTCCTTTTCATTAGGTATTGATCAAAACTGTGTAGTTCACTCGAACGCGACCAACGCGTTAAACGCGGCTGTATCATCTGTGAACGCCTCATATGATGGATCGGAAGCAATATCATTTTTTGGCGCAGAGGCGAGGAACGAGAACGCGTAGTACGTTTCCGATATATTTTTACCCGTGTCTCAGCTTGACGTCATTCTACCAGTCGTTCGCTTATACGACCCTCTGTGCAAGCTCTCCTCACAGTTACATCCCAGGAGTTTGCGCGACAATTCGTGGCACAACTCTCCTCATCTTCATCGCTATCCTCTATCGCCCGCTCAGCACCACAAATCCTAACAGAGCCTATAAGCTATACCATGAACAACCTCGTTCCATTCGATATCCCAGTGTATGCCTCTATTATCCCCGCTTCATCCCAAACGTACTGATTGGTTCTCTAGTGCTAGCGCTATCACATTCGTTGGACTAATTTACCTACTGATTCTATCCTTCTTCATCGTCGTGCGTAATGTTCATTTGACCTATCCGCAGGGCCATAGCTAAAACCGCTGTAGATGATCGGAGTCTCTGCACGAGAGGTATCCGGCCTCGAGGATAAATTAACCACGGGTTCCCTCATTCGGGTCCGGCTTATCTCGGTCTTCATCGCATACTTTATGATGTCCCTATTCTACTCTCTCCTCAGCCGAGCCTTCCAAGTCGACTTCTCGCGCAAGTACGCATCCTTCTCCATCCTTCTCATTGGTTTACTGAGTAGTGATCTTTAGATTTGGCGACGCGGGCTTCGTGATTTTCTGGATGGTTAACTTCGTTGGTATGCTCTCGGTGGGACTTGCCCTGGAAGCGATGATAACACTCCTCACCATCCGGTTCATGCCGTTCTTCATGATTTTGTGGATTATATGTGAGTAATTCCCGCCTAGTGCACTCTTGTTTTTAATGTACATCCTTCGAAGCGAATGTATCGGTGTGCTTCATGCCTCTTGCCGTGCTACCAAACATCTATCGTTATGGATATGCTATGCCTTTCTACAATGTATCCGGGGCTGTACGGACTATCTTGTTTGGCACCAAGAACGAACGTGAGTTTCAGCATCGCATATTCTCTCCGCTGTTACTGAGATTTAGTGGGGCTGCATTTTGGGATCCTGATAGCGTGGACGGTGATTTCGATGATAACGCTTCCGGCGTTCCAGTGGTTTGTGCGGCGGAAGAGTGTTCCGGATTCGACGGGGTTGAGGGAGGAGGGGGAGAAAGAGGCGAGGCATTAGAGGGGACACTTTGCACGATTCACAGCAACGACATTATTATATCACGACATAGATATATCGACTATCATTTACTATTCACGTGTACGTATCGGATATTGGCTGAAGTCATCGCGGACCGGTGTAATAAAAACGGCGTGTTAGGCAAAGTACGTTCGGACTTTCCATTATTTTTTTGTTATACTACGTACGGCTACTAATATCTTTAAAATTGGCGCTGCTATAACCCGTAGTCAAGGATAAGGTGCGTGATGCACGTCACCTTGACTAGCTAAAGATTTGAGCAAAGCACATTCCAGTCCATGACTGCCGCTACAAGTGCACATCCTGCTCCTCTCCACCTACGTCTAGGAAGGAATGGAGGGTTCAAGCGTTCCCTCTCTAGACCAAAGTCGAGCATCCAGTCAGTCGAAACAAACCGGCTAATCAAGCTCTGTACCATTTTAAACATCAGCCCAGTAGGGTACGAATGAGTTCATCTTCATATGCCCAGTTCTCAGATATGGATAGTCAAAGCTAGTAGTGATTCTTGGATTTCTAGTCCACAAATGCGGCTACAGTCATCCAAGCGACTCACTTTCATTCTCGGACGGTAGCGTCGCGATTTGGTGAATTACTGAAGCCACCTTTTCAAGCCGAGCACGTTCACCTGCCAGTGGAAGGCGTCATCAGCGAAGGCCAATTTTTTTGCCTGGTACAAAGGTACCGCGCTCAAGGAATTATTGGATGCAGTGAGATATGTTGAACGTCTTATAGAATCTTGCAAGAAAAACATACGTCCTATTCGTTGCATTCCAGAGGATAGGGTTCAAGAGATTTTGGACACAGAGATTTTGGACTCCTTCAATGGTGCGCAGGAATTGGAGAAGTGTTGCGGCACCAACATCCCAGTTCTTGTCGTCCCTTTTGCTGCGTTTGATCAATACCGGGAATTACAATTAGCAGACTTCTTGTTAAGAATCGGACTACTTTGAGTAATACACGAGGTAATGAATACTCGAGTAAAACCCAAGTCGTGAGCGAAGATGTCCGAGAGCGAGTTCCAACCACCAAGAGCGATCCGATATGGGTGCTAACAAGCGCTTGGCGCAGTTAACGAGGGCGTCAGCAAGCGCTAGGCGTAACCGATCAAAGATGCTTACAGTTAAGTGGACGTTGAAGAGTAGTAAAATCAAATTAGAGAGATACAATAGTACAGACTGTGATTATATACTAAAGGATTCAAGTCATTATTATTCTACAATGTTCTACTGTATTCTGGTGTCTGTCGGAAAAATAGTCAAAGTAAGAGAAGATACTAGCCAGTCACCTTTGAGACCGAGAAGCCCGAGTACAGGCATGTGTTGACTCACGGGCCGAGTCGGCAGGTACCTGCTATTCATAACACTTCTTCTTTCCTCCAAGTTCCTTTCGTGTAACGCTTTGTCACTGCGGTTTTATTTGTGTGCCCACAGTACAACGGTAGCTCTAAATGGGAATACAAATAGTCTAGAGTCCATGCCAGAAAACATCGAACACTTACAGGCAGTATTCTTCTAACCAATATTCCGACTTCGGGCATTTTAGAGACAAAAATGTTATTTTAATACCCACCTGGATCGTTAGCTTATAACAAGCGGCGCCTACTACTGACGTGTTGGTACTGTATCCCGAGCGCGCGTAGTGATGGAAAAGAAATAACATTGAACAATCTTGTACATTTTTGGTAACAAGGCAGCGCCTACGTTGCACAAGCGTGCGGTGGTGATGTAAAAGAGACAACAAGCTTCTCCATTTTGGCAACAAGGCAGTCGGCATTTTTTATTTAAAAGACAAACCACCTCAAGTTCGACTTGTGCCCCTGCTGAGCAGGGTGTACGGAGCCACCCCAAACGTTCCACGTTACCATCACCTCTAAAATTTACCCTCGTATTGTAAGCTCTGGCGATTCCGTACTGGACATACACCAAGAAGTCTCATTAATCTCTAAGCCCGATGACAACAATTGAAGCGTGTAGGAGTCAAGACTCAAGTTGGAATCCAAAGGTTCGTAATAATTTGTTCATGTAGATGCGATAACTATAGCGTCACACATCCAGATGCCTTTCTCCGAAAGCAAGCCCACCTTTGGAGATGGATATCTCATTCCTGCGCATATTTCCATGTACCTGGAAAGCAACGACGCGCCTCATGATAGAGACATAGCAGAGATTACAAAGATGTTATGGGAAATTGGCCACTCTCTCCAGAAGACTGATGAAGATGTGAAGGAGCCCTTTCGAGGTATCGAAACCTTGCAGAAGCGTCGCGCTGCAATGATAGAAACACAGTCCAGACTTCGATGCATCCTCTCCCCTCTTCGTCGCTTTCCCGCCGAAATTCTCTTTGAGATTTTCCAACATACCATTGAACGAGGCGGCTACTCCGCCCTGGAGACCTCCGACGGGCCCTGGTCTCTCAGCCGCGTCAGTCGTCATTGGAGGGCCTCTGCGCTGACATATTCTGGAGCCCTTTGGTCCAATTTATATATTGGTATCGATATTCACAGCTTTCGCCGGAGTAATCCACTTCCCCTTCTCCGCACATGTCTGGCTCGATCGCAGAGGCATAACATTTCGGTATTCTTCGACTACTCAGACCTCGTACCAACCTTCGAAGACAAGATTAAAGAAATGGTCGAGCTGATTATAGACAACTGCGAACGCTGGCACTTTTTGGAAATCTCGAACCACTGTTTAGAGATCCACAATCTTCTCGGCAAAGTTCGTGGTCGCGTCCCGAACTTGAAAAATCTTGTTATCCGCAGCGCACCTCCTCGTGCATCACCGCTTACAGCGTTTGAATTCGTTCCGAAATTGCGTACTGTCAAGATTCATGGTGGTGCGGGTGTGGTCCTTGGTCCCGGAAATCCTTCCCTTATTTCATACAACGACTACAGGTATAGGTCGCCACCATCAACTACTCTTGACTCATATTTCACTATTCTTCGCTCATGCCGCCAACACCTACAAACATTCACCAGCCTCCATGTGTCCACCTCCCAGAGATTGCGTGCAGAAAATCCACCGATTATTTTACCACAGCTGAAACACTTCCGAGGGTCAAACAGAGACCTGATCCAAAGTGTGACGACGCCGAATCTGGAGAGCTTCCACTTGGATATGTTTTTCCCGATGAAATCCTTTCCTGACACCGTGCTCTTGAATGTCCGCGACTTGCTTATTCGGTCCCAATGTCGGAGTCTTTCGAAGCTTACGCTCTCCAACGCCGTTACGAGTCATGTCCTGGATATCCTCCCTTTGCTTCCAGCCCTCACCGTGCTTCAATTCCGAATTTCTGGGTGGCGGTATAAGGATCTTGAAGAAGATATTTTTCGCCGCATGTTTCAGCAAATGACAGACGTTGACGAGGTCGGAATGCTGAAAGTAGTTCCCAATCTCCGCGAGTTTTCCTTCAAGGTCGCCGAGAGTCGTCACTCCTGCGTCTTATGCCTCGATGGGACCTTTCCCGACATGGCTGCTTCACGTGCAAAGACATTAGAAAGAGTGGAGGTTAGAGGCGTTGTGCTTGGTGGAATATGGTCTTCGAGGCAGGTATCAGTCTTTGAAGGCTTACTCAAAGCCGGTATGGATATATCGTTGAACAGCCTCAGGCTATGGGACTTCTCTGGGGGCTGAGACTATCACGTAATTGCGGGTCATCGTGTAAGAAGAACCTGGGGCCGACACATATCGACGCTTGTAGATAGTCCATAAATATTCAACAATCCCATACGGTCTCAAAGAGAAACGAGGAGAAAGATGGATTCACATTTAACTTTGTAAACTGCGGCCCGCTCAACCATCTTGCAAGGTTTAAGGAAGGATGGGCTGCAGCTTCGGCTGCTTCACCATCTTCGCTACAGCTAGTAGCATCCTGTTATGACTCGTTCCGTCTCCCTGGAATACGTCAGAACAGCTCCGCCTAGTCGCAAATACAAAAACACTTACAATTATCGACGACGGGAAACCAGGATCATAAGGTACGACGCTCTCGAGATACTCCATTTGCCTCTCTGTTAGTCTGATATCTAGAGCTTTGATGTTTGCCTTGAGGTGCTCGACCTTTCTACCTCCAATGATCGGAAAGACATATGGAGTCTTGTGCATGACATACGCGATAGCAACTATCCCAAACAAGAGTCAGAGAATCATCCACAACACGAAAACGGAACACACCAGCAGTGAGATTTCCAACAGCACCGACCTCAGCCGCAACAACTTCGAGTGCCTTCGACATCTTCAACTCGATCTCATTCCTCTCCCAATCAGGATGAGATATTGTTCTACCTTTCTCTCCTGTTTCCTTTCGTCTCTGCTCTTCCTCGTCTGTCCTGAACTTTCCAGCAGCAAGTACGTCCCACGGAGCGAGAGCCATCCCAAACTCCCTCGCCATTGGGATGATTTCGCGTTCAAACGACCTTTCCATGACGTTCCACCGACCCTGGTACACGACAAACGGTGTCTTGCCGTGATCCACTGCGTACTGGTTAGCCTGGGCGACGACCCAGGCGGGCGCGTCCGATATCCCGAGGTACAGCACTTTACGGAGAGCGACGAGGTGGTGGAGGTTGTCTATAACCTCGCGAACGGACGTCTCCCAGTCCCACCAGTGAAGGTAGAGTATATCTATATAGTCTGTACGGAGCTTCTTGAGACTGGCCTCGACGCTGAGGTATAAGGACTTGGAGCTGTTCCCGACATAATTGACTTTTTGGGCAATGGTATCATCTCCGCGTTTGTAGTGGGCAGTGTACTGTTTTGAATGAGGATAAAGTTCGTGCTACACAATGGAACAAACGAACCTTTGTTGCTATTACGAGCTGGTCACGGATGCCTCGCCGTTCAGCCCACTCCCCGATGAATTCTTCAGAGGAACCGTCTTGGCTGGCAACAGTATAGTGAGGGGGGGATATAATGAATGATATACGACGTACTAGCCATTAGCCGTATCAATAAAATTGCCACCCATATCAAAGTACGCATCCAGGAGCTTGAAGCTTGACTCCTTGTTCATGGATCCCATCCCCAGTCCTTCCTATCAAAGCCGTGAGACCAAGAATAACGCGGTACAAAGGAATACATACCCATTTATCGCCAACGCTCATTGCACCAAGTGTGATGGGGGATACCCTTACGCCAGCTTGAGCGCAAAGTACGCGATAGACACCGAGTTTGGTTGGCGGGTCGCTAGCCAGTGCATGGAAAGACATGTTGGTGCATCTTCATGGGCGACGGTGGACTTTATAAGGGCTTTGCCTGACCAATCATGGGCGTTCAGCGTTCCCACTGTAACCACCCATGACCAGGTGCTGACTCATACTATGCCGTCGACCCTATTTATTGCATACTTCTATCCGCCACTTGGATGATCATGTTTCCTTCAGATTCACAACAGCTATCTCTAACCAGGCGTTGGATTGCATGGTACTTGTGAGCTGCGAGTCGCGTAATGACATTTATAAGGGATGGAAAGATCTTCTACCAATGTATCGCATCGACGAGCTCACTGGAACCAACTAGAGTAGAAATATACACCAGAAGGAGCAACAACACCACCGCGGGAAAACGCACTCTATTGAATGAACATATAATAGAAGCACAGTTTCATCAAGGAGCGATTGTCGCTTGAACAAGGCAAAGGTCTCCATGCAGAGGACATCTAGGCAAGAGGGTTTAGTGAACGATACGCGCTCTGCAATGCTAATTCAACGAGATGAATTATTTGAATATGTAAACGGAACGTACACTGGCCTCTCCCGTATATGATCCTGCTAGGTACTCTTCTTCAAGAGAGGGCGAGGTGCGGCGAGTCACCGTGCAGAACTGGAAGTATGCTCGTGGTATAATGCGGGCGTCGATGAATCGTTTGAACTTCATCGCGAGGCCTTGGCTAAAATGGCAAGACATATAACATGTGCCTGCTCTGATCCATTCCGAGAAGGTACAGAGAAGGTATTTAAATTAGTTGTCGCGTAAATCAAATGCCCAAAACAAGTACCGACCCCACAGGCTATTCCGTCTATGAATGTGTTATAGTTACGTTCTCCGAGTATCTTCAAGAGCTCACCAAGTACCAAGTCGTCTTCCTGGATCGGTTCGGGAGCTGTTCTTTACGGCTGGGCTCACGTTTCGCAGGATATCGCGGGAGGGAGATCAGGACCCATGAGATACGGAATAGCAGGCGCCGAGACCACCAGTCGCACAGTAAAGGCACATCTGCAGGAAAAGTAGCATCCAAACGGAACCAGGAATAGAAAACTGTGTTTTTCTAAATCTGGCTATCCGGTTTGGTATGTGCGTTGAAGTATCTAGCGATAATCCCGGATCAGTAAGATAGACAATAGAGAAACAGGTTCATCACCTCGCCGACGACGGTCATTTCTGAATTCAGCCTGACGCTTGTCGTTCGAACCGTGGGGCCGTTTACCAATGGAGATCTTGATAGAAGTGTGTCTGTATCGTGCACGTCAGCACAGGTTTGCACCGAGGCGAAGTAAAGGAGAGTAATTCAGAGATTTGGGTGGAAAGATAGTCTCATCTAGTTTACGATACCTTCTGAAGTAACACAGATGATATGACATCATGGGAGAAAGGAATTGCCTCAAAATGAAGTTCCTCAGAGATCTAAAACGAACATCGTTAGCTCCGTCTGAAGATCTCGGAAAGAGGCGGGGTAATCTCAGATAAGAAATTACGGACGCAACAACTTCGCGCACCCAACCCAACGGGGCCGTCCAGTGCAAGGGGAATGTGCGCTTCATCAGACGAGGCTATGTAAGGAAGGATACTCACGTCGTAATCTTGGAAGGAACAACAGTCATATGAGAAAGGATCCACGACGGGCCACAGCCGCATGCCATGAAAATTCTGAGCCATGCTGAATCTAACTGTAGAGTCAACGACCTGTAGCTTTCAAAAGAAGTAAATATAGCGCACCTCTGTAGCATTCGCGTCCTGGCATTCTTCAGAAATGATATTGTAGGAGAGGGGAACCGTTGATGTAGTATACGACAGAAAATTCAACCGAGGTTAGAGCAACCTGGTTACCGGACCCGTTATAAGTCGATTTCTTCACGAGCACACACACATTGTCACTGTTACGTCGACTCAGACCTAGTAAAGACACATATATCCTGATAAAACAAGCTTCAGTGGCGTATGTCTTGCGAGGATGCTGGCACTCACCGTGCTGTCCTGCTAGGGGCATCCCAACATCCCAAGGTGGCGGAATGGACACGTTCCCCGCCATTTTGAAGGTAGCTCAGGTGTCGAGGAACTGCGACGTGTGTACCAGGGAATCAAACGTCTATGTCTTACTTTCAGTGCGCCACAAGCAGTGACCAGTCGCGGTCGTGTAATGGTCGTCGCATGTGTTTATGAACGATACTTGGAAGAAAGTGACGTTACAAGAAAGCTTCAAATGTGACTATCACGTGAATCTGCAATGCCCTACGTCACTGTTCCCATCACGTCCTGGCGAAAAACTATCTGTACGACAACGGAATAGCTGTCTGCTTCTGCGTCAATACGCTTGACTACGAAACTCTTACAAGGAGGTGCATTCCACATCTTCTACCGTATTCAAATTCTAACGTGAACGGGACCGACTCTGCGCTCAAAGTGTACTTTAAGGAGAACAACATGGCTGTCCTATCGGAAATCAAATGGGATCGTAGTAAGCTGTTCTATTGCAGTGTGCCTTCCAACTGCAATATTAAGAAATTTCGCTAGTTATCTACAGAGGGAACAGTGAACACGTCGATTGCGAGCAGCGGAGTCGCTGAACACCTTAAATACAGGGCCGTCGAACTCGGTGGGAAGTGCCCCATCCCTCTCCCTCTCGATGCGGATTCAGACGCTCCAGAACGGATATGTGCTAAAAATGACCCGATGTCGGATAAGGGCAAATGTTAACGAAGTATTACAAATATCGGAGCTAATGTGTATTCCTAGACTACCTTACATACGACGATCCGGATGTCCTCCCTCGCATCGTCGAATCTTTCAAGCCGGCGTACACCTTGTTCTATCCTTTTGACGGTACGTGTTCCAGTTGAGTCAAGAAAGCGTTGATGTCTAAGTCCTTTCCTGCGAAGACGGCAAACCCCCAAAGTGATGCTGTGTATTGACTCACTCATCCTGTACCTGTTCTCTCCCTCGAGTGTTGTATTCCGCATACCTCGCAGCGACTGGGAAGGGTCTCAGTTTATGCGAAATACAGAAGAACAGAGCAGGTGGGAAATGATATATATCAAAAAGAATTTGCTAATCATATCTACCAGTCCGAAAACTCAGACAACATATGTCTACCCAGCGCTCTAGTTTTTTATTCCCTGATTGTCATCTGACAGCATCCACGACAATACTTATGCCATGGCCCATTGTCCTGCCTTAGGCTGTCAACAGGCTATGCATTATAGTATCAACCAGTACAACCCGGGCCCGTGACGGCCTTTAAAATCCACTGAAGAGGCTCATGGTTCAACATCTGTCTTTCTTTGAACAACTCCCCAATTTCTGTAAAATATTTCTCGATGTTTGACACTTCCAATATCACCTTCCAAGCTGCCGGGTTTATCGCTCTTGCAGACGTCCCCCCAGTCATCGTCCGGACGGCTCTTCTTGGAACCGCTTCGTATTCTGACGCTCTAGTCATCGCTCCAGGCATGCACCATCAGCAGGCCGCGAGCGAGATCAATTGTGGAGAATTCCCCATCACTGGCGCTATGACCACCGGATACATTTTCCGCATCGAAAATCCCGCTACCGTGCATTATCTACAAGCCATTGGCGTTGCGGGCCACCTCGTCACCGCCCACGTCTACCCACGCAATAACATATTCAAAGAGAACACTCCACTCCAGTCCTTCTTCGTTGCAGGTGTTCCCGCCAGTCTGTTGTACGCTCTCTGTCCAGTACTGACAATTATCGTCGCAGCCTCGCTGGCTCGTATCCGAGATTGGTGGGGCCTGGGAGTTCTGGGGGGATTTGTGGTGTCGAGGCTCATCAATGTGGTCGTCATCAAGCGGAGGGACGAAAGAGGATGGAAAGGCCAGAAAGAACCAGGCGTGCAGGGCGATCTGTTCATACTGCTTTGTCATGATCGTTGGGTACGATTGCAGGGCGCCGTCGACGATCTCAAAGCCGTGGCATCGGGCCAGTGGCTGCGAGATATGACCGCGATAGAGAGCTTCGCCGTCATATGTGCGACGATGTTGGTCTACGTATCCGCTGCTCTTGCTTTCAATGCCTCGACGGTTGGGAGCATGCTTATAGCGTCCTTGCTTCTGTCTACGGCCGCTTTGTTGACTCTGTGCAACTCATCGACTCGATGTCTGCAGATTTGTGATCGGATTATTCGGAGAGTAGGGGCACCGAAGAAGTACGAGCGGAGGTTGGCGTTGGCGAATGAGCTGATTGCTGAGATGGGCGGTCGGAATGATTGGGCTATTGGTATGGGCTTGGTACTTTCTAAATCTGGTGAGGCAGGGGTGGTCAATGTTTGAGATATGTAGGTTCATTTTATTTTCTGCTACTGTAGATCTTTCGGATAGGCGGCGATTGCCTGTCACCGAATAGTTTCCGCCTGAAGGAAATGATTTGCGGAGCTGAAAATGTTTCCGCAAATGGATTTCTGCCTGAGAAAAACGATAAATAACCTTAACATAAAAATCTTAAGAAAAGAAAATATTTTATCAGCATTTCCAGTAATCTACAATCCCAAATTTAGTGCCGCATTTCCGTATAGAGTAAATTAAGGCATAATTTCACAATTCCATCATATTTAGGGCAGGAACGGAAATGTGTTGTTAGAATGATATATTCCCACTAGACGGAAACTGAGCCGGAAATGTGTCATTCTTTCCTGCCCTAAATATGATGGAATTGTGAAATTATGCCTTAATTTACTCTATACGGAAATGCGGCACTAAATTTGGGATTGTAGATTACTGGAAATGCTGATAAAATATTTTCTTTTCTTAAGATTTTTATGTTAAGGTTATTTATCGTTTTTCTCAGGCAGAAATCCATTTGCGGAAACATTTTCAGCTCCGCAAATCATTTCCTTCAGGCGGAAACTATTCGGTGACAGGAGTGCAATTGTTCTGTTCCGTTTTAGCTTCACTTCCTGTTCTTTGATGGTCTTTGAACAAGATTCAGCTTTTAATGTATTGTAGGTGTGCACATTCTCCTACCTTCATTGATACATTCTCTCTCCCATTCATTGGGTTCCTGACTAGTTGTACCATTTGTAGTTGTAGCCATACATTCAGCATGTCTTTTTCTTAAAAATCTCAGTATTACCCAACGAATTTGTTAAAGACGGAAGACAAGCATTTTTAAAATCCAGATGAGGGACGAAACGAATTACGCGATGGTTTTCGGGGAGCCGATGGTGGAAGTCCCCGGCTTGAGTTACCGAGTACATCAGATTGAAATTCGAAGATCGGCCCGGTGCCATTATTGACTCCGCGAGTCATCTTTCCTTGTCACAGTCACCATCTCTTGACCTCCTTGACTAGTTCTCCCATACCACGACCTCGATGGGCAAAAAGAATATTAAGTTCAGGGCAACTGTCATCCATGAAGCGGCTAAAGTCATGCAGGCTCGCTTTGGTCACTGGGGAGTTCAATCAGCTGTGGGTTCTGATCTCGCCTGGTATATCCTGCTGGATTTGCCTAGCGCTATAAAGCAGGCAAGTATGCATTTTAGTATACGAAAGGCTACAATCTACAGGCTTTATTTATCTTTCACTTTAGTGGAAAGTGGACATTTACATACAAGGGCACCAAGGACACATACTATCACTGGCGCAGCGCTTATCTGCGAGCGACTCCAGATTTTCCATCTCGAGTAGGAAGCCAACCGTGATGGTGTACACTCACGATGTGCTCCACGATGACTGGCCGCTCAAAAAACGGAGTTGCGATGTCACCTTCATCGGCGCTGAGTGGAGCCGCCTTAGCATGGTGAAAGATGTCGCATTTCTACCTTTTAAGTATCTTCTCTTCCAGCGCATGAAGGAGTATCCAAACATGCTTTCAACCACCAAACGTGAACACCAGATGTTTCAAGACGTCGCCGCTTCGAAAGCCTACTTGGCCTCTACGACGTCAATATCAGCAGGCCAGATTGCGTCGCAGGACGAAGCCATGTTTGATTTTCTTTTCGAGATTTTATGTGCTGCCATCCCCGATGCGAAGAAAACCTTTGATGCCCTTAATATTTTCCCTTCGCGACCACCAAAGCAGCACGTAACCAGTCTGGCTGCACTTGCATTCGATGCGAGGACTTCGACTCCAGCCAGTCCGGTGATTCCAGCGCTAGGATCTCGTGCTGTGGTATTTCGCGCCGCGAAAGAAGTAACTCGCATCTTCAGAGAAGCGCAATACACATTTGCGATCTTAGGGAGTACAGCTTGTTATCTTTACGGAAATGGACGCTTGCCAAATGTAAAAATCAGTCCTACTCTGCTCATCATAAATAGTTACTGACTAACCAGCAGGACGTCGACATTCTTATGTCGTCGCATACTTGCGATTTAGAATCGATGAAGGCATTCCTTGTCGCTAAGAACCCGAATCGTTTCTATCTCGTAGATGCGAAAACACCTGGCGCTACGTGGAAGGTGTTGTGGTACCATGATCGTGGTATAAAAGGGAAGTCGGAGAAGACCAAAGTCGATATCCTGAAACCAGGGGTTTTACATCTGCCGATGATATTTTCAGAGGCTATTGTGGATATGCAGGGACTGCCGGTCGTTCCCATGTCAATCCTACTGCCGCATAAACTTCAAGGGTGGAAGGATAACATGGACTCCCCCATAACCCGTCTTCGGAGCAAGCAGGATGACGATGCGGGAGATATATGTTCGTTGTTGAGGATCATCATTGAGGGTATGAGTACGCAGGAAAAGAAAAACTCGACGTATTGGAAGTGGTTTGCCCTGAAGTGGTTTGATGAAGAATTCCAAGGTGAAACGGATCGTCGGGTGAGGTTGTTTTGTTCGAGATTTCCAGAGCACCGGGATATGTGGAAGAAGCTCGGCTGGTAGATTTGTTCATCAGTTTCTTTTGTGTTGATACAATATTTCCCGCTTGCTCTTTGTTTCCGAGTGCTGTGTAGGGTAGTCAGCCTTTGTAAAGTAGCCAAGAAAGTGTCGTTTTCGAGTCTTGATCTGAAGAGCTATGCCAGCGAGCGAATGATCCAGACACTCCAGACGGGAAGGCAGATTTTCTGTCTTGTTGATACCTCTACAAAGCCGTTGGGCCCGAACCAAAAAGGGAGATGTGCACCATGGGAGTGTCATCATGGTACAAGAAAACTGAGATGTAACTTGATCTTCACTAAGGACAAGCAACCTTCGTAAAGTCGGGGGTTCCGCAGACTCGCGGACAGAACGGGAAGTGCTACCAGCAGATCTAGAAAATGGAAAAGTGACAAAATCGAGACCGGGCTTCAGTACAGTTTTATTTCATCCTGCGGAAGCCTAGACAAAACCACGATGTATGGACTTCATGAAGACTCCTGGATAACGTCCGTCGAATCTTGACATTGTTGTTCAAACGATAAGGAACCTGAGCATAAGACAGAATTTTCTGGAAATTCATCATTCAAATTTTGTCTCACTCGAATCAAACTGATAGATGTGGCTATTCATCAATAAATGGGGATCAGACTGAACACGCAAGTGCCTTCAAAGAAAACCAAAAGGAGACTTCATAACACTGAGGCAGCTCAGAGGGATTGGATGAATTTCGGAGGTTACCTAGATCGATGGTCTGCCATGCGAATGTAGGTCGTTTAGTTCGTTCATGGTGCGTGAATACCACACGGGTCCCGGTCCGGTCCTTAGACGCGCATGGCACGTGCACATTGATTGGTCTTGTTTAGGAATGTTAAACGAAATTCGTATTGGAACCTTCCTTTCTCCCATATTGACAATCAAGGCGCGCGGCGATATTTCCTTCACTGTCTCTACTTTGTGCACTCCGTGCATGTCACTGCTATTGTAAATGCTTAATGGCTGCAGCACCCGGATTTCCTCGCAGGTTCGTTCGTGCGATCCAGTCCTTCCTCGCTGACGACGTCCTAATACGTCTGAGCGCAGGTAGACCGCTTTGGATGAACAAGAAGTAACCCCTCAAAGTGCTTCCACTGTGCCTCTTGGCTTTCTACAATTTGGGAAGACGATGTATGTCTCAATCAAACTGTGTTTATATTGTTTTATCAATCGTCATTTTGTTCTC
Source organism: Armillaria nabsnona (assembly GCA_030407065.1). Taxonomy (NCBI): domain Eukaryota; kingdom Fungi; phylum Basidiomycota; class Agaricomycetes; order Agaricales; family Physalacriaceae; genus Armillaria; species Armillaria nabsnona. Next base: position 4,303,796 of record JAUDQA010000002.1, read on the forward strand.
AGCGTCGATGCGCCTTAGTCGCCGTTATCCGGTTTCTCGGTCTTTGACATCGGGTTTTGTATGCATACATAATGGTCGGAGGCTGGAACCGTTGGAGCATCTGAAACGCTTGATGAGCATTAATGCGTGCGTTACATCCATGAGATTCCGAGAGAAACCATAATTGACTCAATGTACAAGTACTCTCGATCTCTTCGTCTAAGTTCTGGTTGTTGGAGCCGCCGCCACGAAACTGATTGGCGAGTTCTTTGATGGTGCGAGCAGTTTGCTGGTACTCGTCTGACATTGTTCACTAACGAAATGTTCAGACTTAATATGTAACAGCTCATGTAATGGATACGTTTAATCACCACCTCCACTCGTTCTGTGGCTTTCTTGTGTTCAGCTTCAAGTGCAAGAACTCCCACATCTGGTCACGCCCCTTTGCGAATCCACCCTCCATCTTACCTTTGTTCTCTCGTACACGAGCCTAATCCTTTTTATTTTCGATGGCTCCCGACTCCACTGGCAAATCTTTGAGAGGGGGAAGAGATGCCATTTTTACTTTTTTCTCACTTGACGATTTCTTTCAGTATCCTGTGGATGTCCATTCAGAGCGCCGGAGAAATTAAAAGCATCGTAAGCATCAAATGACTCTCGGAAATGTACTGACAAGCCTATTCTTTGCGTGTTCTTACAGATTGTGTGTTCTAGCAGTATGCTGGTATTCGAGGATGCTTCGTTATTGGAGCAGGATCAAAGTGCATAGCCTCCAGCTCGCCGATTTTATCTTATCCAACATCCCTAGGTTTCCTCGTTATTTAGCGACTCGTCACATGCGCTAATATTACATGTTTCAACTGAGCGTATGAACTCTCGGCATCGTTTCTTTTAATCAATGCCTTTGGTACCGAGCGACAAGTTCCCGGATTTTCACCATCAAAGAGAACCCGGTCTGGTTGTAGAAACTCGGAACCACCATCACGCCCAGGCCGTGCAGTATGCGTGCTTATCATGTATCCTGGAGGTTCTATCTCGCAGATTCGGCTTTCGTGTTTCATGATATAGCATGCACGTGCTTGGTGACTATTCACGCCTTTGCCTAGCTGCTATCTAAACTCACTTACATTGGTGTTCTAGTGCAGTAACCATACTGCTGGTCGCCACCGACTGTGCTTCCATGGATAGTATTTTCACGTCGGAGCGTGTTCAACCTTCCACTTGCAGCAACGCCGTGCGCTATCACTTCGTTATCAACACGAATGCCTCGAATTCACCCTCATATAGGGGGAACGTCTTCATCCACATCCGGCAGACCATCTGCCTTGTGGTGAAAGGCTTCGCTAAAAGTGACTGAACAGAATAAACCCTCCCTCTGCAGATAGCGTCAGCGCGCTGTTTTACCACTCTTGGCCTTCACTTGCGTCACCTCCGCGACCAAGTCTCACCATGTCGACGTCTGGTTGGTGTTTCTTTACTCTGTGACACATCCCATCTACTGACGAACACGCTTTACAACCCCGGCGAGCCTCCAATGTCTCTACTCTCAAGGTAGTGACCACTGTTGTCAACAGCAACGACAAATCTATCAATCTCCTCAACGGCGCTCGCACTGTTCTCAGCTCATGGGCAATGGAGTCCTTCACGGTCGTCAACTCGGCCGGAATCAGCAGATTTCATGTGTCACTTGTACGCTACATCCCCTCGGCCGCCTCTAAGCATTGCGCCGACCACACGTCGACTGTCATCTCATAAGAAGAGGTTTCGTCACGCATGAGCTTGGAAACTCCTTCAACTTCACCAATGCCGGCAAGAGTGCATACACCATCATCCCTCTGTCACCCTCCAAGCCCTAGATAACGATGGCACCCCCACAACCATCGGTGCTCACGTCACTCCCGCCTCTGTCGTGGTCTTTGGCCAACTTTCCTCTTCCTCGATGCTGTCCTTTTCACTTGGCGGAGCCGCGGATGGCTGCCCCAGCGCGTGCTCCCTCAGCAAACGCACAAGCTACACTTCCTGCTCCTCGTCACCACAGAATACCAATGCCCTGGCAATTTTCGACAGCTCAGACATAGCTCAGGCCAGTATCGAGCACTGGATACTCAGACGACCTGGTAGGACACATTCGTGACGAGCTGGTATAAGGGAATGTTGAGTGCTTTCGAGGTATGTTGCTGATTTTGTATTCCTTTTTCTGATTTTTCTGACGATAATTAAGGCCTCGTCTCTGAACCTGCTTCGTGTACGGTTGTTCCTGCACCGATTCGAACACGTGTGCGTACGTTTATCCTTTGACCTATGGCAAGGTGTACAGCGGTTACTACCGGAAATGCCCTGCTACCGGGTCGGGCAGTCGAGCGGAGTACTTTTTGTCCCTTCACGCTTTTTTTACTGGTTGCTGATGATGGATAGCACCATCACCCATGAGGGAACGCATTTCCCTCTGATTTTGGGGACTGATGATTATGTACATGGTGTGTCGATGTTTCGTTTCTGTCTTCCATTACCTTATGGTTCGTAGGCGAGACCGCATGTAAGTCCCTCGCAAAGTCGAATCCTGCTCGGGCGTATTTGAATGCTGAGTACGTCTTGGATTTATCTTCTCTGGAATTACACTGATACGGCGCATTAGCCGCGTGTTATTCTCTGACTACTTATAACTCCGAAATCGTATGCGGTAAATGTATCCGGCTGTGTATGAAAAGAATGAAATGAAATATTCCCTTTGCTTTTTCTTCACTGAAGCGGTCCCCTTCTATTTGGATAATACCGCTCTTCACCCTTCGGCTAAGTGGTTTCGTAATGTCTCTTTCAGACACATTGCCGATCTTTAAGATTCCCGCTTCCCCTAGAATCGTCTTTTTTGCTCGCCTCTTCAAATTTTCTTAGATTTCCTTTTTGGGCAAAACTCAGAAGGGTGTATCTCTATGGTTTTGCCGGCTTGACGAGTGTATTAAGTTTATCACTGCTGGCTTGTTCTTTTCTATTTCTGTGATTGGTACAAGAGCATGGCACTCAAGGCAGATACGCGAACCTCCTATATATTAATAACAAGACTAATGCTCGCTATTCTAGATCTTCCACCATGATCTATATTATCTTCCTTCTCTCCATGAAGAGAACTTGTCTTCACCCAGATTTGAATACTGGTCAACAGTCTGTCAAGTGACTAAAATAGCATGGAATGAAGGCATGTGCGGTAATTTCTTCCTCGGATATGGTTAACGATTCGCGAATATCCATCACAGTTGGAAAGTGAACTTCTACTATGTAAACTTGAACCGTAATCCCGCTGAAATTCTTATCTTTAAGCTTTAGGCCTATGTCTGCAGGTATGCATAAAGACAATCTTTTAAGAGATTTGGATAACACTGACTCAGAGTACACGCCATGAGCGGCGGTTTGAACTGGCAGGCGTCGGCAGAGATTGATTTTCAAACGGCGCACCGCGGCAATTGGCATAGTCACATGCGGCTTCTTTTTCAACGATCACTTGCCGAGTCTACGGTAATACGGCTTCCTGAGTGTCGAAACAGTGAGTCACACTACCAAACCACTATCAGAATCCTACGGTGTGCAGCCTTCTCCGATTCTCCGATGTTCGCTGAGTAGGTTTTTTGATCCGCACTAGGAATCATAAGCTCGTGCCGTTACTTGCAGAGCCTGGCCTTTCCGAAGAGGATGGAGCTCTTGTTTACCAGGTATGTCTCCCGCCGTAGCATAGGTATCCAACATCCAACAAAATTGAGAAAATCAAAGAGTATACGAGGCGAAACTGACTGGAGACTTGACGGTAATATTAATTCTGTTCCTCTCTACTATCGGAAAGAATCGGGGAATATCACACGTGACTGTCGCGTGAATTTCCAATGCCTTATGTTTTGATTCAGAACCCTCATCATGTCATGGCGAAAAATAGTCTGTACATTGGAATGGCTATGTGCTTCGGCCTCAGTACGCTTGACTACGAAAGTCTTACACACGGAGGTACCTCCCACCCCTCCCACCGTCTTCAAATTCTAACGCAAACGGTACCGACTCTCCGCTCAATGTGTACTTTACCGAGAACAATGCGGCTGTTCTATTGGAAATAAAATAGGATCATAGTAAGCTGTTCTATTGCAGTGTTTCCAAGTACGATATTGAGAAATGCATGTAGTTATCTACACAGGAGAAACGTCGATCGCGAGCAGCATAGCCGCTGGATACCTTACCTATGGGGCCGCCGAACTCGGTGGGAAGTGCCCCATCCCTCTAGATGCCGATCTGGACACTTCAGAACGGGATATTTGCTGGAAATGACCTGATGCAGTACAAGGGCAAATGCTAACAAAGTATTGCAAATAATGGAGTTAGACTGTGGATTCCCAGACTACCACACATACGACAATCCGGACACGTCGTCGAGTATTTCAAGCCATCGTACACCTTGTTCTACTCCTTTGACGGAGGGTATTCCAGTTGAGTCACGAAAGCGTCGATATCCAAGTCACTTCCTACGAAGACGACAAACCTCCAAAGTGATGCTGTGCGTGTTCAGTCACTCGTCCTGCACCATTTCTGTTCCTCGATCGTTGTATTCCTCACACATCGCATCGGCTTGGAAGGCTCTCCTTTTCAGCCAAATACAGAAGAACGGAGCAGGTGAGAGATGATGTATATCAGAAAGAATTTGTTAATCATATCTACCAGTGCGATAACTCGGACAACATAAATTTACCGGGTACTCTAGTTTCTTCTTCCAAGATTGTTATCTGACAGCAACGACGACAATATGCAATGGCGCGTTGTTGTATCTCAGGCCTCACGCTGTGCATAATTGCATAATTTCAAGCGATACAGCCCGGACGGCCTTTAAAAATCCGCTGAAGACCCTCGCGACTCAACATCTGGTTTATATCTTTATTCAAGCTCCCCGACATTTGGAAATTTTTTCTTCATGCTCGATACTTCGAATATCACCCTCCAAGCTGCCGGGCTCATCGCTCTTGCAGACCTCCCTCCGGTCATTGTCCGGACGGCTTTTGTTGGAACCGCTTCGTATTCCGACGCTCTAGTCATTGCCTCAGGCATGCACCATCAGCAGGCCGCGAGCGAGATCAATTGTGGAGAATTCCCCATCACTGGCGCTATGACCACTGGATACATTTTCCGCGTCGAAAATCCCGCCACCGTGCATTATCTACAAAGCATCGGTGTTACGGGTCACCTCGTCATCGCCCACGTCTACCCACGCAATAACCTATGCAAAGATAACACTTTACTCCGGTCCTTCTTCATCGCTGGCGTTCCCGCTAGTCTGCTGTACGGTCTCTGTCCAGTACTGACAATTATCGTCGCAGCCTCACTTGCTCATATCCGAGATTGGTGGGGCCTGGGAGTTTTGGGAGGATTTGTGGTGTCGAGGCTCATCAATGTGGTCGTCATAAAGCGGAGGAACGAAAAAGGGTGGAAAGGCCAGAAAGAACCAGGCGTGCAGGGCGATCTGTTTATACTGCTTTGTCATGATCGTTGGGTACGATTGCAGGGCGCCGTCGACGATCTCAAAGCCGTGGCATCGGGCCAGTGGCTGCGAGATATGACCGCGATAGAGAGCTTCGCCGTCATATGTGCGACGATGTTGGTCTACGTATCCGCTGCTCTTGCTTTCAATGCCTCGACGGTTGGGAGCATGCTTATAGCGTCCTTGCTTCTGTCTACGGCCGCTTTGTTGACTCTGTGCAACTCATCGACTCGATGTCTGCAGATTTGTGATCGGATTATTCGGAGAGTAGGGGCACCGAAGAAGTACGAGCGGAGGTTGGCGTTGGCGAATGAGCTGATTGCTGAGATGGGCGGTCGGAATGATTGGGCCATCGGTATGGGTTTAGTGCTTCCCAAATCTGGTGAGGCAGGGGTGGTCAATGTTTGAGAGGTGTATGTCTGTTTTATTTCCTGCTGCTGCATTATTCTGGTGATTGTTTGCGTAGTTCGCAGCATGGAGCCCCCTCTTGAAATATTTATCTGCCGTATCTAAAAGAGGCGACAGAGGCTGTAGCTAAAATGGGCACTGGCAGGATTCTCCCGAGATAGGGTGTAGTAGAGCTATAGATGGAACACCATTGGATTCAGAACTAGTTTATGAGCATCTAAGAATTCCACTTTTTTACAGGGCTTAATTCAGCGAGCGCAATATTTTACTAACCGAAGATCGGCTGGTGCCGCAATTGACTCCGAGTCTTCTTTCCTTGTAACACCCGCCATCTCTTGGTCTCTTCGACTCGTTCTCCGATACAGCCACCCCTATGGGCAGAAAGAATGCTAGGTTTAGGGCGACTGTCATTCATAAAGCTGCTAAAGTAGTGCAAGCTCGCTTTAGACGCTGGGGAGTTTCCTCAGCTGTTGGTGCTGATCTGGTCTGGTATCTCCTGCTAGATTCGCCTGGCGCTATAACGGAGGCAAGTGTGCATTTCATTCTACAAAAGGCTATAAGCCGCAGGTCTAATTTATCTTCGACTTTAGTGGAAACTGGATATTTATGTCCAGAAGTACCAAGGATCCGTATTTTCACTGGCACAGCGCTTAGCAGCAATCGACTCCAGATTTTCCATCTTGAGAAAGACACCAACCGTGATGTTATACACCCACAATGTGCTTCACGATGGCTCCCTGCTCAAAAAACGGTCTTGCGATATCATTCTCATCGATGCCATGTGGCCGCTCGGCATCATGATAAAGGATGTCGCATGTTTTCCATTCAAGCAGCTTCTCTTCCAGCGCATGAAAGTGTATCCAACTATACCTTCAGCCGCCGAACTTGAACACCAGATGTTGAAAGATGTCGCTGCTTCGAAAGCCTACCTGGCCTCTAAGACATCAATACGCTTAGCCTCATGCGGGGTTCGAGCAATGGACGAAGCCGAATTTGATGCTCTTTTCGAGAGTTTATGTACCACAGTCCCCGACGCGGAAGAGACTTTTTATAACCTTGAAATTTATAGGTTGAGTTCAATGGAGGAAATATCGAATCTCGCTATAAATAACCTGAAGATAGCTGATCATGGAGTTCACGGGCGGGACACAAGACCCCAGTCTTCTTCTGGTTTGTCTTTCCCGAATATAGCTAGTACTATACTAGCAGTCGGGTCGAGGGCCTCGACCCCAGAGACGTCTCTGGCTGGTCCGGTGATTCCAACGCGAGGATATCGGGCTGTGGTATTTCGTGCCGCGAAAGAAGTAACTCGCATCTTGCAACAAGCGCATTACACATGTGCGATCTTGGGGAGTACGGCTTGTTATCTCTACGGAAATGGACGCTTGCCAAATGTAAGATCGGCTGCGCTTTTGCTACAGTATATACATACTGATGGGCCAAAAGGACGTCGATATTCTGATATCGTCGCATTTCTGCGATCCGGAGCTGCTGAAGGAATTGATTGTTACTACGAACCCGAATTGTTTCTATCTTGTGGATGCCAAAACACCCGGAGCTACGTGGGAGGTGCTGTGGTACCGCGATCGTGGTCCGGATGGGAAGTTCGACAAAACCAAGGTCGATATCCTGACACCGGGAGTATTACATCTTCCGATGATATTTTCCGAGGCTATCGTCGAAAAGCAGGGGTTACCGGTCGTTCCCATGTCAATCCTCCTGTTGCACAAACTCCAGGGATGGAGGGATAATATGGAATCTTCGGAGATGCGACTTTGGAGCAAGCATGATGCGGACGTCGGAGATATATGTTCGTTGTTGAGGATCCTGTTTGTGGATATGAGTGAAGAGGAGAAGACAAACTCGATGCATTGGAAACAGTTTGCATTGGAACGATTTGATCAAGAATTCCGAGATGCAACAGAGGACCGGGTGGAGTTGTTTTGTAGGCAATATCCGGCACAGCGCGATATGTGGCAGACGCTCGGCTGGTAGGCATGTATAACAACTTCTCTCTGATTACGTTGTTTCCTGCTCATTCCGTTTTCATTCTTTGTTCATGTATTTTGTTGAAACTAGTGAAACTCAGACTTTGCTCTCACCTGTAATCTTTAAAAATGTCCGCGAAGCCATACATTTTCTATCGTTACAAGTAGAACTCTATGTACATATCCAAACAATTATTGAAATGAACGGTAATTCTCCAGACGCTCACTCGGGTTTTATGCGATGTGCTACACTTAATATCCTAACAACAATCAAGTCCATGCCAGAGATACAAAGACGTTGATAGAATATCGCATCGTCCCATATCGTAGTAGCGAGAGAATACATCATCTCAAAGCTTCGTAGAGACCAGCTTCTCAATGCCACACTTGCAAGCGCTCTTGTCGACCTCGATGCCTACCAAGCACGTCTTCTCTCCTAACCAGTCGATCTACACTAGCATCGTAGCCCGCACCCCCTTAGCATCGGACCTCGTATGTCTTCATGGCTTTCAGCCACGCATGTCTACCATGCCCTTGCGCATCCCATGCGCCACCCGCGCAGAGATTATTCGATAGACACCATACAAAAGATCAAGATTTGATGTTTCTCCAGGACGCTGGGGATACACGACGACTAGCCAAAGGTACTTATCGCATCTCAGCAAGAGTTTGGTCGATTTGGCAGAGTAAGTCGCTGGTTGGAAGAGTATATGGGTAGGTATAGACGTCCGCGTGCTACGGAGCATAATAGACGTTGAGGATGGTCATATCGTATGATATAGGTGCATAATTCAGTCAAAGTTGAGTCGGCTCGGCGCGAGGAGGGGGTTGCATGTGGAGGACGTCCCGTATTCAGCTCGTGGTGATGCTTCCCGGCACGGTCTAGCAGAGAGAAACGACTCTTGTTTAGTCTTGAGCGCTGAGCCGTACCCAGAAGTGCGAGGTGTCTCATTCGAATGAGAGCATTGCTCTGTTCTCGACTACAAGCCACCTTCAAAGAGGCTGCGGAGGTATGTCGTCAGGATCTTAGTGTGAATTCGTATTCAGGATTATTATCCGAACCAAAGACAGCTCGGAACGACATCACAGTAGAGACGTGGTTTCATGAAGGGAATAAGCCTGCCGAAGAGGATGATCAATATGAGCGACCTCGACATAGCATATGGATTCACATGGATTGTGAGATAACAGGCACAGCTGGTAAGGCGAAGATGACGCGTTGGACTTAAAAATATTGTGCGTCCGTGTTTGGTCCGTGTTGTTAGTGTTTCAATTCTAGGGAGCCTCCGGTGTTGATCCGAAGGGGGCGAATACTGGAGACGAGGAGAGGAAATATTCTGTACCGTTTGGTGCTCCTCAAAAGCCGCTGGTCACAGCCAACATGGTGGATGAGTACGATGCGGGTCCCGGTCCGGTCTCGAGACGCGTGAGACACGTGCACATTGATTGGTCTTGTTTGGGAATTTTCAACGAAATTTGTATTGGGAGTCGGGACCTCTTCCTTTCTCCCGCATTGACGATGAAGCTTGAAGGCGCACAGCGATATCTCTTTCTCTGTCTCTACTTTTGTGCATTCCGCGTGTCACTGTTATTGGAAATTGCTCAATAGCTGCAGCACACGTATTTCCTCCCAGGTCCGTTCGTGCGATATAGTCCTTCCTGGCTACGAACGTCCTAATCCGTCTGAGCGCAGGTAAACCGCTTTGGATGAACAAGAAGTAGCCCTTCAAAGTGCTTCCGTTGTGCCTCTTTGCTTGTTACGACTTGGGATCCATGTATGTCTTAATTAAGCAGACTTTCTATTGTTTTCCCATTTCATTATGTCTTTCTCAGATTATATGCTCCGTTATCCGGGTTTCTCACCCCTTTAACATCGCCTTCTGTAGGCGTATTCTGGTTAGAGGCTGGATCCGTGGGAGCATCGCAAATGCCTGAGCACCATCAACGCGTGTGTTACATCCGTGATTCCGGGAGATGCATTAATTGACTGAATGTACAGCTACTTTCGAGCTCATCGTCTAAGTTTTGGTTGTTGGGGTCGCCGCCGCGAAACTGAATGTCGATTCCTCTGATGGTGCGTGCAGTTTACTGATATTTGTCGGACATTGTTCACTAATAAAACGATCAGAGTTAACGTTAACAGCTCATGGAAAGTTGGGCCCTTTTGTCGTTGTGGAGGGGTGCCAAGATATACCTAATAGGGCTTTGTCCCTCTGTGGCCATCTCGACGGTTAGGGCTACCTGCTCCAACGACGTAAGTCTCTTCTGCCAAATCTCCACGTCTGGAACCGCCTTTTTTTTCGTGCGTTCACGATCTTGGCGGATCTGTTGAGTCGTACATTGCTTTGTCTGGTTCTCTCCGTAGCTGTCGCATTTCATGCTGACTATGGTGCACAGATATTTCATACTTTGCCTCGAGGTAGGCTATCACTTTTTGATCCGTCGTTTCTCTTGCATGATGTTATATCTTTTATATTTGCTACTTCAGAGGACGTACGTCCGATGAGACCATTCTTCCACCAAGATCTCTGATTCATTCACTTTGCCCACCTCGTTTGAAAGTCGACTTGTATTGACGTCCCCTTACAGCTTTAGATTTCCGTCAAGACGGGTTCGTTTGGCGCCATGCAAGGCGTTTCCATCGTTTTTGAGGGTCACGAGACACGGCCTTCAGCGGAAAGGATGCCATCTGAGCTTTTCGCTTCCCAGGCGCGGTCCTTCAGTGTCCAAAATCGCAAACCCTGAATTTTACCATGTGCATATCCGGTCAGAGCGGAGGAAAAGGAAAGCATGTAAGTGTCGAGATTGCGACGCTCGGTATTGCACTGACAAGCCTATTCGTACAGATTGGCAGGAGGTGTCTTCTAGCAATTTGAGGATGCACAATTGAACCTGGATCAAAGTACGTAACCTCCAGCTTGCCGATTTTATCCTACTCATCACCCCTACGTTTCGTCATTAATCACAGACCCATCACATGTACTAAATTGAACATATGAGCGCTTGGCTTTGTTTCTTTGAATCGATGCCTTCGGGGTCGAGTGATACGTGCTATGATTTTCAGACCAGCGATGACACTGTTTGGTTGTAAAAAACTTGCAATCATCAAGCCCAGGCCATGCAGCATGCGTGCTTATCATGTATGAGGGAGGTTCCATCTTGCAAAACTCGGCTTACCTGTCTCGTGGAAGTACTTGCCCGGTGACTATTGATGCCCCTACCTTGGAGTTATCGAAGTTCATTCCTGACTTTCTAGCGCAGTAACTATACTGATCCGTACCAATTGCGCTTTAATGGTCCGTATTTCAAACCGGAGACAAGCGTGTAATCTCTTCCCCGCATCAACGCCGAGCGTCATCTCTTCGTTTTCGACACGAATGCCTCGAGTTCGTCCTCACATGGGGTATTGTCCTCATCCACATGCAGTAGACCGTCTGCCTTATGGTGAAAGGCTTGACTCAAAGCCACTGGACAGTAAAAGCCCTCCGTCTGCAGAAGCAATGGTACTGGCAGCGCAATGTTCTACCATCTACAGCACTCTTGGCCTTCGCTAGCGTCGCCTCTGCGACTAAGTCTCTCACCATCTCGATATCTCGTCAGTCTTTCTCTGCAACGTGGCGCATCTCATCCACTGACGTACGCACCTTTACAGCCCCGGCAAGCCTCTCGGACGTCTCTGCTCTGGAGGTACTGAAGACTGCTTGACAGTTTCGTCGCCGCTGTTGACAGCTCCCCAATGACCCTCGCACCGTTCTCAGCTCATTACCTACGGAGTCCTTCACAGTCGTGATTCGTCAAGTCCGCAGGAATTTCTGCCGACTTTGCGGGTGTTACTGTATGCTACATCCTTTCGGTCACTACCAAGAAGGGCGCCGACGCGTTTACTGTCCTCGCACGTGGAGAGCCTGTTTCCGTCACGCACGAGCTGGCGAGCTGGGAAATTCCTTCAACTTTATAACGCTGGCGAGAATACCTACACCGTCCCTCTCACGACCACTGTTGCAGACGTTACTCCCGCCTATGTCGTACTCTCCGGCTAACTTTCGTCATTCTCGAAGTTCTCCTCTTCCTCCTTTGTGGTGCCGCCGATCGCCGCTTCAGCGCGCGCTCCCTCACCAACACGCAAGCTATAATTCCTGCTCTTCATTCCGACACAGCATCAACGCCCAGGCGTTCTGACATGGCCAGGCTAGTATCGACCATTTGAAGGCTAACCCGAGTCGGTCGACTACTCAGATGACCGGGTGCGGCACATTTGCGACCAGCTGGCATACGGAACGTTGAGTGCTTCCGAGGTATGTCACTAATTTTGTCTTTATTTCTGAATTGTCTGATAATAAGCAAGGCCACGCCTCGGCACCTGCTTCGTAGACGTACAATTGTTCCTGCACCGATTTCAACACGTATACGTATGTATATCCTTCGACCTACGGCAAAGTGTACTTGTGTGGGCACTGCTGGCAATACTCTGCTACCGTGTCGGGCAGTCCAACGGAGTATGTCATATCGCTTGTCGCTATTCTCCTGGTTACTAATGATGAATAATAGCATGGTCATCCATAAGGGAACATACTCCCCAAATTCTGGGGACCGATGATTATGCACTTAGTATGTCGGTGCATTCTATCTTTCTTGCATCAACTCATGGTTCGTAGGTGAGACGGCGTTCAAGTCCCTCGCAAAGTCGAATCCTACCAGGGCATTTTTAAATGCTGAGTACGTCTTGCGTTTGTCTTTCTTTAGTTCGACGCTGATACGACGCATTCTTCTCCGACTATGTATTACTGAATGTTGTATGTGGTAAATCTGTGCGGCTGTGTATGAAAAGAATCAAATGGTATATTGCCTTTACTTTTTCTTTACCAAAGTTGTTGTCTTCTATTCGGATAATATTGCTCTTCGGCTATGGTTTCGTATCCCTTTCGGCGACATTGGCGATCGTTCAGATTCCCGCCGCCTATAATCGCCTTTTTTGCTCGCCTATTCCTCAATTCTTAGATTTCCTCTCAGGGCAAAATTCAGAAGAGTTTATCTATTGTTTTGCTGCGGCTCGACGAGTGTGTTAAGTTTATCACTGCTCGCTTGCTCTTTTCTATTCCTGTGACTGTGTTACAGTAGCATGGCACTCGGGGACGATACGAGAACCTCCCACATTTTAATAACAAGAAATGCTAGCTGTTCGCCCCCCATTATCTATGTTATCTTCCTTTCTCTACGAAGAGAACTTGTCTTCGCCCGGATTTGAATACTGGTCGACAGTCCGTCAAGTGAATAGAAAAATGGCAGGGAGTGATGGCATGTGTGGTATTTTCTTCCTCGGATATGATTAGCGAGTCGCGAGTGTCCACCGCAGTTGGAAAGTGAACTTCTATTAAGGATAGGAGTGGGAGTCTGGAACACGCGCCTTTCGACATGATATAAACTGAAAGTCCAGGTCTTACTTCTTGCTTTTACCTTTCTAAATCTCACGTCCGAGTGTCGACTTCTCAAGCACCCGAGCACCCTATCGTAACCTTACTCAGTCTCCAAGAACATCTTCAAAATCTAACCAGACAGCACAAAGGTCTGCATGTGAAACGCGATACTCCTGTTACTCAAGCTCTGGACAATGTCATTTCTTATCCATTTGTTTCGTTCAACCTCCCGCCCTACTTGAGTGAATACTCGTTCGAAGGTAAGGACGAAACGCCCTTCGGCGCCCTTGATTCCCCAAACATCGATGCTATCCGTTCCCAAAGCTTGCCCTCTTCCTTCGGAAGGGGCAACCAGACAGTCACAGACCCGACGTACCGAAATGGGCGCGAGGTTCGTGGGGAAGATTTCAAATGGTCAGAATCTTCGCACAACGCAGCGGCCTGTCACCGCCTCGCTTTAGAGCTGAAGAATGTCTTAGAAACAACTTTGTTCGTCGGAAAGCAAGTCAATATCCGTCTGTATAAGCTCGCATTATACGACAAGGGCGGGCACTTTGACTGGCACCGCGACTCGACGCACGGGGACGACCATCATGCTACGGTCCTAGTCGTGCTGAACACCTCTTGGGAAGGGGGCTCGCTTCTCCTCCGCCACAACGGGCAAGAGATGGCAGTGGATATGCACCCAAAAATCACATCTATCACATCTCCAGAGACGTCCGAATCCGAATCTGAACACGAACCTGAAACCCAGACCAGTCTCAAAGCGGCAGCGTTCTACACGGATGTCGAGCACAAGGTCGAACCAGTAACTGAAGGGGTGCGGTTGATACTCCAATACGACGTCATCGTCTCTCGGGAGAAAGATGATGGCCACGGCTTTGACGATTCTTCGCATCTCGACAAGGTTAGCGGTAAATCACGTCTGCACTACAGCGATAACAAAATCTATGACCACGGACTTCAAGCCCCCTCTGGCTCCTCGAACGAAGACTCCATCTCGTCTCTTGTGAAGGCCATCCAAAAGATTATTGCTAGTGGTACGGAGGAAATACGCTTCCCGCTCCGCCACCTCTACCGCCAAGCGAGCATTTGCAAGGAGTATCTCAAGGGTGCTGACGCCATCATCTACGCGAAGCTCAGCCAGGTATTCGATGTTTCTCTCGTTCCGGTGATCCTAGAAGAGAGCTCTTTAGACGGTGAATGGACAGGAGAGGAAATGGCTGTATACAAGGCCTTGGGAAACGGGGCGGTAGGTGGGCATACGAGGAAAAAGGCAAGAACTTCCACTGAGTTCCACCTGAACCTCGTTTCACATGTCATGGAAATAAGTAGTGAAGACTACATCCCATACACAGGTAATGAGGCTCAGGAGGCTGAATGTAGGTACTTTGGAGGAGGAATGTTCATTCGCGAGAAGAAGTCGGATGCTCCAGTCGTTTAAGTACATACTGTTTGATTTACAGACTTGGCATGTATTACTTGAATTCGAATGTGGGATTGGTTTAATTCAATTACGCTGCGCCCGGGTGTCAGGCTATGATAGAGTACGACCTCTTCAAGTACATACCCCGAAGAAGAGGGAAAGCATTGAATATGCACGGCGACAAGTACCCCCATATATGGCGGGCAGAACGAACCATCACCACGCGAGAAGCAACACGAGTCTGTGCGAAAGTAAACTTTACTCAGCGGCGGTGTAGTGGAGAGCGCGCATAGAAACCAGCTAGGGAGGTAGAATCACCGCCGCCGTAGAGAAATGACGTATGTAAGTGAACCAAGTTTCCACCGTTCCTATCGCCGGCGTTGATAGGCTATAGGGTGTGTTTGTATTGGAGAAATAGATCGCTGTCAAGTGCCGTACTGGATATCCTTTGTAACAACTAGGCATGACAAAAGAAGCGCGCAGCTCGAAACGGATAAAATGCGCGCAGGGCGGATCCTGTTCGCATCTGGAATTAGCGATCAAGATCACCTCGTCGAAAATGTTTTCTTGTGTAATAGATCGAAAAGTTGTCCACAAAAGCCAAAGAGGTGGCCTTTCTGACGCGTGGGTGTTTGGTTGTGTGGCCTCCGGGTGCAGTCCTCACTCGGATCGGTAATTACTCTGAGCGAGGTGCCTCTGCCGTTGAATCTATAATCTAATTTTGTTCGTCAGCGAGGGTGTATGATGAATGAGGGGGAAATCAAGTATCCCGTGTTCGAAGCCTTACGGTGTCTGCACGCGTCCACCTCAACACGAAGTCCTGTGGTTCTAGGCTAACCAGGATATGTACATCCAGCGACAAGAGATGGTGTACTGAGCTTCGCGTCGATGTCCACGCGCCCTCGAATACAGTGTCGAGATGGAGTCCACGCGTACTCGAAACAGGAGTGCAGCCGTCTCACTGAGCTGAGATGAGCAGCGGTTTGTATCAGAGAAGTGAATGATCATCAGTGTTGTACCTTGGTGAGGG
Source organism: Armillaria nabsnona (assembly GCA_030407065.1). Lineage (NCBI taxonomy): Eukaryota > Fungi > Basidiomycota > Agaricomycetes > Agaricales > Physalacriaceae > Armillaria > Armillaria nabsnona. The sequence goes on from JAUDQA010000002.1 coordinate 4,319,547, forward strand.
CGCCTTTTATTCGTGCATGAGAACCTGAATTTGACTAGGCGCGTAAGCTTTTGCATCCGTGGCAAAAGAATTATGAATGACGCCAATATGTATCACTGAGCACGGGAGATCCTTGTCATTGTTCACATCGGCCTAGGCCTAGGCGCGTACCCGAGTATAGGATCAGCTACGATTAGCTTAATCAGGGTGCAAAAAAGCGGCAACGATAGATAGGGTACCCAAGGGAACGATGACAGTGCGAGGTAGAGCTTAGAGAACTGTATTGAGAAAGGGTTGTTAAATGAAAAAGGAAGCGTACCGTGGCTACCCAAGTTGGGTGCATCGTTTGTATATGACTCTAAATGACTCATATCATCAGAAGCACAAGAAGCATGCGGCTGTAGAAGCTTGAATTGAGCAAAGACATAAATGCAAGACATGGTGCCAAGAATAGCGATGACATCACCGCTGACGTAAAAAAAGCCGCGAAAACACGCCATTTGAATTAATTTAGGCATGATGATTTGTAGTGGACGTCGTCAATTGAATGTAACATAACTACGAAAATTGGTATGGAGAAACAGAACATGAGTGAAAAATGGAGAATGAGAATGAAACAAGGATAATTCTACAAGACGACACAGTGGTTGCCCCTCTTCTTCCCAGGACGGCTAAGGAGCGCCGCACGGGTCGCATACTGGAACACCTCCCGCACGCCTTCACCCGACTTGGCCGAACATTCGAGATAATGTCTGGCGTTGATCTTCTGTGCGACGGCCATGCCCTAATCCGGGTGTAAGCGAAGGATAAATAAATAATAGGAAGTGTCACACACCTCTTCTGGCGTCACAGGCCTCTGACTAGTCTTCCTCAGCTCGTCAATAACCCTCGGATCACGCCGCAAGTCCTTTTTGCACCCAACGAGGATAATCGGCAACCCGGCGCAGAAATGCATTACTTCCGAGATCCACTACACGGGAGTTAGCACACGATATAACGCAGTAGACTTTGCGTCACCTTCTCCTGGACGTTATCGAGGGAATCTGGGCTGTCGACGGCAAAGCAGATGAGGATGACATGCGAGTCCGGGTAACTCAGCGGTCGCAGCCGGTCGTAGTCCTCCTGCCCTGCTGTATCCCACAGCGCCAGCTCGACATGCTTCCCGTCCACCTCGACGTCCGCAACGTAATTCTCAAACACCGTAGGCACATACACCTGCCACACATGTTAGCCCTCGCCAACAGATACATGTCTCGCCACGCACCTCAGGGAACGTCCCCTTTGAAAAGACGATCAACAGGCAGGTCTGCCGCACCCAATCAGCACCCAGTCATAGTGGCGACAACCGAGAAAACGAACCTTTCCGCAAGCACCATCGCCGACAATGACGAGCTTTCTTCGGATTTCAGACATGGCGTAAGAGAGGGAAGATGGGGTAGGAGGCGCTGGGTTGGCAGGTGGTGGTTGTATAGGAGCGAGCGACTTGGGCCCGACTCCAGTTTAAAGCGGAGGTTGAATTATCGCACCGCTTTTAGATTACATCACTGTGTCTGTGCGTGGGATTACCCGGCCCGATAAACGCACAGCCGATCTCTCCGTTCACCATCCACTCCCTTGTTATTAGACGATTCTAACTGGTTGGATTGTCGGAATCTTATTCACCGCCCACCGCCAAGCGCGCTTCGCACCGGGGGCTTGTCCCCGCTTCATTGAATTCTACCCATTCCCCATCATCTTTTTTACCTACACAATTCCTTTTGTTTTCATACAGCCCCGGAGGATTGACGGTAATCCAATCGAAGAGGTATGTGAAGGCGGTAGGACCTATGCGACCCAAGCTAACGCGAAGCATTTTCTTCCACAAGTACAAAACGCGTCGTTCAGCCACTCGACCACCTCACACGAAGCCTGAGACCCCTTCTACATAGCGTAGCCCCTTCTGTTTTCGTCATGGCTATACAAGGAGCTGTGGTAGTGTCTGAATCCGAAATTTCTCTCAGAACCTTGTGGTATTGCCTAGCGCGCTTCCTGTCCCCAGAAAGTCAGGGACATGGGAGATGTCACTCTCTGATACCTCCATCCTATCCCACATACTTTACCTACTCCGAACAGCGTATCTCTCCGTTCATTTCGGCTCCGTTCTGAAAAGGTTGCCTACCCTCCATATTTGGGATTTCAAAGGATCAGGCAAGGACTCATCTGGTTTAGCGCATCCAACCTGCAGACGGTCACAATATGCACTCTGTCTGCGCGAAGCCATTTCATTCGAGGCGTCGATCTCCTCGCTAGGAACGTTTACTTCGTCCCACTAAAAAAAGGATCTTTTCCCGTTTAGTCGTTTTACCTCCGGGATTACCTGTACACACGACGTGGCATCATTTATCCGAATAGCATCGAAGATTTATGGGGTCGCCCAAACGCGAGGCCTTTGTCTTTTCAAAGGTCCAATGCGTATGGACCCCACAATGCATGTAGACGTTCTCGCTAGCGCTCTCCGGCCTCATTCGTCCGTCCGACACTTGAACGTCAGCTTTCAGCACGGCGCTTACATGGATATCTAACGTTACGAGAGTGGACCTCCTCACAGAACGGATGAATTTAGCCCCACCGCGCTCTTTCCATTCCCTTCCCTTCACACGCCGAGTCATCTTTTTTCGAGTGCTGCATCTCTGACTGCAAGAGTGGTTAAACTGGTTTGCAAAGCCTCGCGCCTGTCGTTGGCGTTGTTCCCTCGTGTCCCGGTGATGTAAACGCCTTCACGAATCTTACCAGCCTCTCACGCCGGGACTCTTCTTTTATGGCTTCACGAACCAGGCCTAATCTTCGAAACCGCCTAATGATGTCTCCCAACCGAATACCCTCCCGCCATATCACGCTGAAGCCTCCTCTCAGTAGTGGGAACTACTGCGCATCCACCTTACTGTCCACGTTACCTTCTCCTTCTATTTCGTGGCCTTTCGCGACACTCTTCCCTTTCTTTGGTCATTTCACATATGGTAACCCTTCCGTTGCTATTAAAAGAGAGCTGTAGTACCTTGACCTCGACGCAGGGAACGGGCACCCTATGCTCGAAGCTCTCCCCAATGCGCTTCCTATTGACCCCGCTTTTTCGCCAGAAACTATCTACTTGCAATAGGCTATCTTGTATCTCTTGGCCGGCCGCTTACGATGTGATACTTATGTCTCTCCTTTCATTTTCCGCCTGCGCAGTTTCCATGGACAGCGTCTTTTACCGTCCAGGAACCCTACCGTACCTTAAAGGGCCAGAGGGATCGCGAATGTCGCGCGTAGAAGGATTATCGTCGACTTAGATGTACCTCTCAGAGCGCATCAATGCGGACAAGCAAACCTCCGCAGGGGCATACGTGCCTTGGGGTCGCGTGTCTAAGCAGGCACAATTAATAAGCGACCCAATTATCTCTCCCTGACGCGAAGCCTTTCTTGTGAAATTTACAAGCGCCCCGATCAGACCCGTCGACCTCGCTAGCATACACCTCGAAAATAGTGAAATTTCTGGAGAGTTTCTGATGCTCAGAAACTAATACTGAACCTAGCACTATACCATACATGGCTGTGCGCCCTGTCCCAACACAGTCCCGCTCATACAGCGCCCAGTTTCATGATTAGTTTCTAGCGGTTAGAAACTCCTCAGAAATTTTACACTTTTTGGAATAATTCTACGAAAGGCTTGCTATTGTTCAGTGTCACGACGAACAATCACTTCGTCCCACCAAAACCACCATGGCGGTATCCTCTCACCATTTTGTCGCTTTCATGGATTCCGCAGATTTCGGCTTGGCTCTGGAAAGAACTTGTCCTCCACGAGGCGGCATCATTTATCCGAATAGCCGTCTCACATACCGTCCATTGTTGTGGTTGTTTTAGGCATTCTGGGTGTCTAAGTGTGCTTTATTTACTCAAGGGGTCGCGGAACCTGTTTGACACGAGGCTTTTGTTTCTTTACAGTACAACGCGTATGGACCTAATAAGACCCCGTTAACACTACCCGACGTGATGGTACCCTTCAATATCTCAGTGCCTCGTCCCTTCACTCTAACCAGGGGCGATTCATTCTGGAGCTGTCTCCGTGATGTTCGAAGGGCGAATCTTTTTGGTTCTTTTGCGGCGTTACACTGATCTCGCACTGGTTCCGAAAGGAACTCCCTATATCATGGCGTGCTCAGGATCATCACCCAATCAGACACAAGGGATGTCATCCTATATCTCGATCGTATGTCTGGTCCATTCACTGTGCATGTTTCTGTGTTCTATGGCGCATGGTGTGTTTATTTTTAGAGGAACTGCGAAGCTAATAGGAAGGGCCTGGGCGGTTGGATGCATGCGAGATCCTTGTCAGCACAGCGCGTCGCTGAGTTATGCACTAATGATGTGCGTCTGTTGACCATCACTAGCATTGTCTCCATCTCTGACGCAGTGTAAACCTTGAAGCTTTGAAATTTGAAAATTTGAAGCCTGAATCACGCTGTGCATATGGGTTGAATCGGTTGAAGATGCACATTGTCGATTCCTCGATGATGGGGTGATCGAACGGACCTACTATCCGCCGGGTTGTCTATGCTAGAAGGGGTAATAGGCACGATTGCCATGTGAGACCTGATTAGCTCGGTCTGAAGCGAGACTCGACCCTTTCTTCTATAAAGTATGAGCGCGCTACGCAAGGCTAATAGGCGTCGATCTCCTGATTAGCGTTTTACGGCGCGTTCCTATTATGTCTATCGCTCCTCGGAGTTCTCCCACGACCGACAGTCACTGATCCCATCAACGCCTGCGTCTACTTGGTATAAAATCAAGAATATTGGGTATTGCTACAGGTGCTTTCTACTATCATAACGATGACAAACGCTGCTCTTCCCATCACCAGTTAAGGATTACTATTAAATATGCTTGCAGCTCTACGCTCATGAGAGGTCGGCAGCAAAGCAGAAAGCGGATTGCTCACGGTAAGGTCACGGTCCCCCCATTGTCGCGCTTCATGATGACAACGATCAGCGTACCCTGCAATACGTAGATGTCAGTTTACAACTGCCTTTCGAGCGTTCGCAGTAAGGATACTCACATCCGACATACGACTTGTTGATTGTACGACTCCCGTTACGAGTTTGCCGATGGAGTTAAAGAACGACACGTGTGAACCAACCTAGGGAAGTGAGTATCGACGCGCTGTGAGTATCCTGTGTGCGCACTGGAAAGGCATTCATAGAGGGAATAGTTGGTGGGGTAAGTGCTAACTGAGTTACCCAAAATCTATGCGACACGCTGGTTTAAATACTTCCAAGCTATGGTCGAGGAAAGGGCCATGCAGCTAACGCGGAACTTGAATAATATTGAGGCCATGGAGACTACGCTCGGATGAGATATTCTGAGATCATCAATCGGGGTATCGAAGAGTTGTTATGCTCCCGCAAGTATTACATCCAGAGCATGCATTGACCCAGTCTTCCGTAGCTGAAACAGATGTACAATATCGTGATACTAAATAAATTGTTGCGAAGGGAAGCATGAGAGTCCATTTTTAAGAACTGCCTGGGCCGCCTGTTTCGAGATACTCCTTGCAGCCCCGCGCGACCAAAAGTATTGTCGCTAAATAATAGGGAAATGAGAACGAAGGCTGAAATTCTACCGGGGGACTCACAGACTCACTTCGTCCGAGTCGGAGTCCCTAATTTAAGATCAGGCTAAACGAACCTTCGGTAGTCTTGAATACCCAGAAGTTTAAACTTGATTCATAGAGACTTCATCGGTAGCGTTGTTATGTGTTGAGTGAGAAGACCGCTAGAAAATCTTGACTATGATGTGATATCCACAATGAACAATTATGACGGGGATCAGGAAGTGTGTCGTACTCCATATGTATCGCGCCTGATAGGTCGCAGTTGAAACAGGTCCCGCCAAGATGAGCTCGAGGAAGGATTATTAATATCTAGGCTGTCACGTACAAGGCTGCAAACTGTAGATATAAGAACACAGTGACAGTATAGCAAGTCACTGTGAGGTCCGCGGGTTTGAAGTCTTCTGGCATCTTTAAAAAGGACAAGACCGAGACCAAGAAGTTTACCGACGGAGTAGTTAGGAAACGGAGACATATGATGGATGTCGTTATAGTATACAGAGCTTTCCAGGTTCGCACGAGAGTGACCTGCGTTATTGGATGTAACGTCGAGAACACCATTCTGACTCGAGTCTTCATTATGCGTGAAATGGAAGTACGAGTCGTCATCTGCTGATGCTTAGTATGTCCACTGATTCCTTGGCATATACAATGAGTTCTCCGTAGTATCATTTGTGTATCCTCACCGTCTTAGCGATCAGCGCGTGTCGATGGGAAGAGATTCCGAAGGGGGAACTGAAGCCCTTGTAGGACGAGCAATGCGACGAGAAATTTTCCTAAGACCAACCTCGATACTACTACGGTATAGATGACGATGCTGTCTCCATGAAGACGGCTGCAGAATGGACGGTAAAACCAGGTAGAGATCTATTACAGCTCCCGAGGCATAGCAAGGAAGGCAGTAGAGCATATAGTTCCGGAAACATTAAGACAAGTAGGCCACGTAATTGCCGAGATGGCGTGCATGCGCCTTAGTCACAAAAAGGTCATCCGTAGCCGAGAGATCTGGCCCTGACCTTGTTTTAGTCCGCCGAGCCGGTGTCGTTACATTGTACAGTCATGATCGAACTTCGAAGAAGTTAATTGATTCATGAAGATCAACTAGACTCGGAGGTGACAGTGATATTGATCAAGCAAGGACACGAGCAGTTGGAGTACTGTATGCAAAGTACAGCCTAGCCGCTGTGCAGAGAAAACCTGTTACTAGTTGGAAGCAATGACGTCAATGTTCAATCAATGTTACGCTGCTCATTGCTCTGCCAGTGAACATTTCACATTGAAAGTCACGGTCAGTCACACTCCTTTCACTTTCGCTGATCGCGTCATTTCCCCCACCGAGTCTTTCCAACCTTTTTCATTTTCTGGCTGTCGGGACGGACTATCACTATCCCCTCTATTCATGATTTGGTGTTTAAGGCCTAGTTATCAGACTGACAAAGAATCGATCGTCTGCAAGATCCAAGCCAGGTCTATAGTGGTCAACCTCGGTACCTTGTGAGCGACTAAATACTTCAAAGTTCAAGGTCCGAGGTGTGAACCGGCGCCACGGAATGCCGGAAGATTTTCGGGCCAAAAATGAAACCTCTGGGTGAGTTAATATTTGTCTTACTTGGCTCAGTCGACTCGTAATTTGACATCTCTCATAGCGTCCGTGACCGTCCAAACATAGAGAGTCAAGCGACATTCACGACTCGCAACCAATGTATCCGGTTTACCCGTCGCCATGGAGCTCCAAAACGCACGGAAATATCCGCAAACCATTCAATATTTCGAGCTCTTCTCGCCCGCATACATAGTGAGCTGTTTCACTATGCAGGAAGTGAAAAACTTAGGTACGGCCACACGCCGGACAACTCCCGATATGACCATACTATTTCCCTCATTAGCTCTGTCCGTGGTATCTGGCCTGCACCACTTCAGCCTTTTACAAACAATAACGACGTTCATGGGCGGTCCTCCTTTGTTTTCAAATTTGTACCAGGGAAGTTCAACGACGGAAGCTGAGATATATGACGGATATCGATATAGGCCATAGCGGGACTAATCACGAAGAGCTGATCAACTTCCCTCACTCACAGAGCTTTCCGGGTTTAAAAATTTCATGAGAATGACTCTGGTTGATAGAAATAACATCGAGAAGACCAGCCTTCTGGCTGAAGATCATTGGTGCGAGGAGGGCGAGGCAGTAAGATAAGTGGAGCATTCTTTACGCAAAAAGCGGGGGTACGGGTCGTCATCCGCTGCTAATTAGTATATCGACTGATCCGTTGGTCTGATGATGACTTATCTGTAGTAGCATGAGTGCACTCCCACCATCTCGGCGACCAGCACCCGCGTTGATGGAGAGAAGATCCGAATGAGGCTGAAGACGAACAATGCGAGGAGAAACGGTGTTATTTTCCTAGACTAACCTCGATACCAATCCGGTACAGATTTGAATGGTGTCCCCACGATATGATTGAAGACGGCTGCAGAGGGGAAGGCAAAACCAGGTAGAGCTCTATCACAGCTCCCGAGGCAGGACGAGACAACACGTAGAGTGATACGGACTTGATTCCGGGGTCATTATGACGAGTAGAACGCGTAACGGTCGAGATAGCGTGTGTGCGCTCCAGCCACAAAGGGTCACCCGTAGCCGAGTGATTGAGCCCCTCATTGTAGTCCGCCGAAGAGGTGTTATATAGTCGTGATCGAAGCAGTTGGAACTGGGGAGTAACTAGAATTAGACGCGACAGTGACGGTAATAATAGTCAAGCAGGTACGGAATCAGTTTTAATCATACAAATTCCGACCTAACCACGGCTGGCGGATACCTCTTGCCAGTCGAAAAAAACAATTTGGAAAAATGACACTGTTCATGTTAAGATTTCAAATCGACAGTCACAATCGGTCACACTCCCTCCATTTTCGTTGATCGCATCATTTGCCATTTCCCCTATTTTCTACCTGTTACGTTTTTCTTCAGTAATCTTGTTGGCAATCTACTTACCTTATCTACTTTCTTGTTAATCAGGCGGTACGAAAAAGGCCGTCGGAAAGGCCGTCAGGCATTTTTTTGGGATGGGCGGTACGAGAAACCCCGTCAGCCAGTTTTAGGAGAAGAGAGAGCGACGTGCGGTGAAGTGGCCGTAGAAGCGAGCGAGAGATGAGGGCACCATGTTGGCTGCAACAGTCGGGCACATTGTGCTGCATCCACTGCACGTGACAGTCGCATTCACGTGCATGGATGCAGCACAATGCATGCGCGGTGTGGCAACGTCAGAGCCATCCCGCTCCTCTCAACGTCGATTGCTTGCACGTCTGTAGAGGTACGATGCATGTGCAACGGTCCATACACCTCCATGGGCACTCCTCATTCAAGAAGAATGCCCAACCATGGCGCGGTTCCGGACCGTGACAACAAATCGTCTCATCTTTCCTCTTTTCGGCGCGCTGGAATACCTGCAAACGCATCTGCAAAAGAGCGCGTTTGAACATCAACAGATTCCCCGGCATGGATCGGCATCTTCAGCCACGTGGTGAAATCCGTGCCCAAATTGGTAGGTGCCGGATTTTTGCCACTTGGCACTCACCATGCCCCTCGCTGGCGCCGTTTCGCTCTGAGACGGCGCAGCGAGCTAGGAGGACCTCGAGAGGATGCCAGATGGTCACTGGCAAGTGATGGGCAGTGCTTGTGAGGCGGCGGGGCTGCATAATCGACGCGGGAGTCGGTTTTGGTATCATGGTGCAAGATTTCACTCTTTTTTATTGCTGCAACTAACGAGTTTTCATAGGATCGCTACAGGCTCATTCCCAGCGGCCAAGGAATATTCTATGGACGTCGTCGATCCTCTTCCACGGCCCCCAGGCTCGCCGTTCACCCGCGATTACAGGACGACTCTCGCGTCACCGCGCCCTACTTCAAAAATTCAAGTCGTTCAACGCGCTTAGTAGGCTTAGCCTCGCACACGCCCTCAAGCTCGACTTGCTCACCATGACCGTCTGTGTCCCATCGACGACAGTGATCTAGAGCACCGTACACTGCGCGACTCGCGACTCAATGGCTTGTGGACGCTCCTTTGTCTCTGCGAAACGAGACCACGACTATCTGGGTTATCGCACTGGTCCCTGGAAGGTGCGCTGCTCACAGGAGTGAAGCCCAACACGGATGAAAAGCCTGAAGCACGTGTGGTGGTGGCGTTGGATGGGTGAGTGCTCGTTGCTCTGATCTACGCTAGCTAACCTATGTAGATTATAGAGGGTCGTGCTCTTGCATCTGGGCCACGACTGGTTCTTCCGCTCCATCTCCAACCTCGCTGGCGATGTCCTAACCATCAGCGACGACGTCTCCGTCACACTCGCGCCCCCACCTCAGTGATGTACGTGACTCGGAACCGCATCCAACTCGTCTCCGCGCCTTCCATCGTCTTAGTCGTCTGCGTATCCACACGCTTCGTACCCCCGCCGAGGACGGATTAAGCCATCCCACCATCCTATAACGCATCGTCTTCCCTTAATTCCCGTCGTCACACTGACCTCCCTCCCGCCGCGGAGCCCGACGCAGCGAGCCACAGCGGAATGGATACGCCTCTATGATCGTGCCCTGGGAGGAGCAGGCGCCGTATTCCCCACGCCGCGCGACCCCACCACCGACGTCCGCATCCAAGAGGATAGCTGGATCGTGGCGAGGGTCGGCGTTCGGGAAGGTTGCTATTCGACGATCAGTTGCGCTCGAAATATACGGCCTTCGTGTCGCATTGGGTACATCGTCTCTCACAATCAGGGTTCGAATCCCTTTCGAAGCGCTAGCGAGCTGTGGTTAGACTTTTTTTCTTTTTTGCTCCATCACTTGCACATCTAGGTCTGATTCCTGGGTGCACAAATGAATCAGCTTCATGACGCAGTCCATATGGTCTGCTGGATATTCCGGGTTCGATCCCCGGTCGAAGCATATTGGATGTTCCTCGTTTCCTTTTTCATTTTTGCTCGGAAATCTCTCCTTCGTGCCCTCCATATTCGTTCTTTACACCCGATGTTGTGATTTGACGCTGACTGCCACACTTTCTAGCTCGACGTCCTCTCTAACGATTACTTGGGTCCGTTTCGCCCGACTGATCTAACCAGGCTACCTTCTCCGTACCCAAAATCAAATTTTACCCAGGCTCATTGTGCTGGGTTATCGCACGGGTGGCCAAGTCGTCCCTAAAGTGATGCGCAGTGGCCGGATCGCCTATGGAGTAATAGAGTACCTTACTCCTACTTCTGGACGACGACGGGACCCTGGAACGACCGACGTCATAGCACTCAGCGAAGCCATCTTCTATGGAGCGCACTCATCCAAGTCGTTTTCTCCCGCTCCGTCACCCTCTCCTCCTTCCCTTCTACCACAACGATGGCTGCTCAGTGTATCTAGTCGGTGAATGGTCCCCAAAAGGCGTAGTGTATACGCACGCGGAGTCTGAAGTACGTGTGATCGTTGATCTGATGAGCGCCAGCTAACCTACGTACGTCACACAGAGAATCATGCTACTCCGACCACACCTTCACTGGCAAAGCCATAACCCTCACCGCGCTCACTCGGCGACTAGCAACTGCATCCAACTCGCGTTGCGCCTTCCACCATCCACATATCCACACATTCCTTCGCGCGGCGAAATCAGGCTCTACGCCGCGGAGCACCGATGTCATCTTGTTGAACGTATGGATACGCCCCGCTGAACACTTCCACTGGGAGCAGCACGACCACTGTATCCCCCTAACCACGCGTTCGATTATGGCGAGCGGTCGATGTTACTGTCCGATGTAGTTTGAAATATAACCCTTTCATGTCGCACCGGGTACACTACCTCTAACTAGGGTTCGAATCCCTTTCGAAGGGCTAAGTCACAAGGGATGGACTTTTTGTTTCTTGCTGATTCGAAAGTTCGAGTTTTGTTTTCTCTCTTCGCGGAAATCTCTCCTCCATGAATGTGGTGACGGTCCATATCTGTGACTGGTGAACGCTCTCGAAGAACAGCCCGGCCAACCGACGGGCTCTGCTCTAATATATGAGTATGAGGGTTCTACTCAGGTGATCTTTCTTATAACTAAACGTTCGCGTCTGTTTCTTCAATGTTTAAGCAACCGACTGCCCTGCGCCGTCTCGCTTTGTGACATTCGGCCGAGCTAGTAGGATAATTGGAATACGCCAGATGCTTATTAACAGGCGGTACTCTTTTGGCCAGATCAGCCAGATCAGAGCACCCTAGACTTGGGTTAACACCATGGTCTAGGGTTAGAAACGATGGCGAGACGAGCGAGGAGGACGAGTGAGGGTGAAAAATAGCGGTCGTACACCCCCGCATGAAGGGGAGGTGTCGAGCTCGACTGCACGGTGCGTGAAGGCGGGGCGGCAAGGCTTGCAAGGGAATAGCACTGTACATATGTCATCTACGTCGTCTACCTTGCATCACTCCTGTACATGTAGTAACAGTAGTGCAAACACCATGTTTCGGGGGTTAGGGTGGACCCTATGTCCCTCCTTCAGGGCCCCCCCGAAGGGAGGGAGAAGGAGGCGGCATAGGGGACTTATCATTACTAAAACCGTACGTTGGCGGGTAGCGGAAAGCGGGTGAGTGCGAGAGTGCGGGAAGCGAAAAACGTACTTCGTAGACGAGGTGGGTCAACGAGGTGGGGTTTCCCCCACCGCCCCGTTTCGTCTTTATAGACTCATCAGGACCCTTGCTCGAGTGGTGCCACTATTGATTAATAATAAAGTCTTACGACTTCTAACGCAATAATGGCGTGATTAATTTCGCAACGTCATCGACGACGTCATTAGACCGGTCCAGACCGGTCCAGACCTACTGCGGAGAAGTCGAAGACTTCTTTATTACACAATAGTGCTGACTCATTAAGCCGTTTAACCGTGCCGGCATGCCGGCACCACGTGTAAACCTGATGACGCATACCTTGCGTCATCTCAGGGTCCTTATGATTAGTAAGGGCCTGGACCTTAATAGAACCGGCCCGGTTAGCTCCGTAGAGCCCGCCGGTCCGTTCGGCCCGAGTTGTCCGGCCACCCGAAGGCGCCGGCTCAGTGTTAATTCACTCTAAAGGTCCGCAACTACCCCAGTGGGGTAGGGGGCCATGACAAGGGAAAAACGCACCTAGTGTTATCAGCGACGGTAAATCCGGCTATTACAGCCGACTTCCGTGACGCAAGCGTGGCCCCCTCCACTGGCTGGCTCGCTTCGAACCACGGAAGAGAAACCATCCTCAAGGTCGAAAACGTCTTCGGACACCGTCTCCGTGCCTCCCGGGGGGTTTCCCGTCGATGCCAGCTGATGCCGGTCCAGGGTGTGCCCAAAACCGGTCTTTGGCCAGCATGGAGCGCCTCACTTGCGGGAACCGGCCGGTTTCGGTGTCGGCTTATTAACGGCGGTGCTCTTTTGGCCAGATCAGCCAGATCAGAGCACCCGAGACTTGGGTTAGTACCACGGTCTAGGGTCAGAAACGACAGCGAGACGGGCGAGGAAGGCGAGCGAGGTTCAACAATAGCGGTCGTACACCCCCGCACGGAGGGGAGGCGTCGAGCTCGACTGCAGGGCATGTGAGGGAAGTGAGTCGAGGCATGCAAGGGAATACCACTGTACATACGTCGTCTACCTAACCTAGCTCGCATCAATTCTGTACATGTAGTAACAGTAGTACAGACATCGTGTTTTGGGGGTGTACGACCCCTCACGTACTGCGCTGCATCGACTCCCCGTGATGCTTACATGCACATGTGTGGATGTTCGTGCACCACACAGGGACGGAGGAATACCGCCGCATGATGCACGAGCAAGCGAGCGTGAACAATGGCGGTCGTACACCCCTGCATGGAGGGCAGGTGTCGAGCTCGACTGCAAGATGTGTGAAGGCAGTGAGACGACGCATGCAAGGGAATAACGCTGTACACGAGTCATCTACCTCGTCGACCTCGTATCACTCCTGTGCATGCAGTGAAGACACTACATTTCGGGGGTGAAGGACCCCTCACATACAGTGCTGCATCGACTCCACGTGACACTTACATGCACACGCGTGAGTATTGCTCAACTACACTAGCACGCGCACCGGGCACACGGCCGCATGATACACCCTCCTCTGAACATCGCTCGCTTGTAGAATAAGCAAGCACCTGAACACTGGCGCAAGACAAGAATACACGGCCTTCTAATAATCACTGTTTTATTTTACATGGTCCTTTTCTAGTAGCTCGACAGCGTGATGACTCAGCAATCATGTAACGATGCTTGTAGAGCTCGACAGCTTAAGGACTCGGTAAATCATGTGATGATACCTGTAGAGTTCATTAATGGGCGGTTCCCGAGATCGGCCCTGCACTACACAGGTGCGGGGGGACGCCATCGCTTGCTGCACGCTCCTCTGAATGTCGCTTCAATGCCTGTCTGTATAGTAGTACAGTATGTACCACTTTATACCACCATAATGTGTAATACAGACATCTATTTACACTGGAGAATCCCCCCATATCCCTGGTCTACAATCCCTGTGATACTTCACCTCATTCCTCCCCGAAAACTCTCCAATTTCGCGCGTTACAATAGCTCGAATGCGTCTCTGCATAGAGCGCGTTTGAACGTCACGGCACTCCCGGCATAGACCGGCATGGCCGGCCACGTGGCGAAATCCGTGCCCAAATTGGCAGGTGCCGGAGTTTTACCACTTGGCACTGACCATTTCCCTCCCTCGCGTCGTCTCGCTCAGACACGACGCGGCGAGCTAGGACGACATAGAGGGGATGCCAGCTGGTCACTGGTAAGTGCTTGGCAGTGCCTGTGAGGTGGCAGGACTGCATAATCGACGTGGGAGTCGATTTTGGTACTCTGGTGGGTGGTTTTTCTCATTTTTATTGCTACAGCTAACGGTTTTTCATCGGATCGTTAGAGGCTCATTCCCGGCACCCGAGGAACGTTATATTGGCATCGCTAAGGCTCCCCGATGACTGCAAAGCCCACCGTTACGCTGGAAGACCGGAAATCCCTCCCGGCACTACCCTCCGCTCTTCAAAATGAACGTCGACTTATCTCCACCACTCTCAGAACCTCGGCCGTGGTATCTACTGCGGCAGGTTCACTGGGAGACACGGCGAGGACCAATTCTTCGGTCCCCGTGGTCGTCGTTTACTCGCTTTGGGTGCCATGGTGTGTGATTTCTGTTTTTTTTTGGTTGCTGTAGCTCACTATTTTCATTACATTGCTACAGCCTCATTTCTAACACAGCAGAAACGTCACCTAATGTGGGAGTCGATTTTGGTACCATGGTGCGCGATTTCCCTCTTTTTTACTGCTGCAGCTAACGAGTTTTCATAGGATCGTTACAGGCTCATTGCCAGCGATCGAGGAGCACTCTATGGACGTCGTCGACCCACTTCCAGGCCCCCCACGCTCGCCGTTCCCCCGCGATTGCAGGACGACTCTTGCGTGACCACCCCCTACTTCAAATACAGCTGCGACTTTTTTCCTCCACTCCTGGTACTTTAGCTGCGGTATCTACTGCAGCAGGAGCACTTGGAGACGCGACGAGGAGCACTTCTACAGTCACCAAGCTCGTCGTTTGGTCGCCGTCACCTCCGATTCCCCAATTTTCCCCAATTTCACCCACCACGGCGACTACCGACTTCTTCAGCGCCACCAGCGCAGCGGCGACGATGTCGGCACTCTTGGAAGATGCAACAGCTAGTGTGTAGACCATCCCCAATGCCGTCGTTGTCGCAGGGTCGGCGCCGTCTCCCCCTAATACCATCCTCTTCCCGTCTAATGGGGACGACGACTTTCTGGAGCGTCAATACACCCCATGAACGACGTCTCCCCCACTATTTCTATGTAACGCTATGAACTACGATGCTGGATTAGTCGTCGTTGACGTCGTCTTCGTGCCGCGGACGACGTTTTGACGATTTTACCCCCTTCCTCACATCCGACGTCTACTACGACTCTCTTACGGCCTCAGACGCAGTGGCAACAGCTTGACCAGCAGTATCATCACCTAACGCAACTGCGTGGACTCTCTGTACGGTTCTCGTATCCATCGTACCGCCACCGTCGTCGTCTGCAGCAAGCTCACATGCACCACCCCCCTTTCTACCACGAACACCGACTTTCTCCTGGTGATCAAATGACATGGAGACCGCTTTTCAGAGGAGACGACACACCAGTGGAGCTACGAGGACAGTGTCAAAGTTCGTCGTCGTCTTCGCAATCACGCCGCCGCTGCGACGTCTTAGAACTCCCACTTTGGTGGACGCTTTCCATCCACGACAAAGCCCTGCTCGTCTTTTCCTCTTCGCCTTCCTCCTCATCTTCTTCAAGGTGCAACTATCCGGCAACACCGGCAGACGCTCGCTTGCATGGACGGTGGGGATGCATGCTGAATTCGGGACGCAGCGGTTTGAAGAACAGAGAGATTTGAAGAGGAAACGGAGAGAAGGGAAACTATGCAGAGTGGTCAGGGGTCGGAGGTAGAAGGTACAGCTAACATCGCAAGATAGACTTGGCAGAGAATGCAAAGGGTTTTTGCTGAACGAAACAGGGATCTGGCCCATGAGTAAGGTGTGCACGCAATGTAAATGATTGCAAGATGGGGAAGTATATCGGTCTGACGGGCTTCAAGTACAACAACGCAGTCGATGACTGGGCCGTGGAGTGAGATGTTCATATCTGTTTTACTAATGAGTTTGCAGTCAAGCTGGAAGGAAGAGAAACTGTGGGAGCTGCGTACTCCGCAAGGTGGTCACTGGCTGGCGTTAAGCAGTACCTGTGAGGCGGCAGGGCTGCATAATCGACGTGGGAGTCGATTTTGGTTCCAAGGTGCGTTATTTCTGTCATTCTGAATGCTATAGCTAACGAATTTACATCGGATCTTCATAGTCTCGTTCTCAACGACCGAGGAGGGCTTTATGGGCGTCGTCAATGCTCCCCGATGACTTGGAGGCCCGCCGTTCGCCTCTGAAAACCGGAAATCCTTCGCGGCAACATCCCCCACTTCAAAAACACGGCGACATTGCTCCACGACTCCCAGTATCCTCGGTGCGGTCTCTACTGCAGCAGGACAACTGGGAGACACGGAGAGGACCTGTTCTAGGATTGCCAAGCTCGTCATTAGCTCGCCGCTGCCGCCGCCAATTTCCCCAATTTCACCCACCACGGCTACCACTGACTTCTTCCGTGCCTCCAGGACAGCGGCGACGAATTCACCAGACTCGGGAGCAGCACTTGCTGTGTTGCAGACCGTTCACATGCTCGCCTGCTGTCACACTGCCGCCGCCACCTCCCTCTCTCATGGCGACGCCTAAGTTCCTAGAGCTTCGGCCGCCCTGGGAAAGCCATACCCCGCCCACAAACTATCGCGCTATGAATGCCGCTGCCTGAACAATCCCCATAGGCGTCGTGAGGACGCCGTTGCCCACTCTCGACGTATCCCGCTTCTCCTCGCCCCCTTATGACGTTGACGATTTCTTCCGTCGTTCAAGCGATCCCACGATGACTAACACTATTAGGCGAGCCCCCTGGGGGTCAGAAGCACTTTTTCATCAATCGCCAAACATCGGCACACACTTTCCTCAATGGGTCAGTCCCTCCCCCCACCACCCACCATCGATTCTCTCTCTGGGAAGGGGGGGCCAGGGAGGTTCGGCACTGGCACTGGCACAGACTCGACTCCCCTCCCCTCCCCCAATGGCTGGCAGTTGCTCCCTCTTTTCATCAACCATCTTCTCTCCTTCCTGCCATCACTTGCCCTGCTGACACCCCCCCCCCCCCCCACCACCGAACTCAGATCCAGCTATACCGTTTACCCCCCAAATCTACAGACTCCTTGATGCCTGTCACCTCAGTGTCTTGATGCCCCCCTCCTTCCCCCCATGAGCTTGCACAGTGTTAAAACCATTTTCGCATATGATGGGAACCATGAACTCATGCTATCCTGAACCATTTCATGGATGACTCCAATGGACAGCCTCCATGGTGGTTCTTGGTCTTTCTTGATGTGCTATATCTGCATCCTCACAGTCTACCTCCTAGCATCTAAAGGCCACTATGGCTTTTTATTTCCTTTCATTATTATATTTGCTGCTGTAATTGTGGGTATTTAATATAGATATTTGGCTCTAACAGTGTTTAACATGAACAGGAATTCTTTCAAATGTTTGCTGCTTATGCTTGGTTCAAAATTGTGCCAGAGGGCCATATGCAGCTATGTGTTGATACAATTTAAGCTGTCATAGTCCAATGGTTGAAAACTGCAGAAGTTATAGAGGCTTGGTCGATTTGGTAATCTCGTCACCATGAGGTCCCGGGTTCGAACCTTGCCAGGGTTGTCGGGGTTATATAAACCTTTAATTCTCCGCCTTTGTGATGGACCGGAACCTCACCGCCATTAGACATGACAGGCCAGCAAGACCACTGATACTTGCATAAAATGCGGGCTGACTGACTCCCTCTGGAGACTACGCAGGAAGTGTTTTTTTGCTGCTGCTGGACTTCAAATCCTTTTCACCTTGCAACACAGCTATTCTTACTTATTGACAGGTGGTAACTCTTTTTATGAGATCAGCTGCCACATGATGCACACTCCTCTGAACATTGCTTCAATGCCTGTCTGTAATGGTAGTACAGAGGCCTATTTACACCCAACAGATTTTTGAGGGGACACCAAATATGGGCACACAATTACCATAACCATCCTGCTCCTCTCCCTCTCTGCCCCCCCTTGGCTTCCTACTCTCATCATCTCATCTGTAGCCTCTCTTTGGTCTACCAAAAAAATAATTCCTGCTGTTCAACACCTGGAATCAAATCCGTGTGTAGCTCTAAAACATCTCCTCTTCCCCCTCTGATTGTTTGCTCCCCCCCCCCCTCTCCAGTCTCATCTTGCCTTGCTTTTGAAGTCAAAAGCAACCTGACTAAAATGTCTCAACCAAGTCCATCATCTGGCTTGTTAGTCCCCATTTTTTTTTAACTCTCTCAATCTGCTGCTCATGCCGATTCCATCAGGCAACCACAAAACAATGCCTGTGTCCACTGTGGCCTGGTGTTCTCTCCTTCAAAGCCAAAGCAGCTGAAAGATCATCTCCATCTCTTTCATGAGCTTTCCTATTCATTCACTGCGAGTGTGTATCTTTTTTTTCTTTCTCTATGGTCTCCGATCGTGCTATTCTTAACAGAGGATGTCCTCTTTCCCTGGTTTCCTATCAATCATGAATGTAATCTGATTCTTGCTTCTCTTATTTTAGGCACTGCTGCTCCATCCAGTGGGATCAATCCTGGGATGGTCTATACTGCTCAGCGAAAAATGGCCATGGATACCCTGGCCTGTATTGTTCCAGGTTGTCAACTGGGAGCCTTCTCTGGTCTTGTAAAGTACAAGAAGCACTTGACTAAGAGCCATGCTGGTTTTGGCTTCCAGCTCATTCAAAATCAGTCTGGTGAAGATGTCACAAAGCCACCTGAAACAATTAACCCTTCTCACGGTCCTGTCAGTCTTTCTATCACCCAACATCTTTGCTTGACTCATTCTCATTCATGCATCTATAGGTTCGCACCTCTACACCAGCTCTGGGGCTATCACAGCTTTCTCAACCATACAACTTGGCTTACTTTGATTGCAACATTGATCCCATTCTGGCCACTTCAGAGCAATCTCTATTGTCTGACATGAGACCATCTGTCAAAGAATCTCTAGCTGAGCCTGTAAAAAAGGTTACAACTGATCTGATAATATACCAACCGGTCAGTTCAATTTTATGATGTGTTGTGGTCAAAACTCATTCATTATTTCTTTGTCCTTGAACCTTAGGTCTATCGTCCTGCTCAGTTAGCAGAAGCTAGTCACAGATTCCATCCATACAGGAAGACTGATGCAGCTCTAGCTCCTCCTTCAGCTTTAAACTCACAGCTCTCTTCTATTCCATCTGATACCTCCCCTCCCTCTTCGGCTCCATCCAGTTTACCTTCAGACATCTTCTCTCTTTTTGCTACTCCATCTGATATACCGTCCAACACCTCTGCTGATTCTGTCATGACCAACTCCAGTTTCTCCATTTCTGATTCAGATCCTTCCATTCCTGCTCTTGATTCCCCCAGATCATGTTTGATTGACACTCCAGCTCTCAACAGGAATGGTCTTGTCTTCCACTCACATTATCACACTGTTCATTGTGTTAATGATGCATGTAACATTGCTGTCCTTCCCTATGCTATTGTTGGTCATCTCCGGGACCAACATCGTTTTCACTTCACAGCAAAAGAGCAGGAGCTCTTGGATCAAGCTATTCAAGAGCTCAATCCTATTTCTAGTGACTCTGAGCTAGCTCTTCCACCACCTGGCGAGGCACCTGTAGAGGCATTAAAGGTCCACCCACTTGGACATTGCTGCCGTGAATGCTGCTATGCTGTACCCATGCTGAAGACCTTTCAACGTCACTGGAGAGACAACCATCGGTATGACTTTCCGGGGACCAAGGCCAATGAAGGCTATTATCTTGCTCCTATTCAGTCCTTTTACATTGTTCCTGCACGCTACTTTGAGGTCAATCCTGCACTTACCAAACTTAGCAAGGAGGCTCCCTTTGCGATATTCCTAAAGACCCTCAGTCCTATCTTGGCAGAGGAGTCTCACAACATTCTTCCTCCACCAGACCAGGTACGTGAGGTCTCTCCTTTGCTCCGAACTACTGGATGGCACCTGCATCTAAAAATTATATCACTGACCGTCGAAGTGTTGCCGCACTTCTTACCCTTATTGCTCTTCCACCAATGACACAGGGATCA